>WARS01000015.1:13090956-14290956 GCA_008933995.1 Datnioides undecimradiatus
TCTGCAGAGACAAGCTCTGGGGCTTCATGCATTCATGTCTAAGAAGTCTGCACTCTGAGTGACACTCTGTCACTCAGACAGAAAAGCCTAAAAACACACAGCCAGTTCTTTTGCTCTTGTGTACAGGAGCTGTTGGGAGTGCATTTCACAGCTTGAAACCAGAGTGAATAGCCACAACTCCACCAGTGAGGTTGCGGTACCGCACGCAGTAGAAACCTGCGTCCTCAATCATTCCTTTAAACTCCTCCTGCAGGAGAAAAAGAGCAAAATGAAATTACACTGCATGACATAATTACACTACCGTGACACTGCAGCACAAGGTCAGATTGGTGTTTGGCATCAACGGCTAAAACTGAAACTTAGTTAACAACAAGAGTGGAAATGAATAATAGTTGAGTGACAAAATCAAATGAATTATTAAAGTAATATAAATTTAGTATCTGCAGGTGCGTACTGAATCAACATGGTAAAATTTTATAACAAGATATGTACAATCAGAAGGGCGAACAAAAAAATATTAGCTCCGACTTGGACTGAATCCTATCAGAACTGGGGGTAGAGACAACAGTGACAGGGAGACAGAATTAAAAGAACCTGTTTTTCTCACCTGGTCTGGGAACTTGCGGATGCTTTCTACAAGATACTGATACGACTTCCAGTCTCCAGCGATCACCTCTCCCAAAACTGGGATCATCTGGAAACTGTATGCATCATAAAGCCTGAAAAAAATGTAATAAGACAAGTTACCAGGGGAGCAACAAGCTTCTCGCTCAGAGCTGGAAACTGCTGCCAGACCTTTATTTTTCCAAGATTGCTCATACATGGCCTACAGAATAAGTCTGTAATGTGCTCTTACAAAGGAAAGGTTTGTTCAATGGAGTCAAAGAGCGATTTCAAAAAAGGTTTTCATCAAGCCAAAATCTTAAATAAAACATCTGCAGCTTATTGAGATGGCATTGCTGACTGGCCCTTCAAACCAACTGTAGATAGCTTGTTTATATCTGTAAATCCTTAACTGCTTTTGAGGCATATGTGGTATTATTAGATCAACTAAAAGACCGGCAGCCTCATCGAGTCTCTATCGTAGGGTTAGATTACAATGAGGCACAGAGTGACTGCAGGATTTAAATCAAACTCATCAGACCAACAGATGATTTCACTTATGAATTCATCCACACGAAGCGTGTTAATCAGAGGGTGGAGTGAAACCCAGCGCAGACTCTTCATAGCAGAAATGTGGCCAATCAGCAGCCAGCACTCACATTTTAACTGGCTGATAAGCTGATTGCTGTGAGGTGCAAAACCAGAAGAGGGCAGTGTGCACCCGATCCACGGAGCAAAAAAACTGTCAAATGTGCAGATCATGAGTTGATAGATCAACATTTGCTGAGGAGAGGCGCTAATGAGAAGTCTCAATTTATCTGGATCTCTTCAGGAAAATTCAATTAATCACTTTTCAGCAAGTAGCAAAGAGAAAAATGAAAAATGCAACATGACAAGAAAAAATGTTCTTTTATTACTTTTTCTTTCATGTTTCTCTTTTCAAACCGCAGTTGCTAAAATGTCTTTTTGGATTTGTGATGACAATAATCAGTCTGTAGAGACGTTCAGAGAGTCACAGCTATGATTCATATTCACACCGAGTCAACCAGGAGCGATCACGCCTCCTCACCTTGCCAACAAAGGATTTGTCACTTTGCTGAATTCTAAACACATAAACCTGCCACCAGGCTTCAGGACCCGTAGAGCCTCCTGCAGTGCCTGAAAAAAATATGATTCAACAATAACATAAAATTAACAACAATCCAATTAATCATTTAAGTCATTTATCAAGGAAAAAAAGCAATAAATACGTGTTAAATGTGAGGCTGGCTGATTTTCCCAGCTGTAACGCTCAGGTCAGTTACCTGATCTATATGGGTGACGTTTCGAATTCCAAAAGCAATGGTATAAATATCAAACTGGTCGTCATCAAAGGGCAGCTCCTCTGCATCCCCCACCACCCACGACAGACCTGATACACATCAATGCACAAACACACAGAGAAGCTCAGACAGTTTCATTCAATCGCTTTTATATCACACATGGTCGCACATAGATCTAACACACCTATGACTGAAAACACTCTGTATCTGCACTTCCAGGCTGTGTGCTGTACGCAGAAGTGCCCAGGAGTGAAAGTTTGCAACTGAATGTCTGCGCAAAATTAATTTATATTCATGCATCTAATCACCTGAGACTGTTGACATCTAGTCAAACCACAGCTGCGGAGTTTCAGCTCATCTCACTGCACGCTAGTTTCCAGATTACTGGTCTCATACTGTATTGCCTTTGATCATATTTATTAGAAATGTTTACATGTGACATACAGTAACCTGGTATCAAGGACAATAAAGTTTTAACTTATTGACATCTATCAATGCCAGCTTTAACACTGAGTCACAAGACAGTTTTTGTTTTTATGGACAAATTTCAGTTAGCTGTGACAAGGAGTCGGGTTTTGACGCTGAGCCCTGCAGACAATCATCAGAGAAAACATGCTACAGTATCCCAGATTCTTTGAGAACAACTCAACTGAAACATCTGGGGTTCTCTAAGCAAGGATAAAAGTTTATCCTGGTAATCCTAGGATATTTACATGCCTGGCAACATGGAGAGGGATATCCCAAAAACCTGGTCTGTGTACATGTAAACATGATCACTAAATCCTGCCAGTCGAGTGGAAAAGCAGGGATCAGGTGTCTTTAACCAGGTTTACAGCCAAAGACGTACCAGCACTGATGCCCATGCTGTCAGCTTTCTGCTTGCCCACTTTTAGCATCTCCTTGTTGATGTCACAGACCACAGCCATGGACTCCTGGGGCCCGTCCTCATCCTCTGTGGAGTAGTTGTTGGAAATGTCCTGCCAGGACGGCGTCTGCATGGACCGCGCTGCCCTCCGCCTCTGCCGCTCTTGCTGAGAATGAACATAGTCCAAGAAACGGAAGGCAATGTCGCCTGCATGGGAGGATCACCACAAACAAAACAAAAGTGTGACGCCTACTAGAGATTCACTTTGACGTTGTGCAGAGGTGCACACAAACTGCTTTACCTGTTCCGCCCGCCATATCCAGGAGTCGCACCCCTGGCTGTGGGTGCATGACGTGCAGCAGCATGTCCTTCCACAATCGATGAATCCCCAGACTCATTGCATCGTTCATAACATCATACTTCTGCGCCACATTCTCAAACACCTTGTAAACTGAAAAAACAAAGGGAAAGAGAGGGGGAGCTGTTTATTACGTATTTTATGTTGTTATAATCACGTAGATATTCTGCTGAGCTCATGTTTTAAATATACTAGAAACGTTTTGTTTCTCTCTTGATCCTTTTATGTAATTGTGTGTCGTTTTGTCAGTTTTATACTTTGTTCCAGGGAGAAAAAAAAACCATTGTAACTGTATGTTACTACATTTGAATTTGGACTGTTCAGTTCACCTTGTCCACCCTGTACTCTGCAGTTGAGGAGAAGCATTAGTTGCACACCAAAATTGGTTTGTATCCCAACCTGATGCCAAAGCAATTACTGTGTCAGCAAGTACAGGAATCATGTTCATAAACAGAATAAGCAGCCTGTATTTTGCAATACTGATACGCCCTGTATTCTCTTCCTACGGACTTCATTGAAAAATGACAAATTGTATTTCCTTGCTTATCTATGAAACCAATATTGCTGGAACAAAATTATTTAAAAGAGTATACTAATAGCTGTCTACCACTTTTACATTCGGCATACATCTAATACACCATTTTGGTTTAATTCCCACTTAAATAATGCCAAAAAGAGGGTAATACCATTGAAAGGTTAAGTGGTTTTATTGAACAGAAGTGACATTTTATGGATGAACTGTGACCCGAAAGGTCCAGCTAACGTTCATGATCCCCAAAACATCTCAAAACTCGTCCCTGGAGGTGTGTTTAGGTACAAAGAGGACTTTTAAACAGCATTATTTTGAGTGAGATTTGCTATCATGCTCTGTGCACACAGGAGAACAGCATTGACTCACAGCACTAACTCACCTCTCTTCGCCTTCTCTGTCTCTGGCACCGTCTCGAAACCAAAATGTGTACTTCTGTCTCCGGCTGCATCGCTAAAACAACGACAGGACGACGGTGCCCAGCAGCAGCCAGACCGAGCTGACACTCCTGCAGCGGGAACATTGGTATTTCGGTGAGAGAGACGGATCACCCTCCGGACCAGCAGTCTCACGGACGCCGCCATGTTTTCTGATTATACAACTGTGCGACGGGGTGTCGTCATTCACCGGCGACGGTGTCAGTTTCAGTGCAACAACCTCTTCGGGAGGACAGTTTGTAATTTCGCCTGAAAGACAGTGACTTAATCAGAAATTTTCCAGTGGACCAAACAATTGTTAAATGTTTTGGAAGTTTGACACACTATGAGAAACATTTTAGTTACTCATGAATATTTTGTAATATTTCTGAGTTGGTTTGTTTTGCATGGACAGTTCTGCATTAGGTAAAAGAAGATTTATCAGCAAAGTTTAGGCTACTCAAAGTAGCTTATCAAAAGTAAAAGTACTTACAGTGCAGAAAATGCTCACTGTCAGTGTTTTCCTATAAACCCTGTATAGGCTAATGTTTTTGGATTATTAATGCTGCATTAATTGGCAGTTACATTTTGGTGCTGTGTGTTTTAAAGGTTAAGCTAAACCAGCGGAGAGAAAATGCATTTTTCAGTTTTCAGTCATTTTGCTGAAGAAGTAGTATAGTAAGTGTGTGTGTGTGTGTGTGTGTGTGTGTGTGTGTGTGTGTATATATATACACACACACACACACACACACACACATACAGGTAATGCAGGTTTGTTCTGGACAGGGCAGATCTGCAAAACTGTTATCTGACAAGTACTAGTAACTAAAGCTGTCAAGTGTAGTTGATTAAAAAGTACAATATCTTCCTCTTGAAGTATTACATTGCTTTTATGGAAATACTCAAGTTCAAGCTAATTTGTACTATTTGTGCTATATCTGTGCTAGGTTAGTTTGTTTAGTACACTTTACGTTTGCTGCAGCGAATGGCATCTTACACAACAGTCCTTCATTAAATTCTGCCTTCTTAATGTTGAATGTACAGTTTTGTTGATACTGCTTTAGAATAATGTCAAATTACCTTTATGGTCATGTTACAGTTTGTGAAAATGGTGAATACTGAGAGGTTGTCCACCCCAATTTAGATCAATGAGTGTAGACAAAACATTAGGATTTATTGCCATAGGTATGTGAAACTACAGGATGTCACTGGAATAAAATTATCTAATTTATTCTGATATTTTTCAAATTGTCATAAAAAAAACTTAATTTTGAACTGTAATAAGGTGTTCTTTGGATATCTGTAAGTGACATTTACATGACATGACAATAACTTAAAAAATGTTATTCTTTGAGCCAAGTGGATTATTATTAATTATTAATTAAATTTATCTAAATTACCTAATTGACAAATTCAGTGTATAAAATGTCAAACAATTATGAAAACTCATATTTTCCCCCCCAGATATTTAATTATACTACATTAATGTGCATACATTTCTTTCAGGAATATGTACAGTTGTGGAGCAGTTCGGGTTTCAGTTTCTTCAACAAAGGCACTTCGAATCAAATCAAATCACCAACTCCACAATCAATGCGCAAGCAACTCTATCTGAGCTACAGCTTCTTCAGTTTAGAATGTTATACAACAGTGAAACTGCATATCCTCACATTTGAGAAGTTGGAGCCAGTGTGTTTACATGTTTGCACACTAAATTCTTTAAATGATAATAAAATTCAATTCAATTCAATTTTATTTATATAGCGCCAATTCACAACAAAAGTCATCTCAGGGCACTTTACAAACAGAGCGGGTCTAGACCACACTCATTACTATTAATTACACCCAACAGTTCCACCATGAGCAAGCACTTGGCAACAGTGGCAAGGAAAAACTTCCTTTTAACAGGCAGATCCTGGATCTAGGTGGACGGCCATCTGCCTTGACCGGTTGGGGGGAAAGAGAGAGAGAGAGAGAGAGAAGTACAATATAGAAGAATGACAGCAAATGACAATAAATGGCAGTAGAGGACATGGGGCATGTCGGTGGAGCCACAGATCAGATGTTCAGCTCTGGAGCCACAGGTATCTGTAGAGAGGTACAGAGAGAGAGACCAGGGAGAAACAAGCACAGCACTAGGGGAGAGAGGACACAGAGTTAATGGTTAATCTGTGATAGTTAAAATGAGTTTGAGGAGAGAGAGGGAAGAGGAGGAGTATGGAGACGATCATGGAACATCCCCCAGCAGCCTCAGCCCACAGCAGCATAACTAAGGGATGGCATGGAGGGGTAGTTTAGACTATGGGTGTAGTTGGCATAGTACCTAGAACTAACTGTAAGCTTTGTCAAACAAGAAGGTTTTAAGCTTTACTTTAAAAGTAGAGAGGGTGTCTGCCTCTCGGACCCAGACTGGCAGCTGGTTCCACAGGAGAGGAGCCTGATAGCTAAAGGCTCGGCCTCCCATTCTACTTTTGGAGATTCTGGGAACCACAAGCAAAGCTGCACTCTGGGAGCGAAGTGATCTGTTGGGGTAATAGGGACTTAGCGTCGCATTGATATACAATGGAGCTTGGCCATTAAGGGCCTTGTAGGTAAGGAGAAGGACTTTAAAATCTATTCTGGACTTTACAGGGAGCCAGTGAAGAGAAGCTAAAACTGGAGAAATATGATCTCTCTCGCTAATTCCCACCAGAACCCTCGCAGCAGCATTTTGGATGAGCTGGAGGCCTCGCAGTGAGCTAGTCGGACAACCCGACAACAAGGAATTACAATAGTCCAGCCTTGAGGAAACAAATGCATGGACTAGCTTTTCGGCGTCACTTTT
Organism: Datnioides undecimradiatus; assembly: GCA_008933995.1. NCBI lineage: Eukaryota > Metazoa > Chordata > Actinopteri > Lobotiformes > Datnioididae > Datnioides > Datnioides undecimradiatus. The sequence goes on from WARS01000015.1 coordinate 13,097,874, forward strand.
GGGCAGGATACTCCTAATCTTAGCTATGTTGCGCAAGTGAAAGAAGGCAGTCCTAGTGACCTGCCTAATATGGGACTGATAGGACCTGGTCAAATATGACTCCCAGGTTCCTCACAGTAGAACTGGAGGCCAGGGTAACACCATCCAAAGCGACTGCGAGGTCAGATAACCTCTCTCTGAGGTGTTTAGGCCCAAACAAAATCACCCCGTTTTGTCTGTATTTAGAAGCAAACAATTATAAGTCATCCAGGCCTTAATGTCTGTCAGACATGTCTGAAGTCTGACTAATTGATCTGTTTCTTCCGGTTTCATAGATAAATATAGCTGTGTATCGTCCGCGTAGCAGTGGAAATTTATGTTGTGCTTCCTAATAATATTGCCTAGGGCAGGGGTCACCAACGCGGTGCCCGCGGGCACAAGGTCACCCGAAGCGATCACGTGAGAAAATTATAGGTGCCCCGCCCCCTGCCCGAGATGAAACGATTGTTTGTCGACTAGCCGTCAATCAAACATTTGCACTGTGCTGCTGTCAGTCACTGGAGCGGGTGGGGGGCAGGTTGCCACCGTGCCAGGCAGTTAGCGGGCTAGCCTAGCAACAATGACAGCAGCAGAGTTCAGAAACAGTCCTTAACTGATGGCGGGATCATTAAAGAGGCTCCGACCGCTGTGGCGGAATCATTATTCCGGGACCATAAAATTAAGACGGAGAGTCTGTCCGCTATTGGTGTCCAGCTTGGTGCGAACACTGTGCCGCGGAGGGTGTGTGTGCTGTCTGCGGATGCGGTCAGACAGCTGGAGTCGGACCTGAACAGGTGCTCCTGGTTTTCACTCCAGTGTGATGAGTCTGTGGCCTCCAGTGATATAGCACTGTTTTCACATGGATGCTGTTTGCACAAATGAACATACTGCTGTATGTTATTTGTTTTTTTGATACAGTATTCCATTTCATAATTTTTGAAATAGAACATAGAAATAGAATACAACATGCACATACTTATGTATTTAAGTTATTATACACAATATGCATTCTGTATTATCATTTCTTAATGTGCAAAACAAGCATATTCACTTGTTCTGTATGGAAATTAGCTATGTGAATAAATATTACTAAACATGAGTAGCTCTCCGGCACTTTCATTGTGTAAAAGTAGCTCACAGAATATAAAAGGTTGGAGACCCCTGGCCTAGGGGAAGCATGTATAGGGAGAACAACAATGGTCCAAGCACAGAACCCTGTGGAACTCCATGATTGACCTTTGTGTGCACGGGCGAGTCGTTATTAACATGGACAAACTGGAATCTGTCGGCTAGATAAGATTTAAACCAGCTTAGTGCTGTTCCTTTAATGCCAATGACATGTTCTAGTCTCTGTAGTAGGATATTGTGATCGATGGTGTCAAATGCAGCACTGAGGTCTAGCAGGACAAGTAAAGAGACAAGGCCATTGACAAGAGACGGCTTTTTGAGTAAAGGTTTGATGACACCAACCTTAAAAGCCTGTGGAACATAACCTGTTAGTAAAGACAGATTTATCTGGTCTAATATAAAAGTGCCAATCAGGGGCAAAACATCTTTGAGAAGACGAGTTGGGATGGGGTCCAAAAGACAGGTTGAGGGTTTGGATCTAATGATTGTTGAGGACAGTTCAGTGAGATCTATAGGAGAGAAATGGTCTAAAGATAAATTAGGGCCTGCAGACATTTCAGGGGCTGCTGCAGTTGACACACATGGATCTCTAACAGTTGAAGAGAGTGCGTAATGAATTCTTTCTCTAATATCTTTGAGTTTACTAGTAAAGAAATTCATAAAATCATTGCTGCTGAGAGCTGAGGGAATAGTTGGCTCAACAGAGCTGTGACTCTTTGTCAGCCTGGCTACAGTGCTGAACAGAAACCTGGGGTTGTTCCTATTTTCCTCTATTAATTTGGAATAATAGGCAGTTCGTGCCTTACGCAGGGCTGATTTGTATGTTATAATACTATCTTTCCAGGAAAGGTGAAATTCTTCTATATTAGTGGATCGCCACTTCCTCTCTAACTTTCGTGAGGACTGTCTTAAAGTGCGTAACTGTGTGTCAAACTAGGGAGCTAGCTTCCTCTACTTGATGGCTTTCTTATTCTGTTTTATAGGGGCCACATTATTCAGTGCTGTGTGCAGTGTAGCTGCAGTATTATCAACAAGATAATCTATATGTGCTGGACTAGTAGTTAGGCTGCTACCCTCTGTTGTAATAATATAACCAACTAAATGGCTCTTGATCATTTTCAGCATTGCTCAACTGTCCTGGAGGCAGAGGTGAAAAACTATGTGTATATAAACAGTTTTCAGCAGCATTAAGCTTCAGTAATAGGAAAATCTCAAGCATTGAACAGGCCAAAGCATGTAGTCAAAACCACTGAAGGGCATGAGAGCGCCTTAATTGTGCCAGGGTCACAGACAATTTTACAGAGTGAGGCGGATCAAAACAGACAAGTTCGTGCACAGCCAGTAAACTTCTTTCACACACTTCTTTTTCAAATCTATCAAGGAGACCAGCTCCTTTTTTCTTTTTCCAGCAGTACCTCTCCCCTAATCTACCTGACTTCAGTACCCTGAGTGCAGAAAGTGGCAGGTATTGTCTTCCATTCTTCTCACTTTCTCGTTCTGACAGTAACCAGACACTGCGCTGTATTGTCCCATTGTTGCCTCAATTACTGGTCGACTCAGGTTCAGAGGGATCAGCTTACATCGCTTTCTTTTCCTCAGCTATGGGAAGGTTGACCGGAGTGGGGGGGTCTGCAGGCCAGGGCTCTTTCACAGGGACCCAGAGGAGTGGTGATAAGGCTCAGAGTCTAGTTAAGGATTAATGTTACAGCTGAACAATTGCTATTGTGAAAAAAACATTATGGGGTCAGTGGGAGGGTGTGTATGTAGAAGGCCACAAAGATTTGATATCTTACTGCGGTTGTCTGGATGACAGAACTTACAATGGAGGCTCTACAAAGCCTCAGCTACTGTGATCAACACTGTTTGGAACCAAAAGCATTCATTCAACAATTTAGTGACATGTTTGATTGTTTGCAGCCAGTGAAGATGATTTTAATACCAGTGCAAGTGTACCATTGGTATTGAGCATCATTATTGGAGGGGTTTTTTTTGGTTTGTTTTGTTTTGTTAAGCAAGTGGGTTTGAATATCATATCACCAGTAGAGGGAGGGAGAGGATCAGCTGCAATTTGCTGTTTTAAGTTTCCTTTACTGGAATATGAGGGTTTCTGATTTGATGTGATACAATATTTAATATAAAACATTGCCTCACCACATTGTGTGCCAGAAAATATGCTAAAAATCATATTTAACATTCTCCAGTGGGTGGTGCATCTGCATCCTGTACTTTCATATTTGGGTCAGTTTGCTTGTTTGCTGGCGATGGTTGTTCAAAAAAGTCATATCATTTAAAAAAAACCATTTAGAATTAATTAATTTTTTGATTGGAGAAAGAAAATATTGGTGCAAAGACACATTGAAGCAGAAAAGATTATTTTAGCTAACTGTCCTCTGTCAAATGTTTTAAGATGGCAGGTTAGTGTGCAAGTGGAGGATGTACCTAGTTTGTTTGGAGTTAACAGAATAGTTATCTTAAAACCTTATGGTTTTTAACTTATATATTTCTATTCATTTTTCTGTGTGTGTGGTGGAGTGGTGGCTGCAGCATCTTGGTGTAGGGGATGAGCTGGCAACGTTTTTTTCATGCTGTAGTCAAATTGTTGACAGTGATAATATGGTATTTTTGCTGCAGTTTATTGATAAATTAAGACTTGATGTGGCGTGTGCCCTCCTCGGTACTGGAGGAATGTTCATGTTGGCAGATTATTGCCTGAAAAAAACAAACTCACAAGTTCCTAAAAGAGAACATGTTTTATTATGATATTATGAGTTCAAAATAACACAGGGTCAGCCATGGCATTTATCATATGTAATGGCAACAGAGCAAAGTCATACAGAAAATTTTAAAATGATATTAAAACTGTTTGCTAGAATGTGATATTAAAAGCACTGCATGTTTTAAGTCCAGACAGTGATATTAAAATGATAAAGTGTTTTCAAAGTTTCTTGGTTGAGACAGTTTGCACACATTTGGCAGTTTCTACACTGTGTTTATGAGCAAAATTACTGACTGTATTATTGACTGACTGCAGAAGAGAGCCCACAAACCAAGCGCAGTAGGCCCATCCTGCTCCTGCCTTTAGCTGTGTGTGTGTGTGTGTGTGTGTGTTTCTGATTTCTGAGTGACTTTTCATGTTTGGGAGCACAAATGGGATGCGTATATTATTTAACAGGTTCTGCACAAGGCTTTTTTTGCAGCAAAATCTGGTTCAGTCGGACGCATCAGCGGTTCACAGGTAACTTGATTCAGGATTTTTGGAAGCCTTGCAGCCACAGAGTCCCTTTTTTGTTTGCTTAATTCATTTAATTGTGAGCCCTCATTATTGCAAATGCACTTCCATAGGAGCCAATTTGGAAGCAATTTTGAAGGATTATTTCACTTGTCCATGGAGTTGCAGTCGTCTCGCCAACAAATAGTGAGCACGAGTTTCTCAGACGCAACACAAACCCCCTCGCCAGTTTCAGAGTGAGTGCAAGATGAAAGAAACACAGAAACACCTTTCATGAATTAAGAAATCAGCATTGCATACATCCTAAGTGTTCCAGCTTATTACACAGCCCTCCATGTTTGTTTTTTTTTCATGGTGTTCCAGTTGTAAAGCTGAGCTCCCGCTGTTTCCCTCTAAAATGTGCAGGTTGCATGCTTGACCTCATCCCGGAGGGGAACCAATAGGTTACACATGGCACTCTAAATCCTCCCTCCGTGTGTGTGCATCTCCAAAAAGTCTGTGAGTCATTTCACATATCTGATAAGTATTTAGCTCCACAGGAGAAAAAAAAGGGAGAAGGAGTGCAGATGTCCCACCATGCAAACACTGAAGCCCAAATCTCTTTTTTCAATGGCTTTAAATGGAAAAGCGAATGGGATTAGCTTGATCCTTGGTTTTGTGGCCCATATGCTTCTTCCCCACTTGGGCACATAACATTATGTGCAATTATGGAATAAATGGCAACAAAACAAAACAAAAAAAAACCCAACAACAAACAAGCACAGCACCAGCTTAAGAAACATGCATACAGTGTTTATTTTGCAACCAGGACACATTAAATAAAACTACAAAGGTACTTCACTTATACAAAAGATAGATTATATCCCATTCACATACAAAATAACAATAATTTACTGTATAAATTAAACATTTCACTATTTTGCTATTTACAATTTCCATGAAAACAATGTTTTGGACCCTCATTCATTATTTCCCACAGGGCTTATGGTGCTGTTTTCACGTCATCGAGCACTACAGGACATTCAGGACATCAACTACAGTTTGGGGAAAGACAGTTTCCGCCGCTTCGAAGATAGCGTGGAATTTTCCGATTGAGTGGAGAATGGGACAGAAAATGGGAGTTTGCATAATTCACAAGGCTATCCAAACAAATATGCCCTTGTTAGATTTTAACTGTCAGATTTCGTTAGCTTGTGTTTGATTTGAACACACATTAATTTCCCATCGCTCTCACATCTAGGCTCGCTTTTTCTCCCTGCTCTCTACGCTTGGTCTGCTCTGAACATCACAGACCCAGGGGCATGTGCTCTTGTCTTGCAATAATTAAGATGAGTTACAGTTGAGCAGACAGGCAAGAGTATAGCACAGAGTCGCGTTTTTACAAACGTCTGATTGGGAAAGAAATGTCCCTCATTGTTTTCTGGGCCTCAAATTGTGTTGAGTTCTTGAAAAACTATAAATCTCTTGGCTTGAACGTCACCGTAAAATATAATGTTTTGTCTCAAGTGCTCTGGTTGCTGCACGTACACACATTTTATTTGGGTTCACTGAGGCTGATTGCAAAGTGAATAAGTACTGTTTCGTCCTGTAAATAGAAGCAAATTTAAGTGCGCTGATGTTCTCAAACCTCTTCCTTATTTCATCCTGTCGTTGATTAGAAAATTTACTAGGGGGGTGACATCCCCGCTAACATCAGAGTCCCACGACAGGAAAGGCCAATTACTATGCCAATGGTGAGCTAGTAGATTTTGACCTTTCACAAGTAGTTTAAATGTCACAGCAATGCACAGAAAACTGTCACAGCTGCGAACCTGCTGTCAGCTTGTGCATAGTACCATCGAGTGCTTTTGGTAATATTTCTGTCTGGGTGTGTTGTTTGCGCTCAACCTTTTGGCCTGAAATCGAGGTGACAAGTAAAAGCTTCCAGGTCTGCAAAGTCTTGTGGAATTTAGGCAATTTACTGCCGTCTAAAGAGAGAGAGCGAGAGAAAAATACACTTTGACGAGTCTCTCAAATGCTTCGCCGAGTCACAAAATGAAAGAGCGGACATAAATATCATCATTCCCACACTGAATTACGTAATATACAACAATATTCACCCCCCGTAATCAAAAGACAACTTAATGTGAACAATATGTTCTGTAAATGTCCAAGACTACACATAAGAGCACACACACAGAAGTTAAAAACAAACATTTCTTTTAAAGCCTTGTCTGTTACTACATGAAGAGCTCTATTCCAAAAGGCTATGTGTTCATTTTGGAAACAAAAAATAAAATATATATATCATCAAATGTCCGTCGTGTAACAAAAATGTAAAAGATCCAGTCTGGAGAGGTGTTCAGTTGAGTGTACTATGTTAAAGATGCTTTCAATCGCTGTACAAGATGTGGAACCATTTTTTTTTTTTACTTTACATATGAGTGGTGGAAATCCTATTTTGGACTGTAACTCTTCACGTCCACACTACTTTTAAAGAAGTGCAGACTCCTGTGAGGGACCCCAGTCCGCTTTGTGAAAGAAACAGATGGGAGGAATCTGAGACAAGGGAAGAGGAGATCCTTAAGGCACTTGAACACCATCAAACTGGAAAGACTCCCACCCACAATCGAGCAGAAAAAGCCCTCAGATCTTCCCAAGCCTCCCTAAATGGCAGTTTGTCTGCAAACTGCACCACCCTGCCTCTACCCCCAACCCCCCAGTGAACGACGCTGCTTCTTCTCTCTTACCCGAATCCACATGAGCACTGAATGACCGAGTGGGCGAGCGTGCTCTCTTTCTCTCTGATCTTTTCGTTTTACAGCGAGTGATTCATCCCCTAAGTGCTGTGATATCTACCTTCTGTGTGACGTCTCTACGTCCTGTTTCCCCCTCTCCTCAGAAAGCTGGTTGTCACGTAAAACACATCAGAAAGAAACTTTGCATATGGAATCAACAAGAAAAATAATAAACAAATCTTTGGATGGGAGGATTCTGGTTTTTGGCTGCAAGTGTTCATCGTCCATATGAGGCAGTTAGAGGAGTTATACAAAACCGTTAGGCTGTCAAGTGTTACAGCGTATGTATATCAAAGACTCTTCATCCTCTCCTTCATACTGATGAAGAATCAGTTGCCATTCTGAAGCACCAGGAAGAGGCCAACCTTCCTGTTTCCTAAACTGAATACAGACAGCGAAGTTAGCAGTTATCCTGCCCCCGGCTATGATGTGCTTTCACTGGTGAGCCTGCAGTGTGAAAGGGTTTTCTGGAGGTATGTTGAGTGATAGGGACATCCGTGGGTGATTGAAATGGAGCCTCACTGAAGCAGAGAAGCTTCCCGCTTTGTTAAAAGCGTCCTGGAATCGTTGTCAGAGCTGCAGATCTTCCTCAATCTAATCCTTCGCTCTCAACTCCCACACTGAGGTCACTGACAGTGCCTGCCTGTCCCCCTCCTCCGTGCTGCTGAGCAGGATGGGAGGGCCCAGCCACTTCGGCCCACGGGCCTTTTAGTAGCAGTCACTCAGTCAGTTGTCATTAGCCACTCAGTTGTTGGCTTGTTAGCATAGCGCCTCATAGAGTTTCATTGTCTGAGGGCCTGGCATCTGACGGCCCTTGTGCAGAGTAGTTGTGGGTGGTGGCAGCGTTTGGTTAACAGCAGAGCGTAGCAACAATGCTAGTTGCCCACCAGGGGGCTGAGGTCGCCGTGGTGGTTCTTAAGCTTCTTCTTGAAGAGGGAGATGGTGGAGGGTCGGTACAGGATGATCCAGGGCTCAGAGGAGGCCGTGCTCTGGCTGCAGGTGTCTGAACCACTGACTGTGGGGATGTTTGGGGACCTGAGAATGAAAATGAGGAGAGAGAAAGCATTACAACAGGAGAGAGGGGAATAATGGAGACAAGCTAAATTAAAAAGGTGATACAATAAGGCTGTCAGAGTGCCTCAGAAATGTGTATTCCTAATGTTAGATACTGATTTATTTTATGGTTTAATGTAAACACAAACTGATGGCAACTGCAGTGTTTATGCTCTTATAGGCTTTATTATCTTGTTTAAACTCTAAAAATGTAGTTTTATTCACACAAAACAAGAACTTGCCTATGTTGGTAACAAGAATTGTGTTTTGTTTTTAGATTTCACTTTAATCTCAAAAACAAATTAAACGTATATTGACAACAAAGTACAGCTCCTTCAATATTTTAGGGATCATCATGCACCAGAAACTTGGCTTTGGAACAACTTCAAACTTTTTTCTATTCATTGAATTAATTTCGAGGGGGATTTTTCAGTTTTTTAGTATTTCACTTTACTTGTATTGGTGCAATGAGGGTAGTCTTTGATTTCTCCAGGGTGACTTAGGCAACTTTGAGTGGTGTATTAAAAAAACACCATGGCAGACAGAAATGCCAATCATGGACTGACTGAAAACAACTAGAACAATGCACAAATTGTCTAATTTCATCAGTTTCTAAGATGCTGAAATTACACTACGTACTTGGACTTTTTTTTATACTACAGAGGAACTGCTGTGACACTTGATGCTTGGTTCATCCCGTGTACCTTAAACATCCTCATACTTACTTGACTGTGATGTGCAGGAGCAGCTTTGCCACCATAGCTATGACCGTCAGTATGAGGAGAGCAGCCAGAGCGTAGATGGTCCACACTAGAGAGAGGGAGAAGCACAGTAACAAGACATCAAAAAGCCAATCATGATAATCAAAACAAACTGAAGCAGACTGAAAGGATTAGCAAGAAAAGAATTATTCAAGCACTGCTGGCGCACCTGTTAGCAGTGTTCAGCCAGCGCATTGTCAAGAAATATTGACGCATTATCACCGCACATCTGTTTTCTTCTGGTTGAGAAATACATCAAATAGCCCTTTGAGACAGAGCGCTCAGAGTTTGGAAAGAATAATATTTGAATGAAGGAAAAAAGCAAGGAGCACATCAGTCCACCCTGCATAGCTTTTACAAGAGACCTGATTGTGATCAGCAGGGAGACCCAAAGTGACTTCAGTTATGAGTCACAGACAGGAAAAAACAAGCGTCACATAGCATTACTTCTATGTGTGATCATAGGAAGTCACTCTGGGACGAAGCTTCCAGAAGCCTCTCATCAAACTATGACGATTTTAATACTTTCAGAGAAACCAGGCCATGCTAAATGGGAGCTCTAGCCAAGAAAATTCCACCAATATCCCTGCAGAGGTAAAGAGAGGTGCTTTAGGTGCAATGTATCATGGGGTGTTAACATACTAGCGCTGTGGCCGGTGGTCTCGCCGCGTCCAGCCCACTGACCTGGCATGTTGTGCTCCGGTTTACCGGGGCTGGACGTGATCACGTAGAGGATCTGTGAGGAACGTCCATTTGAGGTGCTGTTAGATCTCTGTGTGACGCTGCCAGCAAGCTGGGGCTCTGCCGTGCTTGAGACATCCTCTACTTCATCCTCATCAGCTCCTTCAGCCTCCAGCGTTCTGGTGTCTTGGCTTCTCAGTGCTGGAAACAAGAACAAGAGTTCATTTAGATTTAGGTTTAGGCTTTTAGGTTTTTCCAGGTGGATGTCGTTCCTTTGCTTTTTCTTGTGTTTCGCGCCACCTGTATTAATCTATGTCCAGTTGTCGTTCTTTTTTTTTTTTACCTTGGTCTCCACCAACTCCAAGGGGAAAAATGCAAATGCTCACATTGACTTTTTAGAGCATTTATCACTCAACACAGCTGCCTGCTGTGGTCAAAAACAGTGCAAATGAGAGTGGTGGACCGAGACAGCAAAGTTGCAGGCCAGAGAACCAAAACAATGAGCTGAAAGACACTAAAACACTCCCTAGAGCTGAGGGTAACTGCAGCGTTGGGTGTTTGTTCATCAGAATTTCCTGCAAAGGATTAATAAAGTACTATTCTATCACTACACCCTTTCACATAGAAACACTAATGTGCTGTTCATTTAAAAAATGACAATGGCAGCAAACACTGTTGCTTGGCAGTCACATTAACATTACAATCACTAAAACAATGGAGAGTAAATAAGAGCTTCAAACTGCTCTATGTAATCTGCAAAGCATTATTCATGAATAGTAAAGAAAAATAAAATGGAAAAAAGGGGGAGATTAATAATATCAATAATATAAAGCAAACAAACTGTCATCTTCATTATGCAAGCAAACATATTTGCAAACATAAGTTTCTTACATCTTTGAAACAATAAATGATTTATCCTGTTGTCATTACTTTCTCTAAGTCACATTGCCCAGTTCTAATTAAAAAACTCTTCTCTGCAATGTGACTTATAACCTCTTGAAAACGTGACTCTGTCTGTGTATTATGGTAGTGATGAGTGGTGCGTCCTGTGCCACAGACACAGAAGAGGAAAAGGTCTGCCATGTTGTTGTAATTTCTACAAGTCGAGCGCACATATCACTTAACACTCCTTTAATTATTCCTGTGGGTAAACTGGGCTGTGGCAGCAAGCACGCAGAAATAGGATGCTGTCATGCTGTTTAAAGTATATACATCAGACTCATGGCTGAATATTTAATACCAACAGGATTCATAAAGAAACAGATTGGCTTTGCAGAAACACTCAAGTGTGCTGTAAACATGTGGTGTTGAGAGCTTTTCCGTCCGCCCAAGACATGATTCAAAAAGTGTTTGCAGTAAATTCTGTTTGTTTTAACCTGCTTACAGCACCAGATGGGTAGAGTTTGCTTCATAAAACAACAGTGCCAGAGAGCATGGACTATTTCAACTCATTTATGTGTTCCCAGAGGGAAGCAATATCCTAAATAAGATCTCCTCTGCCTTTCATTTACTTCTCCTAAACATAGATGTGATTTATTTAAAATCACTGTGTGATTTTGAAAAGTTTCTTTTCCGACTTCTGAAACGCTGCTTGTGAGAAACAAACTCGGGAATGTGTCACGCTGATATTTACGTGTCTCACTCTTTCATTATTTTTTCTTACATTTTAATTTGCAGCAAAGTTCAGTTAAACATCTCAGAACGCTATCAGCAATCTGTGATTGGACACATCTCCAAATAAGATATATCATCCAACTGCTCCCAAAGTGGTAGGAAACATATAAACAAAATTAGGATAAAAATAAAGATTTTCCTGATCCCAAATTAATACAATTATAGTTAAAATTTAAGGCCACATTTACAATGCAGCCTGAAGCTAAGAGTAGCCTCTAACTGGCTGAGTTAAGAAAGACTAGGTGCATGTCAGTTCTTACTTTAGGACGCCTACGGTTTAGGGCAAGGGGTAATTTTTCACTGAAATCCATTTGGAGCTAAAACTGGCTCCTAAGTCTGAGAGCCAGTTTTAGCCAAACCAGCCATGTTTCTGAAAAAAACAAGGATAACAAGATCCAGTCAGCTCACCAACAACAGTCCAGAGATGATGGTTTACTCAACTCGCTGCTACTTGGAGACTGGACAAACGCAGCTTGCAGCACTGATGAGTGACCTCAGCCCTCTGTCAGCATTATTCACCAAACCAATTTGTTCAATTACTGCATCAAATACATCACTTAAAGGTTGATTGCAGGGCCATTGCTGGATTATCCAGTAATGCTGTATGATGATCTGTTTTGTCATCTGGAAAGAAAATCACACGCTGATGGTGTTTTTATGTTTTTAATCCTGTTTATAAAAATATCAAATATTTTTTATTCAGTCAATCATTCAGTCAGTCTGTTAATCTGTTGATATGTTATTTGGTCAGCACACTCCTGTGTATTCATTCATTTTGTATCTGACCTTTGCTGACAGACTGGTCAACCAATCACTGCGTATTTAGATAATACATACAATACAAGTACATTCATGAAACTTGATGTCATCGGTAACCAACAGGGTTGACCCCACTTCTAAGTAGAAACTTGAAGAGGCCCCCTTGTGGTGATCTGAGATACCTAAAATGACTGGCAAGTTAAACCCCAAACTAAATGGTAAACCCCACCCATGTTGTGTCCCACATCAAACACCCAGAACGACATCTAAATAACATTTGATCCAAGCCTGTTCCTCTCTTCCATGAATGGTGGCTAAATGTTAAAGCAGCGTGGGATTATTTTTTTTTTTCTTTTCATATAATAGCTCAACCTGACTGTGATGTTCCCAGAACTTCCCACATGTTCCCCATTTACAAACAAAATACCACACTTCAGACCCAGGCTCAGCTGAAACACTCTGCCCTCGTCATCTGAGAGCATTTATCCTCAAAATTACCGTTTCAACTGTGCGGCATGAGACGGAGGAGATAACTGATGTCTTTAGTGCTGATACTCACTTTAACTGTTGTCTGTCTCAATCTGGTTTTTCTCTGTACCTGACTTGCTGAGTATTTTTCTCTATCATTTGGTAAAAAAAAACAACATTTTTTCAGGAGGTGACTTTTTCTCGTATCATGTCTCAGACTCGATTTCTTGGCTACATGATGCTGCACACAAAGCAAGAACCAAGATGTGAGCAGAATGGAACGTGCCTGTGCAGAGGTCAGTGGATTCTGACCTTCGAATATTGTTTTTACTATAACACCACCGGCCAAGAGAAATGACAAAGGATTACAAATGGAGGCACAGAGGGAGGAGTGGGGACACATTGCCTCCAAGTGTAGCGAGCTGCAAGCTTGAATGTCACCCAGACTAAATTATATGAGGGTGTGCTTCTCTCATGCCTCCAGATAATAATCTGTTAAATAATTTTTGATGCATCCATACTGTTCATGCTAAATAAATCTGAGCGAACAGACCACATTTTTTTTTTTTTTAGTTTGGAGAGATAAAACACATTTTCTGTTAGCTTTTCAACCTTTTCTGTGAGCTGTAGTTACACAGCTATATGTCTGCTCTACAGTGAAATCACGCCATCAGGAGGCACAGTGCATAGCATCGCAGTACTTTGTATGTAGGTGGCATAAAAACTCGCTGTGCGATTCACCAAGGAGCACACTCTGGAGAAGCAAAACCGCCTGCTGCAGCTTGATAAGAGAGTGAGTTCCTAGAAAAACAAAACATTATTTAAATATGCAGCATCACCCGGGGCTGTGAGACATTGACTAGCAAATGAAAAGAGAAAAGGGCCTGCCAGTGGTGTGACAACTGCCGCACCAGAGCTAACAGGCCCTGCTATGCAAAACTCCATCGGGGAGTCAGCAAGTCAGCATGCACCTGATCATGCAAATATGGCTCACGGTGGGTTTGAAGGGGTAACGTAGTTCAGGATGTTTGCTAGAACCCAATCCAAACATTAGAAGTTACACTCTGTCACAGGCTTTGACACGCTATATAAAACCATCCTGTCATTCGACGCACTGCTACGAGATTTCTCATCAAAAGTACCAAAAAGCAATATGTCCTACCTTGGTAAAGCAGAGCAAACCCCTGGGCCTGGTTGGTGCGGTCTGAGTAGAAGTACAGTATGACGAAGTCGCCTGTGATGTTCACCAGCTCCCTCGGCGGGCTGCGCCAGTCAAAACGTGCCACCACCTGGTTGGTGTAGCCATCCAGGAGCTCCACCATGTCAGTCTGATCAGAGATGTCAAAGAAGGTGAAGTTGAAGAGGATGGCGGAGGATCCAGGGACCTGGATTGTCCAGTAGCAAACACGGCCAGCCCCGTACTTGTCGGGGAAGTCAGGGGAGTAGATCACTCCTGATGGAGAGGAATAGTTTCCACCACAGGCCCCAACCCGAGCTGAAAGGAGGAAAAAAAAAGAGATCGTTCAGATTACTGATTACTGCTAATGAATGTAGATACACCAGTCTTATAACTGTATGGTTTATTAGCCATGATGTAACTGATCCACATATCTGCTGATCCATAAGATTTAGTATTTCTCAGTATTCAGTCACATTCTTTTCCACACAGCTGTTCTTCAACACAATGTTACTGCCAGAGCACCTCACAAAAGTAACAAGGATTGCCCTGAGATGCACTGAGGTTAGCTGATTTTACATTTGGACAAAAGAGAGGTTTTGGATTTATACTCCCTATTAGCAAATGCCTTGAGTCAAGGTATCAGTACTGTAACTGTGAGAACAAAAAGTTGCATCATTGCAGACTAATGAAGTTTCAGTTGCACAGCCAAATTGAAATGCTGTCTGTCCCAACTTGCAATAGTTACACTTAATATTACATTAATATTAATATATGAGGGTTTAGCTGTGATAAGGAAAGGTGGTATGTCGGTGACAAGGAAATTTACTACAGTGCTTTTGGAGAGGAACTGAAGCTTGTTACAACAGAAAGGATGGAGGTGTTGGTGTAAACATGAGCAGTCACAGACCTGTTCCCAACTGAAAGCTCCATCACAGATGCAGATGTGTGCATCTGCATGGTTTTTCCAGAATTACAAATAACAGCAGAGATGGGGAAAAATCACACACTCGAACACGGAGCGACACTGGTTAACACTCACTGTCGAAGATGATGACCCAGCCGTCTCCACCGCAGGGCTGGGTGTGGTCGCCGAAGCAAACATGGTTACACTCCATGCTGGGCGACTCGCCGTGGTCACGTGGATCCACTTCGTTGCCGCAGAAACAAGCATATCCTGACTCCATTCCGGCAAGCTGCAAAACACAAAAGGAGTTATGCAAATCATTGCATCAGCAATTCAAAACAAACTTTGGGCCACACTTGCCATAATGCTGTTCATTATAAATCCATTTGGCATGGGTGCTAGTGAGGGAGACACAGAGGGAGCCCAACAACTAAGAAAACAAACTTTGTGGAGAAGGCAAAAAAGATTTTTGGCTTTTTTGTCTACTAAAAATATTCCAAACGGTTACTTTCTCCGCACTATCATGCATGATTATATTACAACTTTGCATAGAAATAAAACAAGTTTGCAAATACATAACACATTCACTGCATGAAGCCCCTTTTCTCTTTGAAATTAAAGCAACTTTAGTCTAAAGTGTCCCAGTTGCCCTCTCTCTCAAAACTGAAAGATGCTGTAATCTGAGTTTGGACAACCACAAGCTCTCAGCTGATTAGAAGCCTCCTTTCAAACACACAGCTGCACATCGTGAGCAGAGAATAAACCTTACAGAAATAGCACCTCTCTATCATTCAAATCCAAGCTCTTGGTAAATTGTTCCTGAAAGTGTCGGAGCAGGAATGCGAAACGTCAAAAATCTCACACATTATGACCTCGCCACCATTGACTGCTCGTTCTCAAAAGAGCTCTTGTCCTTCATTCAAAGGGACACCATTGTCTAATTTTCAGGCTCTAAATGAATTCACACAACTGAAGGTACTGCATCACTTCCCACTCTGCGTCTTTTCTCATGGAATAGGAATTTATCAAGCCTCTGCTCTCACTGAGATGTATCAAACTACGTCCTTGTTGCATTATTCTATGTGATGAAGCAACACCAACGTGAATACTTCTGGCGGAGCAAACAAGCAATGGATCGCTGTCTAACTCATCAGGCATGCTCTTTGTCAAACAGTCACACGGGAACCATGCTTCCGAGCACTGACGTTTCACATGCACATTAAGGACAGTGACAGTCCAAGGGTAGGCACTCGATGCCAATCTGCCGCCACATCCTGTAACATCTGCTGAATTGAGAGGGGAGGAGGAGGGGGACTGTCAGTATCTGTCAATGCAGACGGAGCTGAACTGGATCTGCTGAGACAGAAAATGAACACCTGGCACTGTTTGTAGCTGGGACAATGGCATGCCAGACTCAGAGATGAGGAAAATGCACTGAAGAGGAGGTGCCCAGTGGGCTAATAACCATTCATTTCCAGCTGCCAGCCTTGATTGCTGTGATGATTTGTCATCCGCTGGTTGGTTTGAAACAGGACGTTTGATGGCTGAATAAAGAGGGTATAGACTGCACGGGGCATCATGGTAATAACTGTCAGGAAACTGCTGGTAAATGCAGATGATTTACATAAAAGCTCGTGTCCATTTTAGACAAGACACAGGCAACTGACTGAACGCTTTTTCATCCAGCGAGTGGACATATTTAAACTTTCCAAATAGAGGAACACACTATCTATGTCTGAGTTTAGTTTTTCTCTTTTGGTTCTGAGTGATTTGTCAAAAGAAGCTACTGTTTTTAGTTAACACGTAGTGCGGAACATCTCCTGGGTTACAGGTTTTCTTTTTTACTTCACACATTTCAGGTCCTAGTCTCACCTTGTATCTCTGCTTCCTGCAGAAGCTAATACAGTTCTGGATGGTGAGTTTGTTGGAGGTCTCGCTGGTGCCGGACAGAGTGGGTGGATCGCCGCTGTCTTTGAAGCAACCCAAGTTCCCAGGCACTGTAGGGAGACAAGAGGAGGGTGAAAAAAACCGATCAGTTACACACAACAACTTGGATGCTATCTATCACATGCTGACCATTAGCATTTCCTGTTAGATTGCAACATCAAGGTTTTCCCTATTTTCTGTCTCTGGTTTGCATTTCATAAAATGCATCTTACTCAGTGACCCTTGAACTGTCTTGCATACTGTGGCACCTGGTTTATTATCGTGTTTGTGATTGATGCTTTTCCTCATCAATCCACCCCCCCAAAAGAACAATCCATGGTGACACACTCGAGAAGTATTTAGGCCTCAGTTTGAATGTTGTGGTGTGAACTGCCAACAGGCAAGCGAACAACTTGGCGTCCGAAGAAAAGAAAAAAGGCGGAGGAGGAGGAGAAGGAGGAGGAGGCTGGAGGTAATAGAGGATAGAGGACGCAGAGTAGGAGGTGGAGGGGGGGAAACAGGGTGAAGGGGACAGGGATGTTTGAGTCATAGCGAGAAAGAGCTGTAATCTGGAAAATGCTCAGTGTCAGATGTGAGAGCAAGCTGCATCAGATTTGGGATGTAACGTTCTCTACACGTGTGACTCTGAGTGTTTGTGTGTGTGTGTGTGTGTGTGTGTGTGGTGAGAGATTTAACTTTGCAAGTTTAATGTGCCAAGAAATGGAGGAAATTGTTATATAGCACCTTTCTACAAGGTATTTGACGAATGGCAACGACTGGAAAGAGGCCAAGTCCAGCACCTTCAGTCTACATTTAACACTGGTACAAATTTTAGCCACCAATTTTAGAGCAAGAGCCAAATTCATGTAAATTTTACGTTACGTAAGTTCGATTTGCTACCTGAGACAAACTTTGGTCAATCTTTCAGAAAACTAGGCAAGCAGCAACTATAACTTCTACATCTCTTCTTTTACTTTTTTATACCCTCTTGGTTTTGACCCATGTTGCAACACATCATATGAATAACATTAAAATGTTTTTTGAGGTGAGACCTGGGGATGTATGACACAAATATGCCAACAATTGCAGGCAGATCACAGACCAGACAGATAGATAGAAGGTGGATGTTGACATCTTTCCAAATCACATTCAAGTCGGATGGATCAGCCTGCTTCCCTCAACCCACGGTGTATTCATCAAATGCGATGCAATCTTTTAAAATCCAGCACAGTGATTAAACACTCCAAAGCCTTTAAATTCAAAGTAATAGCTCAGGAAGTACCCACAAAGCCTCGAGCAGTCTACACCCCACTTGTTATTTGTTTTTCTTTGTGATTCAAACAGGCTTACTCTTGTTTCATTTCCATTTTCTGAGGTGAAACGAATTTGACAAACAGAAGTAAATGCAAAAATCTGCAAGTAATTTCCACTGCAAGTATGAAAAATCTGCCCCCAAAGCTCTTCAGTCTAATTGGAATTGGTGTCATCCGACTGTAGGGTATAAATGAGCTCATTAGGAGAAGACAAGAGCAAAGACTGTGTCCAAAATAGCTGTCGATGCTGCTCTGAGACACAACGTGGAAAAGCATATGACCTTACAAAGCACTTTTGTTCTTTATTGAGCATCTGCAATTTCCTAAATTCAGTTCCATCTACAAATGCAAGTTGAGGTGCAAGTCATCTTTAACACAGAGCTCAAAGTGTGACTGATGCCTCCTGCTTTTTTATCGGGTTTCCTGCGGCCTTGTGAACTCAAAATGGCAGAAATTTTTTAGAAGTGGAAATCAAATCATTATCATTATTATGATATTGTGGTTTTATACCTGTGAAATACAGCAGTAAAAGTCTGTGCATATCTTGCTAGTGTTTTCCAACATATTGATAAAAAGGAAAACAATACATATATTTGATCCTAAGTCAGGAATTACCAGAGCGCCTCCTGTCTGTTTGTGTACAGCAACTTGTGTCATACTTTGTGGATGCTGCAAAGTCTGACAACAAGCTCAGAGACTGTGGAGCTGTCTGTCCCCTGATTCTGTAAGCCGAATCTGTCCTAGAACTGAATATCTCTGGAGCGTTTCCCTTGTTGTGTGTATGTGTGTCTTCTCCTCTCAAACATTTGCTTGTTGAAAGCTCCCTGCTTGTCTGATGACAGCAAGTTCCACCAGTGAACAACTGGCATCCAGTTGTTGGCAGCAAGGAACAGAAAAACACATGATCCATTTTCACAAGCCTTTCAATTTTGGAATATATTGGTATTTTGCAAAACAAGTAAAAATAAGTATGGATAAGCATGCAACTCTGTTTGAATATTTATAACACCATCGTACAGGGGCATCACATCAAAACTGCCCACTTGAACCGAAGTAACCTCGATAAAGACCACACACTTTGGGATGCCAGTTGTTGCCAATGTTAACTTATTGGCTGGAACAAAAGACTCTCTACATGCACAACAGATGCCGCAGATTCTCTCTGTTTATGCAAGAGTGAGGCACAAAGGCTTTTGGGTAAAAAGTGTGACAGCGTTTCAGATTCCACACAAATTGTTGTCCACGTGAATGTCCGCCACAGACTGGAAAAGTGAAGGAGGGGAGAGTGGGGAAATGAAGTAAAGCAGTCTGGCAGAGTGAGAGAGAGAGAGAGAGTGAGAGAGAGAGAGAAGGCCGCTCCCTGTGTTTCACCCACATTTGCTGACCGTAAAGTGACCGGCGTGATTTGGCTGCAGCCGTGATCCGCTGCCGCGTGGAACTGTGTTTGACAGATGACTCAACACTTGAAGACAAAGTCCTCCAACTCATTCAGACCAGCAATAAATCATGAATAGTATTCATTTTTCAGTCGCAGCCACACCAAAGCTTTATAAATAGATTGATATGGGTTGTTTGAATCATTTAGCAAGACTCCACCGCACACCTCTGCAGTATTACAAGCTAGATTATACGACAGGTTGGAGGCAAACATGACGATAATAAGAATCTTCCACCTAGTTCATATTTTTGGGGTGAGACGGGGCAGAGCTGGAGCTGCAGTTTCTGTTTTCATCCATCACTTAAGTACACACTGGATAAACCCCAGTGAAGTGTGCAGAGGGGGAGATGAGAAGAAAGGAGAGATAAACACCTGGTTGGGAACCGGCAACCTCCCTCCGAGCAAGGCAGGCAGGCGGGTACCACTTCAATGGAGCTTTTGAAAGCGTAGGAGAAAATGCAACTGCAGGGCTCAACAGCCAGATTAAAGGCAGCAGAGCTCCTTTTTCATTTTGCTTTGACAAGAAGATTGCAGACTACAGTCAATTTATCTGTCTTTGTCCTCTTTTCGTCCCAGGGGCTGCAAAGCGCTGGCTGAAGAGCAGCAGGTGGTGGGATCGTATCACACCAGAGCGTTGGATGTTTGTACTGTATGTAACTGGTGATGAGGATGACGACTGCAGCTGGTGCCCTGTGACCCAACATGCTCAGCGTTTAGCCCCCCAAAAAAGTGTAAAACTGCGCTTGCATGAAAACCCCTGAGCAGAGCATTGTTCCTTTAAAAACATCTGTTTTGCAGGCGCAACAAGTGCAAATATCTCCTTTTACAATAAAAGAAAAACACACAAACACATTCAACACACTTCAAAGCTGTCAGTGGAATTTAGGCTTTAACGAGCCAGAGGGGAGAAATGAGGGAAACACAAGGTGCATAAATGCTCCAGTCAGCCCAGACCAGACCTCTGAAAACCTCAGGAGATCACAGCGGGAGTGGGGACTCCCACAAAGTTAAAAAAAAATAAAACAGGTAACAGACACAGAGAGCTAAACAAGGCTTGACTGCAGCCACACTCATCGCAACCAGGCAGCCTGCCGCCTTAGTTTGGAATAGAGCAGTTAGTTAGCCTTCCCACAATGCAAAGCAGTGTAATTCAGACAGGAGGCAGCAGGCAAAACAACAAAGTTCATGGGTGTCTGTCTAGCAGGAAAAAGGAGACACCTCTGTTAACGCAGCAGACACAACAACAGCGCGGACCCAAAACACATCAGAGAGAGAGAGAGAGAGAGAAAAGAACAACACAGAGGGATATAACAACATCAAACATGTGCAGCAGGCTTTGGCAAGTGCACTTGGCAGCAAGCATGCAAGCAGGTTGATGAGCTAGGGGGGCAAACATGTTATTAAGGAAACATAATTACAGTTATAAATTTCGATGCCATCTGGAGGGTAAAGAACAAAAAGAAATCCGAAGCAAACATTGGAAAGAGCGAGAGAGAGTTAGAGAAGTGTTTTTGTGTTTTTAAATAGGACTCATGGTGTCCCGCTTTTCCAAATAGATTTACTCTGAGCAGACACTTTAACCCGGAACCGCAGGTCAGATATATTCACTTTAAATGTGTGTATGCGTGCGTGTGGGGGAGAGAGAGAGAGAGGGGGAATGTGAAGCCATAAGGGACAATGACCACGTAAATGCTCTGATATATAATGATAGAAACACGAATTTCACAATCCTTCAATCTACAAGAGCCATGATGACAGTGACACACTGAAAGTGTGTTAAATAAAGCATTAAAATTAGGGCTGTGTATCAGCGAGTGTTGAATACTGTTAAGAACAAACAGCTTGCATCAAATGGCATCATCTGATCAGATTCATCTTGTTAATTTATTTATTATTTTTTGTAAATGTATTTATTTTTAACCAGTTTCCCTTTGGATTTTTATATCCTTTTAGTGTTGCAATAAAACTTAATTATTATATCAACACTTTTTTAAATAAACGTCTAAATGGAACAAGTTCTTACTAAAGTAAAAGCTGCAATATCCTATCTGGTTATTATTAGTGTTTGCTTTTTATTATTTGGATAGAAACCAGTCATTTTGATTTCGCACACTGAGCTGATTCAACCTAAAAAAATCAAAAGGATGCACTGATGGGCTGCTGTAGGCTGTAATAAACTACCTCTCTACACTTATTTACATTCATTATTTTCGCTGGTGTAAATGATTCACGTCAGGTGATCACTAGTCGCTTGCTTGTTCTCTGAATGAGAAGACAGTGAATGTGCTGCCGGTTACTGCCTGAAGAATTCCTGATGTGGGAACATCAAAGGTCAGTGTAAGGCCGCTAACTGATGGTGCCCACACTGATCATTAATGATACTGCCACTGTGGCGTCACTGTGTAGGTGAAGGCGTGGGGGGTGTTTGTGATGAATGACTACAGTCACAGTGAAACTGATGGCAGCTTCTTTTTTTACAGTTTCAATTTTTTGGCTCTTTTTTGCACATTAAATGATTTTACATTTTAGCTTTATGCTGTTTTGTTTTTATTAGGACTTTAATGCGTTAATTACGATTAATTAATTCCAAAAAAATTAATCCGCTAAAAAAATTAACACATTTAATCGCAGTTTTTTTCCAAACAATGCAGAACGTTTGTTAGTGCACGATTTCCGAGTACACCGATTACACTGAGGAGGAATTGGATGAACGCGCGTTGCTAGGACTGATGCACTTCAACCCTGCGGTACCGTCTAAATGCAAAGCCGACACCGTCGGAGCTGTTAGTGCTAGCAGTTCCGGTCCGAGTACGAACAAGAGGTGTCGGCAGCCCAAACTCGATCAAATGACTGGCTTCTGGACCAAAGTTAGTAAGTCTTATAGCCTAATGTACAAAATAATTTGTGCTAAGGGTACTTGGAATTTTTGGGGGCAAATATTGTTATGTGATTAAAATGCGATTAATCGAGATTAATTAATTACAAAGCCTCTAATTAATTAGATACATTTTTTTAATTGAGTCCCACTCCTAGTTTTTATATGTGCTGATCTAGTTCATATTATAGAGCAGTATGGATTCTCTGAAGAGACAGGTGGCAATGATTGAAATATTTGATCAGTAACTATTTTGAGAGCTGACTTCTTATTTCCAACTCAAACAAAAGATGAAAACTATTTGCTGGATTTAACATTCTCAGATGTCAGGATTTAATTGTCTTTGTTTAATAGTAAACTTGTCTGACTCCTTGGGCTGGGAGATCCTAGTTTCTTGACGTATTGTTGTAAAAATGAGAATAGAATTAGACACGAGGCCGACTGAACACCTGAAAATGTTCGGATTGGGCCAGACATTCTGTGTAACTTTCAGTAATGAAAAAATGTAAGCACAGACCAGCCAGGCTACATACATACCACGCATCAAACTGATGAGGCAAAGCAGTGTCACTAATGAAAACATATCTCTCAATCTTTCCTCATCCTTATGCACTCGTTCAGGCTTTAATCTCAAAGTGTAGCTACATGGCTGTGGTGTATCTCCTTCCTCTTCTTTCACTATCTAATACCACGTGCTTTGTCTCTTCACATGGTTTTGTCTTGTAAATGTTTTTCTTTTTATGCCTCATTAGCATCGAAACATTTTTGTAGACAGATTACTGTAATGGATTATTTTCTTATGTTGAGTTTGGCATCTCAGAGATTTTATTTTGATATCAAACTGAATGTGTGAAAGAAAAGCTAATTAATTATGGTAGGAACAAGAAAGAAACTAAACAAGATTTTTGGTACAAACACTGGAAAAAATAAAGCCTTAGCATTCAGTCTGACCAAAATCATCCTTTGAGCTGCACCGCTGCTTAATTAACATCCAATTACACTGTAACCAGAGACAAAAAAAAAGATCATTAGTGCTTCCACATTAGAGAAGAGAAGTTAAAGACGTGGGGTCAAAAGAGGAGAGGCAGGATTTTAAAAGCACATTCCTCAAGTGCTAAAAGGCTTGGTGCGAGTAATTTAACACAGGTATGTTGAAGGCTTGGAAACACTCCCACCAGCCCATTAATGCACTGCCAGCAGGTTAACAATTCAAATTTGATGCACACTCACACACAAACACCACCTAGAATATACACTGCCTTCTCAGGAATGCTAAGTGCAACAAAGCAAGAAAACAACACTTATCACAGTCGGTGTTTATGTGATTTTTTTTCCCCCCGCTTCATGCCGTGCTGTCTCTCTGCCTTTATTCCTCGCTCTGTCTCCCTTTCATTGTGTCTCAGGCCCCATTTATTACCCCTTTTGTAGTACAGTATATTCAATACATAAACAAATACAGCTGCTGCATTTCATCTAGCCTGTGATTAGTCTTGTCGACTGCACCACAGCCAACGAGAACACAAGAGAAACAGAGAAATATGCCACAAACTCCCCCAGGATGACCATTTCTGGAAACTCTGTATTGTTTGTAAGGAGGTGGGAGTTGCTATTATGCGTTTCTTATTGAGTTTATGTTTTGCTTTTCTATGGAGATCATAAATTCTCTGGCCTCTAAATGGGGACAATTTACTGTTACAAAATAAAGGACTCATTATTGGACAGAATGAGAGAAGTATTTGTGTCTAACAGACTGACTTTGCTGGTGGGATGTTCAAACACACTGCTGGTGTGTGTGTGACAGAGAGAGAGAGAGAGAGAGAGAGAGAAAGAGCCTCTACTGTCTCTTATGTCAGCATATCACATGCATGTTGCATGCTAACTGTAATGTCCTTTTTTTATCCCATTTAAACCTTTCTGTGCGTGTGTGTGCATATGTGCGTGTGGTGGAAGCTGTGTTACACAAAGATTGAGATGGAGGAGATCAATGCCCCAGCCTGAGGCCCTGGGAGAGTGACTAACCATCTAATTAGAGGGAAGAGGGAAGAGCCGGAGCTTTAAATGAATAATTAGTGCCTTCTCAGAGACCAGGCCGAACAATGTGGGGAAGAGATGAAAAATGGCCGCCATGCTGCAACACTCCGCCTTCCCTGACAAACTAAATAGCCTGTGTCCCGAGGAATCCCGGGGGGGACCTGATACTCAAGCGAATAGGAGAGATGAAAAGATGAGCAGACACTTTGTGGCCACCTCAGGCGTCAGATAAGCACAGCGGTGCACTTCCATTTATCATCATTCACTTTCAAAGAGATCGACTTTCTGTTTGTCGACTGTGGCAGGTTGTCCCGGTTATCTGGATGTCAATAACAGTGGCATAGTCCCCAGGAACATGCAAAGAAAGTTTTATGGACATGGAAAATGTGTTAGGATTAACAATGCAGCTCAAAAAAGTCAAAAAGTCCTGTTAGAATATGTGGCATATAATCAACCCCAAGGCATAAAACAAATACACAGTTTTTATTCGATCATTCACATTTCAGTTGCTCATACATAACGTGTAAAGTAAAAATGCATTGGCCTTACATCATTCAGACACATCACAGACAGATCAGCAGAAAGCACTATACCAGATATCATTTGAACCAATCAAGAGACTAACAGCTGAAAGCACCAGTAATGACGATGAAAGTAATGACTGAAAAAAGGCATGTGGTCATTCATCAGAGGGCCGCATTTAAGGTAGAATATTAACATGCTTGTTAAATGTCAGTGCTGCCCATTAGATTATTACATACTGTGTTTTGTGCTCACAGTTCATATTTTGGTTTGGGAGTAACAGACAACAAGTAATAAAGTGATTCAATCAGAAAAAAAGATTTGTCCTCTGGGGAGCATGAATCTGTAAAGTAAATTTAGTGGCAATGTACCCAAAAGATAATAATTTCAATGTCTGAGGATTTCTTGTTTAAAGTTTCGGCCAGCCAGTGGGCTTTTTCATCAGAAGGAGACACCAAGTCAGGTCAGCTGGTCCCCACTTTTATCTAGACACTAACATCTTAATACATATACTGAATGCATTGCCTTGACATTTCATGCAGATACTCATGGTCACCAGAGGATGAAACCTAATGACTTTGGCTGGCATTTTGGAGCAAAATACTAAAAATGAATAAAATGTCAACAACTATTTAATGTATGGTCATGATATTTGGTGGGCATGTTCATGCCACCCTAAGCTGAATGGCCAAAAACTTGTCATGCCCTGACTACTCATCTAGCTCAGCAGCACTTTGTGTTTAGTCCTTATTTGCAAATACTACCTTGCTAAACTGGTGAAAGATTATAGAAGCTAAAGATCAGCATCTCAACATTGTTACTGTTAGCATACTAGCAACAGTTGGGTTTAGGTCAAAGCTCTGCTCTGCAGCCTGACACGGCCATAGACTCCTTCCATAATTAGAAATCAGAAAGTTGGCTGAAAATAAGCACAATAGCAAAACACACACATCGTGCACTGTGATCTCAAATTACACAAGCTGAACAATCTCCAGTAATAACTTTACATTTATTGCACCTGTGCAGAACCATTCTGATCTACATTTGGCTGTAAGCCCTCATCCCTGAGAGCTAAATTGGTCGACCCACTATTCATCTCCTCCTCTTTCCCAAGACAAGCACTAAACAATGGCCATCTACTTGTTCTCATTAGCAAACATTCTACACAACCAGCTTGTCTCGTAATCAATACCTTTAATTCCCTAATGGCCCTGGCTGATTTAACCCCAGCCATGTTGAGTGAGGGAAGGAGCCAGAGAGAGAAAGAAGCCAAGAGATTAAATCTACCTGATGTCCTCTGGCTTGTTTTTGTGAGACTCTCTACTCTCTATGTATCTGTGTGAGAGTTTCTTTGCAGCACTGCAGGCAGGTATTTTTCCCTTGAGGGCAGGTGTGGGTTGAGCTACAAGAAGGTCAGAGGTCAGAGTGAGATCACAATGAGTGTGTTCAAAGTTCCCAAGTCCTCTTTGCCATGTAAGGACAGGCCTAACACAGGTGAAAGGGGACATGTCAAACTGGCAGACGTGTGTGCAACAAACTATCCAAATTAACTCATGAAGCACAAAATACTAGTAATAAGTAGTTTTAGCTCTGTCATGTATGTTCTTTTATTTCAAAGAAATAGTGAGTAGTAGAAATATGTCACAAGCTCACTATTCACTGTGCTTCAAAACTGCACACATCTCTCCTGAAGTCTAATGTGTCTAACGTTAGCCCAAAGTAACATCATCCCCACGTGGAGGCCAGTGACAAGAAAAAAAGACCAAATCAAAACATAAAATGATTCTAAAAGGAAGGATGCAGGCATATTTCTATCAAAAATGTATAATAATTAATTTGATTGGTCAAAAACAATCTTGGCACATATTTTTTTTAAATTTACCAGCCTGGGACAATAAGCCAATTTTGCTTGTGAGCACGTACACACGTACACCCAGCATTAGCTTATTAGCTTCTTATTTTGAATGTAGTTCAGAGGGCGCTACCTGCTAAGCTTCATGGCTTCTTTCTATTGTAATGGATCATCTCTGATAAATCCTTCTTCTTTTTTAACAAGACAAAAACTTGTTTTTAACGTTCTTTTCAATTTTTGACGTGTGAAAACTTGAACAAACACAAAGATCTCTTCGCTGCAACTTAACTGCTTGCAAAATTAAGGTTGGGTGACCTTAATCTACATCAGCCTCCTGAAGAGATCATTCATATTGTTGTTTATAATATGGACAAAACACAGTACAGCCAAGCTCAACAGAAAGGTGGGGGATAAACAAAGTTCCTGCAGTTCAGGCTGAGGGAGGCATGAAGGAATGGCCAAAATAGCTCACTTCACAAAAATGTCCTCACCTTGAAGGCCTAAATCTCTGACCGGTTTTTGCACTGTTAAATGTACAAGAACAAACACACGTACACAGTACACAGTAACTAGTAATACAGTAACACACTGACACACACCCTTCCCCACTCAGTGATGCCTGAACGTGCCTCAGTATGCTGGTTGGGAGGGTTGATTGTGGTGAAAGCGCGTAAAGACCACCTAGGGGAAATATTCTGCCTCTGAAAACAATGACAGAGAGTGAGATGAAAAGTGCAAAAACAGAACCTGAAAGCATCCCTGGTTTAGGCGACCACAACAGCCACGAGGCAGGGCTGTGGTGCTTCAGTCTGAGCTAAGTTTCCAGACCACATGTCCAACATGTTCAACTTGTCTCGGTCCCTTGCTTATTTTGACTAGCACTACTCTCAGGCTTTCATTCAGCTGTTTGACTTTGCCTGTCTATTATAAAATCTTTAAAGATGCATTTCGGTCTCAACAAGTCTCTTACTTGCTTCACAGCAACACAATTTATGGATTTACACCAGTGTATATTCCGCAATTAGTCATCAATTGGTTGGTTGCACCTAGCTGGTGCAGAGACAGAACCACCTCTGTTTTAAACACAGTTTAATTGCCCACTTTGGTCCAGAACATTGACATATTTTTTAATTTTGCCTGGTTTTGCCGTGACATCTCTCAGACCTGCTCTTGTCTCCAACCCCACTTTGGCTGGCCCTGGAACCAATTTTGACATGGCTCACTGTGTCTTGACTTACAGTGCAGACACAATTAATCACATATGGAAGAGGACAACAAAGTTATTTTGATTCATCCAGAGGGGAACATGTCCAATAGATGTCAGGACATTTCACTGTTCCTCAAATGTCAACCTTCCAGTGCCACTGGAGGAACAATCAGGTCATCAGCAAAGCGGTGCTGATGAACCAATATTGCTATCCAGAGAAATAATCCATATGTTTACTGATAACAGAAAATAATCTTTAATGCCAGCTCTATTTTGGCTATAGCTCTGCCACTTGATGTGCTTCAGGTATTTGTCTTTTCATCCAGCAAGAATCAAACTTTAAATTTAACAGCTTGTAGCAGAGAAGCACATTTAGAGCCACTGAGGCAGAGTAGATTAAAAGAAGAATTGTGTGACCTATTGACAACTCAGTTTCACCCCAAAAGAATGAACAAGAGCTAACTGTATGTAGACATTAGCTCGGATTCAGTCAAGCCTAGCTAGCGGTTGACGCAGGTGTCCCACAACTTCAAAGTGCCATTTAGCGGCTTCATAAATCACTCTTAATGAAGGCAATATCTCATCACTGCATATTTTCATCAACATTTTGTAATAAAACTGTGGGCCAAACAAATAACTACTTTGTTTTAATGTCTTCAAGGTGTGGCTGGTTAGCTTGCCAGATGGATGTGGTGCCTCTGGTACTAAGACTATTGTTCTATAGTGACAGACAGGTTTAATCAGACATTCCCTTGATTGTTCAAATAAACGAAAGTATTACTTACTGTAAGTGAAGTATTCAAGCCATACATCAAGCCAGTTAAATGCTCAGTGCAAACACTGTGACAGCTCCATAACAAAAGAACATCTTAAAATATCACAAGTTAGCTTACAGGAATTCTGGTGCACAAATAATGAGTCACATTACCCAACACAGCAGGTATTGTATTGCTGTTACAATAACGTGATGTGAAATTAAAAGATACTGTAAGCAAATGGAATCACACTCTATGAATAAAAATAGAAAAAAATAGAAAGAATAGAAACTAAAGGAAAATATTTTTTTTTCCAGCCAATATACGGATCTGATCGTGTCTACTTGAGTCTGTTATCAAATGATTTTATGTACAGCATGAATTAAATCATACAAGCATACAATACAAAAGGCTGTGTGAAAAGTCAGAAATCTCAGCCCCTGTGATGTCCCTTTCTTGCACCTTTAAAGCAATAAAAAATGTGGTTAAAAGAATGTTAACTTGATCTCTGTAAGGTCAATGGCGGGAGATGCTTACATGGGTCTATCTACCTAGCATTATTACTGTGTTTTACTCTACAATTCTTACTATTATCCTCCAAAGTAGCATTTTTCTAAAAGGCATTGTTGCATTAGCCAAAAAAAGCTGCTTTGTGTGTCTTTAAAGTAGAAGGAAACAGTGGCACAACAAGTTTTTCCTGGTTATAGTAAGTTGTTGAGAGATGAGCTCCGAACGCACAGATCAAAGTGTCTTTGTCTTGGCAAATGCTTCAGGAATTCACCCTGACAGTTTCACTTTGTGTCAGTCAAATTCAGCCGGGGCATATCATCAAACAAATGCATGTCAGCTTAAAGAAGTCTTACAAAAACAAAATGTCCTTCCAGGAAGCCACGCTGAGGAAAAGGAAGTGCTCAACAGGAACTATCGCATTGTCAAAGGTCAAGTGTTATCTAAGAAATATGTCGAAATGTGCAGATGTACAAATTCTAAGGCATGCAGCACAGCTTGAAATGTTAACTTATCTTACGGTTTCATGAAATCATTCAAATGAATAATTTTTACTGGATTTTCTTTAAATGTCAACATCAAATCCAAGTTTTCCAATACCAGAAAACTGGTTGGTTTTTTTCAAGACCTCCCATTCATCTGACTTTTGAACTTGTGTAAAACTAAAAAGTCCCCTAATAATGAATTGAGCTGTCAGCTCCAGTCTTTATCTGGTGAACCTACTGGTTTAGCCAGAGGCTCCACTAGTAAATTCCTCACACCTCATTAGGATCAGCATTGCTCAGTCAGACAACATCAAGCCTTCTCTGAGCTCGATGTAAATAAATCAATACTGATTTGACCTTTACTCCTTAACCCTGACTTTAAACACAGATGAACATAGTGAAATTGAATCCTAACATGTTAGTTTTCAGCAGAGCAGGAACACAGGAACTGGACTTCAATAAATAATAACACTCGTGACGATGATCATTTAGTGGCCTGGGAATGAGAAGAGCCTCAAAAACCAGTGTCCACATCAACACACCATGGAAATGTCATTTTGCACAGTAGTCGATGTGCTTTGACAGCGCGCCTTTTTGAAATGTTTAGATAATTCCACCACATGATAACTGCTGCCATGAGGGATTACTAGGATCAACAAATGTCGTGACCTACACTATAATCCACCCTGTCAGACTATGTGTTTCTGGCCTCATGTGACCTGCCAGGCAGTGTGTGCTCCAACAGGGTGTGTCACCCTCACCAGGGTGGCATGACCCTAGATGACAGGGAAGCCAGCTGGATAACAGACCGACTGTTGGCAGGCTACAGGTGCCTCAGCGAGTGGCCACCAACTACCAACCACGCGACATCAAACGTAAGCAAAAAAGTAGACAAAGTGAACGCACAGACAAAACAAAAACCAGACAAAATGAAAACAAAGACCACTGTTGCTCTTTCGCTGGCATACTACGGTGTTTTTTGACCATTCATTGCCAGCCACAGACTGAGAACACTGACACTGAGAGAGCATCGGCACTCTCTCACTTGGCAGCTGAAGCTTTCAAAGCAAGCAGATTGAGAACAGGCACCGCCAGAAGGTGAGGCACCACGTGGCGATTGTGGTTTCACAATAGATGAGACCAAGCATTCGTGACTGAAAACTCACTGGTTTCCCTGCAGGGAGAAACTGTCTCCACTGAACAGGCATGTTTTCATGTCACTGGATGCCTGGCTCACAGCAGACCTCCTCGCCTTTTCTTACATTACAGTGTTCTGTATAACTAATGCCCAAACAGGAAGAGAAATGTTCCTGTAAGACAGCATTTGATACAGGCGAAGCTCTCATCCATTAGAAATGGGCCACATGTCACAAGGATGGGTTACACACTGCACAGTACTGGATCCTTGACAAAAACAAGGCTGAACCAGCACATGGTAAACCCATCTGGAACAAAAGCTGGCCTAATTTCACCAAAGATAAGGGACAAACCCAGTTCCAAACAGAGACAACGTGGGCTGCTCCCCTCTTTCCTCCCAAACCACAAAGGTTTGGAATATCAGCCTAGAAAATCTGAGCTAAAGGGACAGTTGTCTGAAATAGGTCAGACAAAAGTCTAATGGGATACACACAAGCTCCAAGACATATAAACAGGCAAAGCGACCACAGACAAACACATGGATACACATAGGCCGTCCAGCCAACAGGCATTATTAGATGGGTTAATGGGTCCTGAGCTATTCAAACAGCAGGCTTTAGTCAAGCATGCTACTCAGACAGGATAATGGTGGGATAGCTAGAGGGGCTGGGAGGTCCTTGAGGCCTGGTGGTACCTACTGCGGTGAGAAGTCACAACATCTCTGCTGCAGCTTTGCCCCTCCACTGTCAGAATACTGCCGTTCACCTCTAGTTCAAACACATGCTGCGTTTTGGCTTTTAGCCTTTTGGGCGAGGCTTGTATCAGTTGTGGCAATAATTTCAAAAGTTGAGCATTATAACTAAATTCCCAAAATATTAAGGTATTCAAAGGTCAGACAGATATTGATATTGAAAAAGAGTTAGAAGAGAACATTGATGAGGAGGGAGGAGTATTGCTAAGACTTCAGAGAAAAATAGCCAAATGAATAAAAAAACAGGGGAATGTAATTTATGGATGATGGAAGAGGTAAATGAAACCTTTACTTTACTTTAACAGAATTTTTGAGCTCTGCTTGGCTAAATTTCAATAGCTCCCTTTATCTTCCACATTGTGTTCAGTCACCAGATTCTTTTAGGTATGAAAACTATGCAATAACATGTCTGACCTACAGTAGACTGCCTTGCAAAGGGAAGAACACATGGAAAATGTTTAAACGGTATGACTACCTTAGAAACGTAAGCATGTGTGACAGTTACTTAAATTACAACATGCTTGCAAGCAAATTGCACTCAACTCATTTGCAGGAATCTTTGAATCTTTGGTGATTTTTGGCATCAAAAGCAGTGTAGGCTGATCCACAAGTCTGTTTTCAACAGCAGTGATTACAAAGGTGGAGGGAGTGAAAGTAATGGGATTAAATATAGGCAGCTCTTTGTAAATGTGTGCCAAACCGGTACAGATGACACACAGGAGTGCAAACTCTTCCGACTCAAACAGTCCGTCACACATATTCATCCAGGTATTACTGGACAGGGACTCACACCCACATGTGCACGAATAATGCAAATCCATCAGGTAACAGGTAGATGCACATAATCAGTCCCATAAAAAAAAAGAACGTGTTAAAACAAGCTAAAGCCAAAGGGGAAACTGATGAACACGCATACAAAAACGCACACACATACACGCCACGCACACACAGAGGGAGTGATTGACAGCTCGCATTAAAGTAAGGGCAGGCCTGGGCATGGCAGGAGGAGGGGTGACGGGAGGCAATTAGAGGCATTTTTTAGATGATAATAGCTGTGTACAAGTCATACAGCCTATAAAAGCTATTCATAGCAGGCGTGCAGATGAGCATAACAGTGAAAATGGCTGGTCCTTGTGCCCGCGATATGGCCCTGAGGGCACGGAAGGGCAAAAGCAGGGAGACACAGAAGCAGAGATAAAGGAGTGGCAATAATCTCTTACTCTGGCATGTAGGGATGTCACAGTATCTCCAATAGATACCATCTTCATGATCTGCAATGTAGCACCACGGCTGAACATCTCCATCAGGATTCCTGCAGACATTGAGGGGTAAAAGTGTGGATTAAAAACCTACATTGATTTAAATGCAAGGCTGATGATGCTGATGCTCTGCCACTGTCATATTAATATAGTTTCTTTCACTCTGTAATAACTCACTTTGAGTTTCAACATAACCAAACACAACATACAGGTGTTACCTTGTATTTATGTTAAGTTTTCATATAGCGATGTAATTAGAGATGCTACTCAAGTCATTGATTGGTTGGTTGACAGAAAATGAATTGCCAACAATTTACATGACTGTAATAACGTTTTAGTCATTTTTTGGATGAAAATTGCAATTATTTGCTGGTTAACGACTCACAAACATGAGGATTTAAAAGCTCTGACCTGCATTTTTACATTTGTCTACCTTGGCATAGAAGAATAGAAAGGGTGACGGGATGATGGCAACAAGAACACAATGATCAACTAAAAAGGCCGCTGCTGTTTCAAAAGAAGATTATCTTTGCTGTGTCAATCATCCCCTGTAGCACCCTTCGGCGCTTGTTGGTATGGTCTCTTCCTCTGCACTCTGAAGGCTTGACCATGCATGTCAGTCAAGGGCCAGACCCATGGGTCTTTGATGGGTGGAGGTGGTTGGAGGGACTCTTTGTTCGGGGCCAGACACAGACCTGAAAAAAGGGGATGGGTGATGGGGCAAAGCTTTGTTTGAGGCTGCGGCCCCTTTTGAACCTCATCAAGGCACTCTTAACCCATCATAATAAGGCTGACAGGCCCCTCGGTGCTTTTCCTTTTCAGTTTCACTTACAAAAGCGATGAGAAGAGGGATTGAAGATATAAATACCTAAAAGCTTTGTGCAAGCTTCATATCTCCAGGGTGATCATGCGACTTTGTAAATCATGACCCTCATGGCAACTACTAAATTGCTGATAAATGGAATCAAAGCAGCTAGTCTGTAGCTGTGGCTCATCTTGATGGTGTTCCAGCTCTTTAAGCTCCATTTCCGGATTACAGTGAACTTTAAAAATACACATCCTGTCGACAAGAAAAAGACGTCTAAGATGACATTGCTATTTTTTTCAAACCTGACAGTAATTGCCGGAGACCTTTTCTCCTCTCTTTTGACACACCTCATTGTAGCATCTTGAAAAAGGCCTTGGGCGCTGCACTATCCCGTTTCGCCTTTTGTGCACAAAGTTGTGAAGGGCGTTTCCATTTCTTTTCTTCTCCTATCAAAAACACTGTCCAGAGTTTCCTCCTCTCCTTTCACACTCAAAACGAGGTATTGACAAAGATGTCGTTGTTTAAGACCTTTTTTTGGGTTGAACTCAAGTTTAAGTGCCTTAAAGCTTTTTCACTCTCAATATCTGGCAAACACTCATCGCTGCCTTTCTTGTGGCCTGTCGGCAACAGAGCAGTGTGGCGACAGAGTTCATACAGTCACATTTTTGGTTATTCTTCATTGTACCATTCTGCTATCCAAACAACCCAGGACTTCTTTTGGCCTGAAATTTTCCCATGTTCACAGGAAGGCAGCCTTGTTTTCCAGTAAATTTCAACACCGTATCATGAGCCCAGATCTGTTTGTTGCTCCACCCAGATTGGAGTCAGACACCTGTTTGTTTAGCCCCAGGCTACTGCTGAAATGAAAAGAGCAAAAACTGGGTCCAACCATCAAAACATTGGATTATATACCATCTCTCTATTTCTCTCTCCCCTTCTCTTTTTCATGCCTGTCAACGCATAATAGCCCTTGTTGAAATAAGACTCCCAAGAGCTCATCTATAGCCACTTATGTAATTTACTGCACTTTCTTAATCACCCCCTAAGGAGGCAGACATGAATTACAACGATCAGCATTAGAAAAAAAATGTACTCAGTAGACCACCCATCCCATGTCTGACCTACAGGCATCTTTGATCACCAAATGATGAGGTGTGTACCTCTGAGCTTTATCTTCAAAACTCCTGGTCCCCCAAACAGTGTTTCATTCCTCTCTATCACACACACCTGCACACACCCTTTTAGAAGTAGCATGGGAACATCATCCACAGGGCTAAGGTGAACAGGCTAGCCCACATGACAGAGAAACATAATCAATCCTGCCTCGAGGTGCCCATGTGTGTGTGGGAAGGTGCAACAGAAGTTGGAAAGCAGACAGTCACAGATTAGCCGAGGTGCCACGGTACAGATAAGCACAGACCTCGATGGACAGTAATCCATTCATTTAACCCAGCAGCACAGAGAAAGACTTCGGTCCTTGTGGTGACACTCTGATAAAATTTGCTACCAGTTTATGTGTGAGTGTGTCTGTGTGTGTGTTTGTGTGTGTGTGTGTGTGTGGGACGGGGGGTGAATTCACAACCATGTGCGTCAGAGATGGCCCGCTTGGCTCTGAGTGGAAGAGCTTGTTGAAACACTCCCATACCCAGAGGTAGATCAGAGATGTTTGGACACTTAATTGGCACAATTACGCTGATTGACTCATTTTGCTCGGAGTAAGCCACATACTTCGGTACAGAGCCAATTATAGCCACATTGCGTTTTTGCCTCACAGGCTCTCCAGTCCTGCCTATGAAGGCAAGAGTGTCTTACATCTGAACATGGAGAAAAACAGCTGTTCTCGGCTGGCTGCTGTTCAAAAGGTTTCCTTTAATAACCATTTTCCATGTACCTTAATCAAAAAATTTATGACCATCTTTAAAATGCCTGGCACTGTGAGATATACATAAAAAATCATTTTAAATCATTTCCATCAAACTATGTGTAGAAATGCCGGAAAATAACATGCTTGAAGGTGTTTTTCACAAGATTCCAGAGGAACTTTTGTTTAGTTAAACTAGTCAAAGTGTAAAAAAAGATGAAAGCTAAATTTCCCTCATTTTGCAGAATTGGAGAGAAGAGAAATGCTGATTGGAAAGTGGTGGTGAGAAGCTTGTCTGGGTTGGGATTTGAGGTCACCAGCAGATCAGAGTCTGGCAATTTACTGCCTGAGAGAAGACTCTTTAATTGACTTGAATGATTTAGCATGCAAACTGCTGCCTGCTGCTGTGCTGGATGAATGCATGTATTGAAGACGGGGGCTTGTTGGTTGTGGTCCGATATGTATAGTCTACTGTCTAATGTCTGTCATGGTCCACTCATGCGAGGTTGTGATGTTACTGCATCAAGTGTGGCTGGTAAACATGCCACTATATTCCTGGACTGATCTGGTCTTTAAAGAATCGATTCACCTAAATTAAAAAGGAACTTCTCTCATCTAGATCTATTGTAATTTTGGTGTTATTTGCTCCAGATTTAAGGATTTAAGGATGTTTTGTTTCTGAAATTTCTGCCTGCTCCACAATACAAAACAAGATGAATGGAATTTTATTTGTCATGCTCACAACATGGAGAAATGATCAAATAGCAACTGAGTATCATTGGATAATCAACAGGCCTGGGTTCTGTAGTATTTGTAGTATTTTGAGCCACCAGCCACAGCAAACTAATGGACAAAACAATTATTATTACATTATCTGGAAGACTCTCATTATACGTATTTCAAGAAAAATTTGAAATGAGAGTGCAGAATATAGAAATACACAAGCAGAGCCAGTGTTCTTCTTTTCACAACTCTATTGGTATAAGGCAGAAATGTCAAATAATCCAATAAAACCTACAGATGAAAAAAGCTCAAAGTGTGGCTAAAATAAAGAACAGTTGAAAAGTAGTTTTTTTTGTGATTTGAGTGACCTGACCCTTTGAAGACAAACGCACAAACATATAAGAGGTTATTTTATTGCATGAAATTGGTTCAGATTCTGATTCTGAGCTCATTGCAAGGTTGGAGGCTGATGCTCTAGTGCCACATAGTACATCTTCTCAGGGGACACTTCTATTAACTTCTTCAATTTAACAAAACAGCACACTGGGATTGTAATATAGTCACACAAACAGCGGACAACTTGGCTGCAGTTTGCCTGACCTCAAATTTGCACCTGACATCATGGAGATTCAATTACAATCAACTTGGGGAACACTACTCACTCTGGCATTTCCATTATCTCATCTATGTAAGGGAAAAGCATTAGAAGCCATAGTGGACACTCGTAAATTGTACAGTACACACACACACCTGCATATAAATAGTCAGGAAATGGCTGGCAAAGCTATTCAGCCACCCACTGAACCGTCATGCACTTCACACCCTCATACTAATGCACCGCAGAGGGAGAGCCTGTACGTACAGCAGATTGGAACGAAGAATAATCGGAATATAAATCACTACTTCGATTCATGTGATGTCCTTATGAATGTCATAAAGTATTCAGAAAAGGTCAAAGAAGTACTTAAGGAGTGAAAAAAGCATCTTGTTTAAGTGTAAAATTGTGGACTGACTGCAAAGCAACGTGCAAGCTCAATACTAGACATAAAAGTAGATCATTTAATTCTGCTATATGATATAAAATAAAATCTGAATTGAGCCATGCTGATTACCAATAATGCCACATTCATTGTTGAAATGAGTATCACCACATCTCAGCTTAGACACGAGAGCTGTTGTCCTTTTCCTGAGGCTTTGTGCTCCATTTTCTTGCATGGGGAACAATGTGACATTTCCCCTCTGCCCAGTTTCTCCCTGTTTTCACTGGGGTATTTTATAGCAGGCTATAAAGATGAAATGTGGGGGCTGTTAGGGCTCTTTCTTCAGCACCACTGTGGTGCCCTCTCAACTAAATCATCACCAGGAAGACGCCAGTGATGGGACAAGAAGCGAGTTTGTAATCCTCTACTTCTCTACTTCCCATCATGTGATACGTGCTTAGAGCAGTGTGTTAAAGTTAAGACGTGCAGTGATTCCCTGCTTTGCACTATCCACCTGTGTCCCTGGCTCAGCTCTCATCTCATAAAACCACAATTGGCCCCAGGGTCAGACATACCAAAACTGCCCTGGCTCTCCTTTTTTTTTTACCCCTCCTTCTTGCTTTCATTGTGGTTTTGTGGAGTTCTAGCCAGAAACATCCACCAAACTTTGAGCCCCAGATGAAAGTTGAACAGGACATGGGTAGGAAGATGAGAACAAGTTTAAAGAGTGGAGGAGGGGCAGAAATATGGGAAACCAAATCTGAATCGCACGCTGCACTCCATGTAAATAAGGAGATCTGCAATCCAAATTGAGCAACAATCGCCAGGACATCTCACAAGCCAACTTTCTGTGATCAAACAAACATTACACATCTTTCTTCGTGGTGGAACAGCCCTCTCCTCCTTGGGAACGTACATGTTAACAAAATGTGCACATAACGACACACACGCATGCACGTGGGTGGGTGGGTCGATGCATGCACAAATACTTGACCCTGTGCAGACATGCCATAAATACCATCCCTCATCTTTTCACAATGAAGTAGCCACTTTAGTCCTCGCTGCACTGCTGATGGGTCACTCTTTACAAGGAGGGCGTCTGAGAGATACTGAGAGGAGTTGTAGCTGCAGCTCTTAGTGAAAGAAATCCCTCTGTCAGGAAGAAACAAAGCTGCGAGCTGTCAGTGAGATGGAAAAGCTGCAAACTGCATCGGTGGCCAAGAAAACAGCTAAATCCAAACAGTGAAGATGTCCATTTTGAATCGCTTGTTGGACATAATACACTCCTAATGTGCAGGGAAAGCCTACCCCGATCCTCCGCATGTATCCTACTCATAAATCTTCCGAATTCCCATCCAGTCCAAGTAAAAACAAATCTGTCTAGTGCCACTTCAAAGCATTGCTGCGCTATGAGTTTACAACCATGACTTAGAGAAATGTTTCAGAGGCTTTGGGCCCCAGGAGGAGGGGGTGTTCTGTTTCTTATGGCTTGGTGATCAGGGCCAAGCCACTGTTCTGGACGTCTTGGTGAATTCGAAGTGACTCACGAAAGAGCGTGGCTCTCTACAAATACACAAGTTTGACAGTCGTGCATACAATGCTGACAGCCATACTTGCAGTGTGACTGATGGATAGAAAGGGTTTTTTGAGGCACCCTAATGCCCCCATGTCCCTTTGTATTCCAGGGATGAGGGATGGAGATTTGCTTACATAAACTCTTCAAGCATGTTTGCATCTTTGTGATGACAGGGCTAAACGTTCTGTTCGGGTACCACCAATAAAATATTCAGGGGCGAATGTCTGAGCAGGTCCCTTGTGCTCAAACCCTTTGCAAAATGCCAAAGACCTGGTTCTAAATTATTAAGAGAGTCAAATGCTTTGTCTAGGAAGTTCAAAGCGCTGTCAAACACCAGTCTGTCTTAGAAAGATGAGTTTCAAAGGTACTACTGAAAGCATTTTGACATCAAAAAAAATAAAGTAAATTATAATTCATTAATGCTGGATCCTGCACAATAGGAGATTGTTTTACAATAAAAAGCAAGGGGGGGGCGGGGTTGTTTTTCTTCCAAGAGTGAAAAACCTGCAAGAATAATGTTTTGACTAAACTTAAATCCTCGCTATATCGGTGGCCTTTGTGAAACAAATGGACCTGGAGCAGGTAGAAGGTGTGGTGGTCATTTCAGAAAACACAGGCGCTATAATGTTTTTGAGTAAGGATCTCACTGGTTTACTGGAATCACATGCTAATCGATTAATAATTTACACAATACATTACACATGTAACTCTTTGGGAAAAGGAAAGGTAATCTGATGCTCCATCTTAAATCTGGTCACTGCTCCAAAAGGTTGCAGTAAGACATGATATATACATCCCTGAATAGTTTAACCTCTTGAGAGCACTTGTTCTACAGAGTCTGCAAAGAAAGATAAGGGTTACGATTCCAGTACAATATAATTCTTTGTAGACATTTCACTCATGTCATGGCAGCATTTCAAGTTAGCTTCAGCTATTTCATCACTGGAGGAATTACACAACATCCCCCCTACCACTTTACATTATGGTGTCACAAGGAAAACAGATTGGGAACCTCTGCTTTAAAGGGGGAATTATTTGCATTATATTTAATTCCATGAGCCCTGATGAGGCAGAAACATTTCATGAATTCTTCAGATGATATATTATGTCCATAAAATCTGTCCTAAAGACAATGTATTCGTCCTATCACGTGACCCTAAAAAAAGCCTTGGCTTATCACTTGAAACTAAAACTTGTTGGTTAACTTCTTGTATAGTCATTTTTAATGACTAAACTGTTTCCATGGGTTACACTATCAGTGAAGCTCCAGATCAATAAAAAAGACTCACCTGCAGTAGTTGTGCCTTCCCAAACCACCCTCTCCATTGGGGTATTTGAGGGTGTTGTATGGGTGCTGGAAGGTCTCATTCCAGTAGAGGCAGGGTTTACCACCATGCAGGCTAGTCTGGTTCTGGAAGCCCCTGTAGTCCTCTCCATTGGCGGTGTAACACTCTAAAAAGAGAAAAGTAAAATGGAGAAAGTGAGAAAATTTACTGGTGTATGCAATACGGGATTAGACGTCTATTAACATGGAAATCAAAAGCTTGGCAAGAGCTTTAAAACAGGCATGTAAAAGGCAGCCACATATGTGACCTGCTTTATTGAGAATCTGGATTCAGTGAAATACCCTCATGCTATTAAAATGTTTTAATGTGTTTGGAATGATGATAGACGATAAGTTTGGGGTAATTGTATTCTCTGCCCAGGCTCAATTCATTTCAGCTCTGGCCAAACGTGTTAAAGCAAGATCGATCATGGTATTGTTTCAATTAATGTCAACGCAGGAGCACAGAAAAAAAATGCCCCACTGATATACAACAAAAGCAAACATGGCTTGAATTTCCAGGAAGTGTATGACAACCATATGGCCAAGTCAGAGAGAGGGAGTGAGAAAGAGGGAGAGCTGGGTTCCCAAGGCAAAACAATAGCTGGTGGAAAGCTTCTCTTCTCTGAAAGAGGGAATTCAAATAAACAATGGCTGATGGGAGCGCGATGAGCCATCAGTGCTCATCGTTCTCAGCCTCAGGGGGCCTCCCGTCAAGAGAGCTTTAACAGCTACAATTGAATTCCTCTTTTGATTGCATTAGAATGGAAAATATTAATTTGCTACGCGAATTTTATGATTGCCCGCATTGCAGGTACTCCTTATTGTGTCGATGACGGAGCAGCATAACTCTCCAGTGCAACCAGTGGGGATAAAAACAGGCTGACATGACATTAATGTGAAAAGAGCAGATACAAACGGTGCCACAAGGGCATCAGTTTGAAGTTCTGATTAACAGTATATACATTTTCCATTGTTAAAACATGTAGCAATGACACTCTGTAGTGTAAACTTTCTTTTCAGGAAATATTACATCAATTTCACACCACGGCTGTCAATCAAACATTGATAAGAAAAAAAACAATAGTCACTTGTTTGGCTCGTCTCCATGGGGTCTTGTTGCTATGTACGCGGTTAGCCAATGACCGGCCCCTTTCATCAAGTCAAGCTGTCTGGGTTGAGTATGAGCTAATGCATTGCAATATGACAGTCATTATACCCCTCGGTGAGCCAGCTGTGCTCCAAGGCTCTTTTCATTCTCTTTCGAGTCGAAGGTTTCCCAACTTCTCCTCTCTCTGTCCCTTTCTCTCTTCTGACTTCTTGTCTGTTCTCACCATGCTCCTCTCTTTTCTTCTTCTTCTTTTGCCTTTTCCCTTAACCCCTCTCAGCTTATGTACAAACAAACATTTCTTTGGGGGATCGCTTAGCCCCACAGCCTTGTAATGCAACTTTTGTAGTCTGTTGCCAGGTTCCTCCTTTCATGGCAGCCCCTAGATGATGTTTCACACATCTAGAGGAGGCAAGTAGCATCAATAATAACAGTTAAAAGGTAAGAGGTTGTTTGTTTTTTCAATTTGCGGAAGATCAGTAAACTCCAAAATCTAATTTCTGCGTGATGATCACTTAAAGAAGATGCATAAAAAGTGAATTAGGACTGCAGGGCCCGAATGAGGAATAAACATTGTAAAACGTTTGTGTGTTTAGTAATTAGTTTCCCATACTTTCTAACATGCTTTGCAATATTTACAGCAGTTAGCTTGCACGCAAACACGCATTCCAGTTTCTTGCATCCACCACAAAAGTACTGCTAACACTTAATTTTAGAGTAAATCAGAGGCCCTGGCTGTTCTCAGTGTGTCAGCCAAAGTTGCTTTTAATTAAAGATGTTTCGGTTGTGTTGTTCAGTCAAGCTTATCAGCCATCCATCGTCTGTATGACAGGAGTTCAACAGCAGCATGGAGCTGCAGGGTGTCAGGTTCCTGCAATTATGATGCCACTCTATTGTCTGTAAATTGCTCCCCACTCTCTCTTAGCAAATTAATACTGCCTAGGCATGCAAGGATATCAGCCACTGGATCGTAAATTCACTTGAGAGAGGCTGAAGAAGAACACGACTCCATAAAATTAGAAAAACAGCTTAATGGTGTTACAACAGGGGTCATGCTCTTGCTACCCTTACAGGAATAATGAGAGGAGTGGAGGAAACAAGTAATCGTTGGTCTGACACCCAGAGGACAGGCAAGGTGTGTTAAATAATGCACATCTGCAGGGCCTCCATTGTTGTATATGCAAAAGATGCAGAAGATGAGTGCGGAGAGACATTTAACTTTTAGAAGACTTTGAAGAAGAAGGCGGGTTTTCAGACACCAACATTAGTGTCAGCTGTCCTGGCGTAGCTCAAAAATGATGGCATTTGGATACGCATTGTATAATATGATATATACTTTGCAATGACGGGAAGCAGATGATGAATTTTCATTGCGTTTACATTTTTCAGGATGCCAGCAGCCACGGCAACAGAAAGAAAGAGAAGGAAACACTGCTATTGAAAGTTTGGCAGCAGCACAAGCACAATCATGAGTCACTGCTCCCCAAAAGCAATCACGACTGTTACTGCCCCAGTCAGAGAGGATAACATCAGGCAGGGACAGGGCAGCCGACTGCATCCCAAATGAGCTCACGTCCTTCAAATATCTTCTCCTCGAAAAGAGCAGGTATTAAAATGACTGAACTTGGCTGCGTGCGGCACTGCTCAACACACTGTATCAAAAAGAAAGAGCCAAATGACTTTGTAAATGTCTCCTCTCCTCTCCTCCTTCAGGAAACTTTACTCTGGAGTTTCAGGATGAAGGAGAGCTTGTCTGCACATGGTCCGTTTGGAACGAGCTGCTGCTGGCAATCATTTCGCTCTGCTGCGGCCAAGTTCCAGGACGAGATGGTAAATATGGCAGCGTTTTGCCACCGGGAGGGAGGTGGGTGTGTGTGGGGGGGTGTTCCATGTGGTTTCAAGGCACCATTTGCTTGTGGTGAGAATGGGAAGTAGCAGATCTGCAAGGACTCAGAGATAAGTGAGGCCATCGTAAAGATGAATGGTCCATTTAAGAGCCTTGCGGATGGCCACACATCTATCAAGCTAAAGAGAAAAGGCCAATTTAACGTTGGCACGGTGTGAATATGAGCATTTTATCCTTGTCCTGGAGGAAATGAAGAGCTCATCTGCTGATTGGACCATCACCACTCAAGGCTCACTCCCCTCAGAACACACCCAGCCCCCACCTCACACCCCTTTTCTTGTCACCAAGCAACTGTTGCGCTCTCGTCACATGGGTCCTTGGCTTTCTTGTGGTTTCATCATAGGCCGTGATGGGAAACAGAACCACCACCGCATGAAAGACGGAGAGAAGGGGGAGGAAAAAAAGCCTCCTATAAAATACATGCAGATCTACAAATAGAAAAAGTCCGGGAAAGGGAAGAGGAAGACTCGCCCTTGACCAAGGCCTGCGCTCACAGAGTACTGCACCACCCCAGCAATGACAGAGAGAGGAAAAAAGAAAAACAGCAGAGCATCACTCAGAAA
The DNA here is from genome assembly GCA_008933995.1 of Datnioides undecimradiatus. NCBI lineage: Eukaryota > Metazoa > Chordata > Actinopteri > Lobotiformes > Datnioididae > Datnioides > Datnioides undecimradiatus. The sequence continues at coordinate 13,141,413 of WARS01000015.1, forward strand.
GAGAGAGAGCTAATCGCCCTGTTATTATATTTGTTGGGATTTGTGGCTAATGACTTCCACATTGCAACTTCAAATGCACTTGATGCTCTGAGAAAAGAAGGGGGAGAGAGAAAGAAAAGAGGCCTTGGTCATGTGATCTCAAGAACACAAACAAACAAGCTTACAAACAAATGGTTTCTCTGAAACGCGCTGCCAGGTCACACAAGAGCACTTATTTGTTGTGTTTGCTACGAGGGATGAAAAGCAGCGATAATTACAGACGACTGCTTCCTCGCAGAGGGCTGACATAAAGAGCTTCCTTCCATCATTATTATATGCTTCGAGCTCTTGGGACAGCGAAACAGGCTTAGTGCATGAGTAATATTTCCACTATAATGAAATTATACAGAATGAGTCTATGACACAAACACGCATGTGCAGTATTGTGCATGAAAAACCTAATATGCAAAGGCACTAACACCACCAAAAAGTGGAGGCTGCACATGGAGTACTTACAAGGTTTCAGAAACTCCCTCCAAAGTCTACAAACAAACAGCAGAAACGGTAGATTATTAATACACAACCTGCAAAAGTATGTTTCCCTCCACCACTGTGTCCTGGTAGCCATTACTGTTGTGGGGCTCATTAATGTCACTGTAGTAAGAACAGAGGCCAGGGACAGGCCAAACCAGGCCAGATGTAGTCGGTTACAGATTTCTTTTTTTTTTTTTGGGGGGGGGGGGCACAGCTGGCTGCAACACAAGTCTGGTTCCTCTTTTCTCCAACAGCATCTATTTCCACATCAAAACCACATCAGACTTCAGAAGAGCGTAGGAAGCCTGCTTCACATTTATTATCCAGGTTGCACAGATAGCCACAGATTCAGTGAGGCTCTTATAATGAAGTCAGATGTAGCTGAGAAGGAGTCGGTGATTTCTCAGAGGGTGGAGTGTCATGTTGGGGGTCAGGAGTTAATGGACCACGCCTCATTTCTCTGCTCTCTGATCTCTCCTGTAAGAGGTTTTCTTTAAAAAAAAAAGTGCCCTTACGCCAGAGGGTCAATGAAAGTGCAGAAAATAGCCTCCTACGTGATGACAACAGATGCCTCTGACTTGTTAAATCTGCAGACAATGACTTCTCAATGGGATTTTGCAGTCCTTCTTTTCATTCCATGCTTTTGTCATAGGTTGTAGCCCCAGATAACCAAGCTATAAACCAAGACCTCATTCGGTCCCAAAATAGCCTCCATCACCGCCATTCTTCCAGCAAAAACCCTCTGCTGCACCACCTCCCGAGTTCACTACCACAGTAGCCACAGACCCACAGGATTCCCTGCCAAAGTTGCTGGGTAGCACCTATAAAACATGGCCCCATCTCGTTCTAGCGTGGCCCCTATTATTTAGCTCTGTAATGGAAAGAGTCTAATCTGCTGGAGCCAGTGGTAGGCTAAAGGCACTGCCAAAAAAACCCTTGTTTGAAGTTGCTTGTCGCAAAAATGGAAAACATAAAAGGTTTTTCCCCACAAGCTGTTCTCTGGCCAGTAATTTAAGTGTTATGTCTCGAGTGATTTAGAAAAAATCAATCAGCAAACACACCAAAGCAGATAAAAACATCCACCTTTGCAGGATTTCCCGTAGTGGCCGGGATGATCTGACAACTCTAACAAAACACAACCCAGACTGACTAAGGGTAGTTTTGGCTGCGTGAGTGGACAAGGACGGAACGAGGTGGGATGGTTTGGAGTTTTGCTTGGCAGGCGTTCAGGGAGTGACTGATGGGCCGCAGACTCTGACAATGACGTAAAGGACATTCAGGGACTTGCTGAAACCCCAGGAGAAAAAAATCTGCTGGCAAAATGTCGACATCGGGGGCCCGCCAGCCAACCTGACATGAGGGCGGATGAAGTGTCGCGTTCAATTACCTCCCTCTGGCACCTCCTCACTGTTTCCTCAAGTCATAATCAACACCTGCCAGAAAAGAGGCCATATTACCAAACATGATTAAAAACTTTTTCACCTCTAACACTGTCCTTGTTTTCAGTATTTTCTCACACACTAACACTTACAGTCATACATCTATCCATACAATAAGGAGACAGGGGTTACAGGGTTAAACAAACAGAAGGGGAAATCTCCCACATACTCCACGCATGCCACTGAACCCGCTCTAAACCAACTCTGACACCAGAGTAAACAAGACTTGTGCAGCCGGGAGAAAGCTGGGACTACACATGAGGGTACGAGAGAGGCCGAGATAGAGAGGCCGAGATGGGCTGAGGGTGTTCAGTTCAGAGCGTTCAAAGGTGCACGCACAATTAGTGCGTCTGAGATCGATCCATCCTAAATTAAAGCAAACTGCAAATTAGACCGGAGCACTGAGACTGAGGGAGGGATTGTGAAAGACAGAGTGATGGCAGGGGAAACAAAATGAAGCAGAAGAGAGAGAAGAGAGGAAAACTGAGAGGCAAACACAGAGTGAGTCAGGGTGGGACAAAGACTGTTTTTATGATCCCGCAGATTGTTAACCCAGGCTCTAATTTTCTCCTTCTTGTGCATAGCACCAATGAAGTGTACACTGGGTTTATTTCACATTTCCCCATGTTATAGACAAGGCCGACAAAGCTCAGGCTTGTAAAATTAACAGCAAACACAGAGTTAGCGTCTCCAACACCATGGGGTCTGAGTTTGAAGGTGGAAATCTCATTCCAGAGCAGCTCTGCGGCACAGCTGCTTGCCGGGGCCTTTTGCCCGCAAACAAACAACCGACGCAGGCCTTAGGAGAGAGAAAATATGTTTTGCAAATGCGTGTCTTCTGTGAAAAAAAAACACACATCCCCACACGGGTTCCTCATTGCACTCAGCCTTTGATAACCAGAGGATCTCCAGCTTGTGATACAAGCCATGATGGCTCACTGTTGCTAATGGCGTGTGCGTGCCTCACATGGGGGTGTTTTAAGCTTTTTCCCTTCTTTTTTGTTTTGCCTGTAAATGAATGGTAAAATGATCTCTTAGTCAACTTGCACTGTCAGATGCCCTGATAAACATGTGCTGTGACAAAACATGCATTAATCTGCACTCCTGCCCACATCATTCCAGCTCTCTTCTCTCGTTTTTTGGCCTCCTTCTTGCTCCCCCCTCACACCGATGCCTCCCTCCAGATGCATGTAAAGCAAGAACGAAAGGGAGCAATTTTCATCAGCGCAGCAGCCGCAGTATTTTAAGATGGGTCCGATGTAGAGGGAAGGGAGGACACACACTTGCGCGCACACACATCAACATGCACACAGGCTCCTTTGTTCCCTCGTTGGTGGGGCCAGTGCTGCTGTGGTGATACCATTCTCACCCACTCATCACTGTACTGTAGATAACAGCTACTGAGTGAGTGAGTGTGTGTGTGTGTGTGTGTGTGTGTGTGTGAGTGTGTGTGTGTGTGTGTGCACATGCCTGTCAATTTCCTAACACAATGGGCCAGCCTCTCAAAGGCAGTAATCAATTTGCGGTAACATTATGTAAGCCATGCAGCCAGTATGGCTTCGGCTTGCTGCCTGTCCGCTCTCTAGAAGGATAATTTCCACATTTCATGTTGCTCCAGCGATAATATTTCATTTAATCTGTCAATGGACTTCAGATCCACACGTAGGCCTCCTGCTCTGTACGTTAAGTCACTTTAAGCTGTAACATGAAAGCCAGAGAGCACCTCAAAGAGAGGTGAACCACGAAAGAAAAAAGGGTTGTCACTAAACACACCTGTTTTCGATAGTCCTGTTTGCGCTCAGGTTAGTTGGTATCTGAGGAATGTAAATTATATGTGGTTTGGTTTGGGCTGAAGCTTTGTCAGTGCTGATGCAGGGGATAGTGTGCAACCATTACAGATCCCCCCTCACCTCTTACCCAACAAAGGTCCCGTGTGATTACAGGGTTCAGGAAAAAAGAGGTCTGACTTGGATAAATAAAGGTCTTAGGTTGAGGGGAGGGAGCGATGGGACCTGTCCTAATGCAGAAAAACAGAGATGCACGAAATCAAAAGTTCAGCTCTTTTTGCTGTTTATTGTTAACAGACATGATTATTAAAACAGAATGATGCCCTGTCTTTTATGGAGTGAATCATAGCACAACTTGAGGCAAGAGAGGCTGGAGCCTTTGTGTGAAGTTGGAGGATTTATTTTTTTCGGTGTTGGTGATATAAACAATATGTTAGTTGACTGGAGCTTTAGTAGCCGGTGAGTGGGGCTAAGTTCTCCTTACAGAGCAATCCTCTGCCTCTCATCAGAGGAGAGATTTTTAGTTTGCTCTCCTGATTTGATTAGTTATTTCCTGTTGTGGGGATTTCCTGCCAGCAGTCATATATGACAACAAAATGTAATTTGGGAAAGGGGAAAGTCAGTGGAGTGGATGTGGAGTGGAGTGGTGGTGATTTTTGTCTTTGTTTCCAACAGTTTTATGTTCTATGAACTGCATTATGTTAGATATTAGTTAAACAGTAAACCAATGGAATAAGTTGACTGTGTTTTAAACTTTAAACATTTGACTTTGTATCATTTTGTCCTTTGAGTTGACAGACTTTACAAGCCCCTGATAGTTTTATTTAGATTATTCTGCAAAATATTTCTGTTCAATTAAGCATTTTCTCTCTATAGTGAAATAGTGAAAAATGTCCTGTTTTGCACAACCAACAGTATAAAATAGTTATTCACATTTGGTCATTTTTAGTTTGCAATGGAAAAGTCAGGGCTGATCCTTTCTTTGATGGACTCTACTCCTGTGTCCACTTTACTGTAAGGTCACAACTAAGTCACTTTACAAGGCATAGTGGAGTCATTTCTCTTCTCTATACTCTTTCGTGTCACATGCATTTTAGAAGTTGTGGTCTTCAGGCTGTTTTCCAATGTGTCACAAGCATGTTTAAACAAACTCACACTCATATGTTACAGAAAAAATGGTGAAAATTAGTTGCTGCTTAATTTTCTGTCAAATGACGAATGACTTACTGCGGTTTCTATGCAAACAATTAAAAACAAATAAAAAACCTTAATAAGAACTCACTCAGTGTCTACATTCTCTAAAATCCACCAAGGCCTAGTGTCATGTCCGCCTGTGAATCCTGAACCTTTTAGACAGATTTGAATCCCTGTATTCAGAAATGAAACAACATGGTTGCAGGAAATTAGGCTTAAGTTGATCAAATGTCTGAGTAAGCCTCAGAGTCATGTGCTGTGATTAAATGTAAGTAAAGCAGACCCGATGCTGGATTTTATTCAATCTTTGGCCATCAGGGGTAAATGTCGAAAGAACAGCAAGAGACATATATTGAATACTGAGGTTTAATCAGCTTTTACTTCTTTCCCGCTGTGGTGGATGAGCAGATCCAGTGTGTGGAGCACACTCCCATCTGCATCCAATGAACATCCAGCCAGCCTGCTCATTTGGGAAGAGTGGCAAACACATCAAACACATTTGTTTTGTCTATCTTTGTAAACTGCAGATGGTGGCATTGGTCTGTGCCCTCAGCATTCCTTGGCATGTTTAGATTTTCTTACACGTTAAATCCGTGTACATTGTGCAGAAAATCTCCTTAGCGCCAAGACATTTTCCCTTAATCTCTTGCTACACTGAATCACCCTCTGCCTGTCGTTGGCTTTTAAAATGCGAGATCATTATCACCAAAGTGAACACTGATTTTAATTTGCGGCGTCCCAAAGGGTTTAAATCCTGCTTTTTTAATTATCTTGCCTGGGTGACCTGGTCAGAGCATGTTTAGATCCCACATTTGCACTGTGTCAAATCACAAAAGGTTGTTAGTTAAACCGCAATGGAGTGTACTTCCAAGGACACAATAATAACAGCACAATAGGCCGCTGCAGAGGGGGACCACAGCACTCAACATTCAGACCTCTTCTAACCAGCCATGTCTCTAGTTCCTGATCTTGATTGTGAAAGCGATCCTTTTTCACTGTGGTTTGTGCGGCTGTGGGAAGAGCTGCAGTACTGGGAACCAGATGGCTCCGGTAAAAGACAGGGGGCATCCCAATGGCCTCCATGGGAAGGGGATCCATTACGGAGGATCTATTGAGGGCCAGCAGATTCTGTTTCATGGCATCAGCCGAGTGTGACCACCCCCTGGTTGGCGTTGGCCGTGGGCTGGGGCCACGTAGGTTGCTGCGGACCCAGCCCTTTTTGTGTTCACCTCAGGGAGCTGTATCCACCTTCAATGCAGGACAGACAACTAAATCAGGGCCTCTTGGCGACTTGGGTTTCATCCCTTTTCAGTTCAAACCTCTTTCAAAAGGCCTCGTATTGCAAGGGGATATCACTGGCTCCACGGCTTGAGGGACAATGGCTGTTTGTAAAAACGGTTGACCGAGATGTTCCTGCCCATTTGTTAAGTAGGGTCCATGAACTGTTAAAGCTCAGTTAACTTTCACCGGGGGTATCGCAGCTTGAGTTAATGGACATTTATTTCCATATTCTTTCAAAAATGACCGCACTCAAACATGTTGTCCAACCCCTGTTCTGCACTCTCTGATCCACTGCACATTTCCCTGTCACGGCTTCTTAGCTCTACCCACTACTGGCTTTGTTCCTTTGTTTGCTGTCCACTTAGCTATGTCTGCTCCCTTCACTTGTCCAAATGTTTGCTCTGTCCACTTAGCCATGTCCACTTGCTTGGCCTTGGAGAATCATTGCTGTAGGTGGGCGTTTCCTGCAAAGAGGAAAGGCGACAATTTGCCTTTTTGGCCACAAACTGCTGCAGCTGGACACTAACCAGACCCCGGGGCTCAGCAGCAAAATTACTCTCCATTTATTTAAAGTGGTTGCCATTACCCTACCACAGTAGAGCACAGACCTCAGTGGCCCTGGCCCAACCATAACTGCAGTATAAAAAGAACTAGGTTCGCCGGACAGGTCATGTCTCACACAGTAGCAATTCAATATCCTCCCGTTATGTTCTTGGTTACGCTTCTCAAAACTCAGAATTGCATGTGACACCACAAAAATACATGGTTGCTTTGAAACTCAGTCCGTTGAGATTTTTGCAAAAACACCCAACCAATCACTGGCGGGATGTTCGGAACATGTTACATGTTTGAATCAAAGAAAGAATAACAGCTAATTTACCTTAATCATACTATGTCAAAAGCTTTATTAATAGTATGTTCAAAAAGAGAAATACGGACACAGGAAGCCAGAATGGTTTTGGGCTTGTACCAAAACAAATCCAACCAAAGTCTAATCATTTTTTTCCTGTTCTTCGTGAAATGCAGAAACGCTATTAGGGAACAGCAAAGCTGCACTTCCTTTTATCGGCTCGCCCAGAGCTGATAACGCTTCACTTTGATTTGACGTCAGTGTAGAAATCAAGCTTTGAGGCCGAAAGTTATATTTTGTGTAATGTCTTCATGCATCAGCCACTTCCTCCCTGGGGCCTTAAAACCTCCTTCAAAATTCCATTCCCTGAGAATTAAATTGAGTTTTGATAATGAAAACAATTGTTTGTTTGGGAGTTAATAGAATTCATAGAAGAACATAAGGCTCTATGGTATTTCATTACTGTTCTCTGACTATTTGATTTATCCCCTCACCCTGGAGTGTGTTCCAGCTGATGGGCTCTGACTGCTGCGGAGAGCACCGGCAAGGCTGAGAGAGAATGTCATTCGGCATTGACTAGAGTGGGTCTCCTCATGCATACGCAAATGTCAAGGTACACGAAGAGGCGAGGGAACACAGCTCATGCATAATAGTATTAAAATGTGCAAAGGAGGGAAAACGAAGAGAGTGGAGAACTGGTTACAAGGGAGAGAGGAAGAAAACCCAGAGAACAATACAGAGAGTTTAAGAGAGAGTTGTGAAAGAACAAGTGGAGATGGTGCACTGCCTTACTGAGCTCCATCCAAAATCAACATGTCACAGCTCATTCAGAAAAATTCTGTGACTGACCTTGGTGCAACAAAACCTCACAAACCACTATTCTGGCCACATGCGTGCACTCTCCCACCTAAACATTGTTTATCTCTTTCAAGCCTGACAGTTGTGTACAGCGAGCAGCGGTTTGACAGCTTAATTTCATGTTGTCTCACAGGACCGCCTCCGTGGATCAGGGACCAGAGTGACACACACAACCTTGCTCCACTTTGTTTCAGGACGCCTCTTTCTCTCACTCCTCTGTGCTTTACATGACTATCACATCCGTCACACTTTGTCACCTCTTGGGGAGGCTATCCAGTGCACCACCATCACCATCACAGCTCCTGAGGCTGGAACTGGCCTGGCTGCTTTGCATGCTGGGGCTCTCAAGCCAACCGCTTGAGCAGGTGGTGATTTGCACAAGGTGAGGAAAAATAAAGAAAGGTTGCACCAAACGAAAGCTCAAAAACAAAACAAGGGAACGACACAGAGACAGGTGCTTTGATAATGCAAATGTAATCCTTTGAACACGACAGTACGAGAATCACTGCGGCATGATAATAAGTATGATTGTCTTTATAATAACTGGGTCTGTTTCTCTGTCTTAGTGGTTGGTGGTTTTATGGGCTGTCCAATCCCTTGGCATGGAGAAACGAGGGCGTTGCCCACAAATTGACCTTTGCAGGGGCACCACCCAGGGGTCAACAGGAAGTCAGGAAGTAAGAGGGCAGCAGCTTGACACAGAAGCACACATTTCTGACCAATGTAATTTGACAGAGTAAATAAGGTAATTCTTTAAAGCTGGCCTGTCGTCACTAGTCAAGACATGTTGAGTATCATGAGTGTTGGGATATGTAAGCATTTCTCCACTTTAATTCCTTAGTCAGGTCTACAGTCAGTCACCTAATAGTCTGCTGTTATATGATGTCTACATGCACCATTGGTCTTTGTTACTGTGTTTTGTTGTCTTGATAAACTTAACCTCTTGTGCAACACATTCATGAGGGCTCCATATGGGCTGGTGTGGAGCTGATTATGCATTATGGACACAACACAAAGAGGACGCAGACTGACTAGGTTTACTGTGAAAACAACCAGGACATACTGAGTGAACCTGCGTGCAAAGAGCAGGACATTTAAAGGAGTATAAAGTTTGACAGCGTGTACAAAAGTTTTAGAGAGATTAGCCCATTCGTCAGCTTGCTCATGATTCCAATGAGTGATGAGAAAATAGGCAGTAAAAGCAACCATGTGTCCCCAGGAGATTGTTCCGTCCTGTGATTGATGCTGACACTTTTGCATGCCCTTGTGTGAAAGGCAAGGAACTCACTTTAGCTTAAGAGTCGGAAAAAGAGAACAACAGCTGCGAAATTGCTGTTTCCTCTCACCGAGAGAGTAAGCTCCTCATCCAAATACATGAAGGTGATGGACAGTTCACATTTTCAGTGACATTTTAATGCTGCAGTCTATTTCACACATCCTGCAAGTAAATTAATAATAATTCAGACTTGTGTTCATCACAAATGTACTGTGAGCACAATATTCAGTCTTATTTGAGTTCTGGTTTGTTCTCCACCAGCTCCTAAGGTAAACATTGAGCTCTTTGGCTAAAAAGCCAGTGTACTGATGGTTTTTTAGAGATTGTGGGTGCAAAAAGCTGCATGCTGCTGATGGCACACTTGATACACAGAGTGAACCGAAACAGTAAAACTGAGGAAAATAAAAACCAGTACAGTTACAGCTGAAATGGTATGTAGACCTGAGAGGAAGTCCAAATCAGGTGATAATAATGACTTTGTAACTAGGAGTGACCCCTTCCCAAATTGATTTGGGAGATGATTTAATCTTTGTTAATTTATATTGATTAGTGCAGTTTAATTTAAGGTCAAGAATTCTTTAACACATCATGCATCATAGCTAATCCTTTATGATACATTGTGAATGCATTTTTTTGTTGTTTGCAAATGTTGCATTGGACAACTACACAATTAATGTGTATGTGTTTAATTACTATTGAAATTCCTATAAGAAAGACCAAAACTTTACATCCAGATCCAGAGCCTGGACCTGAACCCAGGAAGACGTAGACCTACTTTGTAAAAATGTCCTCACTCTCAAAGCCTAAACTTTGTGCTGGTTTCTACACATGGTCACATCTTTAATCACACACACTCACACACACGCTGTAGATCTACCCCAGTGGTTTGTCTCAGCTTGTGTCTGCAGCACAGAAGCTCTCCATCTCTGAACCGGAAAAGCGGGGGGGGACCACGCGGCCCACATCTGAGACCCAGACTCATGCGCCCTCTTCCCATAATGCCCTGTGACACTCCCCACACTGAGCACAGAGGGTTTCTACCCACACACCAAAAGCCCTTATGTTAAACTCTTTAAGAAGCCGCTGTCTCTCCTCAAACCAACGCTCCATCGCGAATCACCTCTGCCAACACAAGCTCATGTTTCTTCAGATCCTGGCTGAAAATGGTCTGTTATTATCTTACGAAGCAGACGATTCAGAGTATCTCTCTCAAACACAGACACAGACACACACACGCTGTTACAAAGATCTCTCTGTCTCAGGGTTACAAAGGTTGATGGAGGCCAGTCATAAACAGCACTATATGGACTGCATATGAGAGTGGATTAATTCAAGACAGATATGGTGACTGGCTATGAGAGAGAGTTGTGGACAGACAGTGGTTTGTGTGTGTGTGTGTGTGTGTGTGTGTGTGTTGGGAAGGGGTTACATTAGAGGATGTGAGATCTCTTGACACTGGATATAGCCCCTTTAAAATCACATGCAGGAGCACTGGAAGTTGTGAAGTGAGGTGGGTCATGTGATATGTACAAAAGCTTTGGAACGCCCTTTAAATGGACCCTGTGGAGAACTTTGGATGTCAACAGATTACAGTAACTTATAATAAAAACGTTTGTTACACGAAAAGCAGAAATACGCTTACAGAGATGCACAATAATCCTGGACTTGCTTTCATGCAAAATGTTGAAAAGCTACTGGCATCCTTTTCCCTGCTTTTCACAGACAGGTGAACACACGCATGCACAAACACACACAGTCAACGCGCTCTGACCTGAGGTTAAGCCAAACATCTGAAAACACACTGCAGACTTCTATCAATCACACGTCAACCTAGTGAACACAGAAGCTGCACGACTGTTGCCAGCATCAAAAACTACAATCCAAACTTACAGTAGCTCACTTACGGTGTGAGCTACTGTTCAGGAGTTCCTGCAGTGTTGTAAACCACGCTCGCCTCTCCTACTGCACCACACAGCCCAGTTCCGTCTGCGGCCGAGCGCAATGAATCTGAGTCCAGGCCAACATCATGCCCTGCTGGACAGCGATCAGACAGAGGGCAGGAAAGAGAGCGGGCTGCCAGATGAAACAGAGGGTTGCCAGTTTGTGCAGCAGCTTATATGCATGTTAGGCTACAAAGAGAAGTCACAACACATGCTGTCATTCATCCCCCTATTGCTCTATTTGGTTCGTGCAAGGCTTCAAGGAGGAAAGAAGCAGGCCCATGATGAATGAGAGTAAAAGGCTAAAACATCTCCAGTTTGGTTTGGACACATTTGAGCTGATTCACCTGCGGCAAGTTAGTTTGATAAGATACCTCACAGAAATCAGCCTTTGCAAATCTTCCCAGCAGAGCCTTGCAAGTTATTTCATGCATGTCTAGTTAAGCAGAGACTTGGCAAAGAGTGCAGATGTAAAGAAAGCCCATAAGGCATGCTCTTGCCTCCTTCGATCAGTCCAAGATTCACTTGGTCGAGCACAGCCTGATATTAACCTGACGTTTCCTTCATCAGGCCTTATTTCTGACAGCTCTGTCTTCTCACATAATGAGAGCGCATTCCATATTGCCAAAATGTCACAGCCTGCCCTTTTCAAGCCCCAGCTCGACACAAGCAAAGCTAAGTGTTTTCCTTTAAAGGTAATAGCAAGAAAGTCCTGTGACACACAAGCCGTGATTTCACTTGTTTCATGTTGCTGTTGCTGGAGATTTTGCTGTTATTTATGACTGTGAAAACTGGGATCAGATACATCAATTGTTGCCGGAGTTGTTATTTGCCTCGTGAGCCTCTAAATCAAAGCTATGCCTTTTTACAGTCCTGTGTCATGGGTTGCATATGACTATGAGCTGTGAGCGGTTCAACAAAAGAGGGATTTTTGTTTTTTGAGATTCTTTTTTTAAAGCAATTACCACAAGCCTGACGAGGTAAAACTATACAGATTGTCACAAGAGAATCACAAAGATTGGAGGAAAATTTAAAGATTTTCAACTATGCTCTTAAAACAGTAATTCAACATTTTAGGAAATACACTTAATCACTTTCTGGCAAAGAGTTAAATGAGGAGACTGATACCACTCATATTCTTCCCTAAAATATGAAGCTACAGGTAGCAGCTGGTTAACTCAGCTTAGCACAAATGGGAAACAGGGAGTAACAACTAGTATGACTACCTCCAGAGCACAATACAGTTTCACGGGGGTTAGGTGCCGTTCTCTTTCTCTGTCTCGAAATGTTCATTTTTACAGTTCAGTTAGTTTAGATTAGATGCATTTTAAATGTATGCTATATGTCACGTTACTTACTAAGCTTTAGAGGTGCAGGCAGGCTAGCTGCTTTACCCTGTTTCAGATCTTTGTGCTAAGCTAAGCTAACCAGTAAGTTTATATTTGACAGACAGATATGAGAGCGGTATCAACCTTCTCATCTAACACTCATCAAGAAAGCAAACAGGCACATTTCCCAATATGCCAAACTATTGCTTAAATCATCCCCCTGACCCAGAGGGGGAACCACTAAGATAGATTGTGGGTTATCGCTGCATGTACTAACAGGAAAACAGCTTGCTCGCCCTGCCACATAATTTAAAAGGGATCACTTTAAAGATGGCCCACCTTGCTACAACAGCCACAACAGCAGCTCCATAAAAAAGCTGCCTCAGCCTTAATTTTTTTGAAGAGATGATGCATCATTTGCATAAACAAAAGACATACATGCGTGTGTGCTGGCGCGCTGTGGGACTGGCAGTAAGACCAGCCATGGATATCAGGAACATCAAGAACAAATACAGTTCCCCGACTGATTAACCAGCTCGAGCTTGCTCACGACACCAACACCATCAAATACATCATTACCGGCTTACGCAGCGACTCAATTACGCCTCATCTTGACAGCCCTGACAGGATTCAGCTTCCACTTGTGTGTACATTTGCGTGAAGGGTCTAAGCAGCTGCCAAGTGAGCAACGGCAGGCCAGAGTCAGACAAAACAGCATGTGGGTGTGTGGATGAGCTTGTTTATAAAGCCTCTGAGTTCAGGTGGAGGAGAAACCATACACGTTCATGATAAGTGAACCAACACTCTATTCTGAGAGTATGAAGTGTGCTGGATGGATCCATTCTTGTATTATAGGTTGCATAAAGGCACTTCAGCTACAACACCTATAAACTTTAACCCTCAGCAGCATTTTCACTCTTCTCCTTTTTCTGTGTGTGCGCATATGTCTCTGTGTGTGTCACTGATTGTCCCTCAGCGCAAGATAAAAGACCCCTTTGCTGTTAATACGCTTGTGCTTGACAGTTAAAAGAACGTCAGCATAACAGTTTCAGACACTGTCACAAAAGCAACAGCGTCTGTCTTTCTGCAGCGCATTAATAAGCTGCTGCTTGACCTGGCCTCAGCAATTTAAGAGGACTTCTGCTGTTTTTGTGAATTCTTATTGGAGTGTGGTCAGATTTTAATTCACAGACATGCACAGGATATTTCAGTTGCACACTCATAATATCCACATCAACTGGTTCGGTGCAGTCCACGAGTTATTTTGCACTCTGCTTGTTTCACTGTTTCCCTTATTAAGCTGCCTCATCCTGTTCCCCTGTGGTTCCTACATTTACCAGAATGCCTTTCATCAGTAACCGGAGTATGAATGTTTCACCTTAACCATAAACTTAGTCTCTTGTGACTGAATTCCTCCCATTTAATGCAAAAAATATGACTAGTTGCTGCCGTACGAACAATACAACACAAAAGAAGAGGGGAAGCTGGAAGGGCTTTCAGTGGGATTTTTCCTTTAGGTGTCTGTAGGTTTCAAGGTCCAAACATTTCAAGGGCAAACGGAGCAAAGAGAGCATCAAACAGTGCTTTGCATTAACAACGTGCGACTGACTCCTTGTAGACACATGAAATTATTGTTTTACTGTACAGTAAATATGGCACAGCTGACTTAAACTAAACATAAACTTGGCCTTTCTTCTCCCCAGTGTTATGAGGGGGAATACCATTGCTTTAAATACTTTGTTAATACATAGGTACACATGGGAGTACTTACGCACTAGCCCAGATGGTGGACCCTCTAATTTGAAATCCAAGGGTATAATTAAGAGACAAAAAAATTAAAAAGGAAAGCATGAGGATTTGCTGCCTCGACATGAAACGCGGCACAAATTACAGCAAAGAGAAGCTCGGTTAGTGTGGTCATCATTATTAGATATTCACATTAGAACAAAATATTCTCCGGGAAGGCAGCTTTGACTCGGGGATCCGGCTGTAACTTTGAAGTTCTGCAGATAGACGCAAGCGTATCCCTGCGTATTAGTCTGAACTCGGTGGCAAATTAAATGAATAATATCAGATGACTGAGCGGAGGCCTTCGAGTTCATTTCAGGGTGGAACTGATCTTTGAATAGTTCAATTAAAGACACAATGGGCTGATAAGAGATGCAGCCATCAGTAATTTTATGCTGGAGATTAAACGTGTCATAAACACGCGTTTCCGTGTAACTTGTTATAGAGGTGATGAATCAAAAACAGTCAAATGCGAGACAAATCAGCTGAACGCTGCTGATGCAGAGCAGGTAAACACGCGAGGACTAGAGGCGCAGGATGTGTTGGAGAGCTGAGTGCGTAAAAGCTGCAGGTTAATGTTGAAGCTTGTCGTTTTCCCTGATAATGTAGTTTTCAGAACAACAAAACAGGATTTGCCGATTATTTCAAAACCTTCTCCGGATTTTATTGAGCCCATCTTCGCTTTGTCGCGTGTTTGTCTGCAGGTTCGGAGGAGACCTTTTTGGACACGGTTTAGTCTACAAGTGTAAGTTCTGCGTGGACGTGAAAGTGTATTCAAATCAGAGTAGACACTCCGCTCACCTAAACTCCAACTTCTGCTATCACACTATTTTAATTACGACAAAAAAACAACCTGCCTCCGAGCTTCGACGTTGGTCTGTAAACATCCCGGTTAAAGACATTTGGAAAACAACGCCGTAGTGGGATCCGGACCAACACGATGAACTATGAATGAAGTTACTGCGACTGCAATCTGTGACATGTTCGATATTAAATGGCAAAATAACAATTTGCATTGAAATGAAAAAAACTTTGGAGTGTGGGTCGCACAGTTTCTGGTCGGATACAGGCTCCCCCGGTACGCAAAAGAACAACTTTGGAGACGCTTCCGACAACGCAGATGTGTGTCGGTATACATGTTTAGGGAAAAAAAGACAAAAAAACAAAGAAAAGACGAGCTCAAAAGTTGGACTTACCGGTCTCGAAATGACTCAAAGCCGCAGAAGAAATAACCCCAGCGAGAAGAAGTGCAGAGGCGAGTGTCCAGGAATCCATCGTGCGGTTAAAGAGTCTGAACGGGCTTTCAGGTGAAGTGCAGCCTGACGGACAGATGCGCAGACTGGCGGGCTGCTGGGCTCCCTGACTCACTCACTGTCCGGTGTCTGTGCAGGAGTCGCTCTTTGGCCGCCGTTAAGAGTCCCTGAACTTCAAGGCAGGTCCTACAGCCACTACTACACTGACACCACAAAGACGGGAACAGATAGTAGAAAGCAGGGATCCTATTTCCAACCCATGTGACAGGAAATAGGGGCAATAGATTCAACCTGCAGCGCCGTGGAAGCAGCGGAGAGAAAGAAGGAGGAGAAGGGAGGAGGGAGGGTGTGTGGTGGTGCATGTGTTGGAGGGTGGTGCAATGAACAGCAGGTTAGCAAAAAGTAAAACAGATTTTCCCTCTGGATTTACAAGCCACAACCCGATAATAAGTCTACAATTACAACAAAACTAGACAAAAACATAACAGGGATATGACGATAAACTATTCCAGAGGTCAAAAATTGCATTTAACCACCAAACATACATTTTTCATTTACTATCAGGTCCCTGTAGTAATATTATAGACATGGACGTGAGATCAGAACTACCATAAAGTATGATAATTCACTGTAAACATGCTATGCCACACAATCAGTCCCATCTGGAATATTCAGGGAGTATTGTCTTTGTTTTTATGTTGGAGACTAAATCTAACTGGGGGCCCATTACTTGAGGAATCCTCTGGGCTGTACGCAATGCTAAAGTGCACAGAAAGGCAAGTCAAAGGATCACGGCAATACATCATTTTAATAGCTGCAGTACAGAAAAGGGGGGAAAGTGAGTGAGGAGCTCATGATACCGGCTGAGCAGTGGTTACATTATTTAGCATTAATACAAAGTTTATATGTAAATGAGACCTGGGCGATAACTCAACGGTAACTTTTAAACATTTATTTGAGAGGAGATTTCAGTTTGTCCTGCTCCTGAAGTTGTAATAAAAATAAACGTGTGATAACATTTATGTTCTTTGACTTGTCTGCCTATTTGGTAATAAATACAAGTAACATGTTCGGTGGGAATAACTGAAAGTTGCACAAAAGACTTCTTTCTTCTTGTGAGTTTTAGTCGTTTACATCCACAGTTACTAATCTAAAGAAATGTGTGTGAAAAGTGTGTGCGTTTTTCTGAACTGGGTGCTGTAAAACAAGCAGCGGGTAACATTTCGATTTCCTGCAATTATATTGAAAATGGGGATATGTGGGCATAAACATGAAGCTTTTTCTTATCTCACACACTGTGATAGAAACAGGTGCACTGTCACAGTCAGTCCCTCTCACCTCTCACCTCAGGCTGACACTCATCCTAAGTGTGAAACAGCACCCCCGTGTGTTTCACAGCAAGCACCATGCAGCGCTGCGATGAAGTGTCCGAGCCAAGAGCAGTCAGTCAGCCTAAAAATAGACAATGCAGTATGATCTCACCACTCTTAGCAGGAAAAAAAAAGGCCCAACATTTATTTTGCCAAAACCGATGGGGTTGAGATGGGGTGCACAGGGAAAGTAATCTAGCATGACGTGCGCCCTTTGAGAAACGTAACTGTAATGTAACCGGCTGAGACATCAGCTGGTAAAAACTGCACTTATATGATAGACTGAAATTTTTTTCAAAGAAAGAGATTTTTATAATTTAGTCATATAGACAATATACAGTCTATGGCTATATCTCACATGTCAAACCTTTTATGAAAACTGCAGAGCGGCTAGTTTTCAGTCTATACTATCTATTTCACTGTGACATTCTATGCATCAAATGTCCCACAGTGGGAATATAACTAAGTACGCCAACCCGAAAATTGTATTGCTGTACTATTTTGAGGTTCTTTATTCAAGCATTTTCATCTTCTGCTTCTTTGTACTTACTCCCCACTACTTTCTGGGGCCAATATTATACTTTTTACTCCACTAAATGCTTTTAAATTAATTTTGCAGCTATAATTTTAAACCTAAACATTTTATATCCAAAACGTGACACATTTTTTTTTAAATAAACCCACCTATTAGTACATGAAGTAGTTTAAATTAGCTCAACCTTGATTAGCAACAACATTTATAAAACATAAATATACATATACATGCATCTGTGTATTGTGGTATGATTAAAAATCTCATATATAATACAACAGTCGCAGGAGCCATGGCTTTGCTTTTGAGACTCTGAAGGTACATTTGGCTGATGATACTTGTGAGCGGATGCAGCTAACAATTGTTTTCATCATCACTTGATTATTCTGACAATTATGCTCTCTATTAAGTTCCTAGAAACAATAATGATGTTTTCATGTCCTGTTTTGTCTGAGAAACAAAAAACAAACACCAAATCAGATGTTTAATATTGTAGAAGAATACAAAAAAACAGCAAATGTTTTTAAAAGGTGGAACAAGTGAAGTGCAGAAAAATATGAGGAATGAAAAACTACCTGGTTGATTGAGTTTTGACTTTTCAATACTTTCCCACCACTGCATCCTGTGTATTAGCATCAACGTTTACTGTGTGACATGTTGGGAGTATGTGCTTATACAAAGCAGCCTCAGTGTCCTCAGACTGAATGAAAACTACTGTGTCCATATGAAAATTAACTTGAATTGGAGTCCTGTCATTACCACCCATCTTCCGTGCTATCGGTCTGTGATGCTGTGCTGTTATGGTAGCAAGGCTTCCTTTGTCTTCTTTGTCTGTGTGTGTGTGATCACATGTTGGGCTTGTCTGTACATGCTGCCTGGCCACATTCCTTGTGGTCTGCTGGAGTTACTGTAATTCTGTTGTCTTTTTTCTCTCTCCAGATAAAACTTGGCATTTCTACACATGACATTCACACTTTAGTCTTTTGGCATTTTGCCTTTTAGACAGTTCAGCTGCTTTTCACTGAGTTCGAGAACATCCGATAACGAGTATCCAAAGTTCCTACTGTGTGTGTGTGTGTGTGTGTGTGTGTGTGTGTGCGCGCATTTTAAGCACGGGTGGCCGCAGTGAGAGCTGAGCCCTTCACCCTTTGCCGGTGTGTCCTGCCTGCTGCGTTATGCAAGGCAGAGGCTGGAGGTCATAGCAAGAATAATCCACTGAGATGTATTAGAAACTACTCTGGCATCCCTGACCTGCCTGCCAATGGGAGGTTATGCATAGTTGAATTAGAAGTTGGCCCAGATGCTCTGAATCCACAAATTCAGGAGCCAAGACTATGTCATGTCCTTGTTTTCTCTTGGGTAAACAAGAGTGCCTGGCCCTGAATCTTAATGCCACATTTCTCTCCTTTGTGGTCACAACAATTTCTCCTCCTATGCTTTTGTTCTCGACACTCAGGAGAATCTTTGGCTGCATTGTACCTGAGGTTCCCAAGTCTTTTACTTTTTAGCGTGAAAATGCCTTTAATCACACGTCATCTTGTTACATCACAGAGAAAAAAGGGTCAGTCAAGATTACAAAAACATAATTCTCCTAATATATTCTCCTAATCAAAGCATGCAGACAGTTTTTGTACCTATCATTTCATGTTTTGAGTCTTGGACATTTCTGCTACCACTTCAGTGCAATAAAGGTGAATGGAAATTCTTTTTTGCTCACAAGTTAGAACCAGCTTTTTGGTTACTCAAGATAAATCACAGAAGTGCAGAGGTGCCTATTTTGATCAATCAGTTGTTTAAATTACACACTAGAGGACTCGAATGTCTTTGGGTTTTTTGACTGTTGGTTGGACAAAACAAACAATGTGAATAACTCAATTTGTATTCTTGGAAATTGTGACTGGCGTCATCTTATAGACAAAACAATTACTTGACCAATCAAGAATATAACTGGCAGAATTATCTGCAATGAAAATAATCATTACTCTCAGCTTTTGAAGGAAGTAGGTCCAATGAAAATGGACCTCAGTTGTCAGTTCTGTGAATTATGAAGTGAAACCAGGATATTGTTTCTGGAAAGACTTGTTTTGATATTGTTCAGCGAGAATTTCAGCAGTAATGTTGGGAAATCTCAGACAGATATCTTCAATGCTGAGCACATAAAAGTAAAGATAATAGATAATATATGTTTTATGGTAAAGCGATCCTTTAAAATTAGTGTGTCCAGTGAGTGCACACCTCGCTTCTGAGGCTAAATTTAGAAGATTCACAGATGTGTCTTGCACCCTGATGAATTAGACTGATGGATGACGGTTTTGTCTCCTTCTTTGTCATCACCACTGAGTCACCGTTTGCTGTCGAGATCATTCCCCTCAGTGCCAAAATAATCTCTGCCGTCGTTTGGCTCATTACATTAATTAAAACCAAAACACGCTTGACGCATAACTTCTTGTGTCTACTCCTGGTGGGGGTGGGAGGGAAGACACAGTGAGTCGATGCGATTACTCACCCAAAGCATCTGGTTGTTGTCTGAAGTCTGTGCGACCTGGCCAACAACCCCCTCACGGCCACATCAGTGTCTATATGATCCACATCATTAGCGGTTGCACACAACACAGCACACATTACAGTGTCACTCTCTGACCCCAGCAAAGCTCTGTTCAATTGGGCTCCCCTTGACAAATGACTGCCTCTGGCCTCATCTGTCCCAGTAACAACGCCCCCAACCACGTTGTCTCTTGACTCCTATCCCCTACACACACACCTGTAACAGGGCCCCTGAGCTTACCCATGTTCAAAGCTGAGATAAAAGCTAACGTTTACACCCAGCCACCTGCACGTAACCAGCAGCTACTGTAACACCGCAATCCCTCCTCCTCCGCCTCGCTCCGCTGACACACACAGCCGTCATCCATCTTGCTAGGCCTCCCGGGTCTCTAATTAGGCTCCGGGTGGGTGACACCCCCTGGAATGTTTATTGTAACATTGCTCGGCTTTATCTTCCTTTACAGAAAAACCAAGAGAGAGGAAGAAATAACAAAACACAAAACAGACAGAGGAGCAGAGAAAGGACAAGAGGTGGATGGAACGTGTTTCTCTATGCACCAAGATATTTGTCAGGTCTAAATTAAAGGAAATTTTTGCATTACAGATTATAATGATTTGGGTCTACGATACATTTTGTTTAACTTTTCTGTATCAGTTATGATTCATTGTACTCACCATGCGATTGCATAGATCTGTGTGACACAATGCTCCTACAAAGGGCGTGCACATCTAATGCAAGTAAGTTCATAAGTCAAGTTTGAATCAGAGTTTTTGTCTGTAAATTGTAATGGATGTTTACTTCAGACACTTTGAACAGTCAGTTTGCCATTGTTTTCTCTAGCTGGTTAACCTGGGTGTTTGTTCAAAATGTCTGACCGCCTGACTGCATAAGTTTCTTCAGTATTCACAGCAACACTATGCAATGAGATCTTAGATCACAGTCAGTACAATTTTATTACTACAAGACCAATGACAAAAACACAGAACTGACTGATTGTTCCAGACAATTCCAGACAAGTAGATAACATGACAAACATAAAATTATATGAATTGTTTGAACTAGATCTACCCTAGAGATATCAGTCTGTGTTGGATGATGTGATAACTCTGAATGGATTACTTTGCATCGGCTATTTTGTTAATCCAGTTCAAACAGAGAGGTAAGAGAGGGAGTAAACTCAGAGGATGAGAAGGGCTGGATGAGATGAGAATCAACCCAGTGGCCATGTTTTCACCATGGAAGATTGCAGGCGTTCTTGTCTGTCAGCCTTGCAGGGCAAAGCTACCGTGGGCCTCAAATGTTCAGAACTTAACCAAAAACCAAACATAAAGTTTCTAGAGTCCCCGTAAATCAGGGCCATGTCTCTGCATAAGTGATCATTCCATTTTTGGGAAATCCTATAAAACTGAATGATTTATTCAGTGACGCAGTAAAGTTTATTTGAAGTTGGGTGGCAGCGGGAGCTAACAAGGCGAGGCAGCTGGATTTGCAAGCTCACATGAAATCACATGAACCAGAGAATTCATCTTGCTGATTTGTCTAAACTACATTGGCTCCGATTAGCTGACACTAGATAGCATACCTGTTGATATATTTTCTAAAAGTTGTTTAAAGTTTTTTTTTTTTCAAATGAGACTTTAAATCAGCAATAATTAATTTACTGGCTATCACAAAATTAGTCATTTTATATATACATATCTCTCTCTATATATACGTTCAATATATGCAGTCCTATTTAAGTATTTGCATAAGTATAGATGTTGTAGTGGAAAAAAATGCCACTTCACTAGCAGACAGACAAAATTAGTGTTCATTAGTGTAGTGGTGAGAGTGAATCAAAATCAAAACAAGCTGAATGACACTAAAGTCATGCTGAGTGGAGGTGCCAACTGACTGTGGGTTCTTCATCGCAAGCGGCCCCTTTAAAATTAAATATAGCAACATAAAAACTCTACCCTTAGAGAGTCTACAGAGTGATTATGGTTACACATTTACAACTTAATGTGCAGCCTATCTCACCTCTGGAACACTAATTCTTCACTGACTGCAAAACTATGATTGATATAATAGAACAGAGCAAGAAGGTTTTCTCTGATTGACTCTTTACTGCCAACAAAGATAAGGATGTCATTGCTAGCACCATTACAATCATCACTCTTCCAAGTCTGAAATATCTTCTCGTGAACTCATCGCAGACCAGGAAATGAGCCAGAAGGTTGCTGGCTAGCGTCACCGCACTTCCCGCCATGACACAATGTCCTCGGTTTGTGGGAATCATCCAGGGATGGATCTCTGCTGTGGGCTGACAGTGACAGCCCATCAGGCTCACACTCAAAAAGAGCTGCAAATGGTAACAGAGCATCAGCGCCATTTCAGCTGGAGAGCAATATGGACCACGGGGAACCAAAGCCATGGTACCAGTGATCATCAGACCTCTGAACAATAACAGTACCAGTTTTCTCTGTTGGGCTGGAATGACACCTCAGGTTTGAAACATCTACTTGGGAATAGTTGACCCTGGGAAATTCTTGGAAACCTTTTTTTTTCTGAAACCAAAGAAATAAAATTATCTGAATGTTTTCTTTACATTTGGAAGTGGTGCATTTTCTTTTGAGTGTTGTCTGGGCCTGGTCTTCGAAGGATGGTAGAAAGTGGTCACCACATTAAATCAACTTCAATCCTAAAGCTCGTTCTGAGCACAAACAACTCCAGGGGGGGTTTAGCTTTGTGGGATATATTGAGGCCAGACTTGTTTTTATGCTGCACCTCTTTTTTTTGTTTCCAAGTGAACCTCAACAACATTGCAAACATCCTCTGATGGGTGTCTTTTTCGTTTCATCCATTCAGCAAATGTAATGTGAGAACCACCTTCCAACATATGCAAAGTGTAAACTGCTGATGAGAAACACACTGTGAGGATGCAAACCCTGGTATGGCTACAGTGTTTACAGCAGTTGAACTAAGAGAAGATGAAAAGCGTGTTGACGTCATATTTCACTTCAGCAGCTAAACATTTGGTGCCCAAGTGAAAACAGAAACACAGTTCTATAGAGTCAGATATCTACGGTGACACAAGCCATGTGCCATGTTTTAGGCCACAGAATGTGAACAAATATATGTTTGCAGGTTTATGGTTTCAAGCTATAAACTAGTCGATGCCCTGCACAGTCACTGCTAATACACCATGCTGTGCTGATGTCTGGCAGGTCTCCCACTCCATCTCAGTCCCAATTATGAAATGAAACTAGTCAGGGGAAGCTGTGCCCTCCATGCAATCTTCTAACACTCAGATCAGAAGGCATGACCAATCCTTGCCTACAAATCTTACTGAAACTAAAGAAAATAAAAGTTGGATGATTTCAGTCGGCATCTAGAGAAATACACTGTACTGATTAACAGTGGTTAACAATTTAACCATTTAGAGGAATATACAGGCCACTAATGTCAGGCAATTTCTCCATTGGAAGACCACATTTGCAGCATATTTTACAAACATGGGGGCAGCTGGGGCGACTGCTGTGCAGTTGCATCATGTTAAATAATTTTTAACATTCTTGTCTTGCTTGAATACATGTGTAATATAACTAGTACTACTTTTGTAATAAAACACACACAGAACTATTTGACCATTTGGAGGTGAGTAGAAGCCAGCTAAGTTTCTGGCATGTGGGGCAGTCCAGAGTGCACTTTTTAATGTTTTATCTATCATAGAGGCTTTTGTTGTTAAAATCATCATATTTCAAAGACTGGAACTGTCAAGGCTTGGTTTGGAGGTGAGAGCAGGACCCAGATGCAGGCAGGGACAAGGACACAAAAGATCTTTTTACAGTTTATTTTAAGGGCTAGGCTTACGGATGGTCAAGGCAGGCATGGTCAAAATCTAGGTAGTCAGTCCAAACAAGACATGGTAAGAAAAAAATCCAAAAACCAAAAATGCAAAAACCAGAAATCCAAATTCTCTATGAACAAGCAAAAGGAATCAAGGTAGGGACATGGACGCTAACAGAGCAAATGAACCGACCGAGAACAAAGGCAATGGCATAACTTAAATAGACAGGGGAGGGCAGCAAAACGAGACACAGGTGAAACCAATGGACTAATCAAGGTCAGGAAACAAGTAGACAGAAACACACAAGGGAAGAACCTTTCAAAATAAGACAGGAAATAAAACAAGAAACTCAACTCAAAACCCTGACAGGAACCAGTGAATGTTTGACATTTGGCTTCAAAAATGACTGACAGATGAATTATGAAGACTATCAAAATACTTGTCTATCCTCTTTAATTATAGCTTTAATTTATCTGTGAACTCTTTAAAATGTAAAGGTTTGGTGTATGCAAAGAAAAAATGGTTTTGTTAGACACCTGCATAGTGTAGTGCATTGTTTATACAGACAGCCACTGTGACATTCACTGCATGATGTATATGTAATGTGTTGTGTTGCATAAGCGCCTTCAAAACCACTAACTAGAGACGTTGCAACAGTTAAGACGCCAGTCTGACTGACAAGACTGAAACAGAAACAGACTCTTTCCTCATGTGAATATAAAAACAAAAAAATTAACCTGAAGATGCTCTGGCCGCTGTGTCTCCTCAATTAGTGCAGGGCTGAGCCAGGACCGGGATGTGAATACTTATGAGCTCTTTGACCTTGTCGGTTCAGGAGGAGACAACAAATGATGAAGCGCAGCACTGAGAATTCACAATAACACGGTGAGAGAAAAATAAAGGACCTTGAATGCCCCTGTGATATGAATCGCACATTCACGAGCAGATATATGCACAGACACACACAGAAGAACACTCGGAGATACCACAAGCAAGTGTGTCTAGACTGTAAACAATACCTGCCTCTAGGGCCTTACGAATGTGGGCTAACTACATACAACACTGAGTGCAGAAGTCTTGAATATGAGCAACTATCTACATAAACAACAGCGAGTTTCACTCCTCATGCACTCACATTATAATCAGTAAGATATACAGTGAACAGACTAACATCCTCCTTGTACCAGATTAAATGATTGTGAAAAGGCACTGCCTGTTGCGATCACTGAATATTAAGATGCTTCTTAATTAAGGCTCTGATGTCAGTAAATGAAAAAAGATGAGACGGAGGCGAGCCTAGGCTAGTACCAACTGATATAAATTCATTTGAAAGACATGTACATTGTGTGTGTATGTGTGGTGTCTGTGTACTACTTCAAACTGTATGCACACCCACACACACACAAACAAATCCTTAGATGAAAACTCCACGTACACAGAGCAGGGATTTAATTCCTTCTTTATCATATCTGTGCATCGGACGAGTTCCACGGTGCATGATAAGGAGAAAAAAGGGGGAAAACACAAACCAAGTGTGGAGGAATATGTGCCTTTTGAAGTTGTCTTTCTTCTTGGAACTAGCTTTGGCGTAACGTGGCTAGTTAAGCAGATCATTAAGCGTAATGGTTGGGGAGGATTGCACAGCTTTATCTCTGATGGCAAGAACAAAGTTCTTGATGATCTGGGGGATTCTGGAGCTGGATTTGATGGGAATTCCCATGCCTGCTGGAACAGTTTACTTGTGCTAACAGACAGGTGCTATCATAAATCTCCAGTCAAGGAATTACTCACTCAGCTCTGCACACTGAAGACTGAAGGTATATGGGGATGAAGTTATCTTTTCACAGATTATATCTAGCGATTGAAGATTCTTCCTTAGATAGACGCCATTATTGCAAGTGTCTGGCCGCAACATGTGACAGTAAATCAGTGATGAAATTCAAATCATGCAAAAGAAACCTGTCTGTAAGACATGTTGCTAAAAATCAAAGAGATGCCAAATCCTAAAAGATCTATTGCCATGGCCAGCTCAGTACTGAATAAACAAAACAGCCGCACAACAATGAAACATGTGGCTGTAAATGGGATCTGAGAGAAGCAGATGAAACCAAATAACAGGGTTTGCAGGTTTGGGTCAGCTTTGGTAAAAAGAGATATGGAGAACAGGGAACCAGGGTCACAGGAATTTGTTCCTGTATTGAATCAACTTCTTTAAAGGGAAACAAACAACCAGTGCAACTTCATCTTTGCTAGCTTTAAAGAAGTGCAATGATGCACATCTGTATTCATGAGAACGGTTGATCCGTCCATAAAAGATTTTGAAAACGGTGTGTATTCCGTTCAGTGGAGAAATCAGAGGGGAATGTTGTTTGAGGATTATCACCACTAAAATGATTTCTCAGGATGAGAATGAGCTTTGAAAATATTTCCCCTCTAGGCAAATAAAAGGCAAACAATTCTTTATTTATTTCCCCCTCTCACTTCTCTTTTGTCAGTGCCCTCCACTGCTTTGCATTTGAATCACTCCAAATCGGGAAATCGCTTCCACCCAGTTCTTGTGTTTATGAAAACACAAGTTTCCAAGAGCCTGCAATGAATTTATATTTGGTACAAGCTGCGTAGTGCATCTCACTCCCCTGGCAACGTGCCCCTCCACAAGCTTTCCATGGAGGTTTGTCCCCCCGTTTTCCACAGTGCCGACTGATTGATTTGCTCTTTAATGGCTTCCTGTGTTGGGCATGGTCTAGGATGAACATCTGTAAGGGTGGATTGGGCATGCTGGGTCTGTTTTGCTCTGCTACGCTCATCTGTGGTGTAGTAAAGTGAGGTATCTGCCTTTTCTGTGGCCTGGGAGAATGACGTGCTCCATTATAAAAAGAACTGACTTCAGTGAAAAATGAGCCTTGGGTCCTAACGGCGGCTGGTCACTGAGTGGATTACATTGCCTCAGGGGATGAAGTTCAGCCTCTGATGTTGATGGCTGTGAAGGTGGAACACTAGTAGCTGCCGTGTGAGTGATAAAGTTATACTGAGTGTTAATGTCAAGAACAGTTTGTGTTTGAAGGGCCACTTCTATGAGTCCTCACAGATGCTGAGGTTCAGCTGTGGGTCATTCAGTGGACTTCAGTGTGAGTTCGACATGTTTGGCATGCCACCAGTCACAGCTCTGAGAGGATTGGTAACATTGCTTATGATCAGAGTAAATTAAGCCTGTGAATATTTATTCAGAATCTTTAGTATCACGGCACTGAAGCAAATCACAGGAAATTGGAAAACGACAACATGCCAAGACTAAATTAGTTGAAAAATACGATTCTGGAAGTTCAATAATGGAGAAATTAACTCATACAATGCGTGACACTGGGAGTATATTAGAACAAAGTTGGTGACGTGACATTAAAATATCTTATGCAGAAAGGTTTTCAGTTTGCTTTTCTTCTATTTTAACGGTAAGATGAAAACATACCTATTTTTGTGGAAATGTCTAGATATATATGATGTGTTTTTGTGTATATGGACTTGTGCATGGATATTTTTTGGTTCTTCTTTTATTGGATTTTTACTTTATGTCACAGACTAATGACTACCTACAACAAATGTGTTTTTATTTGTTTTACAATTCTCCTATGTTTTGGAAAAGAGAATTTAAAATTATAAATATAAGACACCTTAACAAAAAAAAAAGAAGCTTGTGTTTTTATCTGCCTTAGGATTAGCTGACTTTACTAAAATCCTCTCTCCAACATGAAGTGTTCACATTGCCAGTGACTAACTCAAACACAAAACTCTGTGTTTGGGCAAACACCTTAATCCTGAAATCCATCTTTATTTCAACCTACGCCTTAAAATTAGGAGTTAACATCAGAAGGTGCTGCTCAACCGTGAGGCATTAGGAGGTAAGGGACAAAGCACACCTGCAAAGCTGGAGTTGACATGAAACAAAAAAAACACCCCCAAAACAAAAGCCTCATCCAAAAGCCACTTCAGAAGCCTTTCTTCATAATCCAGGGATGTAGAGCAGATCTGAGAAATGGGAAAAGTCCCACGTGAAAGCAACAGGCCTCCACAGAGCACATTAGCATTTACTTGTGTTTGAATTTGATTGAACTAATTACGCCGGGTTGTTGGGATGATAAGCGAGCGTAAACATTCGGGGTTAGAACAGGCCCCCACAGAGATGAAAACCCTCGACTTTCATCCATACGCAATTAATCAGCATCTGACTCTGCAAACAGACGCAGCAGCTTGCTCCATTGCCTCTCTTGTAAGCACTGACTGACACATGAAAGCAGGGAAATTTGCACCCAGTTAGGAGATTATACAGTGAGTGAGTCAAATCTGAGCTGATACTGTGGAGAGACCACAGACAGAGTCACACAGGGTGGCTTACTTCTCCTTTGTGACATTTGCTTACTTCTCCTTTGTGGCATTTGAATGTTCCTCATTACCAGGTGACACCACACGCGAGGTTGGTGCATGCGTGTGCACTTATTTGTGCTCATAAAGGACATGAATGTGTTTTTATGTGAAAAACAATAGGGTCCCTGGAGTCCCTGAGGCGTGACAGAGCAGCAACAATAATCAGTGTCTGCAGGAGCTGGTAATGGATAGAGCATTGCACAACTGCTAGTTAGGAAACAGTGCTCACATGCGGCTAAAAACTTCAAAGCCTTCCATGTCCAGCAGGCCAGGTTATTTCAATTAGTCTCCAACAAGAAGCCTTCTTCTCCCACAGCTGGACCCCCACCTATCACTCCAAGGGATCAGCCACACGGGACCCTGACACTCTGTTTCCTTTTACCCCCCAACCCCTTTGGCTTTGTTTTGGAAAAGGAGAAGTGAGTCAGGTTCAAAGCAGAGAGGAAGAGTGCGGGGTAACATGAGATGATGGTCTGTCCGACATGTGGCTGTGCCAGACGATGTTCGCCTGCTGGCTTCAAGAGGAGATGATTATTTATTTCAGAGCCTCTGAGTGCACCCTCACGCACACACAGAAAAACACTACATAAAATCTAAAATCTGTAATATAATTTATTGACAGTGATCGGTGATTTTTAATTAAACTTTGACAGGGTTGATCATTTTTCATGATCATCTTTAAATACAGATATGCAAAGGTGCAAAGTGCACCAAAACAAATGCAGAAAGCGAAGTTTGGCAAAAAGGTGACCTTTAAGTAACATTCATGGATTTTTCTGGCTCAGTCACTCAGCAAAACCCTTAGTTTGACTGAAGGCTGTTAGCCCACACAAAGGCTGCATATGAGTTCAAAGTCTTTCAACCAAAAAATGATCAGGTTCGCTTCACATTTGACATGAGCATGAACACATCTGGTCCTATTTTAAACTGAACAGGAGAAGGGAGTGTTGACTGTAATGATGATATCTCTGTGTCGTATTTATACAATTCTCTCTGTAGCGAAAGATCGGACGTCCAGTCATGCAAAACGGGAATATAAAAACAATCATGGCATTTTTCCTTTACTTCAATACCCTCAATCCTCACCCCATGCGCCATTTACCACGACCTGGAGGTTTTCCAAACTAAACAAGAGGAAAAACACGCAGCCAAACAACATGCTGAAAGCCTCACTAGTGCCTGAGGTTTTTCTAATAAAGGTCAACAGGTCAAGAGAAGACCACTGTCTTAATGAACAACACAACTGCATGTGATTTCCAAATGCTCAGCTCTAAATATATTTGTTGCCATAGGCCACATAGCTGAAGGTTTCAGAGTGGAGTGGTGTGATCCATAATCCCAAAGGACTTTGTGATGGTTTAGCAAGTTTGTTCTTGGGTCACCATCTGGTCCGGTTTCTCTTTTTTCTCCCTGTAAATACAAAGGAAAGAGTAGTCACTGAGACAAGTTTAGAATTTATGAATTACCTTTAAAAAGAAACCAACTAGTAATAATAACAAGACATTTTTTAAAGACACCACTATGTCTAATTAGGTACGCTCTCATTTCGAAGATGCTTATCTTCACCTTTCCAAAGTTACTTGGGGGAAACAACCATCCAGATTGCCTGTCCTGCTGCTCCATGGGAGTTGAATAAGTGAGGTAATGGGGAACACTTGTTTAATCAAAACAGACCACAGGACAATTGTCTGGTGACCTTGCATGAGGGCAGGAATGATTTTCAGTTTGGTTCTTAATAACGGCAGTTTATTGCTGTTATTAATAGTGTTTTATTAACAGTGCATATAAAACTTAGTCGCTCATTAGGGACAATTGCAAAACAGGGACATAAATGTTGAAGGGCACGTGTACTAAGCCCTTCCCTTGTATCTGAACTAGGAATACATTAGTTGGGCTTTGACATTATATTCATTACTTTAAAAGACTAACAAGCTCAGGAGGATCATCCTTTGATCATACTTGATCGGACAGCAGCAAATAGGAGACACATGTTGCCGTACTTTAAGATGTAAACATCCACCAAATTTTTTCAAGTCTGTCTTTATACAACACTGGCCCATACTGCACACACGATGTACAATGAAAGGGCTGTGCCTCTCTATACTAAATATCACTTCCTAATGCACGTTTAATGTAGGAGACAGCAAATTCCACAGCCCTCTCTCTCCGCAAACACACTTAAGTTCAGCTGAAGCTCACGTGAGGCTTCAGCTGGCCGCGTTGGTAACATTTAGCGATTATCTTCCAAAGTTACAGTTTTTTGAGCATGAAATTCACAGTGTGTCTTACTGTCTCTACCACACAGCTTGACACCGTCCAGGAATACGCAATGAAGGAATTTTGTACCAAAAATATAAAGTTTTGAAGATACTGCATTCACTTCACTATCTCTGACTGCCTACAACAGCTTATGGGCCACTTATGTGTAGTTTTTTTCTAGAAATTGACACCTTACAAAGTGCACCTCTGCATTTTTATAGCTCATTGTTGTTTCCGAGCTTTATCAGCAGAGTGCACAATGTGTAAACCATACAAAAGTAATTAAAAAAGAATTCCGCCAACCTGACAGATCACTTGCTAACATCACTGAGCTAAGACAACGGACGAAAACTTCACCAAAGTAACACACTAAAAGTTAATCTACCAGGCTGCTGTAATGTCATTTTACAGGCAATCTGGCATTTTCTGGACTTTCTTTGTTCTCCCCAAGTGATTTTATGTGCAAAGAATTACATGTGATGAGGTGGTGATGATGATGATGATGATGATGATGATGAAGGTATTTCCCTGCAGCATTACAGCCAGTAGCTAAAATGTTACCAACTTTTACAAAAAAAGAAGGGGAACACAGCTCTAATCCACTTCCCTTTGTAAAATAAATCATTTCAAAATGGGGCTCTTGACTAATAACCTAAAACCATTGCTAGAAAAAGGGCTGAATCAGTGAGTCAAGTAATGAGACGTTGATAAAAGGCTTCCCAGTCTCAGCACTAATCCTTCAACATTTATTGACTTGGTGATGACTCAGTTTTCAAACTCTGTTCAAATTCTGTTTTTGAGAGGTCCCATCATATTTCTCTTCAGATACACAAGTGAGATACATTGCAAGAATATCTTGGCATTTGGTGTTGAGACTGTTTACTTCACTTTGCTAAATGTGCTCACTTCTTCGATCCATTTTCAACCCCTTGCAAGGTCCAGACAAAGCCCCCCTCTACCTTTTTGATGTGTCATATAGCAGAAGTAGAGTAGACATGATGGTACACACAAAAACACACACACACACACACACACACCTTATGGTGTAATGAGTTTCTTACTCCTGTGGTGAGCTGCCAGCAGACCTGTTGAAACCCGCTAAGTAACCCTAGATGTGGAAAGTACCCGTGCAAGTCTGAGTCTGAGACTTAGGGAACTGAGGTGCAGGAGGCTTTCACTATCTACCTCTCTCTCTCTCTCTCACACACACACACACACACACATGCGCACACACAGTTGTGTAGTATCACTGCTTCTTTTCTCCAGACATGGAACCCAGACATGATCTGAAATACAGTAAGACTCCCACTACTTCTATCCTGCTGCACTTCTGATGATGGGAGGAATCAATGTGTCTGCACTTGTTGGTCGGGGGTGTGCGCCTGTGTGTGTGTGTGTGTGTGTGTGTGTGTGTGTGTTCATGCATGTCAGTGTGACCACTCACACTCAAGGAATGTATAAGATTTCTCTTGATGCATTTGGGCTACTGTATCTGCACTATGTTTCAAGGTTGTGTGTGTGTGTGTGCCAGGTCTCCTATATTAACATGTGTACCGGCATGTTGTGTGTGTGAGGCCTTCACATCTGCAGACCTTTTGACAGTCCTCGTCTCTTTTTACACCTGGCCTCTCATGATCAAGGCTTGCGGAGAGGGCAGGTGTGCTCGATCCTTGCCCTAACAACTTGAAGACATAGCAGTTTCCTTGCCTGCCTGCCCCAAGTGCTGCTGGGAGCGTGAGGTTGTTCTTGACTCTTGAGATCCATCCGTTTTCTTTGCCCTGCTAGAGTTATAGTGGGGGAAAGCCCGAATGAAGTCTACGAGCCCATAAAACAAGCCTTTAATTTGCTTGTATACGCCCAGGAGCTTGCGTTGCTGTTAGCCTCTCGTTTCTCTGGACTGCAGTCATAAGTATGATCCCACAGGGTTTCTGGGTTTTTTGGTGTGATCAGATTAGAAAGATAATTTATGAGTAACAGTTGAACGGCTGGGACATGTTAGATATCAAACAGGCAGGTGGGATTCATTGCTTTTGTGTTTTTGCGTTTTTGTTGGCACAGCAGAAAGGTTTTGAGTATAAGGAGGAAATGGGAGGGGAAGAAGACCTCTGGCTATGTACTGGTTTGCGCAAGATAAGTGACCCCTGTTTCCATATATAATCTAACATCTGTTCAAAAAACAGATCAATGTATTTATATTCTGTATTAAGGAACGCTGCCACATAGTATGTCACACAGTATCAGTACGTGCAATGGCTTTTATAATGCCTTCAAACACACACACACACACACACACAGACACACACACACACCTTACCTTATTCATTACTTGCCTAACCCTTACCTCAACTTGAACCCAACCTTAAAAAGTCCTTAGCATAAAATTCAACTTTTTACCCTTTTTTACCCTCTTTTTTCATGGGAAACACAATGTAAGTGTAAACTTCTTGTGTTCATTATTAGTTCATTTATTAAACCAGACAATGGTCATTTTCTGCAATTAGTAATATCTATGTTGAGCTGTGAGATTGAGAGCTACAGGCTAAGTCTTAATATCCTCCATTTACTGTGTCTTGCTGTTTTGTGGAAAACTACTTACACCATATGCAGCATGTAATCAGATCGTGGTGGCATGATGGCAACAGAGCAATTATTGACTGTCTTTTTTGTGCAAACAATGTGAGCCTGTTTGGCTGCAGTGTAAACAGATACACTGGTTGCACCTCTGTTGTATTTCCAACAAAGTAGTCGCTCAAGGAGAGTTTTCTTCTTTCAGGATTCTTGGAGCTGTACTATTAAACTACTTTTGAAGTTACTATGGTAACCACAGCTGTCTCCAAATCAAAACAGACTAAAATCTCAAGCATTAAAACTAAAATCAATCATTCAAATAGATGCAGTGAAATAGTAAAATATTCAGTTGTGTAATTTTAGGACAACCTGAAAGTGCATCAACTGTTATACTGCCAGTTTGTTGGGTAATATCTTGTAGCCTGTGTAATACAGACGTACTCACTGTATCAAACCATCTGCTCACCAGGAACTTGGAATACAGTAACATAAAAGAGGCCAGTGCAGGAAGTAAAACAATATTCATATTGTAGGTAGTGAAATAATATCTAAAGGAAGACCTGGCTGATAAAAGATATCTGAATGCTACTTTTTGTCTAAATAAAGTGAAAAAAGACAACCTGGACTTCTGAAGAAGGCACTGTTACTTCTAACAGTGAGCTGTTATATATTCTTTTGTTTGTTACCTATAAGACATTTTGTTGTACCATTGGAAAAAAGGAATTGATTTTCCAGTGAAGTGAATCATATGTGAACCCACCTGTCCTGTTTCCTGTTGTGTAGTTTGATCATTATTCCCACTGTGACCAGGGCTGAGAGGGACCCAGCAGCACCAAGTACAAACCCCACGATAGTATCTGTGAAAATCATACCAACATAGAATTAGTCAAGACTGTTGGCCATTTATTGTTCTTAACAATCAATTCTACCTCAGCAGATTTTAATATAAGTATCAAAAGTAAAAGCAAGAGGGAAAACTGAAAAGAAAACTAGTCCAATCAACAGTCACAGTTCCTTTGAGCAAGGCATCAGGGAAATGACAGAGGTTCCTGGTAAGGATGGGTGTAAACAGTCTGAGCATATCACTGTGGTGTGGTCAGAATAAACCATGCACACTCAGTCTGTTTTATCTGGGTAAAGAAAGGATTAAGAAACAAATTACTTGCTAGACCAAGTCTAGACCAAGCAAATATAAGCATTGGTTGCCACACTACATAGGCTGTGGGGTGATTAGTCAGTAAAAAGTACTAATATTTTGAAGTTTACTCAAACTAAAGGCAGGTTCCTGTCAATAACCACACTTAATCTATTTCAGCAGTCTCTCTTTTCTTACCCATTTGTTACACATTTAGCTGCATTTACCAGTGGATATTGGATAAGGAACTAATCCAGCAAGTTAACAAAAGTCTAATGATACATCAACAATTACAAATATTACACATTTGTTTTTGTCACAGCTTTTGCACCAAACTAACCAGACAATCAGACTGTAAAGCCAATTTCTGTTTTGGTTTGCTCTGACTAATCAGTGGTAGTGATGTAGTTGTCTAGCACCATTTTCAGTCAACAGAGAAGGTGTGGCAGTGATTACCTGACACAGTTAATAATATTTTTCACTTTGATCAAATAAAGCTTTCAAAAAGCTCTAAAATTTATATCTATCTAGATACTCAGTTGCCAATGATCTCAATCCCAGACCTATTTGAACCAAATCTAGGACGCAGGTGGCATTTCAAAGGTCTGGAACTAGTAGACTAATGGTCTAGTGCTGAGGTAGCTATCTGTTTAATATATCTGGCTGGATGAGGCCTTTTGGAGAAACATTATTAAAGTCTGAGTAGTGCTGCTTTATGACTAAGGTGAATGTCTGTCATTTTTGAATCAACATGTTAAGTAATAATCATTAATTCATTAATAAGTAATTAGCCAAAAACATGCATTCGTTGTGATTTATTTCATGGATGGTTGACTTTTCCACAAAACGTTCCTTATCAGGTACATCTCTATCACTATGTCTAAAATTACATGTAGTATGTCTTATTGTCTCAACATTGTGTAATTCTTCGCTCAGCATGAGGTGTTCTGGTCCCTAAGCAGATCTCACATGCAGGGGAAGTGCAGTCATCCAAGAGAAAGCCCATTGTGTTCTGCAAACGTATCCATCTGTGTTTTTAATTACCACAGGGATCAAACAATAAAAATGATAAACTGGCTTCAAACACAAACAATGAGAACTGACGTGGATGGACGGATATAAGCTACACTTTCCGGATTTTCCCAGCAGCTGCCTTCACATTGTTTGCACTTGCTGAGCTAACACTGTGATCATATTAGAACATGTGAAACTTTCCTGGGGGTCTTGGCAAGTTAAGTGAACAATTTTCCAGTCTTTCAACTATTCATACAGCATATAGAGCCAGGAGTTATTTTTTTAAAGCAGGCAAGTATACAGACGTTATGAGGAACATAATTATCAAGTGTCGTCGTCCTCTAATGCATGAATGCACGTACATATGTCAAATATGGTAGATATTTGTCAGGTAAGTACTGCAGGTGCAGGTCCTTGAAAATGTCATCAGCCCTGGAACATCAAACATAAATGCAGACATGTGTGCAGAAGCACAGCAAAATACACAACCCCATGTACAAATATTCCCTGGAGTTTCTAAACCAATCAGTTTCGTTACACATGGCCAGGCCTTGGATGAAGGAGCACTGCGTCAAACTGACGAACACTGAAGCCTTCGGCATCAGTGTGACAAGCCACCCGGAGTATAATTGTGCTGGGAGCATGCAGAGAATTGGCAGTCAATCAGTGTTAACGTTCACCTTATTTTTTTTTTGGGCTGGCAAACCCCCAAAGCTATCTCATTACTCCGCTGAACCCCCTCCACTTCTGAACTGATCAAATAGTAAAGCTCCAGGGAGCAATAGCACTCAGTTTGGACTATTATGTTTCCAGTTAAAGGACATTTAACACATGCAGACATCATGGGGTTGGACTGAACAAGATAAAAGTGATAGAAAACAGAAAAGGGTGTGTTCTATGCATTTTAAAGATTGTAGTCACTCATCTGTATCACTTGCACTTCTAGGTTCTACTTGTAACATGTACATTTTGCAACAGCACTGAAAATTATTAAAATTTCTGAGTTCATCCCTGTTCAATCCCTTTTCAAGTGTTCATCTCCCAAAGAAATCTGACGATCCCAATCAGAAATCCCAAACTGTTTTCATAACCCTACCGCGTCCATACACCCCGGAGCAACACTCTTATCACATAAAGCATTTCTTAAAAGAGAGAGATGAGTTTTTCTGTCAGAGCTGATGTCATCTTAAAATAATTCTGTTGATTTCTCTCTCCCTGGAAACAGTGTGTGTCTCTGTACCAAGCTACTGTTGTCATCTGATATGTGTATCTCACCCTGTCTGACTTAATGTGATGGGCGGAAGTATTCTTGGAATTTGGATCATGTGTCACACGGCAAACTTTAGGCATCAGATGTTCCACGTACAAACTTAACAAGCACCCGGTTGCATAAACACAGCATAAAATAACAAAACAAAGAAAAAAAAAACAACAAAAAAACAACAAGCAGACGTAGAAGTGTAGAAGCCAACACTTCCCTCCTCTCCAAACCTGCTTTTTTACTCCATCCATTTTCAGAGATTCACATCCAGACAACTTTTAGAGGAGTTTATGAATATAAGAAGTGGGTTACAACAGTTAGAAGACTTCTTGTTGAGTACAAATGCAAACCTCAACACAGAGGACAGACGATGGCGATTGAGGTCAGAAGCATGACCAAGAGCATGATTGTTGTTTTCCTGAACATTTGTGGGGGTTTTGCTCTTTGAACTGCTACTTCCTCAACAGGGTCAGACTGTCAACAGGGACCTCTACTACATCGTTCTAAGGAGTCTGAGGGAGGACATTTGGTGCAAACAACATGAACTGTGGCGCAATGGCACCTGTTTGCTTCATCATGATAATGCTCCAGCTCACATCACATTAAAAAACGTTTCACCGACACAATCATTGCTTCTGCCCTGCCCCACTGGATATGGTACCTATGACTTCTTACTCTTCTCCCAAATGAAATTCAAGCTGAGCATTCACCATTCTGACACAGTGGAGGATGTCCAGTTTAGTCTTTGCACTTCACTATGCAAACATTTGGACATATAGTTTTGGCAAATGAAAGATGAAAGATGAAAGACTCCTATGTCCTTTAATGTAACCTTGGTAACTGCGTGTACATAGACCACTCCTGTATATCATAGAGGACTTTACTGTGAAAGACACTGGCCATTTCCTAAAATTAACCTTGATGATCGTGAAGCTGCGGATGCTCAAGCTGTATGTTCGTGAATAGATTTTGTGTAAATGACGACCTTAATTTAATAAAAACAGCAGAGTGGAGAAAAGAGTGATGCTTGATTGGCGAGTAGTCACAGTATAGATGGTTCTGTGGACATTACAGCTATGAATAGCTACTAAAACCTTTCGAAAAAGCCTTTCATCCTTTAAAAAGGGGGATGTTGTCAAATGTCTGTTTTCTACTTCAACTACACTCTCCTTCACACCTTTAAATCTAATCATAAACAAAATTCATATGCAGCAAATAAAAAAATACCATTCCATCTGCCCTAATGCCCTAAAAGAATAGATTCATTTTCTTAAAAGGTCTATATGTGACACAATCTGACCAGTGATGGTTGTATATCTTCTATGCAACAGACTCATGTCTCAGATACAGACCACACCACAGCACAGAAACAGTCAATGATCTGTGCATAGAAACAATCTCAGAACTTTCCATTTACATGTCTCAGTGTCACAATCGGTCATGCCACATGTGACACCGAAACTGTGGGTATGTGACGACAACAACTGAACACGAGCAACAAAGCAACAATGTGCATGTCGGTATGAGAAGCAACTTGTACTGAAAGAAAGAGAAGAAAATGAGAAAATGACTGTATGACCGTGGTAATTAAAGCTCAGCAGAAGTTAGAAAGCCTGTTTCATGGTCCTTTCCAGGCAGAGAGTTATGTATACATTGACAGAAACATCTGACAGCAAAGAGTAAGCAATGTGACTGATTTAAAAGTCTCAAGCAGCCCCTTGTTGGCATTTCAACAACTCCTCCACTCTCTTCTACGCAACCTGCATTTACCAGCCACTTCTGTTTCCTTTCTCTCTATCTGTCTCTCTGTCTCAGGGGAATCTTAGAAGAGAACCACAGGCAGAAAACTGAGTGATTCTTTGTCTTGCAACCCACGTCACTTTTTCCTGTGAAATTCGCTCTATCCCTCTGTGGCAGCTGTCACCTTTCCTTTAATCACTTTCTTCTTCTCTGCACAGCGAACTCCATTAATATTATAATGCCATCAAGGTGGGTTGATGCTGTTATTGGTATGCATCTGATACTCAACCAGGGCTACTGTTTTTCAGACTGTGACAAGGCGCAGTAAACTATGTAACCATATACTTCGCAAGTCTCCCATGGCCCAGTTTGTGCTGAGATCAAAAAACACTCCAAGGACTTTCTGTCCATACTCCACTCTCACCTCTCCAACACTCCCGTCATTTCTTTCCAAAGATATTAACATTGATCATCACAATACACCACACCCCTGTCTAAAGCAGTTAAGAAGCACATTGACAAGTAGGTTATAATGCATTTCATATGGGTGAGGCTTTTACTGAGGGAAGATCTTTATACAGAGAATGACTTTTAATGGAAGGGACTTAATGTCACCTCTGCTGACAAGCGCTATTTCAACAGCAGCTCATTAAAGTGACTCAGAGAAGAAGTCAAACTGGATGCAGTGGCATTTGTTATTCAGTGGCACGCTGTTTTCATCTCAACTACAATGCAACGCTATGGCTGTTTTGCCTACACACCATGCTGCGGTGATTCATATAAAGGGGAGGAGGAGAGATCCGCCAGGGCGTCTTCTGCATGGTCTGTATTTAGTGTTGTTTACATGGCTAGAGGTCACATTTGAAAGGCGTAGGTAACAGCTCATGCAACACCTGCCACTGAGCTCCTCAGGTCATGTTGACAGTTGTTAGCTGTGA
The DNA here is from genome assembly GCA_008933995.1 of Datnioides undecimradiatus. NCBI lineage: Eukaryota > Metazoa > Chordata > Actinopteri > Lobotiformes > Datnioididae > Datnioides > Datnioides undecimradiatus. The sequence continues at coordinate 13,180,530 of WARS01000015.1, forward strand.
TTTGTATAATGAGAGTGTCGGACCAAGTGTGATCACTGTCACATAACTAACGAAGCCCAACTTTGTGTGTGTGTGTGTAATATGTATGCGTGAAAGTGAAGGTCTACGTCACACTGTATGATTGTGATCTATACATGCATGTAAATTAATGTGCATGTGTCACTGACACTGTATTTAGCTTCAGACAGACACACTCAGAATCAGAATCTGGTTTACTGCCAAGTAGGTGTTAACATGTGAGGGATTTGCTTAGTAGGGAAAAAACAAAAAGTGAAGCAGAAGTTAAAAACCAAACAGAAAATAGAAAAAAAGTTTTTTAAAAGTTTTAAACAGCTCGGTGCTAAATGCCTAAGTTATGAAACTAATACTTCTGTAATGAAGGAGTCAGTGTTGAATGAGTCCAGCTGTGACCCAGCTGGTTGTTATATGGGCCTCCAAATCTGACATATGAAGACTATTCATCCCCGATTACTATCAAGAGGAAGTCTGTTTGCAGCTTTAACAGGGAAAGGATGGAGGCCACGGAGAGAAAGTGAAGTGAAGTCAAGGTAGATCACAATTCAAGCGCATATATTCTTCTCCATCTTAAGTGATTAAGTGAATCTTAAGATGAAGTGATCTTATACAACCTTGTTTTCGCAACTGCCGCTGCTGCCAGTTATATTTCAACATTTTCCAAAACTCATCCTGCGTCACACTCCACATTAACACAAAGGAGGCTCTAACCTGCTCTGTCACAAACGGAAGACGCTAAGAATCTAGTGGGAAATACTGCCACCTGATGAGGACAGCTAGTGACTGCAGCAGCACTCATGGAGAGCTCATGGAAAGGATGGTGAATGAAACCATTACAGGGACCCAGGTGCTTCCAATTTACAAACAGAAATCCGTGACAATCCCCGATCAGAAGTTTGTAGCTCTGCAGCTAATAGTCTGCATGAGCGATGAAGAGCCAAGTCTATTGAATCTTTGCTTTGAAAGAGACTGGATGAGAACAAGAGGATTCCTCTCAGTTTTCACTGGAGGACGATCCCAATCATACCAAATGTAAAACATGCGAGGAGATAGTTGGTAAAAGGATAGTAATAAGTAAATCATTGCAAACTGTTCTCATGGGAATCAGACAAAAAAGGATAACAACAATATCACACTCCATGCAGCAAATGAATTTTTCTGCTGTACGGCATTAAACTTGGAGAAATTAAATGTATCTGAGAAGTGTGTGCAGTTATTTTTATGTCCTTGGCAATTCAAAATATATCTACATTTGAACATTAGTTAATATTGTCAATAGGTGCTCGGTTGTTTAATTTACAAAAACACAGGGGATGATTGCAACGCACTCTCTCAAAGTGTGACTTAATACACCAGCAAAGACAGAGTTTTCTAAGGTGCTGTTTACAGGGCAGGCACTATTCATAGTAGGGTTTACAGGTATGAGTTTAAAATATTGGTGCTTTCCTCACACACATTACAGCTGATTTCATTTCAATCAACCTGATGAGCTTTTGGTATTGTTTCAGATTAGAACCAACCTGTTATGCAGTAGGGTTGCTCTCCTGACCACGTCCCATCATCCAGACAAGTGCGCTCTGGTGAAGCATACAGTATGTGGCCCTCATTGCAGCTGAAGCTCAGAGTGTTCCCCTGTAGGTAGTGTGTCCCATTCTTCTTCCCATTCCTGGGTGTAGGAAGCCAGCCACAAGACACAACTAAAAGAAAGGTATGCATGAACACACAGTACAAAACTTTCAAAACTAAATGCTTTCACTGAATTATATTCCTGTGGACAACGGGTGAATACCTAACCAAACATACACAAGATCTTACAAGGTCTGTATGCTTTTTTTGTCATTCCATCATTTTTAGATGTTATTTATTCAGAGATAACACAAGCAATAATACACAAGTATGATACAGCTTCCCTTTTGCATTAACACAAACAAAACAGACACAAATATGTCAACCATGTTTTTGCCTATGAGTATGAAAGACAATCAACCCAATGGTACCTGGCTCCAGGTCTGCCACCTTGGCCTGATGAATCTGGTAGGCCCTGAGTGTGGCGTTTCCCACTGTGAGGCTCCGAGTGGCCAGGGTATCATATTTACAGAACTCTGCTCCTTCTCCAGAGCACACTGTCAACATGTCTGCAACCAGAGGGTCATCTGGTCCCTCAGGTAGAGAAAAGGCAGGAACAAAAGCAGGATTGTGGCTTGGTGGGAAAAAGTAGGTATCCAAAAGGTACTTTGAGTCATATGTGAAGAGGGAGGACCTCTTTGAAATGTTCCCTGGGGATGAAAGCAAAACGCAAAACCAGTTAGGACTGTGCAGCCATGTCAGATTGTTGGTTAGAAAAAAACACAGATTACAGGTTTTAGTCTGATCCGGCACTAACTGAAATGAACGGTGGTAGCTGTCGGGAGCATCTATGATCACACAATGACAGATTTTTACATTACAAACACAAATGCAGCATTTGAACAGTAGGAAAACATTCAACGCATGTATATGAATAGTTGTCATAGCAACTGATTAGACATAGCTAACCGCATTTATGGGGATTATTACCACAGCAGCAAAACCAATCAGACTGCTTGGCTCAAACTACCCATTTTCAAAAACAAGGAAATAAAAATAAGAGACTTTAAGGCACGCTATAATTTGCAGATAAGAACATGATTCTAAGAGGTCAGTGAGTGACGTACACAGCATGCTGTCATGATCTTCTGCCGCAAACCAGTAAATCTACTGGTTGCCACAAGCTGAACTGCACTTACATTAAAATGAATGATTTCAGTCAAAAGGTCAAATCCATGAAAACTCATCTACTGCAGTTTTGGGAGACATGTACTGTAATTACAGTTATTATAAGACATTACCATCATGTATGTGTGTGGTCTGACCACAACTGTGTTCCAGAAATGTGGTTCTCCCCCCTTTATATATTTCTGTAAGCTATTAAAGCTTAGCAACTCTAAAACACATCCTTTGTATTCTTCCTGTACACTCTTTAAACATTTGTCCATGTTTCAACCAAATGTGGCTCAAATATGGAAGTCATTTATAAAGACACAAAGATGGGTAATCTTACCACCTCTTTCCTTCTAAACATGCAACACGTCTAATATTCAGGCTGCATTAAAGAGAAAACTACTAATTTCAGCTCTGATCCATCTGATTGACAACTGGTTGTTTCATACACACAGGTTCAGCCATATTTGACACTAACATCCGGCTCCAAAATTGAAGATTTCCTCTGCCGTGGCATCCCCTGGGGAGATGTACTGTCCCGGTTCGGTCAACAGGTCATCTGAGGGGTTAGAATTCATCAGGCCAAGGAGACCCAGAGTGTGGTTGGTGAACTCAGTTGGAAGCAGAACGGTTGCTGCCATGGTTCCTTCAAACACACGAACCTCCACACCAGCACCAGACAGGAAGATTACTGTGACACTCTGAGGGCTGGGGGCGAACACGAACACTCCTAGAAAAAAGTATTTTTTGTATTTTTAATGCAAAATTAAAGATGGTTAAAAAAATCGTAAAATGTGCATGTGTGAAAATTCAACAAACAGTTTTACGGTACACAATGGTTTGAAGTATGGGGCCCTGCAGAAGATGTTAGTGGCTACACTAGGTGCCATTCAGCTGTGGAAAATAAATAAACTAAGGTTGTAAAAGAGAAGAAAACTTCCCATCCTCATTAAACATGACACAAATTAGTTTTTTCTGTATGTTATATTTCCCTAGAGGAAAACTTCTTCATCTTCAGCCTTAGAGAAGACAGTACTTAGAAAAGAGTGCCAGTGTTTCAATGACGTCAGATTACAATATTATTACAATGTATGAACTTCTTTAAATTGTAAAAACAGCTCCAGACTTCCTGATGTCGAGGTTGGGAATGTCTAGCTTGTTGAATCATCTTACCATGAAGGTCCATCCATCTTTGCTCAGTGAAAGGAAGAACCTTCTGGTTTCTGAGCACCTGAAGTTGGCCCTCTGCTAGACGTACCTCAATGACATCAGAGGCCTTCTCCTGCATAGCCACTGATGACAACCTTGTGGCCTTGGCCAAGGAACCTTGGGGGGGCAATATACACATCACACTGTTACAGACACACTGTGTTTCATGAAGAATAGTTTCATCGCTGCTCAAGGCTCTGCAAAATCAAATAATCCAGATGTTAGACTTCGCTGATCTAATGAGGAGAATATTAATGACATCTGAACATCTAATTCAAAACAATAACCCTAACATCTGGACTTTTTCGCAACATTCAGAAATACTGAGCGCAAACAAGAGGGAACTAGGGAGAGTTGCTGTCATTTTACAGCACCAGCATGGTTCACAAACACAAGGACCGGACATCACTAGCTTTCAGCTGAGCTGTGTAAGAGATAAGGGGGAGCCATAAATGCCCTGCATGACAGGAGCGCAAGCACAAGCAGACCAACAAAACTGAGCAAGAAATACCAAGGTCAATACGTCTGAGCAAACTCTAAAACTCAGCAATCAATCTTGTGGCTGATAAAGAAAAAAAGAATCATTAAATAGGTCTCTCTGAAGAAATCCTGTTTCATACAAACAAAAAGGAGGAGACACAAGTAGTGTGGGGACGATGTGGGGGCACAGGCAGGGCTTTCAGGCCAAATGTGGACTCACCGCTCTTGAGTTTCACCTGCTCTGTTCTGGCCTGAACACTCAGCTCTTTGTGTGGCGAAGATACAAGGTAGAACTCTCCTTTGCCATTGAAAGTGTAGCTGAGGCCGTTGAATGTTATGAAATGTGGATCACCAAGGACAACACCTGTGAGGCGTCAGAGAAACAGAGCACTGATATTACCTGTATATGTTATTTATATTGTCCAAACTGATTGTTTGTTTACCTCTATTTATATTGTTCTTCCAAATCTATTTGTTGTTGTTTTATGTGTCTCCTATTTTGCTGCTGTCCAAATTCCCCTTGTGGGATTTAACAAATGTCCAAATCTTAACTTTGAGCTGTAGTCTGTAATTCATTTACTGCTCATGCAAACTGCTCTGGCTAATACCTGCTACTCCAGCATCCATTTACAGAGTAGAGCGTGTGTGCAGACATTCAGTATCGGCCAAACACAGGCACAAAATACACACATGAACACACATTCTGCCACTGTGTCTTTTATCATTCAGTAATTCGAAATGCCAAAAACACAATTAAACATACATGTGTGATGCTTGACAAACTACTTGTATCTGAAAATTCACTGCATTGCATTTAATACACTTGTTCTGACTTATGGATGCTCTCACCAGCTCTCGGGGGTTGGTAGTTGCGACAGCCGCTAGAGGGTCGATGGTTAAAGTATATATGGCAGCTGTTGGACCACAGGCAGCAGTAGTAGAAGCTCATGACATCGTAAAGCCAGTGGGAGTACCCTGGCACCCGTGGTGGCTCCCTGTATGGAGGTGAGCCCCAATCGTGAGCCCTATCTGGAGTGCTGCCACCGATCGAGTCCCCCGTCAGCACCAGGGCGCCTGTGCTGTCATAGCAGCACTGCTGCCCTGAACCATGCTTAGGACTGCAAATAGAAGAAGAAAACCATGTCAAAAAGGTGACAAAGGATTTGATTTTCACTTTTAAAAAGGTTAAAAACTTGATCTGTCCTCATGTCACTCCTACCTGGCCTGAATTGCCCTCACGCAGTGGACACTACCTGGATGATAAGTGCACACACTGCCCCTCTCAATGTCACAACTATAGTCAGTCTGTAACAACACAGTGAATAGAAATCAGCCTCAATTAAATAATTAGTGAAATTTAATGTGATTTGGCAATAAATACATTAGCATTCAAGTCAATCAGCATCACTTCTGTTGAGTGAACACAACATTGACAAGTCGATATGGAAAACTAGTGAAGGACCTTAAAGGTATTTTGATGCATAGACAGGTCTAATTTCTAAGAAAGAAATATTTTCTGGATTTTTTAATTTAAATTCTTTAAATTCCTCCATCATCTGATCATTTCAAGTGGGGCTTAAAACATTTTTGTCTCATTCAGTTCTAACTCTGGTGGCCATCATCTGTAGAGTCCTGTGAGAGCAAAGGCCGCATTGATTTTGGTTTTAGTACATTTCAATAGGTAAGCACCCTTAATGCTGACCACACATTATGATTTAACACAAAGCATGCTCCCTTTGACTTTGTTTCCACATTATTAGAGGAATAAGAATTCATCATTTATACCTGCTGCAGTTCTTTCCTACTCTTCCAGAAACTCAATCACAGTCTCGAATCACAATGTGTCTGTCACCATGAGAACCATTTTAGTATATGACCCCAAAACCGTAATTCTTTGTCAGAGTTATTTGGCTTTTATTATCTTCCAATGACTATGATAACCACGTCTATTTTTCTTTCAGATTGCAGAACGTCCTTGTTTGTTATACAAGAACTGCCTTTGGGGGAGGGGATTCAATAGTTTCTGGACCTGAATATTAAATACAGTTTTTAACAGGAACTGAGCATAACCTTCATGAACCAATTTATGGTCTAATATTAAATTTAAGTCTTAGCTAAACAGTCTGTAAACAAAGTATTTATTTGCCTTGACAATATTTAAATTGTTTTCATCTTTTGTCTGTAAGAAACAGCTCATGTAATTGTTATTGTCTCATTTTGTCTAACAGAGAATGTCACTCACACAATGTTTACTAATGTCACCACACTCAGATCTACCCTCATCAGAATACCAAGTGAATTGCTTGAGCAATGCATTGCTATTAATATCAAAAAATATATATAACACAATTATGCCAGATCACTCACGTGAAATCTGCCTGTGTCTGCTCGGGCCTGTGCCAGAATACAAGGGCAATCAATGAGCTCATCCAGGAAGTTGGGCAGCTTCTCCTCCAGGACGTCCCATTGCAGACACTTGCTCTTGGCCCAGGCTGCAGAGTCATCTCTGAAAGCCTGCTCCAGGTGCCAGGCTAAGACATGACCTCCGCTCCAGAGCCCCTGTACATCCCTGCACGTAAACAGTTATCACTTGGACTTACTTCCTGAAAATATAAACTTCAAATCAAAGTTAAAATTGGTGCTATAACTTATGGTTAGGTGAGTTTCTTTGTCTAACAACTTATTAATCTTTCCATCAAAGTTTCCAAATAACATCCCTGTCAATGTTATCTTTTTCTTACCGTGACAATTCATAACAGCTGTAAAATCAGCAGCATTGTAGTCATTTCCTTTATCACCCAAATAAGGTCAGAAAATAGTTCATTTAAATGTACTCTTGTTGCTTGTTGCACACAGTGCTATTATCAAAATTGGCATATTTCTGTAATGCTTGATATGAATTATGGATACCTTGCTCCATCTGACACAGAACTAGCAGTGATGCGAATATTCCCCAACTCCCAGTCAGAGTACTCCTGCGAGGGCTCAGGGATGAAGCTGAAGGCACCAGTGTTGGACAGATTCCTGCTGAGAGAGTACAGATAGCTCAGCTCAGCGTGCAGAGAGGATGATCCGTTCGTCCCTGCCTCTGTGCTCCTGCTGAACTCTCTGTAACCCCAAAGCTCTATGTTGACCTTTTCCGCTCCAATCAAAGAGCTGTTCCACGTCATCTTAAGCCGTCCTGCTTTGTTCTCTCTGCCGTAGTTCTGCCACTGCGTTGCATTCACCAGCGTCACTTCAAAGGCAGGATCCGCTTTACTGGGGTGAACTAACACAGTGAAAAACAGAAAATATTAAATGGGACACACAAGCAACCGCTTTTGGTCTAATAAACTTTGCTGATCTGAAGTAAAAAGTAATAATTATTGCAAAAAGTGTCTTTGCCATCTTAAGAACTGCAACTGAACTACCAAAACAACAAAAAGTATTCTTTAAGTAGAAATTCTGAGCATTTATCCTACATCAGCACAGTGTGTAATGGTTTCTAAATAAGAAAAAAAACAAATGACATGTTTAGGTGGAAAAATTCATGACAGCATTTCAGCAACATACCTGACAAATACTCTCCAGATCTATCAAAAGTTACTCCATCTGTTGAGACAGCAAACGGTACCCAACCCGTCTCATACAGTAAAGGAGAGATGCAGTGGGCGTGGCCATTAGCATCAACAAACCCTTCTCGTTCAATGTCACCTTTGAACCTACAACAGAAACAGAGAAACTTTTTTGTTTTTAGCTAGCACAACAATACCACTACTGCTCTGTTCTTAACACCATTTCTCTCCTGTAACATTGATACACACTCCCTGTGGTCGGCAGAATAAACATTTAAAGTGCATTAATGCAACATGGTATTTAAAGACACACTCTGGAAATAGTAACAAATCCATCACAGGTTGATATGTTACTTGGTCACTGAATATTAAAACTGGAATATGTAACTTCAAACGCAGCGTCATATTTTACTTCATAAAGTGTGGCGTGTTCGATGCAGATGCTTCCATGAGCAGCATCATAACGTGCCAGGCACCATTTATACTGCTTGTTGCTTGTAATACTTCCTCACTGCAGGAGAAACTCCTCCAACAGGTTCTCGTTTGTTTAGTGTTAGAAAATTGGCAAATGTTGTGCAAAAGACTCGAAGATAAATTATGGTATGAGTTTCGTAACAAATATCACTTGTCAGTACTTCATCTGCTGAAAATTATGCACTTGGAAAAACTAATTGTGAATTGTATACACTGTTTACATTTTCCTCGTCGTGTACTTTAAATGAAAATAATCCCCTGTTGAGTGTCAATATTCAATATTTATGTCATTGCCACTCTGTGTGCTCAAAGACACAAACCTGCAGAGAAGGTGTGCTCCAGGATGAAGAGCCAAACTGAGGATCCTTAGAGCTCTTCCACCTAGCATTGAGCTGGAGTGAGGCATGACCTGGAAACAGGACTGGTTGTAGTCTGCACAGCAGTTCAGCAAAGACACACATGTTGCATGGCAAGAGCATTCCTCCAACAAGTCTCCACACTTTCCCTTGCATGTTTGACCTGACAAAACACAAAAACAATGTGACAAAGAGTGCACTGAATTCTATTAATGTGATAACCTGCAAAACAAATTGCAGAACATTTGGTTGGCTGTATGAAGTTATGTTACACATTGCACCCTAGTTATAAGAATTCAAAATGTATGTCCTTGCACAGCAGCTGACGTAAATTCTAAAAAACAAAACACGTTTAATGTAACTTACCAGCTGTTTCAGGTAAGCAAAAAAGAAAAAATCCACACAGGTAAACGGTCTGTCTCATGTGTGCTCTCATGTTTTCATCTTAGAAAAACTAAATTACGCCACTTGAACTTGGATGCCTGTCTTACATCATGCTTGGTCGAAATGCGGACAGCGAGGTGTACCAAAGGTCACGCGCATAGAAAGCAAGCCTAACTTAACGAGTTAAGTTATTAATTAACCGACAATTTATTGCTATTAAAGCCGTTTTTCTTTACAGACACCAACATTAAATATATCTATATTTACTTCACAATACATATATTTTCATACGTAAAAGTGCGCTTTAAGTCATTCTAGGTAGGACTGTAACTTTACCGTTAACATCTACGTAATCTCGACTAAGTACTTTACCCTCGCGAGACCTTGCGGTATCTGCGCGTGCGCACATCGTAACACAGTGAACCAGAATGAGCTGAATGAGCTGAGAGGGGTTGTCAAATATATAAAATTTCTCTCTTCGGTTGTGTTGACCCACTCCTGGATAATCTCCACCACGTTGGCCGCGATAAGAAACATAATGGTGTAATTGTAACGGAGACGTCAGGTCTCTCATTGTCAAATAACAAGCTAACAAGCTAGCTACTGTTACCTCAAAGCTCACATAGACAGCAGCTGCTTCTGGTAAGAGATAGCAGTTTTCAGGGCAGCAGTCACAGAAAATGTATTTTTTCTACACAATCATCGCGTCTTTAGCATCGTTTTTCGTTCTGAAATGGATGAAAAAGAGGAGGTATTGCACCGACCTGAAAAGACTCGATGGAAAAACAGTCCTTATTACAGGTAACGTTAAATAAACACCAATTGTTTGTTGCAGCAAATATCTCACTTAGGTTACCTTGTTTGTTAGGTGACCAGACTTTGTGTGAACAGCAGTGCGGTTTTATTTAATGTATTAGTCAGTGTGACATATCATAAAAGCTGAACCACATCTACACCAAACATAACCGTCCATTGATATTACAGTAAATTTCTGATTATTGCAGGCACTGTCACTAAAAGTCATGGGGCTCACATGAGGACTAGCACATAAATTAACTCTACATATTTTTTTATTTTCTTTGCAGGTGGGAATTCTGGCATTGGTAAGGACACAGCTGTTGCCTTGGCAATGAGAGGCGCTCGTGTCGTCATTGCTTGTAGAGATGTGGACAAAGCTGAGAAGGCCGTGAGGGAGATCAAGTTCAAGAGTCACAGCCTGAATGTCCTTCACATGGAGCTGGATCTGGCCAACCTGCGCTCTGTAAGGGAGTTCTGTAAGAACTTCCTCCAGAGAGAGAAGAGGCTTGACATCCTGATCAATAATGCAGGTGAGAATGTCAACATAGAGGAGTCTTACATGAAAACCTGAAAGAGCGAAAGAAGAGGAAGTGCATACTATCAAAAAGAAAACCTAGGCGGTTTGTTTGGCCAGACATTAGGACTTATCTGAATAAAGGGTCTAAGCTTTAAAGGTTATGTATATTTTTCCAAGATAATGCCTTCCTGACTTGACTTCTGTCATGTTTAGCAATAAAAAAGTTGAGTCATTAAAATGTTCTGTCCAATGTACTGTCAACATCCTGCTGCTGTACATCCACACCAGGCTGTGGACTTTCAAAATCACTGAGAGGTGGATTTTGTGTCATTCTTTTTTTGGGATGTGATATTAGTTTTAGACACATCAAAGCTACAAATCTGCATTTAGTAAGAACAACAAGGTTGTCAGAGTATTAAAGAGGAACAAAGAGAAATGTGTTCCCTTCAAGAAAAGTCTGTTGACCTGTTAATGGAGGATATTTAACAACAAAGCATGCATTCTGAAGTACTGAAGTGAAGGTTTCAGACTTGATCAACTTTAATCAATCCTGGAAGGCTAATTAATTGTTAAAGTGGCAGTATAAGAACAGCCAGATGTTTCTACTCTCTCCACCTCATTGTTTTGACCTCTTTATACAACCTCTGTGATGCTCCTACAGGCATGCCCAGCATCCTTGACTGGACGGACGATGGCTTCAGCATGTGTTTCGGCGTCAACCACTTGGGTCACTTCCTCCTAACCAATATGCTCCTTCCACGTCTAAAGGAGTGTGCCCCCAGTCGGGTGGTCACCCTCACGTGCTCCACTTACAAATACCAGAAACTAGATTTTCAGGATCTCAACTACAACCTGCTGCCCTTCTTTACCTACTGCCGCAGCAAGCTGGCTAACATCTACTTCAGTCAGGAACTGGGCCGCATCACAGAGGGGAAAGGAGTGACATCCTATGCTGTGCACCCCGGTAAGAGTTTTTTTTTAATTATTTATTAAATAAAAAATATTGTTAAAATAAAATTCAATCAGAATAAAAGCATTATGTGCGTTACTGACACTATTTGTGTCATATCCCCATATTATCTCTCTGTTTGATGCTGCAGGTTTTGTCCAAAGTGGCTGGACGTGCCACTACTCCATCCTGTTCCGGATGCTGATGAAGGTGATCATGTGGATGTTTTTTGTGCCTTGTGAGATGGGAGCTCAGACTGTCATCTACTGTGCTGTGTCAGATGAAGCTGCCAAACACAGCGGGGGTTACTTCGTCGATTGCCGACCAGTTACTCTGCGTCCTTTTGCAAGAGATGCTGGTGTGGCCAAAAAACTGTGGGAGGCCAGTGAAAGACTGGTGAAACTGGCCTGAAGATGGGAGGTGGAAACTTTTTTATGTTAAAGCCATTTATGGTATTGTAATTGATGTTATTTTTTAAACTGTTGTGTACAATGCAGCTGTAAAAAATGTTTGGTTTTTTTATGTGCTTGTGTATTTATATATGTATAATAATGATTTAATGTTTCAAACACTTGGGTTGTATAACAGGTTGTCCATCTTTCTGTCCATCCTATTCTTGTGAACACACTATCAAAGTGAGGGAATTTCTGCAAATTTTGCATTTGAAATCACAAAACTAATCAGACATTGGTCGTTAAAGGTCATTGTCACCTGACATTTGTTTTTTGTTTGCTTTTTTTTTTTTTTTTTACCAAGAATGTACATGCTTATTATGTATAACAGGATGAACTTTTGAAGTGATATTGTAAAACCAAAAGGTCAACTTAAATGTGACATTATAATGTTCTGCAAAAACACTTTTATTTTTATTATTCAGTGTAATAACTCAGGAATAAAAAAGGCAGACTATGACCATATTTCATATTTAGTCTGATGATAAATATGTGACACAAATCTTAGGTGTCCACCTTGGTGATTGTAGAACTCCTCCGTGCTGTTGGGGTTAAGATGGGTGTGGAGCACCCATCGTTCAGAATCTGAAGCTTCGTTGCAGCAACATCCATAGCTGAAGCATTGTCTGCAGTCATGTTTACAACTTGTAAATGTCTTGTAAATGAGTTTGCTTTAATGGCCAAGTATTCTCAATGAGTCTCAGTGAAATCACACACTACAACAGTGGACATACAGCAGTAAAAGAGCAATCAAGGTAAAGTCAAGCCAGATCAATTTTATTTATATAACCTATATAACAAATCATCCTTATCTTTAGATATATGATTTAGATAGAGAACAGTCCCCAAATGGAAGAAACGTCTGGAAGAGCAAGAGATGAGGGATACTTCTCCCCTCAGTACAGACAGATGTGCAGTAGATACCACATGTAAAAAAAAATCAACATTAGGAAGCTCAACATTCACAAAATCACAAAATTGAAATGATAAAACAAAATATGAAAAACCCAGGTGTCACCAAATAGAATTTTACCACTGAAATCTAGAAGTAGAGAGATTGCAAGGACTCATGAGGGAAGCTGTAGTCCACTGGAACCACACGTCAATATATTTTTAGCAAAAAACTAAACTCAATACCTTTTTTTTTTTGGTTTTGATTTGTTTAAAGGTCTTCGCTAAACATATCATATGAGTCTGGAAGGACATGAATGAAAACTGTCACTGATTTGCTGGAAAAGGACGTTAAACCACAATGTGGCAAGTTTGACTTGATAAATGAAATAGCCCTACCTGCTGGTAAGAAAGTGTCACGTCACCTGTTATTTTCTTTTAAGAAAGAAAAGTGAAACTTGATTTCAACATTTCCAAGCCAAGCTAAGACACCTCTACACTGAATCTCTGTTCTAGACATAAATCAAGAGGATTGTAACTGCTATACAAAGGGACACACATTTGGTAAGTCTTGCTGAAAAAGGATTATTCACATATCAGAGCAAATGGCTGAGAAAATTGCTCTCTTTGAAAATTTCCTGAGCTGCCATGTGTGTTCAGAGACTTTCAGAGATCCCGTGTCTCTGAGCTGCCACCACAGCTTCTGTTCAAGCTGCCTGCAAAAATTCTGGGAACAAGCTAAAAACAAAAACTGTCCCATCTGTAAAAGAAAGTCCTCAAAAGATGTTCCGGCAGTGAACTTCACACTGAAGGAATTGTCTGATGCCTTTGCTGAGAGACCAAATAATAGTTCACCTGAGATTGGAAAATCAAAAGAAGAAGCCATATGCAGTAAACATATTAAAGTTCCTAAATTGTTCTGCAAGGACGAGCAGAGAGCGGTGTGTCCTGTCTGTGAGTTTTCTCTCCACCAGAGTCACAAGGTGGTTCCTATAGAAGAAGCAGTCAGTGACCTGAAGGACCAGCTGAAGTCTGACTTGAAGTCTCTACAGGACAAGAGGGACAAATACATACAAGTGGAGAAAACATATAAAGAAGTGATTCAACACTCCAAGAAGCAGCTGCTGTCCACAGAGAGACAGATCAGAGCAGAGTTCAACAAACTCCACCAGTTCCTGAAAGAGGAGGAGGAGTCCAGACTGGCAGCTCTGAGGGAGGAAGAGGAGCAGAAGGGGAAGACTATCAGCAGAGAGATGAAGATGATTCAGAAGCAGATCTCTTCTCTGTCAGACAACATCTCTGCTGTTGAAGAAGACCTGCAGAAACACAGCGTGTCATTCCTCAGCATCTATAAACCCACTCAGACCAGAGCCAGAGACCAGTGCTCACTGTCAGATCCACAGCTGGTCTCGGGAGCGCTGATAGATGTGGCCAAACACCTGGGCAACCTGTCCTTCAGAGTGTGGGAGAAGATGAAGGACAAGGTCCTCTTCAGTCCTGTCATTCTGGACCCAAACACTGCAAACCCCTGGCTCTGTCTGTCTGATGACCTGACTACTGTGAGACTTGGAGATACAAAGCAGCAGCTTCCTGAAAATCCAGAGAGAAACACTCTTTATGCCACTGTTCATGGGTCAGAGGGCTTCAGCTCAGGGAAACACAGCTGGGAGGTGGAGGTGGGAGATCATCCTGACTGGAGTGTAGGTTTGGTTAAAGAGTCAGTCGATAGGAAGGGAGAGAGAGATGCTTCACCAAAATATGGAGTCTGGTGCTTATGTTATGATGATGGAAAATACAGTGATGTTGTTGGTGAGACTGTCACCATAAAGAAGAGTCTCCAGAGGATCAGAGTCCAGCTGGACTATGACAGCGGGGAGGTGTCCTTCTACGACCCTGAGGACATGACTCACATCTACACTCACAGAGACACTTTCACTGAGAAACTCTTCCCATATTTCAGTATTGGAGAGGCTGGTGATGCTGAAACCACTGATATAAAAATCTGCCCCACCAATATTTCTCTGTGATGTTGAGAGATCTAAGTTGTTGTGTTTGGTATTTTTGAGTTTGTGTGTGTAGATTTGTTGGAATCTCAATTCTTTTGTAATCAATGTGAGTTTAGCAAAAAAAAAAAAAACTATGAGAAATTGAAACTGCATGCTGTGGCTACTATTTATATGACTGTATGCTGTGATGCACTGATTGATAACTTGTGATTTCAGTTTAACAAAACAAATGCAGTTGCATTATTCTTTTATCCTTATGTATATCATACTTTACAAATGGTTAAAAGAACCTGGCATAATTAGGCAGAGGGGTAGATTGGATTCTACATGTGCTTGAGTTTCACGAATTCAGTACAAAAATGCTCTTGAAAAATAAAAATTAAACATTGGACTTTGTCAATTAGATGTGTATAATGAAAGCTGTTTGTAACACAGAGAGATAATTTTGTGGTAACCTTTAATGCGAGATAAGCTAAAGTTAATGGTGACCTTTGTCATGCATGATCAAAACATATAAAACTGAAGGTTTGCCATCACCTGGCTCACTGTTGAGTAACTGATTCTGCTGTCTGACATTAACAGTCTCATTAGAGGAAGTTCTGAAGGTTTGTGTCAATGGACATGTAGTGACAGGACTCTGCTGTGATGTAACAGCTGGTTTTGGGATGATCACTGTGGTGTTATGTCCTCTGAATGGGAACACAAGGACCTTCCCTCCATCAGCACAGGGAAGAGAGCAAAGCAATACTGCTAGTTTCGCCACTTGCAGCTGTATCATCTCTTAAGTTAAGCAGGAAAATAAGGGAGCGGTGCAATCATAACAGAGTGACAAATTTATTGTTCTGATTGGAGAATATATGCACATGTAAGTGCCTCCCACATGGTGCTCAAAAGGCCTGATATAATAAAACCATTTAAATGAGTATAAAAGCAGCACATATAAACAAACCATTGAAAGCAGTGGGATATTTTTAGTGGAGCTCTTATTGCCTGGAGTTTTGTTTTTGGTTTTTTTTTACCTGCCACCTTGTGGAGCACCTTGCTAACTCATGGTTTTCCAGGAAGTACCTTTCTAACTTTTGTTTCTTGCAAGTATGTACGTTTGTTGTAATCTGTTTATGGATGGGCTCAAATGTATGTTATGTGGTAAAGTAGTAAAATAGTTTCTTCCTGAGGTTAGTAACAATAACAGTTTTATTGCTTGTTGTTTTCTGCAGAGGAGTTGAAGTTTAGCTGCAGGGATTGATTTATTTACTGCTGATGAAAGGGAATTTAAGCCATTGCTTTTGGCTGTGAACGTTTAGGACTTCAGTGTGTATGTAGGTAAGTTAATGACATCTTAAGATGACATTTGTTCAGTGAGGCCATGTATTTGTATTGTCTATTTATTATTTTTTATGTGTTTTTGCTGAAACACGTAGCCTCATGCCATTTGTTTTGTTGTTGGTTTTTTTTGTTAATAAAAACTTTGTTACTCCTTGTCAGTGTGGTCAGGCCTTTACAACATCTGTCTTTCTGCTTTTGTGATTGGCTGTCTAACCATCTTTTTGTTGTGCTTCTGGTTGGTCTGCATGTGTAAATGTGTAAGTTTGAATGAATATTACAATAACTGTTTTCATCACCTATGTAAGCTTTGTAAGTAAGTTGTGCCTAAGCCTGGCTTCTGTCTGTAAATGCTTCTCACCCTATGTACCTGGTTATCTTTCCACCTAATAAGTTTGGATCTCAATTGTTTCAATAACTGTATCTACAAAGAATAAGTTCATTTTTAAACCTATAGCAGTGGGATATTTTCAAAATATTTCTGATGATTTCATTGCTGGAGTTTTAAGTCTGCCTACTTAAAAAGGATGCCTTTCAGATAGTAACTCTCATGGAGTCAATCTATCTATCTGTTAAACAAAAATGAATTTATTTCCCTCCCCAGATAAATGTACAAACTGTGTCATTTTAATTATGTAAATGTTTGTTGTGCACATGCTATGTTGTTTATGTTGCTGTGTCTCTGTCTTTCAATCTTGTAATTTTTTAGTTGCAAAAACTGCCTTTTGTGGTCAAACTACAATCACTAAGTGTTTTTCTCTAAATCCATGTTTCTAGTTAAACAACTGTTTTTTGTTTGTTTGTTTGTTTTTGTTTTAAGGTGGCTCTATTGTATCATTTTAATTTTCTTAAATTTGTGGTTGACTGTGGTCCCTAAATGTGTCTACCAGAATATGCAAAATGATTAAAGTGGTGTGGTGATGATGTCACCATAATGATGACGATTACTACAATTATCATAATCAGTAAAATTCACACCTTTTTTGACTTTGACGTGTTTCTAGTTGCTCACTGTGTCTAGACGTCTCTATGTATCAATCTGTTCAAGGAAGGGCGACAACACCAGCCAATCAGAGAGAGGAGTCGAAAAAGCAAGCCAATCAGAAAGAGGGGAATACGGAAGAAGCTGAAAACGGATGTGGCAATGTTCTGTCCAGTGAGGGGCAATTTAAAAAATATATAGTTATCCAATAGCACGAGACAGTGTGCACAGGGTTTTGGGTTTCTAGTGATGGGGAATTGCAGTTAAGTTTTAGTTAAAGATACCGCTCTTATTCTGAAAAACTAAGCGGAAGTATTATGTGTACCTCCATGTGGCAAAACAGACTTGTGAGGTAAACAAACGCTCGCTACTGACAGCGATGTTCACAGGTAAAATACTCATAATTCATTTTTTGTTGAAAATCAAATTTCTCTCTTCCTGTTTAGTATTTTAGCCTGCTCGTGTTGGATTCGTAGGTTGTGTAAAGTTGCACGACTTGTACATCCAAGCCCGCTGACAGCTAATCAAATCCGCTAGCTTACGAAAAAATAAACAAATGAGACGCCACGCCGCTAAACTAACATTACATGCTGTCGATGCATCGATGTTAGTCGTATGTGTGTGTACAGCCGGTGTGCGTTGTACATGTTCATTCCCTGTTGCAGGTATAAATATAGAGCGATCTGGAGCAAATAAGTAAGTCTGCTACAATTCATTAAGGATCCTGTAAATCAGGGGTGCGATCGCGATCGACCGGTGAATCGCAAAGGTAGTGCGGGTCGATCGCGTGCCACTCAAACAAACTGTTTTAGATGTTAGTCTATCATCTATCTTCACTATGGCATTTGACACTTGGTTGTCGTACAATACAATGACGGACTGACGGGCAGCTAGTCTGAGATCTCTTCTGTTCTGGCAGCCGGGTCCCCACGCATGCGCGGTCAAACGTGCGAGCAGCAGCTGTATTGAGGTGTATTGTGCCGTAAGGGTTCACGCAGTTATGCAAGGTGTGCCAACATACGTATAGACACACACACACACACACACACACACACACACACACACATATATACATACATATATATGTATATATGTAGGTAGATCATTTTGACTTGGTCATTGTAAAAGTAGCTTGCAAGTCTAAAAAGTGTGGGTACCCCTGCTGTAAATGTATGACATTGTGTGCTACTACTATTAACAAAAAACTTGAAACTAAACTCCAAATGTAATGCTCTCCTTAACGACCACAAGTAACAATATTTAAACGGAGGATTTCTTGGGTAGGAAAGAGTTCCTCTTAAAACTGTCCATGGTGAGGTCTGAATGACATTATTACTAGAATTAGATTATGTTGGTGATTTCTACAGTGTTTTTCTGTGCTTTGAGCGTCATCAGTCAACTTCCGGTCATGTAACGGCGTGAAAGCAGAAATCGTGGAGACATATATCCTGAAACACTGATAAGAAACATGGCTCCATGGCTGTGTTGCATATCTATTATGCTGCAACCTTGTTGCTAGTGAAAAGACCGAAATATTGAATATTCCCTGCAGATTCTTTTTGGTTGTATAGTACTAATGAGAGTTTGCACACCACTCCATAAACCAAAACAGTACAAACTCTAATCTGAAACAAATACAGGGAATTTAATGATATAATCCAGGCTAAAAGAGACACAGCTGCCGCAACCTGTGTGTGTATTAATGCATAAATTAATAGTCCTGTAATATCACTGTTCCATAAGTAAGCCACCAGTAGATCTGACTAAAATAACATTTGTTAAAGGCATTATGTTAATGTGTTGCTCAGATTTGTAGCCCCAGTGGTGTCAAACGGCCTTTGTACCAAATGAAAAGTAAATTTAAAAACAAAAGTCAAAGCAGTAGGAAGGGCTGGTTACTTCTTCTAAGTACAAAAAGTGCAAGGCTTTACTGCTTCAACTGGCCTGTTTTGTGGGGTTACATTGATACGTAAAAACACAATGACTATTCCCACAAGCTGAGTCCCATGAATTCTCTCTCTGTCATGTCTGCACTGCGTGTGAGACAAAATTTCTCAAACCACTCTCTCTGACCTGTTTTATGTTGCACAAGGTTAAAGGCAAACTCAAGTACCCTGATGATCACTTGAGCATTTTGTTTCTCTCTGCTAGGCCCTGCTTCCAAGAAAAGAAAAAAAGACTCCAACTAACTCTGGCTATGGAGAATGACAATCTGACAGCAGCTAAGAGCCACATAACCTGTCAGTCATGGGTGGGCCAGAACGGCTGGTCCACAACTTCATATCAAGGAACTCTCTTCAACCCCCTGCCCAGCTCTCAGCATCTCAGCCTGGGCTCATCCTCTCACCAAAGACCCTCATGCGACCGCCTGCAGGCATCCAATCGGAGTTGTATGATAGACATCAGCATCCAGTCATCCACTAATCACTCTGGCCTGTACAAAGCCTCTCACATTTGCAGCAATCCATCATCCACCCCACTGTTTTCCAACACTGCTATCCCAAGTTCCTCGCACAGTATTTCATTTGCTCAGCAAAGCCCTCACATTTCAACCCTGCTGCTAACTGTGAACCAAGGAAAGATTATAAACCCACCATCTCTTTCCAAAACAAACCAAGCTCTCCCGGCTAATGCTCCCCAACAGCTACCACTTCTCTCATCCCACGATTCCTATAAAGCATCATTCCATCCTCCATTAACCAATCAGAGTTTATCAAATGGACTCCAAGTTCTGCCAATTAGCTTACCATCATGTGGACTGCATGGAAGCACATCTGAACCTACTTTTGAAAGAACAAATGTGGAGTTTACCAGTGTTTCCGGATACACTCACAATTGTGGTTCATCCACTTCCCAGGAGCACTGTCAGTGGATACCTTCATCCCACTGCAGTGGTAAGTTGCACTTCAGTTCCTTTGTTGCACACTGGCATATCTATCCTGTAATGGAGGATAAAAAGCCTGTTCAGTGTGGTTAAACATATTGGCTTTGATTGACTGTGGTTGTTCAAATCTGATACCTAGATCAGACTTTGACTTCCCTAATTTGAACAACCAGATGTTTTTTTTTACTTCACAGTTATTAGATACTGAGTTAAATGAATATCTGATCTTTGGAACCCAAAAATATACATACAAGAAAATTATTATTAAATATTATGATCATGTTATATAATAATATGATCATAATAATGGCCACAATGATGCAGTCATATTGCTGCACAGAAATTAAACCAGGTTAATCAAGTCTATCCTAAAATCAATGGGTAGACAATATATATAAAACTCAGTTTGAAGCAACACAGGTGAACTACATATTGAATGCTCTGCATTTATCATAAAGTTGAATCAACATCTTTAGCAGATTTTTAAAAACTGAGCATTGCTGAAGGTAGGATTTCTTGCAGGGCTGTTTTGTAAAACTCCATTAGTTTAATGTTGGATAGTCCCTCTAATTTAACATTGTCAATCTTGCCTCTTCGCTAGAAGCTGTAGACGTGTCTGTTCGTGATGCAGCTGCTCATGCTAACAAAGAGACCTCTTTAAAATTACAAGAAGGGAACATCAGTCAACTGGTGAGGAAAACAACAGCATCCAAGAAAAGTTTAATGGTTTGGTTTTCTTTCTTAATATAGCTTTAAAAATGGAAATACAAGTCATTTTCTTTTACATGTTGAATGCATGACATCCAGCTGTTTGTTCCCACTAAATGAAGCATTAGCTACCATCATGTGGTCAGTCCCAGTAGGGTTACAGAACTGTGTCGTTAATTAGATTTTATCTTTATTTATTGTTCTTACCTACTTTCAGGCCAACAGTCAGAGATGGCGTTCTGAACTTTTACATCAGCGTGCACAACTGCTTCAACAGCTGGCAGAGTTGGATAAGCTCGTAAGTCTGTTAAGGCAATTTTCTAACTGAAGAATGTAAATATTATTTCCTAAGAATCGGTTTCTGCCCAGTGCTACTAAGTTTTATTTAAGTTTAACATGCAAACCGCTTAAATCCCTAATGCGTAGAGATGATTCCTCACTCTCTGTTGACTTCTCTGTGCCTCCTCCATAAAGATTGAATCAATACCTGCACATGTCAGCAATGATGGGCAGTCTCCACACACAGCTGTCGAGGTAGGTCACATTTTTTAGATTCTGCAATTTGATTGGCAATGAAGTACAACAATTTCTATTTAAAATCATGCAAAAATCTAATAATTGTGTTATTGTCCACTTTGTCTCTATCAATGTCAATGGTTTGGCTCATGTCAGTGGGGACAAAATAAGACCGCTGATACCCAGCTGTTTGCAGAAAAGTCAAAGGTAGCTCTGCAACATTAACTTATTAATTATAAAAAAGTGACCATTCCTTTTAATTGTACAGTTCATGCTATGAAGTGAATACTTGCCACTCCGGGTCTCTCAAACAAAGCAGTAACAAACGAGGCAGTTTGGTGACGTTGTGAAGTAGCATGGGTCAGTGGGAAATGTTTCATATTGTATGTTTGAATGATCAATTGAGGTTCAATCCTATGGCTGTTAAAATTTTGGAGTTTCTTGTTTTATCAATTTTTCAATCAAGTCGCCCCTGATGGTGAATTGTTCATCACCTGCAACCAAAGATGAAGAGAGTGACACCCATGATGCACCAGAAGATCCACTGTCGGCAGCAGAATTAGAGGTAACTACCTGCACTTGTCTGTTTCTTTGTTTGTTTCATAGATGCAAATCCCACGCCTTTTCACAAAGGTTTTGTGTCCAACTCTTTCAAGGTCAAAGTTGGAGCTGTCAGGAGAGCAGTCAGTTGGAAGATGTGTGTATTTCACATTCAGTCTATTCTACTGGTCTCTGTTTTAACGGCAAACACAACTGAACTTTTTAAACCTGGTGTTACATAAATCCCCTACTCTTGGCAGTAACTAGAAATGTGAAGAATTACCATTATTGACGTAATTACTGTAATTTTGATGATCTTAGCTCAAAATGGACAGCTGCAGAGAAGAGCAGACAAATGCGTCCTATTCCCCAGGTTTTCAATTCAGATCTTCATGATCTAACGTCACCGGGAGCTCACAGTGGTATGAGACAGTTTAGGAATATGTATTTACTTTTCAGCTTATTGATTGTAACATTTCTAATATAAACTGAAGAAACTTGGGTTCATCAAGTATTATCAAGTAACTGCTGTAGCAAAGCTCACTTGGAACTAAGCTGGACATCCAGCATCAACTGTAACTGCACAACAAAGGGGATCAGAAATGAAAATAACTCCTCTGTGCCTGAATACAAACTTCAAAATTATGACTGAAATATTTCTCTCTTAAATTAGCTGTGATGTTAGCGTTTAAATATCTTTCTCTTTGTTTTAAATACAAGATATAAAATCCAAATAGAACTAATGTTCCCACAATCACAGATTGCTAGTGACTTACTTCCGCATAAAACAGTTTTTTTCTTTTTTCTTTTTTTTTTTCAGAAAAAAGGAAATGCCTCAGACGAGTCAGAGGATATCAGTGATCCTGATTACTTTCCTAACAGTGACAGTGATTTGTCTGATTTCCTCTCTGACGCTGACAGTGTCTCCTCAGATGAACCCCCGACCCCCACAGATGAAAGATCTTCTCTGCCGGAGAGAAAAAAGCTTAAAATGGAAAGTTCTTCATTTAAGGACAAAAGTGTCAGTCCCACAAAACAGAAATGTGCAATTAATCGAAGGATGTTCTCTGAAACTGTTGTGTTGCCTTGTTCAAATTCTAAAGAACAGCGTGTTTATGACAAGAGGAATTATTGTGTGTTTTGCTCCAAGCCAATGTCCAAAATGGCACGACATCTTGAGACGGTCCACAGTGACAAAACAGAGGTTGCAGCTGCCTTTCAGTATCCTAAAAATTCCAAAGAGAGACAAAAGATATGGAACAGACTAACAAACCAAGGAAACTTTGTTCACAATAAAATTGTGTTAAAAACAGGGAAAGGTCAACTCGCTGTCCGAAAGAGACCAACACACATGGGACAAGCACGCGACTTTCTTCATTGCCTTTACTGTCGAGGCCTTTTTGTGAAGAAAGCTTTGCACAGACACATGAGGTTGTGCCCTGAGAGAGAAAAGAATGGAAGTGAATCACAGATTGGAAGAAAGCGCATTGCTTTGCGGTGCGTGCTTGAAACTTCAGAAGATCTTGGTATATCCGACGGTTTCAAGAGTGTTCTGTCCCAGATGACATACGATGATGTGACACAAGCTGTCATGGATGACCCCGTTATCTTACAGTTTGGTGAGCTCCTGTTTAATCAGCATGGATCTGATGAAAAGAAGCATGATTATATAAGACAAAACCTTCGTCAGATAGCCAGACTTCTGCTCGAAGCTCAAAAAATCACCCCACTGGAGAAACTGGAGGACTTCTTTCTCCCTTCCAGCTTCCCACATGTGGTGTCTGCAGTGAACGTTCTGGCAGGATACAGTGCAGAAACCAAAACATACAGGATTCCTTCCCTCGCCATCAAGCTTGGCTACCACCTGCAGAAGACCTGTGGCATTGTTGAGAGCAACGCGATGAAGTGTGGTGATACAAGTTTGGCAGAGTCTGCGCGAAACTTCCTTTCTGTGTACCAGGAAAAATGGAACCAAGTCATTTCTGCGGGTGCATTAACAACACTCAAAGAACTCAAACTGAGCACAGAAAAGAAGGTGCCGTTTGCTCAAGACGTAAAGCAGCTGAACTTCCACATGGAGAATGTTCATCTTCTTGCTGAGAAAAAACTCAGAGATAGCCCCTCTGCAGAAAACTATGCTGCTCTAGCGAAGGTAATACTCGCTCGAACAATAATGTTTAACAGGAGAAGAGCCAGAGAGGTATCGTTGGTGCAGCTAACAGCTTTTATGTCACAGACCAAGTCAAATCTGCCTGCTGGCATGGACATAAGTGTTTCAGATTTGGAAAGAACCATGTGTGGGTTCTTCACTAGAATTGACATACGAGGGAAGTGCGGGAGAATGGTCCCGGTCTTACTAAAACCATCAATCCTTTCTGCTATGGAGCTCTTTGTAAAACTTCGTGAGACGTGTGGAGTCCCTAGTAAGAACCCCTTCCTGTTTGGCCGACCACATGCACTGTCTGCCTACAATGGGTCCGAGTGCATCCAGAAATATGTCAAAGCATGTGGAGCTAAAGACCCTGAAGCGCTCAAATCGACAAAGATAAGGAAGCATTACGCAACAATGCTACAGCTAATGAACTTGGATGAAAATGAGGCCGATCAAATTCTAGGCCCCAATAATCAAGTCCGGGCCTTGCGGCAAGACGGCAACATGCAGCTGAATGACGTTGAAATGAACTCTGAACGTAAGAATTTTCTTTTCCTGAGATGATTCACAAGTGTAAATATCAGATTAAGGTTTACAAAGTTAAAGATTAAATGCTGTTTATTTAGACTGTCTGTGGTTAACTTGTGTGGGGAGCTTACCACCAAATGGCTCTTGAGGAAAAATATTTCAGTTTCACTAACTAACCTGAGATGTGGCAGTCGACCTGCTCTGTGGCTCCTCTGTTTCTCCGTACCCCTAACTTACTGTTTGAGTGTCTCTAAATGTGTTAGATAGATGGGCTATGTAAAAGACAACTTTTTTTTGTCTTTAATACAGAGAGACAACCTACAAGCGGACAACAGCTTGCATCATGGGATCACATGGACCATCCCCGTGCATGCTACGGACCAATAGACGTTTATCATGAACAAGCACATGGAGGAACAACAGATGCCAAAATGACTGTACCTCCATTTGTCAACCCAGGCAAAAAAGGTATTAATAGTGATCATTAGCATTCGCTTTAGCATTCTGTCCAATTCAGTCCAATTCTGCAAAAATCACCCAGTTCCCACAGGCTGTAAACAGCAGGAATGTCCATCATTAATCAGCTGTTAATCAGATGTTGATGCTTTAACGCACCATTACATTCGATGTATCACAGACAAAAAAAGGGTGAAAATTAGCATCTAGTTTCTACCCAGGTGTTGTGTTAGATTTACTTGGCACTGGAACTGAGAAACATCCATGACTTCTTTGACGCTGGTTTGAATCCTCATTATGCACATTTACATTGATGACAAAAGTTAGATGTTGTGAGTGTGAGTTTTGTTTTTTGTACAGTGAAAAAATGGCTATAATGGCGAAGGCTGAATATTGGATGGGCTAATAGAGCAACAGAGTAGTCCTCAGAGATACAGAAACAACTGCAGACATCTGTTCACAAGGCTGTCAGGGCTTTAAGCTTAAGTGTTTCCAAACAGAGTTACTTACCTGCTTGCTTACTTTGTTTACTCACTTTTTAGGTGTTGAGTTGTGCTCAACCTCCTACCTTTCAGGTTTCATGATTATAGTTGCCCAATTACCTTATGGCATAATATTAATTTGCCTGATTCCAAAAGGTAAACTACTAATTAAAAAGCACAGACAGTGATATTACTGAATTAAGCATCTAATTATTGCTGTACAAGATGGCTCTTTTTTATCCATCTTTACCTGTTACCAATATTTTAGAACACATGGCTGACTGTCAGTCTAATAATAGTAATAATGCTTTGTGGGATTTCCCCACAATCTTGTTGATGCAAGATGACTATCACCAAAACTGTCCAGTCAGCAAGTTATTTATCAGCGTGTATGACGGTGTCTTGGCTCCTTTTGATTTGTTTTCAAAATTTCAGGGTGAGTAAGAGTCACACCAGAACTAAAATGCAACAATGTGTAATGTGTAATGTGTTTTTTGTTCATGTGGTCTGCACCAAATGTACCATATCATTTTTATTTTAGTGACAGCACAAGTTCAACATTTTTCCTTATATCCCACAGGTGTCCAAAATAAGGGAAAACATAAATGGGGGGAGGCAGAGGTTCTTGCTGTCGAAAGACACATGATGCATTTAATTGAAGGACACAAAGTCCCTCAGAAAAATGACTGCGTTCAGTGTCTTGAGGCTGAGCCAGAAGCATTGAGGACCCGGTCATGGAAAGGTGTTAAGGACTACGTCAGAAACAGGATAACAGCCCTTAAAAGACAGAGCAGACCTGCCCAAGCTACATTCACAAACAGCAGCAGGCTTGGGCAAGTGGAACCACAGAACTTTCAGCAGTATTTGACAGGCTGGGAATGAAGAAGCAGACGGAAAACGAGGGGAGGGAGAAGAGGGAACGACATCAAGCAAACCGGCCACATTGCGGTTACGTGGTATGCAAAGGCGGCGTTCAACTTTCCATAGAATTTCCTTACCATTGCATTGTATCAGGTTGCTTTGGACAGAGACAGCTGTCACACACTGACAAATTATGTGTGATACAGATTTAGTTTGATACCTGCTTCGTACATTTTTGGAGGTGCAAGTTGCCCTCTGTGACCAGGATATCTGTATTTTTGATTTTCTCTTTGGTACACTGTCACTGCATTTTGTTTGAATTCCTATGAAAACTTGCCACAAATAAAGTGCCAAATATAACATTAATAACTAGGTATTCATCTGTGAACAAAAAGATGATTACTCACTGGTAAAATGGTGAACACACAGTATGTCAGGGATTTGTGTGTGTATGACAAATGTAATGGCAATGTTGGAAGATGTATTCAGATATTTTACTTTATAGTGGCAGCTAAGTCACATATTCACAAGCTTACTTATGTAGAAGAACATAAGTGATAAAATTATTCAAAAAATTACTTATTAGGCAGCAGAATTGCCCCTGTCAGCATTATATTGCCATTAATAATAGCATGTATGCAACATTTTCTGTCTGTCCTCTGGTTATTAATTACATAAGAAGCATGTGGAGGCACAGCACAAGCATACTCAAGCTATTATAAGAGTGTACATTATTATATATAATGTTTTTTATGTATTATGTTTAGCACTTCTATTTACAAACGTCAAGAAGCCACAAGCAAAGGGAGACCACACCATGGCACATGTTTAAACAAGAAAAGTTTATTCATCAAAATTATTTATTAATCAAATAAACATAACATTTTTTCCACCCAAAAATGACACCACAATGATAGGCTGATATCAGACAGAATTATCACATGATATTAAACAGAGTGGTCAACCATAATGAAGCAGTTCATTTCAACTTGTAGATTCAAGCTGCTCTTCATACTTTTGGCCACTAAAGAGGACTGTGTCGAAAAGCTTCGAGAAATGAACCCTTTTTCGATACAAGCTTCAGTGCTTCATAAAGCTTCATTTGGCCATCACTAGCTTTGACCCTTCCTTCCAATACAATACTTCTGATGGAAAATGGGGCAACAAAGCTTGTGTTCAAAAAGCCTGATGAAGTGACACCTTTGGAACCATATAAACCAATCGGAGCAGAGAAATACTTTTCAAAAAAGTTTGTCATCATTTCATTGGCTGAAGTTTTTAGCCCTGCCCACTTGTGCAGCATTTCACCAATAGGCTGTTTTCCAGGACGTAACTTTTGGAGGGAAAATGAAATGCCCATTTCATTGAGTCTTTACACTCTCCATGGGAAACAATTCTTATTCTTTACAATGTTTATCTAACCAAAGACACACATTCATTGACTGAGCAGAGGACAGTTTGATTCTAATTTAGCTTCTAGCAATTTGTAATAAATACAGAGTGGTTTTCCTGTTTCTGCCATTAATTTATTTCTCTAATTTATATTCTCATGTGTGCTTAGTTAAGCATCATTTATCACTACTTAACAGACACGGTTGGTACTGCTTTGAAAATGGCTTCTGCTCAAGCTACCTGACAAAGTGAGACAAAACAACACCCTGTGGCCCAGTCTTCTTCATATTAACACACCATACAATATTTTTTACAGATGTAATCATTCTTGTTAACTGTTTCGGTCATAGTTCAATCATTTATCAGTGACTTCAAGGGACCTCACACTGTCATCACTTTAAGTTTAAAATGAAACACAGACACATTGTATTGTTTAGTTAATGTTTATTGGTTAAGCTCTCTGCAGTAAATTTCTTTCTTTGCTACTTACCATACACACATCATGGGTTCCAGAGACAAAAGGAAGAGCCACTCAACAACTTCCTGTATTTATACACTGAGTGACATCATCTGGGTTAGATCACATTTGAGGAGGGGGGGATAAATTATGTTGCTAAAGAATATATGTTGACTGTCACCTTTTTTTGGATGGCCACAAATATATATTAAATGGAATGTGATTTAAAGGTGTTTTTTATTTAAGGTTAGTAAAAATAAATAATTTTTGCAAATTAAATATTTTCTGGACAGGCATCATTCACCTGCAGCAATGGTATAGTCTTACTTGACTCCTCCTTAGGTGGGGTCTATTTAAGCAGTTGCCATTGCCTTTGTTCCACTTGGAGGCAAGGCTGTGCATGTCTTGGTAAGTCAATGTAATTTTTCCCTTTCATATTAGACATTTGTCTTGCATGTTTTAACCATATTGGTGAAACTGCTGTTTTTATTGTAGGTAATCCACAGACAGTAAGTGTTATTTACTTTTCGCATCACATTTTGTTTCTCACATCTTTGTTGGGCTATTGGTTGGTGTGCTTGCAGGTTTCTCCATATCTACCATATCTGTCTGTCTTCCTGACAAGTTTTTTTTTTAAATATTGTTACAATAATGTTATCAGTTTTTCTCCCAGGTACAAAAGTAAGTTAATGTCTGTTTCCTCTAAATCTTTGTGCTCTTGTGTCTACCTCTTCATCTAGGCCTGATGGAGCTGCACGTTTTTTTTAACGATTTAACGGTAATTCACGTAAGTAAACTAATGGGAGCAAAAAGTCATTTTTGTTTCATGTACATGTAACATTGTCAAATCAAATCCTTTCAATCTTTGTTGTACTAGTTGTGTTTTGCTCTGCCAAAATATCTTGCTGGCTTGCTCGGTTGGTCGCTCGGTCGGTCTTGTGGTTGTTTGGTCGCTCGGTCGGTCTTGTGGTTGGTTGGTCGCTCGGTCGGTCTTGTGGTTGGTTAATTGATCCTTCCGGTCTTGTGGTTTGGTCGATTTCTTTCGGTCTTGTGGTTTGGTCGGTTGCTCGGTCTTGTGGTGGTTCAGATGCTCGGTTTGTAGTTGGTCAGTCACTCTGTCTATCTGTTGCTTGGTCTCTCAGTCTTCTCTTTAAATCTTAGTTTTGTATCATACCTTTAGCTGTCTATATGTGTCTGTCAAGTTAACAATCTTTCCTAGTTCAACTATTCTCAGGTGCTACAAAACGTAAGTACCATTTTCAATTTCTTTGATGCTGTTTCTGCTTGCTTGATGTTTTGAAATCCATCTGCCCATCTACCTAATCAATGGGTCAGATTTGTATTTGTGCAGCTGTGTTTTTTTCAGGTACATCTACAAATGTTTTTTTGCAAGCCCAGCCAGCCAGACCCTCAATAAAACACCAAGCCAGAGCCTCAGCTGCCCAGCGAGCCTGAGCCTCATCTGCCCAGCGAGTCAGAGCTTCAGCTGTTTGGCGAACCAGACCACTGTTGTCTCATCTGCCTAGTGAGCCAAGTCTTGGCATGCATGCCCAGCGGAGCCTCAACTGCCCAGTGAGCCAGCAAGCCTGGATCTCAGCTGCCCAGCTGGTCTGATCCTCAGCTGCCCAGGGAGCCAGCGCCTCAGCCGTCCAGCGAGCCTGAGTTTCAGCTGACAATGAGGCAGCGAGCATGTGACTCATCTGCCGAACGAGCCGCGACATTGCTGTGACACACGTCTCAGCCAGTAAGCCTCTGCAACCAGTGAGCCAGGAGCCAAAGCCTCAGTTGCCTCAGCTGCCCAGCAAAACGGAGCCTCAGCTTTCCAGTGTCCCGGTCAATATACCATCTGTCATATCTCTGAGGTACCAGCGAAAGAACATCTTTGTTGTCCTAATTTTTAAAATGACATCTTTGTATTTCAGATCAAGACGGGTCCTTCGAACAGGCTGGAGGGGTCTGGCACCATGTACATCGGGTCTTGCATCATCTCTTTTAGCCAATTCTGAAGAAGGTGTATGATGTGTAGATGTGTATTTTGTGTGATGTGTAGATGTGTATTTTGTGTGATGTGTAGATGTGTATTGCAGGTCAGCAAATTGGACGGGCCCGCTGACAACCAATGCGTACTCTTGAAGTTTGCCCTTGTTTCTTAATTTTGGATTTATTTTCACTTGGACCCAAGGAAGGATCGACCCAATTTTCATTTCAACACTCGGATTAATCGGTAAACTGAACACATTTTCTGTTCAGTATGTAATATAACGTAAGCGTCTCGGGCAAATGGATTTGGTGCATCCATTTGGGTGTTTCCTTGTCCTAATTTTTAAAATGACATTGTTATTGATCAATAACAATTTATATCTAAGCAGATCTTTAACCAGAGTTGGTGTTTTTCCAAGTTAATTGCACTAAAAGTGGGCTGCTGGCCCTAAAAGTCTCCTAAAATTACAATTAAAAACTAGTCCAAACTAGTTAATTATTAATATCATTAATTAATCATTATTTAATGATGATTAAGTAATCATAATTGTTTAATGATTAATTAATTATAAATCATTTTAGTAATTTTTACCTGCGTTTCTGGTTGACCACCATGCCTGAAAATGGCTGTTTTGTGTGATGGTCTGCCTATCTAATCTCAGTATTGTTTCAGTAGTTGTTTGTTTTTTTTTGTGGAAGGGTTACAGTTGGTGTAATTCATTCCTTTATGCCTTTGGTAGTGTGTCTCGTATGCCACTGTGCCTAATCGTAAAATCAGTCTCCACTGATCTGTCTCTCTTTGCATCAGTTTGTGGTTGGCCACAGTGCCTAAATGTTTATCAGTTCATCTAAAACCAATAATTTGAGTATTGGTTTTTTTTTTTTCTGGCGTAATTTACTTGAAGTCTTACTCTACTCTATCTTCACTTCTATCTCTATCCAAAGAGCTCTTTCTATCATATCTGGGTTTTTGGTTGGCCATAGGGCCAAAATGTGTCTATAATCAAAAACCAATGATTTGATACTTTCCTCTCTGGTGTAATTTGCTTTTGTTGAACCTTTGGCGTGTTTCTTGTATACTGTTGTGCCGAAATCGGAGAATGACTTTTTTCTCCTGGTTTATTTCTCTATCTATCATTCGCTCTCTTTACCCCTCTCAAATCTGTTTGTGGTTGGCCAACCATCAATCTTTCCGTCGGAAACAATAATTTGCTGATTGTTTTTTTTTTTTTCTTTGCTGCTGGTTTTCCGTCCTACCCTCAATCACTCTCCCCAACAATCTATCTCTCTGTGAAATATGTGTTTCTGGTTGGGCAATGTTCCTTTGGTTGTCCATCTAATATCAATATTGTTTCAGTAATTGTTTTCTGGAAGGTCTGAAACCTGTATCGTTTATTTCCTCGAAATCTTCGCAGTGTTTCTCGTTTGGTGTGTGTGCGTAACTCATACAATCTTTCTACTGGTTTATCCTGTCATATTACCCAATGATCTCTTTCTTTGAAATCTGTGTTTGTGGTCGACCACAGTGCCGTAATGTGTATCTTTCGATCATTCTCTCTTTCCCCCCAACCGGTCAAGGCAGATGGCCGCCCACCTGGAGCCAGGTTCTGCTCAAGGTTTCTACCTGTTAAAAGGAGTTTTTCCTTGCCGCCGTCGCCACGCGCTTGCTCCTGGTGGGATCTGTTGGGTGTAATGAATATCAAGAGTTTGGTCTAGACCTGCTCTATATTTGATACAAACAAATTTTGAACATTTACAGGGCAGAATGAACAAGCAACAGGAATTACAAAAATGTTATTTGTGAAACAAAAAAAACAGAAGCTTCAGTAGTCTACTAGCAATCAGGTGAACTGATAACATTTTGGTTGTCATCTTTCAAAACACATTTTTGGTTTAGTGAATGTAGCATTAAAATCCTTTCAAATTGGCAACAAAGACCCACTAGATGTCTGTCTTTCTATCTTTTGACAACATTTGGGTCAATATTGTTTCAAGTAGACATACAACCAAAGTTATTGTTTAAATAATTAACTTTGTGGGGCTTATCAGTCTTTTTACTAGTTAAAAATTCTATTTGTCTACCCAGCTATTTGTCTTTCAGTTAGTTTAAAGCAATAATTTAGGTCTCCTCCATGAACTGCCACCTTATCGTGGTGGAGGAGTTTGAGTGCCCTAATGAGCCTAGGAGCTATGTTGTCGGGGGCAATTGGCCCCTGGTAGGGTCTCCCAAGGCAAACTGGTCCTAGGTGAGGGGCCAGACTAAGTGCAGTTCAAGAAGAACCCTGATGAAGAAAAGGGACATGGAAGTAGAAACAGGTAAGTGGCTTATTTCATCTGGGCTAGATGCAGTAGTAACTGTGTAGGGCATGACAAGCAGGAACTGAGGGGCAAAAACTTTGCCTCGTACTTTTACAGGACAGTTGACTCAAAACTGTACAAACTACAGATTTAATCGACAAAAAAACCCAAACATAATATGCTTTAAAATGAAGTATTTCAAGTGTAATTTTGCTTCACCATTTTATCTCTTAAAAGCTCTCAAGCAAGACATTTTTTTTCATTATTTTACATATATTTTTGCATCTACCCATTACTTTTACTTGTCCTAATCAATTCTCCACTTCTCTGTGCACCATTTCATCACGGGACAAACACCCAGCTGTCTACCCAACTAGGCAGGCACACATACAAACAAACAGATGCCAAAACTTGGCAAATAGAATATGAAAATGAAATGATTGGATTCACAACACTGCAAACTAATGAGCAAATCTGAAAGTTTTTTCTGTTGTAATGTTTCTCTTTGCTTTTACACACTTCTTTTCTCTTGGTCACAAATACAGTCACACATGCGCACATCATGTTTGCTTTCCCCAGTTTGTGTTTGACACATATACTCACTCATAACCTGCTGCTGCCATCTTCTGGGGGAGAAAGCTTTAGAAGGCTAAGCATGCTACACAAAATGCTTTAAACAAACTACAGCAGAATGAGACTGGAGGCATTACCTGGGAATAGAAATTAACTGGTTTTTGAAGAAACCACATTTCGGTTTGTTCTACCATGTGTCAGAAATCAGACCCAGTCCAAAATTCCTACCTCCAGAATGATGTTATCCTGTTTTTTTTCATATCAGATTATAATATTTACTGGGGAAATTACATCCTCTGCTCAGTAATGTTGCTTTGTTGCCCAGGTGAAAAAATGCTGATTTGTGGTGCTGATTTTAATTGCTGAACATTATTGCTTTATTTTGAAGATGTTATTGGCTTTTATCCCATGCAATTGTTTATGTGCATGTATATTTTTCATACTGTATTTTCATCCTTATTTGCCTGTATCTAATTTCACTTATCTTGTGAAATAAAGCCTTGTTGTTTTTTGTATGAAGTTGCATTTCTTTAGGTAAAAAATAAAGTTAACAAGCCTTGACGATCATTCTGGTCTGTGCTTTATTCCTTATCTGTGTTTACTCATGTGCACCTCATTGTTAAATACTTCAGGGGGCATGTGGTTACAGTGTAACAAAGGCTACGTTAATGGCACGGTGATATTAAGCCTGTCTTGTAGTTCAGGGTTGCTGCTCATTTTCCTTCTCTGCAACTTTGTAACCCTTTCCACAGGTTCGCATTGCGGTGCCTTCAAGGACTGTCAGAAATATAATCTCAACAAATAAAAGCAAAGAGACAAAATGTGTGTGTGTGTTGTGCATTTTCGGTTGAAATGTATATTTTGCCTGCCAACATAGTATATTTACATTTGAAGTAGTAAAATAGTCCACAAAATAAACATCAGCTTCTATATTTTGTTTCATGTCTGTTAACATGAAGTTAGTGTGTCTTTACGTATGCGTGGTTGTGTGATTGAGATGGAAGTCAGTGTACCCTATCTTTCACATTTATTTACATTAAGTGTATCCTGCATTGTTTTGTGTTTACTGGCCCAGAGACAATTTTTCTCTATATAAAAAATAATGTGTAATGTGTGTTAAAGAAAGATACATGTCGTTGTCCCTTTGATGCAAAAATAAAGGTTGGATCTCCGTCTCCAACTACTGCATCAAAGTGCGCGTGCTCCACGCTGTGACAGGAGCGGCACTTACACAGACAGTCGGGTGGCCTCTTCGGTGAAACCGTAGCAGTGCATACAGGAGAGAAACTAAAGTATCGATCTCATTACACTGGTATCGATCAGTATCAATACCAACGTTGGTATCGATATTTGATCGATCCTCCCACCACTACGCAACAGTCCCTCCTAGCTCCAGTCAAACAAAACAAACAAACAAACAAAAACCTAAGTAACTCTGCAAGTGTCTCTTTTGGGTCACTGTTGCCGGTCCCAAGCCCGGATGAAGGAGGAGGGCTGTAGTTGTGATATAAAAAAAAGCAAGAATCGACAGAACAAAGTTCATTTGTAGTTCTATACATATTTGTGTCTCTCCCACACCATTATTCCTCTCTTAGCGACCATTACAATTACATGCACATGGCCAATTATACAAATTATGTGATGACGCAATTAAGCGACTTCTAACGAAAGCCAATAGCTACTTTCCTTACTGAGGAGTGGGCAACACTGAGCCTGACGCTAACATTGCCGCAGCGGCTCGGGTTCATGGATGTAACTGCCTGCGGTATTTCTAAAATTAAGTGAATTGCAGGAGTCTGCTAGCATGGAAATAACACAAAGACGATGTATTAATAATAATTAATGACAACCTCTAAAGTGTTTCGGTCCTGTCGCAGATGAAGATGCTGAAGGGACGGAACAGGTGCTGCACGCAAAGGCTTCCTGTTTATTCGCTGATGTCCAAAGGTATCATCTGTTATTTGAAAGATCCTTTCCTTCGAATGCAGTGTTTTATTTCCCTGCTGTCCAGTGTCCACATCGAGAGGTTCACATTCACGAGTGTGCCTCTGTGTTACGGGTTAGCCATTAACATTAACTGAGCTAACTCCCTAACACTACGGGACAGTAATGCGTCTAGATTATGTAGCAGGTTACTTCATCAACCTACTGCTGGTATGACAGGGTGAAATGCTACAGCCACAGAGTCAGCCTTTCTCTAAGAGCTCAAAAAAGCTTAATTTTACAAGCTGTGTTGCAAGTAGCCTTAAGCTATCGACAGTAAACACTACCTCTTCTCAGAGGAGGCTGGGAGTCACATCACAACCCTGATGATCAATTCTGCATGTTTGTATCCCGTCGGTAGATCCCGCCTCCGAAGAGAACAACACCTATCAGTGATGGTTATGGAGGATGATGGACGTCCCCTCAGCCAATCAGAGCCAGACACCCTGTCAGCCGTGGGCGGGTCAGAACAGCTGGTCCCCAGCTTCACCTCAAGGACCCGTCTGCAACCCCCTACCTAGCTTTCAGCATCTTAGCCTCGGCTCGCCTTCTGACCAGAGACCCTGCTGCGACCACCAGCAGACGTCCAACCAGGGCAATCAGAGCAACTTCGCCACCTTTTCAACCATAAACTACACTGATCAGGGCACACTGCATGCTAATGTTGTTAATCATGGTGTCACTCCTGATGTTTCATCTGTGGTTCCAGCTGCAAGCCAAGGAAGAAATATACCTCCATGTTCTCTCCCTCTTATAAATCAAGTGACACAGCCTTGTAGGCCGCATCAAATGCTGTTTTACTCCCCTCACAGCCCTTACCATGCAAAATCTCCCCAATTCCAGGAAGCATACACACACCAGGGTTCACAGAATGGGCCGCAGTCACCCCATCAAAACCATATGCTACTGAGCTCACCATCATTTGAACAATGCATGAATCAGAGTCCACAGTGCACATCTCAGCCTGTATTTGAGAGGGCGAAAGTGGAATCCTCTGTTGGATACACCCACAGTCATGCCTGTCCTACCTCTCCCATCCAACAGCAGCCTCAGTGGACACTTCCACCACTCTCCAGAGGTAGGGTCATATTCACTTAATGTATTTGTCAGAGAGCCTCCCTTGTGAGTGATCATTTAAATTAAAAATGTACAAACTCTATTAAGAACGAGCTAGTTCCTCATTGTTTTTATCCAGGATGTAACTCCTCTGTTTTGTATCCAGGAACCGTAAATGAGTTTGTTCCGAATGCAGTTGCACAGGACAGGAACATCACGCCACAGGTGGGTATAGTTTTCTCATTTGTCCTGTTAAATTTCACAAAATTTCCCAATATTCCACGTTCCATGTTGATATCCTCAAATGTATTGCTCAACCATCAAAGATACTCAGTTTACACTGTTTTAAACAGGAAAAAATTGCCACACACAAAACCTGGAACCAGGGAATCCCCCACTGTTACATAAATATATATATATATATATATATATATATATATATATTTTTTTTTATTTTTTTTTAAATTTACAATCTTATTTAAAGCTTCTGACTCTATATCTTATTGTTCAGGCATGCACATTCTTATTTATTGTGAGTGACAATGTATTGAAATAAACATACTAAATTTTTAGGCATTTTCCCATTGGGCTTTTTTAGTTAGACTTTAAAAATGCATTTTCATCACGTAAAAATAAGAAAAAATAAAATATTATGTAAGGGAGGTTTTGGTTTTCTTCATCTTTCTAGGCTCAATATTGCTGCAGTCATATTGAATAGACAGACTATAAAAACAATACATCGTCAAACTAGTTTCCCTTGAGTTGAAATAATGTCGAGGTTTGAAAATGAGTCGTTATAATTTTCTCTCTACAGTCTCCAAACTCTGAGTCTCGTTACGGCCTGGACCCAGAACTCCTGCCCAGTGCTGTAAGTTCTCTCATGTTCTCTCCTAACATGGTTTCTCAACTCCTCAACTTTCTGCAGCTCCTCTAATGAAGCGAGGCAATAATTCGCCCAGGATTTTACATTTTCAGGTTTACACACATCAGGGTTCCTCATGAAACATTGCATCATTTGACGTGTTTGTGTGTTGCCTTTATTCATAAACTGCAACTACTGTACAGAAGTAGCTATGATAGATCATACCACCTTTTACATATTTTAAAATGTAGCTTGCTGATTAACAAGCTTATATTTCTCTCAAGCTTATATTTGTGTGTCTCAGGTCAAGGTTATTGCAGAGGACAAGGCAGAGTGGGAGGGCAAGGTCTTTGTCTCTGAGCCATCTTCCTGTCTTCCTCCCCTGGCAACTACTTCCTGTATCATAGAGGACAGGGGTAAGTACACACACCACACTGTTAAAATGTTTTTATTTGTCACTTTGGGTTCAGATAGCTTATCAAACACATGACTTCACTATGCAATGACTGAAGTTTGACAACTTTTATTCCATGTACAGTGAGTGTTTTTTAGTGTATTGACAAATTTGAATGTGAACAATTGATAGAGATAAAGCAAGCATTAGAAAAAACAATTCTGTGATGTCTCACAACAGGTGTGTGTAAGCGTGTCTTTGGATTATTTTCAGAAGTATTTTGATTTTTAATTGATGAAGTTCAGCCGTAAATTAGAATAAAATATTTTTTCCTGTTGCTGTGTCGAGACTCACCGTGCAATTTCTTCGTACTTTGTCTCTGGTGATCTCAAGGTAATGCGAGTCCTTTGGCCATTCGCTCCACTTCGTACTGTGTGCCCTGTGAAGGTCAGACTACCCTGCTAAGCCGTCTACCACTGGGAGCTCTGGTCACGCCTCTGGTGAAACAAAATGCTGGAGAGGTCCGTTTTTACCTGTTCTTCTTTTATAATCCATAAAAATATACCTGCTGAAATAAAACAAAGACCGACAAGTCAAGAATGATCTGGACATGTGTTTGTATGGAATAGGAGTCCTTTTTACAATGCTGTCATTAAACCTGTGTTGAATGTTAAAGATTTTTGTCAGGATGTAAACGTGTATGTCATGTGTTTCCTGTAGAGGCCACTGCCTGTGTGCAAAGAGCCAGATTGTGTCATGGGTTGTAGCTGGTGCGGAGCCTTCATGTGCCCAGCGATGGGCTGGCAGGACTGTGGTCAGAGGTTTCACTGCCCTTTCTGTGGTAAACTCAGCGAAGGTGAGTTTGATGTCAGTGTATACGAGTAAAGCTCAGGCGCAAACTGTGAGAGAAGTTCAGTGTGAGTTTGACAGGAGTTTAACACGCTGGAACCAAAAGGGTGGTCTGTTTCCTATGAAGTTCACTTTCAGTGATAATAATTATAAAACTTTGGGGTCGTGGGGTACACTGAGGCCAGGTCGCCAGTCTGTCACTGGGTTTGGACTCCTACGGTCAATTTAGAGTTCCCAGTTCACCTATCATGCATGTTTTGGGTGGTGGGAGGAAGCCAGGGTACCTGGAGAGAACATGCAAGCTTTAATGAGTTTTAATGTTGAGACACAGTCATAAACTATCTAACATGGTCTACTCGTGTATGATGGCTGTGTATCTAGTACAGTTATACAGTTCTTTGATGTCATTTGGCAGTACAGTTATGAAGATATATAATATCTTCTTTAAAACAATTGAATGAAAGCATGAACAATCAGTTTTGTACTGTTTGTGATTTGAAATCAAACATTTTGAAAACCTGTACCTGAACCTGAACCTGGGTTTATTGCCACCTTTTCAACAAACCTTCTCTCTCCTCTCGTATCTCTCAGTGCCATGGCAACACTACCAGCCTACCAAGGGGGTGGAGGGGGTACGGGTGGATAAAGACAAGAGGCCTGAACTCAGTATGGGATCATACGAGATACTCAGTTCTCAGGAGGTTAGATTGACCTTTGACAGCTGCAATGTGTAAGACCGTCACTGCCCAATTTAGCCACGCTAAATACTGCCCAGTTTCTAAATGAGCACTTCAAAGACCTTTAATCATGTAGGGAAAACTGTAAAGCGTGTGTTAACTGCTGTTCTTTATCTTCATCTCAGGTTGAACCTGCTGCTCTGCTTCTAGCCATAGATGTGTCCGCCTCAGCGCTGAGAGGAGGACATCTGGAGTT
Organism: Datnioides undecimradiatus; assembly: GCA_008933995.1. NCBI lineage: Eukaryota > Metazoa > Chordata > Actinopteri > Lobotiformes > Datnioididae > Datnioides > Datnioides undecimradiatus. Next base: position 13,219,563 of record WARS01000015.1, read on the forward strand.
TGTAACACAACAAATACTCACTCTGCTCACCTCTCTGAAGAGGTAGAACACACACACATACACTTCAACAGACACCACCACCTTTATGCAGGATTTAACGTACAGGGAAACAGAGACTATAATCTGTCATTCCAGTCGGCATTCTTTGAACAATATGTTTCAATGCAAAATAATATGTTAATTTCGGCTTCTTGATGTCTCTCAGTCAAAACAAGAGCAAAAACACAGTATGGCAATGTCCAGAAGTAGTGTTGGCTCATGAGAGTTGTTGTCCTCAACACCATTCCATTTTTCTTCACCAAGTTAGGGTTCCTTCAGGTTTCTTTGTTCAGAGGGTTTTTACAGGAATTATCCACAACGGTCTCCATGCCTCCAAAACAAACAAACCATGTGATTAAAAGCAACAACAACAACATTTCAGAAAACATGTTGTGTTCAATATCATTCGTGTAGGGACGATGGCGATGCCCTGTCAGACGTCCGTGTTGGTTTGATGACGTATGACTGCAGGATCCACCTGTACGACCTCAGCCCCGCCCTGTCTCGCCCACACATGCTGGTCATCACGGAGACAGAGAACCTGCAGCTTCCTGTGAGAGACGGGCTTCTGGTGTCTCTGAAAGACTGTATAGACAGTGTTGAAAGGTAACACACTCACCGGTACTGTATCATACTCATAGATTCACACTGAGCTGATGAACATCCACTTAAAGACAACCGAGCCCTGCAGCAGGTGGCCGACTGATCACCAGCTGGGGGCAGTGGGTTAGTAGATGATGAAACCTTAAACATTTTTAAAAAATCTTGTGGACTAAAGCAGTGGTTGTCAATTTAATATGGCCTGTGCTTCTGAGAGAAGTTTCATATTTCAAAACCAGCCTTTGTAACCAACTAAAGGTGAGTATGTTCAATTCGTCGGCTGGTTTTATAAAGCTTTTAAAGTTGTTTTTGCAAAAAAGTGCTACTTTGTTGAAAATAATCACGGCAGTTTGGTACAAAATGATCATTTTCTGTCTTCTCGGTGTGTGTGTAGTGTGTTGCAGCTTATTCCTCAGTTTAGTCCAGAGTGTGATGACTCTAGTGGCGTTCCCATGGAGCTACCTTTCAAAGCAGGGCTCGCCATACTGCAGGTCAGTCTTTACCGCACAGACTCTGAAGTTTTGGGGTTTTTTTTGTTTTTTTTTTAACAGAGGTTTCAGAGATTTATTGTGGTTACACAAGGACAGATAATAACCCTGATTCTTTTGCAAACCGTCAATGATCAGTGGCAGAGATTTTACTGTACCACTTTAACCTTAAACAACAACTTGACATTTGTCAGTGACGTAATGTGATTTATGGACTTCGGTTTGTTTTTAAGGCCCTGAATTGTCCCGGCAAGCTGCTTATCTTCCACACTGCCCCCCTGATAGAGCTAGGACACACAAACTCATCCTCAGGGTTCTTTGGCTCCAACAAACCAAAGGTACAAAAACAAACACACACATTGCGCTGAAGTGCCCCTTTGGCTTAACTCTCATAATGTGATTTTTGACCTTCCTGTACAGGTAAGAGCAATTCTGATTTTCAAGATAATGTAGTTGCATCAATACCCTCCTCTTTTTTCCCTCCAGTCCATCTTTCAGCCGTCAGAGCTAGCCATCTCATTGGCCAAGGAGTGCGTCCGTCAGGGCTGCGGCATTCACCTGTTTGTCCTCTCCCAGCAAGACGTGGGCGGTGCTTGGCCGGGGCACATTCCATATCTGACAGGTGGAGCGCTTCACACCTACAGCCACCTCCAGGTATATCATGGCTAATCCTGTTGTATGATTGGCTTTTGGTCTAACACTGAAGTACAAATAAGTAAAAAATACTTTTTTTTAAGTAGAAATGTACACATTTATTTAGCACTAAATATTCAGCTTCTGTCCGCACTTTGCAGTGGCTGAAGAAGCAACAGGAAAAAAGTGTTTTTAGCTGTAATTGAACCTGCTGAGCTTACAGCCGGAGCTGGGGCTCTCATTATAAACTAGTATTTTTCAAATTCCCACTGAAGGGAGAGATGGACAGAGAGCGTTTCAGCACTGATCTGAAGAGGACTGTAGAAACGGATAACGGCTACAAGGCTGAGCTCAGGGTTTTTGTCAGCAAAGGTGAGATTTTTAGATTTTTGTCCTTTTTCAGGCAGCATCCTTTTGTAAAAACACCTATGATTCCACTCAGACTCATACTCATCTCCTCAGATTTGCGTGTGTCTGGCTGTTATGGACTTTTTATCCCTGGGCCTAGCCCGGGCCATGTCGCCATGGCCACTGTTGATTGGCTCACAACGCTGGCTGTGGAGCTTGCACACACCAGAGCTCTGGATGAGACCAAAGGCGTCGTCATACAGGTGGGTTTATGTTCCTGCTTATCGCTTTGGAAGAGAAATGGGTCAGATTTACAGCCCTTTTAATATCTTTGTCTTTATATCTTCCAAGTCCCCCTCTTAGTTGAGATTTCATTGAATTGCCTGCCTCAGTGTGGATTGACCTCTTTTGGCTTTAAAGATACCCTACGGCACACTTAACTTGCAGTTTGCCCACAGACTTCTGTGTTTTCTCTGTTTGTCAGGCTGCACTGTCTTACAGCACCCAGACAGGAGACAGGAGGACCAGGGTTCACACTCTGACCCTGCGATGCTCACGTCACCTGCAGGACACTTTCCGTCAGTGTCAGGCCCAAACACTGCTCACCTTCTACTGCAAAAAGAGTGAGGATCTTATACTGTAGGTTACGGCACTGACATCACACTGTCACATATCCTTGGAAATAAACCGACTACATGAGATTGTAGAAGGTATTATAATCTGCCCTGTACAGAAAAATAATATCTGATAACAAGTTTGCAACGTATCATTGTTAAATCAATGAAGTGGTACATTGGGCACTGTTAAACAGCATTTTCCACAAACACAAGAAGATTTAAAAACCACTGTGTTGTAGTAGATGTTCCTCAAAATCATACAAATATACACATCATACCGTATGTGATGTGTAAAATACAGATGGAGCCTTTCAAAGCCACCCTTTTTAGAATTAAAAACTGATGAAAGATGTATTGATTTTCACAATGTCACATGAGACATTAATTTGTGTTTTGGCGCGTCTGTGGAGTTTACTGTGCAGTGTTGGAGCGCCCTCTGCAGGAGCTGAGGGAGGAGTTGCAGACGGAGGTGACAGAAGCGCTGGCGTCTTACCGCAAACACTGCTGCTCTGCTCCAGTGTCTGCTGGACAGGTGAACGCTGTATACATCCGATATATTTCAGAGAAGGGGTGGGCATAATTAAATTATTATTAATTATTATTATGTGAAGCCAACAGCATGAGACCCACTTTAGTGTCAAGCTTCCCTCTTTCTCACAGCTGCTCCCCTTAAGGGTGTTTTCACCACTGTTTGGTTCAGACCAGGCGGCTTTGTAAAGATCACAGGAGGAAAGACATGATGATCTGTCCCGCAGATGTGTATATGAATGTATCTGGAATATCAAGGAATAAAGGGAAAACAAATAGAAAGAGTACAAAGCAGCTACACTCTGGGTGACATCATCAACACGCCCACTCGCTCATTGTGAATTCTCCAGACAGTTGCCTGCTCTATTCACATTTTGGCTCAGTTTGTCAGATCTGATTTGGACATTTGCATTTGCAGCTCCTCTGGGTAATTTCTAAATAAGTTCAGGGTTGCTGTGCATGTGTGAATGATCAAGAATAATGAGAGCAGTGACCACACATAAAAGGACCAGACTGCAGTGGTTTGGGCCATTGGCTGCAACTTATGATAGCTGAGGGTTTATTTTGTTTAAAAAATGTTTTTCACCATATGCACTGTGCTCTGTGTGTGTCCTGTAGCTGGTCCTCCCTCAGTACCTGCGAGCTCTTCCTGTCTACGTCAACAGTCTGAGGAAGAGCGAGGTGCTGCTGCCAGGCCTGAGGAGCTCCGTCCACCAGCGGCTGCAGCAGCGCTGCCGGGTGCTTAGCATGGACACCTACAGCACCTGCACACACTTCTACCCTCTGTTGCTGCCTCTGGTCAGTACCATCAACATGAAGAGGAGTGGGGGGCTAATCACAATTGTTATTAAGGAGTAGTTAGCTCAGATCTCCTATATTTTGGTACTCTCTTATCAATAAACAAAACTGGTTTTTGCCGACTATTGGCTTTTGTCACTTAATGTAAAACCAGCAAGCTGAGGGTGTGTAGCTTCTGTTTTGTGACACACTTCTGTGTGAAACAGGACAGGCCAAACAAAATGATGATTTTGATTTGACCTTTAAAGAATGGCTAGATCATAACAAACATGGAAGGTTACAGTGATTTGTTGTTGGTTGACGGACGTAAGGAAAATTCACTGCCCTGTGCTACTAAAAGCTGAAAACTGATGAATGTATGGATGTATTCAATGTTTTGTTGCTGTAACTTTACTGCTCTGTGAATTTTACATAGAAAAGATGTAGCTGATTGAAAAAGCACGGTCTACATTGGCAGCGAGAGAAAGAAAACAAAAGAAAAAATGAATTTACTGTTTAATGAATCAAAGCAATAGTTTTCTGTTTTACTTTAAAAAAACATTTTTCTGTAACGAGCAGGCAGCACAGACTACACTGCTGATGCTCAGAGCTCATATTTTTATGGCAGAACTGTGTTAATGGTGGCTTCTACTTCCACCGACCTTGATGAAGCAATTGAATCATTTCTCTGGCAAGGTAGTGACATTATGAATCTTCGCACTCACTTTGTTTTTGTCTCAGCAGTTTTGGCGTATTTGAGTGAGTTTTCTCTCTTTTGTCTCCTGCAGCCGCTGTCAGTCGACACCTCCAACTCTCCAAACCCAGACGGGGCACTGCGCTGCTCTGCGTCCAGCCTGGAGCCCAGAGGACTATATTTGGTTCATGCACCCCTCACCCTGCTGCTGTGGGTGGGCGCTCAAGTCCCAGCAAGCACCCTGGTCGAGCTCTTCAACACCAGCTGCTTCTCCTCCCTGCCCTCAGGAGAGGTAAGAGATTAGACAGTTGTATGTGTTCATGTACAGTGCGCAAGGCGAATAAAGTAGTGCTGCACCCAAAAGATTTAGCTCACACTGATTACAGTAAATACAAAGAACAAGCAAAATGTGCTAAAACTAAACATCTAGCGTGGTATATGAAGCTTTTTAAATCACAGTGTTTTCCAATTCCCATTTCTGGTGTGTTTTTGGTTCATTTTGTTCTTTATGTTTCTTTAGACAAAGCTGCCAGTTCTTGAAAACCCCCTGTCGATCAGCGTCCGGACCCTCATCAACACACTAAACACCCAGGCACCCTGCGCCCGTAAGGTGAGCTGCTGCTGACCGTCCAGCTGTGTCAGTCGAGCTGGTGATATTTCTAACAAGTGTGGTTCAGCCATAAATGTGTAGCTCGAAGCCTGGCGAGATGCATTCACAGTTCGTGTGATCTCTTGAATCCAGCAAGACACTTCAGAAGATCAAATCAAATATAGTTCTGAACCTCTACATTATAATCAAAATAACATAATTTCATTTGCCAAGATATTTTTAAGGTTACGATTTGTTGCTATACACATACTGTTGAATTAGTGTAACGGATTAGTGTAATAGTGTAACGGATAGTATTTTTTCATTGGTTTGAGGTGTTACATGCTGCGTGTATAGTCTCTGTCATCTCGTTGACTGAATGGAGGTGAGCTGTCTGGGGTGTTGGGGGTTATGATGAGGCCACCACTTGTAGCCACTGAGACTATGTGTTTGTACTCTGTGCCAGCTGTGGGTGGTGAAGCAGGGTGACACCTGTGAGGAGGCCCTGCAACGCCACCTGGTGGAGGACAAGAGTCCCAACGGAGGAGCGTCCTATGCCGACTTCCTCTACCATCTCCATGTCAACTCTGTCCGTCTTCTGCAGTGATTCAACACACACACACACACACACACACACACACACACACACACACGTTCTGATGCTGGATGCATTATCTTTTAAAACAGACATTATTTACCCATCAGTAAACAAAAACATACTAATGGGCGGGATCAAAAGTATGACTAGACATTGTTATGATGTGGAAACATTAGAGGCTTGTTGTCAGGCAGCGCATGGGAACATTTTAAAGGAAACTTTGTTTAAGGACTAATTTATTTAATGACTGTTATATGTGTGGGTTGTGTGCCGTGTTGAATGTGATCCGTGCTGTTCCGGAAATGTGTTTATGATGTTAATTTATTCCTGTGTCATGGCAATTCTCTAATCCCTGCCTGAGATTCACGTGAGTGTGTGTGTGTGTGTGTGTCATGCCCACAGTAAATTCTGTGTGTGCATAATCTCCTGTGAATAAAATAAAGACTTTAACTGAGCCTTGATTGAAATTTCTTCCAGCAGAGTTCAGCTAGGACTTTTCAGTGTGTCACTGACATCAGAGGAGCAATTTTTCAGAATAATGGTCCAGTGCAGAAGTCGAATCTTTGACGTCATCCTGCAATGACATTGGATGGATGTGACTCGGGAAGCCAAAAGGGCAACACTCTAATGAGCCCACGAGGCTAATCAAACTAATTGGCTGAAATTATGTTGGTTTAAGGGTGGGAAGGCTTCAAGTCCAGGGAGCGAGACACATAGAGAGATGGGTGGTGGCATACATATTCTGAAATGATGATTAATGTTAAAGTATAACCTACTTTAACATTAATCGTCATTTCGGTGGGGTCATAGAGGACTAAAATTTGGACACATGACATATTTGTTTTTAGTTTGGCCTTGAGTTCACTTGAGTGTTTGCTAACCAACACATGTTCAATAAGCAAAATTTTCCTTACAGAAAAATGTATATTTACATGCAATGAAAGGCAAGTGTGTTTTGAACTAATTACTACGCTTTTTAAAAATAATATTAGTACAATGTCCAAAGCTTGAAAGGTTCTAATGGCATTTTACTGTTTTATCTGCGGAGCTCTCTAAAGCTTATCACACCAAGTCTGTTGGTAGGATGTCTGAATTATGCTTTTCTAAAATTACAGTGAGGGCTAATATAAATCTTGCAGTAACGTCTTATGGGTTAAACCGTGAAACAGGTCACATCGCCCAGCTTGTATCCACATAAACACTTTTTCAGCACGCACGGCGGCACGTTTTAAAGGCACAAACCAGCTCTCTCATATTTGCCCCTATTTGGAAATACGCACCGTGCTGGCGGGAGGTGTGTGCGATTACGTTGCCGCGCTCTGCTGCCGTGCTGTTTGACCACCAGGGGGCGGCAGAGAGCCAGTCCGCCAGCGCCACCGCTGTGTAGTGGCGCTGCAACCAAATCAGGCGGACTGTGTCAAGGGAGACGGAGTTACCAGCACAATACCGGAACTGATGGTTCTTGCCTTCAAAACAAAATGCAAAGTTGCCGCTCAAACTATAGAAGGAAATAGTTTAAAGTTGTAAAGCATACATGCACAGGAAAAGAACTTTAGGCTTTAAGTTCTTGCACAAATAATAAATTGAATACTCCCAATACTGACAATTAACAACCACAACACAACATGGTTCACTATATGGCCGCCGAAAAGGGTGAACTGTTATTTTGGAATATAAATAGAAGATGAAAATATTATTTAAGTACGCAGTATTAACAATAAAGGGAGGTATTTCTTATTAGTAAAAATTAAAAATGGCATGTCTTATGAGAGGTTATCAGTAGGTTTATCATCGTTTTGCTATGAAAACTGGGGTTTATTTTGGAAATCTTAGCAGGAAGTTGTTTTATTTTGGCCCGGCCACTTGATTGGTCGGTTGAGCGCGGTAGCTGTCAGATAGTGGAAAGAGAGAGAGAGAGAGAGAGAGAGCACCCACCCTGGTCGCTTCGTCCGTCAGTATCAAACCCTCCTTCAGTCGCCGCCTCCGCCAAGGCATTTCACCGCTCCAACGGCCGCTTAGCTGCTGGGCGGACCTCTATTTTAAACGCAAAATTTAGTGCAAAAATAACCGCAATTTTTTTTTCGGAGCTGTCAAAGTAGAAGAATCGAGAGACAGGGGAGCGACATGGCCACGACAACCTGTACGCGATTCACAGACGAATATCAGCTGTACGAGGAGCTGGGGAAGTGAGTATCAGTTGTTTTTAAAGCGTCTGGGTTTCATTGTTGTGGACGGGCTATCTCTCAGAAAGTGAAATGTGGATAAACTGGAGGAAGTCTGTCTTTTAGGTTGTGCAGAACAGAGCTGAGCGACTCTGCAGGCCAGCAGTGCTGTGTCTTTCTGTGTGTGCGTGTGTGCGCGCGTGCGCGTGTGTGCGTGCGCTTTTTCGGAATGACAGCTTTCAAAATACGCTGCTCTCTCTCTCCATGTGCAAGTCAGCGTCTCGCCCTATCATATGCATGTTTATATCGGAACATTTCGTCATGCATGCTCCCAATTCTAGACAATAAGTATAATTAGATATTATAATATTTGCGGTTTGATGGCGTTTGTTTTATATGAATGCACAGAGCAACCATTTGAACCACAGATGAGAAGAAGGCAACTGCGATCAATAAAAAGTGTATCAGTTTATGCCCCCCCCCCCCAAGTTACAGCTGCATGCCCTTCATAGTGAGCAGCCTTTCAGATGTGGTTAATACACTGAATGTGCTAGTACACGAGGTCTTTAATGGCTGCACACATGACAAGTTTCTGAGGGGATATCCTCTTGAAGAATTAATAAATGTAATCTGCCACTAAACCAAACTGTACGCACTTCATAAAATCTTGTGGTTTTTAAAATTAAATTACACTGGCTACTTAAACTTTTACGGTGTGTTTTGAAAACCCTCTTGGCCTGTGACTTTTAACTTTTGACCTTTTCTCACAATCTCTTCTTCTCACGAGGCTTTTTTTGCAGCATTGTTGTGGCAGATATCATAAGATACGACAATGTGCACTGGCACCAGGCAAAACAACTCCCGTCCATCTCTGTTCATGAAGCTATATTAACTGTACATGCATCTCTTTGCAAGAGAGCATGAAATGACTTGATGCAGACATAATTTCTCCTCACAAAAAACCAAATCTGTCATATTGACGGACACTGCAAATGTTAAATTGTTAACTACAAAATAGTTAAAACACATAGTACAGCAATATTGATTTTGTCAAATTGCTTAAACATTTTTAATATTAAAATCATTGCCATGAAGCATCTTTGACTACACCACAAAACAGCCTAAAGGTCAGTAAGGTCACCAAATTTACTTCTGAGCACTGGAGATTGAGTTTAAGGCTCGGCATTGCAACAGTATAAGTTATTCTGTCATTATGACAGGGAGGAGGAGGAAGGGGAACAATAGAGAAATCACTCCTCATCAGCCATTCATTGTTTACATCTCGCTGGTGTTGTTTGATTACTTTGCATATCACTAGTTATTTACTGATAGCTTGATTGGCCCCGTGCCGTTTAGCCAGGTACCACTGGGATGATAACTGCACCCACAAAATATCTACAGTTTCCACTACGTGTGGCATTTATTTGTTGGATTGGTGAGATAAAGGCCAGACTCTGTTGACATTTTGAGAAACCTTCAGAAAGATACTCATTCACCTTCAGGAACTTTACTGGATGTGGTTTTACTTTACTCACGCCAGTCATACAGTCATACACGAATAACCCAGTATTAATGACCCTGTTTGGGAATCAATGAAGAGATATGTTCAGGTTCACATCTAATATATGGAGTATGTTTTTTGAGGCTTGTGGTTTCTTTCTAGGCTATTTGCATGTTGTTTTCTATTTGTAATCACCTGACACTTTTTAACTACATAGTGAGTGGTGAAGTGACTTTTGAAAATGTGACTTTTTAAAATGTTTAACGGTTACATGTTTGAAAACAGTGGCAGGATATTGAATGCTCAATGCTCAACTTTCTATTGTTTGTTTGTTTTTTGGTGCATACACTCACTTACTGTCCACCTACCTTGTCTATTTCTGATTAAACCAGTGATTTGCTGTTTCCCAGAAGGGCCCTCCATTATCCCTAGATAGATTTTTGCTTGACTAATTATCAGGTCAAGGTTCTTAATAGAAAATATTTGGCAAAATATTCACTAAGTGAAGTTCAGTTTAACTTTCTTTAGCTGTTTTGTATGGAACTGTATAATTTGCAAAGTTAAAAAGCCCCTTCAGCAACTGTCTGCACATCTGTGGACACATATATTTGGGGATTTGCAAATTTTAATAGCAGTTCATCTGACATCTCATCAAAGATGGTTTAGCTTACCTGTGTAGTCAACCAACATTATTGGATTAAAAGTGGATAGTTGTTTACTGTGATTGGTTACGAGCAACAAACGGAAAGGCCCTAGCAACTGAAGCTGTGTATTTGGCATAAGCATATTGTATATTTTGGTGAGAGTATACTGAGAGGTGAAGGAGGCTGTAATAGTTTATATGGATGCTTTTTAACTTGACTTCACTGTACTGTCAAAAGTGAAGGCGGCTCCAGCTGCTGTTCTGGGTGAAAAACCGGCAGTAGCATTTTTAGAGCCGACATTCAAGCCCACAGAAGGTGATGTATCCAGATGAATGTATTTGTTGGGGTATAAGCAGATTTCTGAAAAAAGTCCAGTCTGAAATATTAGTGTTATGACTGCAGGGATCAGGGTGATTTACATTTTTGCAATAATGCTCATTTTATCCCGTAAGTAATAAATACTGTTAACAGGGACCCTCCCTTTACCTGTCTGACTCCAATATATCCCAAACCCAGTGAGACTTAATGCAACGGTCTTTGCTCTTGATTAGAAAAATACATTGTAAAGAATGCAAATGATCAACTGCGTAGGCCTCGCTGTGTTCACGTAACTATCTTAGCTTCTACACAATACATTCCAGTCAGAAGCAATTGCTTTGAAGCTCTGCGTGTGCATGAGAAAGAGAGACTAATCTGTACGCCGTGCAGCGAAAAATCTCTTTCATGGACCAATCTTATTATTCACATCGAGCTTGGAGGAAAGAGCGCAGGTGTGAATGGCTTGGCATCCTCACAATATCCCTCTCTGTAACTTTGTAAGACTAATCCAACATCTGAGGAGAGCTAATTGTTATGCGCTCAGTCTGTAATGGTGTCATTTTCTTACCACTGACATTTAGGCAACGTGGCTTTGCTTCAGTATGTTTATCCCATTTATTACGAGTCACATTTGCCATATTTTACTGCAAACACCCCCAACTATGCCTTAGCAACAATGTTAAACGCCCGTGATTTGTATAGTTAATGTTTTTTTTAACTTATGCTCCCATATTTGTCAGAGAACATGTCATTTGAGTTTGGGACAAGCTGTGTTGTGGCATTACAGATTAGAAATATATATTTTCATATTGTAAAGTTAATAATCTAACGTATCTGTATATATCCACTGATTATATTACGTGCACAGACGTCCCTCAGAACATGCCTGTGGCTGAACAAACAGTCACAGAGCCTTGAATGTAGCTTCTTGTCACAGTTACTCATTGAGAAAACACACTAGAAGAGCACTCTCAAAAGTTTGTCTTTTGTCTGTATAGACCTCAGGAGAAACGCTTCATTTTTCTCTCTGTTTTCGAGACCACCCTGTCTCATCTCAGTTATGCTTGTGAGCAGTGATTTACGAACCCTGTGGTCTGTGATTCGTCTACATCACAGTCAGCTTGTGAGACCACAGAAAGGACATCAAGCATGGTCCTGTAACAAAACTCTTGACTTGCGGATGGCACCTGTGTTTATCAGAAAGCATTTGAAGGCCATTTAAATCTCCAGACTTTAAAAAGCAGTGTTTCACACCTGTTACCTTAAATGACTTGCATATGTTTGTTAAATGCATGTTTGTTAAAACGTATTAAGCCCTGACGATCAATACCTATCTCACGGAGTGTGAACTTTCCAGGCACAGCTGTGGAGTGTGGTGTCAGTAACACACATGTCTGTTTGTGTGCATGCGTGGCTGAGGTCATCCATCCAGTGCTTATACACAACTGTGTAATAGTGAGTTGTTTGACTTTGGGTCTTATTGTGCCACAGCCTGAATTGTCAAGAGAGAAAGTACTTTGTAAGCACGTTGATTCTCTTCCACCACATTAACCAAACAGTTCAGACCTTGAGACGCAGCGTTTCAAACCTGCAAGTTTGTTTTCATCAGGTGCTGAAACCATATTAAAGTCAAATGCTGCTGTTTATTTGTTGTTGACATGTCTCATCTTAGTCTCAGCTAAGATCTCACAACTTTCACCTTTGACCCTGACCTTGCGGGTTGTCTGTGACTACCTCAGTGTGAAGGCAGACCAGTGTCACCGGTCTTGTCAACCTTTCACCGTCAGGAGTGCCAATAACACTGAAGCAGATCTGAGTGAACAGGCCAGGTCTGACCAGGGCTGGGAAGTCAGTTCTCTACAGAGTGGGGACTCGCTTGTTGTTGTATAGAGGGGAGATACTATTTTGTGCGCAGATGCCGTTACATTGAAATGTGCTCTTGTTTGTCAACATAATTTTCGTTTATATTTTACAGAAATGGCAATAAATTGACTTGGGGAACACATCTCAAACTTAGATAAAGTAGCTGTAAGACACCTGCTTTACTTTTGCGCATCATGCAAGTGACTGCTTTTCTTACAGGTTTTTTTTAGGGTAAGGGACCTTCTAAGTAAATGCTGGCTTTGTGCTGGAAGAGCCGATTTTAGCACACACCACATGTGTGCATGTTATTTACAATATGCTGACTGTGTGCTGGGATCCTCGTGGGAGCCTATTAAGCAGACAAATCCTTGCAGTGTAGTCTTAATGGAGCTCACCGCAGTTAACGTGTGAGCAGGTGACATCCAGTCTGTTACGTGTTGGGCCTTGAAAAAATTGCTAGCCGTGCAGAAAACGTTCTCAGCCAAACCTTAGTCATTAAATTAGTAGAGGTCTTTCACCGCTCTCTTGAAGTTGCAGGTGTGCTGATGATACAGAGATGTATAACACAGTTAGAGAACCAAATAGAGAAATATTACATCAACTGAATTTCAAATATCAGTCTCTTTGACAAGGGGTTTGACAGAGCTGTCCGCCAATGGCAATGCACCACAGCTTAGTCAATGTGTTTTTTCTGTGTTTTCCAGGGGAGCCTTTTCAGTGGTGCGCAGATGCGTCAAGCTGTGTACGGGACAGGAGTATGCTGCCAAAATAATCAACACCAAAAAGTTATCTGCAAGAGGTAAGGACGTCTGTGTTTCATGATTCTTCACCACGCATGTTATTCATTCCATCATAGCACCATAATGTACACTGGAGCTGAGAGCCATGTGTTTGTAGAGTGGAAAACAAAAACAGCATCTGATTTTCACTGTAATATCACTCACTAAAAGCACAATGTGCAACCATACAAGAATGACTAATTTAGTTTCTCCATCCCAGTGGTCACCTCCCCACCTACAGTGTAGACAGTTATATAAGTGATATCTAGCAGTAATTACCCTCTCAGATGGTGTTGCGTAGGACAACATTTTATCACATTGGGGTCTGTGTGAGAGAAGAGGACAACGGAACAGCCTGGGACAGCAAAGCAGGAATGCAGCCAGTGATGGTACTCAGGTGAAGGTCCACAGTGGCCTTTTTCACTTTTACACCGCCCTATTACTGGGTTATACTAATTACCGTGGTTTATTGGCTATAATTCTACATTGTTCCTCAAGGCCCACATTTTAAAAGGGCAACACGGGACTACAATTCCCATCCAACTTGATTTGAGTTCCCATTAGCGTTACCTTCTTCTTGGCCCCAAGTGGCCTTGTTTGTATTTAAGTTTATTCTTTTCCTAACAAACATACAGTAATTGAATGTGTAATGATGTTTTGCTGTTTCATCATACAGTAATGTTTTACTGAGTAAAAATAAATGTTTTTTAGTCACCTTAATTAGTGGCAGCCAGTCAGAATTTAAGCCAAGGCTAAATGCCAGGGCCATGAAGACCAGTACAGCAGCACAGACGCTGCTGTGGCTCCTCACACCACCACTTGCCCAGTGTAAATCTCCTGCTGCCCCTCCAGTCTCGTAACTGGAGCCTCTCCGCCGAGGCTCTGCCAGGTGGAACCACACTGACACTTGACTGTTACCCTGCCTACACACACACACTCAAGTGGGGCCATTACTTGTGTGTGAAAATGTTGAGTGTGGTGGAAAAGCCGTTTTAACTGGCATTACATCGGCAGGGCATCAACCTAGAATGTAGAAACTGATGATTTGTTACTTGTTGTGTCACAAGTATTTTCGTTTTTTATCATTACTAAAATATCCGTACTGTATGAGGAGCATTTATGAGATTCTGCCCTTTTTGTTGTGATGTTATAATGTATGTTGTAATGGAGGTTTTCTTTCTGTATGAATGCAGACACTTGGAAACACTGAAGAGTTCATGAATAAATCAGATGACGATATAATGCACTATTGGTGCCTTCTTGTAACAATCTATTTCCAGACACAGCAGAAATAAGGCAAAAATGAAAATTGCCAGCTTCGCTCAATTTCATGTAAATGACAACTGGACAATTTTTAATTTTAACCATCTCAGGTCTTTTACTTTGCCATGACTTAAATGTAATGCAAATCTGAATTTACTAAAATGTCTATAATCTTTATTTGAAATGAGATTGTGTGAAATGGGATTATCAGACAGTTATCAAATCAGCAGTTTCTCTCAGCTTTTTGTGGCTTAACAGTGAGTTCCAGCTCATTGTTTATCTGTCTGATGACAAACTTTAACATTGTGTCTCAATCACACCGCTCTCAGAACATCATTTTCAACTGCAGCAGGCGGCTGAAAAACCTCAAACCCACTGTACTCTACCTGCTCAGTTTCAAGCAGGAGACGGACACAGTTAGAGATGAACTGGTTAACAAAGTGGAGCATTTGGCAGCTAAAGAGACAGATATTTTACAACCATTTGTAAAATCTACATTGTTATTTGAATTCTGTGTCCCGTCATCCTTGGCTGTTGTGTCACTTCTGTCATATTTTCACTATATGTCAGTGCAAACAAGCAGCGTTTAAATAAGATTAAACCCATCCTAGATTATCCTGTTGCTATTAGCAGGGGGCTAACAGTTAATCCCCTGGATTGGCTTGATGGGACCTAAAGCAACACACACACACACACACACACAGAATAAATAATTCACCTATAGGTTGCACTATCATTGGACCTATACATTTCACTCTAGCTGCTTTATCAGAGAGTGCAGCTGCTTGCAGCTTTCCACCACATTTCTGAGGAACAGCTTAATCTCCCTGCTTTTACATTTGATAGTAGGACTGATTTGACCTGACTGGGTGGCGCGCAGGGCTTGTGCTACACTCCTTACTAATGGATGAGCCATGTTCTATGAAACAGCAGAGCAGCGTTAGAGGCAGCAGAGCTGCTGCACACTCTTTCTACTGTGGGTCCTATTTATAGCTCCATGACCTATCTGACATGGGCTGCTATGGCCAGGTTTTATGGTAGTCATGAAGACTTTCTGCTCTACTTTAGAAGTGGGATATGGTTCAGGTCAGCACGTTGTTGTAATGTTTGTCGGGCAGCAGCAGGTAAGGTAGCTGAGGCCCGAGCACTGGTTGCAGCAACTTTAAAGAGGAGCGTTTGTTTAGGACTGGCAGATGGAGATGGTAGCTGTGGGGAGGGAGGGTTCATACGAGAGAAGGCACCCCAGGCACTTGGCAGCTGAGGGCCATGCGCCTGTACGCCTACATGCCTTTAGCACGGGACTCTCATCTGACTCTCTCTCAGTCTCTCTCTCTTGCTCTCTCTCTCTCTCTCACACACACACACACAAACACAGATATTAAAACTGCCATAGCACAGGAGCTGAGACTGTGATGCACTCAGTCGACTGCACAGTGAACTCTATCAATAATCCATTACAGCTACAATAATAAAAGACTAAAGATTCTTTGTTTTTAGATGTATGAGTACTTGAAGCCACTGACTCAAAACTCATGAATACCACTCAGTTATATGCATTTATAAATAATCAGGTCTACTTCTGTGTGTGTGTGTGTTCAAAAGTATGGAAGGATGAGAAACAATAATGTAAAAGACTTCACGTACCAACACACACATCCAGCTTCTCCTCTGTGTGTAACATCTTCCAACCAACCCGACCCCCTTACAGGCACAATGCCAGTCCAACACATGTCAAGAGGATATGTAGGACAGGTCTGTTGGGCATGGCCTCCAACCAATCACAGAGCTTGTTTATTGGCAGTGATCTCTGGACAGGGGTTGCCAGAGGTTGCTCGATGACCTGGTAATTTCTCATGATAGACACTAGACGGGCTTGTGTGTGTAGATACAGGTGTGTGTTTCTGTGTGTGTGTGAGATTCACCTGCAATGCAGTAGCAGTAATCTGACCTGGTTTGGTCAGGCAGCCTTGTGTCAATGTCAAATAACCAGGACAGATGTAGCCACCTTAGCCGAGTGCGTATTAAACCGTAGTATTAAGCCTTATTATAAAACCAAATCACTGTAACTGTAATTACACACAGAAGTAAATCCAGATTTACCTGTTAGTAACCTAACAGTATGCTTGGGTTTAAAGCTGGATTTAACTCTTATGACATAAATATTCATGACCTACGTTTAGTTGATCGCATATTTTAAGTTAAACTGAAGGATGACACGCAACTTCAGCAGGCTCAGACATTTAATTTGTCCACTGAATCCTGTTGCATTGTACCGTCACAGCAATTTAACCCCTTCGATGGTCAAACACCTTAAATTTAGAGCCTGCATTATGACCTGGTCTGTCTGGTCACTGAGGTAAGATTTACGTGAAATACAATGTTTTTTAATCTGCACGTGATCGAAACATGGCTGCCTCCTGACCTCTCTGACAGCAGCTCAGTTCTGGCTCAACATTTCCCGACTGGCAGGAGTCATGCCAATACTGCGAGTCAGATGTTCTGAACAATGGTTATATCTGGCTGTCTTTGTGGTGCTCCTTTTACATTTCCACCTCTCTTGAGAGTTGGGCCCTCACTGGTAATGAATAACCCAAATTCATTCTCCATTTCTCTGCTCCTTTCGGCTCCTCCAACATACAGATTTCCACAGACTGAATGCCATCCTTGGGTTATCTCACTCAGCGAACACCCATGTTCTCTGCAACCCATCTCCTCCAGCTTGTCCTCTTTTCTCTGCTATCTCTCTCCCTCCCCTCAAGACCAGTCCTGGACCACCGTCCTTTCCCCTGCCCTCTCCTCTCATTTCTTATTTACCCCACTGCATCAGATGCACAGGATTTGACCGACTGAATGAACGTCTCTGAGATCCAAAGTACAGTTGCAAGCTAAGGATTGCAGTTAGCATCACACCACGGAGGTTTAGGTGAAGATTGGTCAGATTTGTGTTTACTTGTAGGTGCAAAAAAAGAAGAAAATGGTTTGAAATTCTGTGAAAAAGTTCTTCCACCACTCTGTACTTGCCAGTCAAATTATATGTAGACATTTGTAAAAAAAAAAAAATTAAATAAATTTAAAAAACAGTGTGTTCACCTTACCTGCACCCATTACCACTGCTGGGTCACTTATTGTATTACTCTGCTCTGAGTGCCATAAGACACAAATAGTCCACCAGTGAGTCCGTTCATCCATCTTTGATTTGATCTAATTATCACCCTTCTTGCAGTCATCCATCCATCAACCACTAACCCATTTTTATTCTCAGTATGTACAAAATTCAAAGCAAACACTGACTAGCTTATTCACTGTCTACATTTGTGGGAACCTCAAATTTAACTATGATACTGGAGAAAATGTTGATGCTTCATCTGCTGCTGTCACAGCTTCAACCCCATCCTGCCCCTCATCCTTGAGTTATCTCACACTGCACAGGCTGTATAGCCAAGTTGTGCTTTCTCTATGGGAAGAGGGTTTATCTCCCATTGATCCACTGGGCTTGATAAAGCTGGGATAAAGGACCTCAACAGCGACCTTCATTGTTACAAAGGAGGTTTAGTATATCTCAGCTCAAGTCAATCTCCTGCTGGAAATCCCCAGACAAGTTCTCTGTGACCCGTATGCTTTTCCAATCCTCCAATCCTAAAGGATCTTAGGCTGCAGCAAAGCTAGAAAGAAGTACAGCTGAACGTGTATGTCACTATTTTTTAAATTGAGTTTACACTCCAAATAATAACAGAATATCACAGTCAGCATTAATAAAACAGTATGATTAATAAACACGCTTTACTTTAAAACTAGATATGCTGATAAGAAAGTGAATGTCTTCCTTAAACAATTTGCCATCACATCTTGCAATATAATTCCCTACTTCTGCCTAGAGTCATGCAGTCCTTCAAACATGTGTAGATAACAAAAGCTCAGTCAGACCATCTGGTAGACTAAGCCAAGATGAACCATTGCGCTCACTCAGAGCCAATTCTGTACTTGCAGAGTAATGTCAGCAGATGCCAACTACAGAATGAAATGTGATGCTTGTGCTTATGACATGTTTTCCACCATTCAGCATTGTGGCATGATGGATAACATATCTGTGAGTGTTCAACATGAGTGGACAGTTGGAGATTTTGGAAATGTCAGTCAGAGTGAGTTTAGCTGGAGTGAAAGCCCAGGGAGGAAACTGTAAATACGTGGCGCATCATGAAGTCTTATTAGGGACTGCTGGATGTTTAACATGCTGTTAAACTGCACAGAGATATTTTCATTTATTTCCATTTCCATTATTAGAAATATTCTTTCAACATGGAAACAAACAACCACATAGAAAACAGAAACTCAGTGCGTCTTCAGCCTTCTCCAAAACTAAAATGAAAAATTGAAGCTCCAGTCGATACAGTGAGAGGGAGAAGAATATAACTAGCAGGCGGTGGAGGTTGGTGAAACAACAACAGCAGCAATCAGTAATGTCTTATTCTTTCATCAGAAAGACAGCAACCAAGCCTTGTGCATATTAATCGCAGATGCATTTTTCCCTCCTTCCTTCCTCCTCCTCTGTCCCCTCTTCAACACTCCTCCACTCCTTTCTCCGCCTCACTCCTCTCATCTTCTAAGGCTATAATCACTGGGCTTACACTTCACTGTCACTCCTCAATGCCAGCGTGAATGTGTGTGCCTGTGTTTTTCTAGTCTATTTGTGTGCCTGCGTGTACTGTACTTGTGTACAGTATGTGTGCATGTGTGTGCGTTGCAGCCCATGCAGCTTGTACATGGGTGTGGATGAACACATGCATTCTCATGTTTATACTCTCTGCTGTGCTCTGCATGCGTGCACATACAGGGAGGTCCACCCCCTACTGCGTGTGTGTGTATGTGGGCTAAGATTCCAGCTTCCTTGATAAGCATGGAATTCAGGTTGGCTAGCATCATTAAGCTCTTATATAAGTGTACACATGCACACACACATGCACACATAAATACATAATCTGCATACATAGGTGGTCCAGTTATTAGACAATAAGTCTGTAGGCCTGTGTTCTGTTGCAAAGGAAAAGATATTATAATGCTTTTCATAACAGCACAATGGGCAGAAGGTAACAAAAGATATCATCAGCAGGAGAATATCTTTATTCATTTTGCTGGCTGAGAGTGTCATTACCCACTGCATCTTTTTAAGAATGCATTTTTATGGTATGTATGTTTTTTGGTTAATTAAGAGTCATCCCGTCAGTTTCTGTGTGTGTGTGTGTGTGTGTCGTATCGCAGACAGAGTGGATGAGTATCAAACTTTAAAATTATATATTTTACCTGTGTTTTGACATTTTCACATCAAACTCGACTGTCCCAAGAGGGTAGCCGTGATATCAGGTCATAATGAGATTATTTGCAGTCAGATTTTAAGAATAACGACTCATTATCTCGTTTTCTTTCTGTCTCTTGTGCCCTTCAGATCACCAGAAGCTGGAGCGAGAGGCTCGGATTTGTCGCCTGTTGAAACACCCCAACATTGGTGAGGAAGTGCTTTTTGTTTTGGTTCCTCCTATCCCCAGAGACTGTCTGATTAAGCAGTAGAACTTTTGATAGAATGAAACCCAAATCTATAACCACTTGCTTCAAGGTAAACACCCATTTATTGCTCTGTATCACAAAACAAATCTGATTTTTATTACCTTTTGCAAAGGGAGATCAGTTTTAGTATTAATTCAAATGTAAACCTTTATACAGAAACAACCCATCTATGATTGGTCATCAGAACAAATGTAGGCTAGTAGTAGCAATAAGTGCTAAAATACACAAGTGTAATGATATCCATTTATTTCGGCTGATTAAATAGACCCCTTCATGCTAGAACACCCCTACAGTGCTGTAAATATATATGATGTAAGACTCAATTATTATGACTCCCTGCAGTTTCTACTCCACGCACAGACACACTTACTCCCTCCTCATCTCCCTGTTTCTCCCAGTTTAAATGCGGCTGTGTTATGGTGGTTTTAATGCATTTGTTTTCAAAAAGCAAATAGTTTGTAGGTCCCCTGTCACCTCAGTCAAGAAAATAATACCAAAATTATATAAAATCTTTGTTTTTCTCTTTCAGTTCGTCTCCATGACAGTATATCAGAGGAGGGCTTCCACTATCTCCTCTTTGACTTGTAAGTCATCCTCCTTCACCTTCCCCACCCTTGCCTACATATGCAATTACATAACTCTCTCCTCTATATTACCCCACCTCCCGACCACCACCACCACCCACGCCCTCAACATCCATCTCTTGGCAATACCCTCTAGTTTCCATGGTAACGGTGTGGGAACGGGGTGGATTGGGGGAAGGGGGGTGCCATGGAAAACAAGAAATGAAGTAGCAACGCTTACTTTAAAGCTGTCATAGCGCTCCCCCCTCACAACCACCCCCACCCCCACAACCCCACCACCGCATCCCAGTTTTAACAAATGCGTGTTTATTTGTGTGCGTGTTTGTCTGTGTGCAGGGTGACTGGAGGTGAACTGTTTGAGGACATCGTAGCCAGAGAGTATTACAGCGAAGCTGACGCCAGGTAGGAGCGCAGCCGTCACTCCTGTATGTGTGAAAGTGCTTCTCCTTGTCCTTAAATGGTCTGTGTCTCCTGTTGTCTTCTCTTCTTCGTTGTTTTACACTTATGTATTTTTCCTTTTCTGTTGTGACTCTTCTTTGCTCCTCTTCCTGTGACTTTCCTCTAAACTTTTCCTTCCTGCTCTTTTCTTATTTCCTTTTCTCTCTCTTGCGTTTACTGTCCTCTTTTGTTACTTTTTGGTTGCTCTACTGTTTCTATTCTCTCTTCCTGTTCCTGTTAACTTTTTACTTTACCTCCTATTTTCATCAACCTGTTACTGTTTTCTTTCCTTTCTATCTCCTTCATTTTCACTGTTCCTCGTCTGTCCACTGGTTTTCCTTCAAATCAATTCCACCAAACTTCACCTTTCACTCTAAAATGAGAGCAATCTTTATGTCCAATCTGAGGTTTGACTAATGTGGCCTTTCCTGGCCTAATCATTTGCTTAGTCTATTTTACAAATGTGTGCTGCCCACATCAGCTATAACTTGAAACATTGAATGGGAATCTACAAGTTATTGCAGACTTTAATTTCAGAGAGCAGCACAGCCTGTTGGGATTAAAGATCATCTAGTCTCAGCATCAACTGTCTCATTGAAGGGCAATCATATTTGTAATGTTATCAACAGACTCTGGTCAAACCTGTAGTTTGTGGCTTTTTACATTTTGCAATTAGCTTGACTGCTGCAGATGGTCCTGGGTTCACTCCCACTATGTTGTTGCCCCCTTCATTTATCCCCTGCGCCCCTCCTTACTTAAACAGTGAGAGAGATACAAACAAGTGGCCCTGATACTCAAATGTTTGTGTGTATGTCTCACCATCTCTGTTTCTTCTCTTAATTTTCATTCAGCCTTTTTATTAACTTTAATTTTCTCTCTCCACCACCATCAATGTTGTTTTATAGCTCACTCCCACCACTCGTGCTGACTCATCCACACACACACACACACACACACACACACACACACACACACACACACACACACTTTTTAACCAATGGCGGAAGAGGACATTGAATCAAATTGAGTAGTAAGGGGGGTGGACAGACAGAAGGGTGAGAGAGATACTTGAAAATGACAGTTGTGATGTGGGTGTTAGTCCATTCAGCAACATTAAAAGTGAAACTGCATGGTCGGATGTTGTAGAAACTGACTGCAGACGCAAATGGTTGTCTTCAGCCGTGGTGTCTACCTCAAAGCTGTTTGACTTGTAGCTTGAAAACAGTGAACTTCACCAATTGCCTTTTCACAGTTTGCATTAATTCTATTTATCTGATTGTACAAAATGCAAAGGTTTCATTTATATTGACAATCACAGCTGAGCTCACAGCTCACAACTCAGCTGGGGGGTAAGCTCCATCAGCAATTGAATCAAGCCTAATAAGGTCTGTTCCTTATAGTTTTCCCACACTTGATACCTGATTATCTTATTAGATGGATTGGAGAAACATTGTGGTTTTTATGTAGCTCTCCAGTTTGTCTTGAGTTTTTTTTTTTTGTCAAATGTTGGTTTGATTTGGTGGCACAGCATGTCACTCAGTGCAAAAGTCAAATCCCACTATAATTTTAGTTTATAATTGCTTCTGTATAATACAAAAATACAAATCCCAGCTTTAAAAAAATAAAACAAATAATATGTATATGAGTTTTTTCTGTCAAAGACAAATGCTAATTTTGCACTGGCATCATTAGGGAAACTGCTTGCCTAATGTCAGTGAAATCCCTTCCAAACAAAGCTTTAACTTCATGAAACTCAATGAATAACATTATGAGAGTGTTTTTAACTATAATCTGCATGAAATGTCAAATTACATACTTTCAACAAGAAAATTCCCCTTTGATGTTTTAAGTGAGGGTGACAGCATATCCGATGCAGCCAGAGAGAAATGTATAACATCAACAAATCTGACTTTGAGTAAAAAAAAAAAAAAATTGTTTTGATGACTCAAACTGTTCTCAAATCAATGAATAACAAACTGACGACTCTCCGTCCTACAGCATAGCAGAAGTAGACTCCTTTACACACACGCACACACACACACACACGCACACACACACACACACACACGCACACACACACACACACACACACACACACACACACACACACACATATTTGAAACAGGAATGAGTGAAAGAGAGAGAGAGCCTGAGTATGTTGTCTTGAAATTGATAATTAACAGACAAAACAATAACCAAATGTCAGACGTAGCACTGTGGTGCTGTTTGAATTTGACAACTATGACAAACATCTCTA
The DNA here is from genome assembly GCA_008933995.1 of Datnioides undecimradiatus. Taxonomy (NCBI): domain Eukaryota; kingdom Metazoa; phylum Chordata; class Actinopteri; order Lobotiformes; family Datnioididae; genus Datnioides; species Datnioides undecimradiatus. The sequence goes on from WARS01000015.1 coordinate 13,242,842, forward strand.
TATCATGCACAGCCACAAACAATCTCATATATTGACTATTCAGAAAAGTTGAGGTGAACCAGTGAGACTCATGTATTTGCACTTATCTCCCTCATATTCTCTGTAAACAGTGCAAAGGCTGTTTGCAGTTGAACATTGACCAAGCTCTGCTTTCTGTCCTCAAGAGTGCCATATTTTTTTTGCTCCCATGCACCTTTGATGACCTGCAAAGCTGCAACAGATGGTTTGCTCTTTTACACTGGCAGTCCCTCCATCACCGTCACTTAGCTGTGTCTCAGTTAGTCGCGCAAATCAAAAATGGAAATGCTAAAAGAAATAGGCTAACTTAAACCATTTGTGGCTTTTACAAGGCAGTTTTTGATCTTCAGAAAACTGTCCCAAAGGTAGAGGATTTCAGTTTGCTAATTATATAGATGTTTTGCCTGTTTGTCTCCTGTGTGCTAAGGACAACAAAACTGCATATTTAGCTGTGGAACTTCTGATTTGGCTTTATTCTGGTAACGTAAGCCAGCTACCAAAGTCATGCACAAGATATATGTACATCAATTTTGTTCACCTTGGTTTTCTTATCTCTTTGGTAAATGTGGAAAGTTTTTTTTTGCCTGTATATCACATATGTGTTCAGATTTTTTTCATTTTAGAGAATAGAGTTACAGGAGTGTGTATATAACTTGGTGAGTCCGACAGCTTTGTATGGACCAAAATGCTGGACCCCACAAGTTTAGCTGTAGGGTTACAAGGTTAGGATTACAAATAGGTTATGCTTATGATTAGGACAGGGCAACTGTGCCCTAACCCTAACATCTAAATCCCTCCTAGTGATTGCTGTCTGTCCCACCCACCTTGTAACCCTTGCCATACTCATCCCCAGATCATGCACACACACACACACACACACACACACACACAGACAGACACGCTCACTTTTCTCTCCCTTTCCTTCTGAATGTCAGTCATCCAGGCCAGTCCCCCCACCCCCAGCTTCACTCCCTTGGAGACCAGCAAGAACTGGGACTTTAATTAGCTACGATAATTAGTCTCACATACTCGTGCACTCACGCACACCTCAAACTGTGCTGCATCACACCTTGTCGCCCCCTGTCAGAATCTATCAGAGTTTTTCTTCAGTATGGTTTGATTAGGTAGAGGCCACAATGAGTACACCTTGGGAGTAAATTACACCCAAAGCTGAATCCAGCTATTTTTCCTCTCTAGGCAGCAGGCCAACAGAAAAACAATGTCCCAGAAACACAGCACTGCTAACATGTTACCTACCTGCACATTTACAGTTGTATATCCCTGCATTTATTTCTTTTGCTACATAGCATAGAAAACACAACAACAGGACATTGCATACATTATAGACAAGCTTGGCCTTACTGTATTTCAATACAGTGTGTATATTAATAATGAAATCATACACAAGCATAAGAGATGGTGCCCTCTGTTGACACACAGACTGGCTTTGTGTTTGATTTCCCTCCCAGTATGTCTTTACTTCCCTGCAGTGAACAGTAGGACATTGATGCACAAAGTGCTGAGCAAGTCACATTTTTTGGCAAGTGTGACCATGGCTGCACTGTTTTCCCTCCTCGCCCCACCAGGAGTTCATCAACAGACGAGTCCTTTGGAATGACATAATGGTTTGGGATAGAGAGATGCTAGAGGCACGCAAAAATGGACAAACAAAGGAGTGGGGCGGAGGTGCTCTCCTCTTTCTAAATGCCATACGCAATAAGTCACTGACAGGTCAAGCGTGTGCAAGTTTCTCATTATTTTTATGTTGTATCAAAGAGCAAAAGTCATCTCAAACTGCAGGTCAGGGAATAAATGAAGCAGAAAAGTGTGTTGTTCCCTGTGGATCTTACTCTGTTATCTGAGGCCAAGTCAGAGGCATGAGCTCTGGACAAATAAAACACAAAGTGGGGTGTGGACAGTGACATCACCTTATTATGATCAACCCATGAGCCCTGAAAAAGATGATCCTAACTAGCAAACCTATGCAAACCTGCAGTGTTACCAGTTTGAATTACAGACAGTGGCCTTACTTTTATTGATTATGTGTAGGACCTTAAAAGAGAGTTGATTCAGTTGCATGGACACTGATTTTCATTCTGCTGACGTGATTATGTAAACAGATTTAGTACAGTCTGATTTTTACATGGGCCAGCGTATTTAATGTGTGAAAATGATGAGACATCATGCATGTTTCATATATCTTTTTTGTTTACCATAAACACTTTTCAGAATAAAGGCTAATCACCTAAGGGCAGGTTGTCCAATTGGGGACAGAAATAGAGTCCTCAGTTTGAAAATACATGATTGTTGGGTCAGTAGTCGAGATAAGGATTAGGCGAGTATTGGTCATGGTTGGGGTACATCTTCAGGAAATGAATGGAGGTCTACACAGGGTCTCCAGAAGTGACCTAAGTAAATGTCAGTGAGTATGAGCATGTATGCATCTCTCTCATTCTCCCTCTCAGTCCTCCCACTCACTAGACACTGTGTGGGTGTGGATCCTGCAGGCTGCGTATCTCTTTGCACCTGCTATTAGTCACATATTCTGCACATTAGATTCTCTCATTGCACCAAGCCTACATTCACACACACACACACACACACACACACACACACACACACACACACACACACCAGAGTGAGCTAGTGTATCTCTTGCAGTGTGCACACAGTAATATGTTTTCCTTTTAGTGATGGGAAAATAGCCTTGCATCAGCCCACCAGTCTTCCATGATTCAGTTTCATCCTATACATAAGTGTTCCATTTCTTGTATTATTATCTCCCTTTGCTCTTCAGAAGCCTCCGTTCTGCTCTGTTACAATCTTTCACCTTTTTCTTTTGGTCTCCTCTCCTCTCCTCTCCTCTCCTCTCCTTTCCTCTCCTCTCCTCTCCTCTTCTCCTCTCCCTCTCCCTCTCTCTCCTCTCCTCTGTTGGTGGTGTTGTTGTCATGTTTGTCTGGCAGGATGTTCTGCTGTGGCTGCTCTTGTCTCTCATCATGTTTTAAAAAGCAAAGCGAACCGTTTTTGTCTCCTCCACCCACCCATCCCTCCCCTTCCAAAACCTCTTATCTGCATCAATCTCTCTCTCCTCTGCCTCTCTCTTGTCTTCTGCCTGTTATCTGTCCTCATTTCAGCCAACATCTCTGTCACTTGGCCTCCTCTAACCCTAACCTACCCATTTTCCTCTTTAAAATTGTCCTATTCATCTCTCTATGTACCTTCTCTCTCACCTGGCATCCTGGCATCTCTGGCATCCTCTTTCTTCTCTCCTCACCCACCTCCCCTCCACTCATCACCTTCCTCCATCTCTGCCCCTCCTTCCCTCCCTGCTCCCTCCGCCCTCCTCTCTCTGTTTTGTCTACAGTCACTGTATCCATCAGATTCTAGAAAGTGTCATCACATTCTAACATGACGCCAGTACTTTTAGGGACCTGAGTTAGTATGTGTGAGGCATCTGCATCCTCACACCCCGCCCTACTCGCACAAACTTTGCCTGCTCCTTTCCTTCCTCCATGCTTATCCCTCCTTCCTTCGTCCTTCCTTCCTTCCTCCTCTGTCCCGTTGTTTGTTTTGTTTCCTGTCAGTTGCTTGTCTAATGTCCGCCTGTCCGACTTGTCTCTGTATGGTCTTGTGATGCTCTAAGTTTCCTCTTTTTCTTATTTTTTGTATTTTTATTTTTTTTAACTAAACCGGCCGTAGCCTGCCTCCCCCCCCTCCATCTGCCCTCCCACCGTTCTCTTGTTATTTTTACAAACAACCACAAAACAAAATCTCCTGTACTGACTGACTTAGCGATTGATCTAATCAATGAATGAGCCTTGCACACACACACACACACACACACACACATCTTTCTGCAGGTGTGATAAATATCCAGTGTTTACACACGCCCGTGCACACAGCATCAGTCTCACTGGCCTCAGTTATATTTATTTGATCCTCATTGATTTTCTCTGTCTTTGACTTGTTTATTTTATTGTATTGATCTTTCAGGGCGGCCTCATTCAACATCAAATTGAGGCTTTATAGACCTGTTTAGAGATCTCAGAGCATTTTGGCATACCATTGTTTAGTTATACAATATTCAATCAGCATGTCATGAGCTCATGCTTTGTGTACCATGTGGTTGAACTCCTAACCAGCACTGTGATAGTAAACCCTCAGGACAGTTTTACAGAATTATTAGGTTCACTTATTTCATTACTTACATTACTACATACTTTCATAATAACTATTTTCTCCCTGCCAGGGATATACAGTATTAGAGGTTAAACTCGGTTTACACATTTTTCACCCTGACATAAGTTACATCACTGTGCTGCTTTATTATGCTCATGAAAATCAGAATTTGTCTTAAATACTTTTTTTATTGATTGATTATTCACCAAAATGACTATATAATATTGTGTTACCTTTATATAAGTGACTATACCGGTGTATTAGTAATGTTTCCATAAGTAATATGAATTCCTGTATTAATCATGATGGATTTTTTGTTTGTTTTTGTTATTAGTTAGTTATAGTTGAGGTGTATTGACTACCACCAGTCCTTTAATTTCTTTTTTTTTTAAAAAACACAGTTGTAAAGGCTGATTTGTTTTTGACTTGCAGTTTTTCACAGGAAGCACAATCTTGAAAAATCTTTCCAGCGTTTAATGCTTGTACTGTCACCTGAACCATCACTTTTATTCAGATCCCAGAGATGATACTTGTCAGTGATTTGTAGATCTAATTATTCAGGTCCTCTTTGAAGAGGGCTGTAAAAGTGCACCACCTTGCTGGTTTGTAACAGAGCCATAAACAAACACATCTTAGAGCAGATTACACACATACACAGAGGCACTGCTTATAGACAGAGTGTGTCTTTGCATTTTTTGTATGTTTCTGTAAGGAATATATATGACTGCAAGAAGTCTGAATAAATTCAGGAATATATGATGTTAGATACAACAAACACTAGGTGTAGTATCAATGGCATGATCACCACTAACTGCTAATTAACATAGGAACGTTTGGATGATCTCCCTCCGTGAGGACAGAGCACACACACACACAGGAGGATTCTCACCCTGTCGGTTACAAAAACTCAGCAGCTGACAAACCAAAGCGGGGAGGATGGAGATAGACACATACACACACCCTTAACTACAAGCATACCTAGACACAGGCACTCATTTGCACGTGTGAATGAAGGTGCAAAGAAACACACAAACAGATTTCATAGGTGGGCCTGATTTGGCCTCACCACGCATTCGGTCACATGTGTTGGCTTTTAGTGATCCCTCAACACACATCACTCAACACTCAGCACACCCATACGCACACACAGATCGTAGCATTTAGGCTGTAAATGTGACCTGCCTAGTATTTATTCATTGGGAGACCTTTAGAAACAAGACACAGGATTACAATTTATAGCTCTGAACTTTACAGCCATACCAGTCCATCCTCTCTCTCCTGTCCCCTCTCTCTCCCTGTCTCCCTCTCTGTCTGTCTTTCTGTCACCTGTTTCTGCCTCTCTCACTCTCTGCCCCTCTCTCTCTTGTTTCTATCATGTTGTTATAATATTTAGCAGACTGGCCAGACTCCTGCTTTTGTGCAGCCTGTAACTGTAAGCCAGTCTTCAGGTCTGTATGCTTGTTGAAACAGTCCACTATTTACAACTCACTGTCTGTTTTAAGTAGGCTGCTACTTCAGACCATTCTTCATTTGACCATTAAAAGGAAATTGTACTGCATAATTTCTCTCTAAAGAACAACAACAAACAAATGTTACAAGTAATAATCCTACAAAAAATCCATGATGCGCGCTGCATACTAAAATAAGTTTGTATTTTAATCTTCGCATCACACACACACACACACACACACACACACACACACACACCTCATCAGACAATTAGACTAATGACTGGGCAGCTGCACAGAGGCAGTGCCCTGTGTTGAGAGAAAATAGCAGTCCAGCAAAACCAGATCTATGAACTGTAAAAATAAATATTGTTCAGTGAAAGAAAAAAAACCCATATAGGTATTTTTCTAGTAACTATTTCACAGTTGAGTTTCTCTTTTTTCAACGACCATTTTTGAAACAACTGCAAGGTGTTGTTTATTTAATAAGTTTCTATTTAATTTGTGTGCATTATTCTAATGGAACAAGTATCTCTGTGAGTTTAATCAATGCATATGTTTTTATTGCTAATTTGCATCTTCACTGCCTGTGTGAAGATTTTTTTAAAAACTCCAATATTGCATCTTACCTTCAAGTTTTGGCGTTAAGTATATTCTTTGACAGTTGTTGGGTTTTTCAGCGTTACCCTCTTTTTGATAGTGAAATACTGTCATTTTCGCTCAATATTTTATTTTAACTAAATTTTTCAGAATGCTCTTTCATGCTGCAGAAAATATGCCATTCAATATGCATTCAATAGTGAAGTAAAATCAAGAGAGCACCTTAATCTAAATCTAGAAGAAGCTGCTTTGGAAAGCTACCACAGTTTCAGTCACTCTGTCGGTGCGACAATCAGCAGGAAAGCAGTAGAAAGACAGCATTCATGTCACAAAGTGATCTCTGCTGGTATTTTTTGATTGGCATACACAGCACCCTGTGTTGCACTGTGACGAAGGTTGATGACATTCAACTTTTTTGCTGTGGCAAATGCGATACCGGTAAAATGAATGACAGGCTGTATTTTTCAGTCACTCTTTCAAAATGACACTGCACTTTTAGTTTATCAGGTTCCTTCAAAAACGCCTCATCGTAGACTTTATCTTGTGTGATTGAACTGTGTTGCCCTATCTGTGTAATTTCTGAGGACTGTCAAACTCTGACATAAATAACCCTAAACATAAACTGTTGGAGATATTACATGTCTGGACATTATGTCTATGATGTGCTTTTGGAATTAGGAAAACAAAAAAGACAACTGCATAACTGGTCCAGAAATACACGTTTCATAACCAGCAGCTATCTGTTAACAGGGGTGGATTTTTTCCCCCCAATCCTCAAATAAATAAATAGATAAATAAAAATGTGGTTCCAAAGGAACAAAGCCCCTGAACGTTGAATGAATTTCCACTTTTGGTCAGTGCACAGGAAGCAGGCATTCATGTTTCTTGGCTTTAGATCCACACACAGTGCTAAATCTAACAGCACAGATGCTTGTGTGTCAGGGAGAGAATAGGTGTGTTATGCAGTTCAGCATCAGTTCAAACAAACACGTACAAACACAAATGCACAGACACATATGTATGTTATATATTATATAAAATATATAATATATAGTATCTGTATAGTATATATCTTGTGTCTGTATAATTATCTGCATTGATATAGACTCAAACTTCAGTCATCCCTCAGTGTCCCTTACGGTTTTTTCACTTTGGGTTTTTATTTTAGTGTCGATTGCCTAGCGACATCAGAATGACAGCTCTTGTCAGCAGGCCAGCAAGGCCCGGCAATAGACATGGCATTGATCCCAGACACATCTTTTAAATGTTATTAATTGCACAATGACTCACTCCTTCCCTTACCTCCTTCATCAACGCCTTCTGTACTTTACGACCAGCCACATTCTCCACGCCCTCTCATCACCCAAGGCCTGCTGGCTAAAACGTTGAGGGACGTGGTGTATCTGGATCCCGCCTGCAGCCAACTGAACAGTTAAATGTATTTTCATAGATGAGTATGTCTGTGGATATACTACGTCTATGAAAGGCAAAACCACCTGTAATCATAGAGTACATCCATTGGTTAGTTGCTGAATATCTTGACTCTGACTGAAAAGAATCTTCTGTTGCAGGCGATCCACAGATGCGCCTCAGGCTAGGCTCAGCATGTCCAATAGTTAGCTGCAGCCAGCCCCAAACAAAGACACACTCGTGAAGGTCATTGGTGACATCTGCTGCACTATAGGTTGTTTTTTAGATTTTTGTTTGTAACCATTGTAAACTTAGATCACCTTTTACATGGCTAAGCTCAGCACAGAAGAACAAGCAAACATGCAGGATAATCAGGACATATTGGTAATCATGTGGCATGTGCAGTTGGCCTTTCCTTCCAAGGCACAGTGTTTAGCTCACCTAGCCTATGTAATAACAATACACAAGAACAGTTCAAATGAACCCTAATTGGCTTCATCTGTATTTATCCTGGCTGTGTGCTTATCTCTTGGACAACCAATAAAGGTGACAGTGTGACACCTGACAACCGGAAAAAGAGCCTTTCAACCCCAGTTGGCCTCCTTAATCCTTCTGCTCCTCTATCTTCCTTCCACCCACCTTCCCTCCTTCTCTCCCACACACCTGGCCTGTGCACGAGATTGTAGTGCTGCTCAGACTAACATGCGCCCCCCTTCCTTGGTGTTCGCATGCAGTCATTGCATCCAGCAGATCCTGGAAGCGGTGCTCACTGCATCAAATGGGTGTGGTGCACGGGACCTGAGTAGTGATGGGGATCTGCTGTCCCTTAAGAGTGTGTTAGCTCCTTTGTGTGGGGAGGGGGTGAGGGGTGTGTTGTCTGTCTGGTCTGTGTAGAGTCCATTCAGTGCTTGGCTTTGTCTGTAATGTTTGTGGACTTAATGTCTTTCCAGCCTCCCTGGCTTAGGGGGGTTTGGATCAACTCATTTCCTGAATTTTTTCACAACCCTACTTTTTATATGTTATAGGCCTACAGAATAGTTGCTTTCATTACCCAGTTGAAAATCATTAAGAGAAACCGAAAGCCAAGCTTCCTTTCCCTCGTCAGAGCTAGAACAGTTCCTGCAGCTTTGTGGCAATCACTACTGACACTGTCAAACACCACCTCCAACCTTTCTCTGGCTCTGCCCTGCGATACACAGCCTCCAGCTCTGTGCAGTCTTTTTCCTGTTATTATACACCACTTCCCCCAAATCTGTTGAGATTTCAAGCATGCTTTGGTCACTTCGCTGACAATGCCACACGCTCTGTAACCTTTTGGAACAGGATCTTGTCATTTGCTTAGCAGTCCATCCAAGATGGCCCAGGAGGATACTTAATCAGCCTCTGGTCAAGAAAAGATGTTAACTATTGATTATGAGACACCCTGTGTGGTTTTCGATCGCCTTGCTCCATTCATAATGACTCTCAGTGCTTCAATGGGACAGCCCATTTTCTGTAAGCGACATCAATTGACCTGTGATGTTGTGACATTTGTTTATATCGGCTGACTGGTTGGTGGCACAATCTTTTTTAGGGTTGCAAACCGAGAGCCAGTTGCTAATTTTGACCTGGTTGCAAGTTTCTTAGAACTGTCGTGTTGCTCAATAGATGTATTTTTGTAGAGCTTCTATACATGCAAGTCCTTATGGTTCATATTTAGTTTAAGCTCTCAAGGATTTTTTGCTGAGCTTGAAAATGCATTTTTCGTGTTTGTTCTGTGATAAGCTGACTGTGAACTGACTCACAATAACTGAAGTTTTGCTCAGGTTTGTGTTTAAATTTAGCTTCATGCTGTGCTTAAACAATGCAGCACCTCAAATATGATGAGCTGTGTGTGATTAAGTGTCTAAACACATAAATCAAACTCACCCACAGTCTCTGGCCGTCATATCTTGCACCTGGTGGAAATCTATTTGTATGTGCATGCTTGTATGTTGCATCTTGTTGTGTGTGGTGCACTTTGTCAAGTGAACCTCCCTCTATACCAAATGTCAGTTGCAGCATTCCAGCAAAGCGATGTTGTGTTCATCAGAACTGTTAATGGCTATTTCTTTTATTTAGCCGACCGCCTATCTGGTTCACACCAAGCGATCGAGAGGCATTTCATGCAATAGGTCATAGTGTGATGATGAGGACAGCCTGGGTGACAAGATCCCTCAAATTAGGAATTGGGTTATGGTAAATGAGATGACAACACAGAAAAAAAGATTTATACAGTATGAGTTTTTTATATATATATATATATATATATATATATATATGTATATATATATATATATATATATATATATATATATATATATATATATATATATATATATATATATAAAAAAACCCATCAAATTGCCTTATTCAGGCTGCACACCTGATGGAGAATATAGTTTTAATCAGAAATTAATTTGATTCAAGTGGACTGCCTTTCAGATCATATTTCAATGTGAATAGCAGTACTTTTATTCTGAAACAAGAAATCGGTGAAATAAAACAAAAATAGTTCTTATAAAGAGACACGGCACTTTAATTAGGCCCAAAACTCATACACAATGCAGAACCCTAAGGTATTTCTTGATAAGATAGTTAACTATTTAATTTCCAATTTTAAACTCTAACATGCATAACAGTGTTTGGCACCTTTTTAGAAAAAGAGAAAATTGAAAATTGTAAAGCCATTGTTAGCCAACCCTGACTTAAGTCTGGACAGACACAGCATAATTTGTTCAAGCCAAGGTAAAATGACGTCCAATTCATTAATGTCTACATTTCTGACACTCCACTCAGCTCCAGACCCTCTATAGACATACAGAGATATACATGGGAATAAAGAAACATGGGAATCATTTCATTTCAAACGCCCACTCATGAACTGCTCTCGTATACAGCTTTCTCTGTCTTCTGCATACCCTTCCTCTCGCTCTTTCTCAATCAAACCTGTTGCTTGACACCACTGTGTCTGTGTGTGTGTGTGTGTGTGTGTGAGTTTGATAAAGAGATTGAGAGGGAAGGAGCACTTATGTCAAAAAAAATGATGGCGATCGCTGCCGTTGTGTCTAAAAATGTGGCCTGGATGTTGTGCATTTCATTTACGCATCTTTTTGATGGAAGTGCACACTTCACTAGAATTTACTCCCACATACATTTGCCCGGATAATCTTACTGCTGCAGTGTTGGCAAGTTCTTACTCCCTCGTTCACAAAAGAGTATAGCTTAGTGGTAGAGCTGGGAGACTGTGAGGACGGATTACTGGTTCGCTCACCCACAGTCTCTCTCTCTCTCTCTCTTTCTCTTGCTCATTTACTTGTGGACTCAAAGTCTCTGAAATCACACTTATAAGCATCTGCACTTAAAGTACACAGTATTACTGGGTCTCGAAACAAATTAGCTGAGGAAGGCAGAAGGAGCAAAGACACGCTGCTGCAATGCAGGGGAGGCAGTGGCAGAAAAGCAGCCTAAATATAATGTCCTCGTTCTCCCCGTGCTGTAAGTGTGCGCTTCTGTTGCCGTTTACAGGGGCACATTTCAGGAAACAGAGGAGGAAAAACAAGAGAAAACGACTTACTAGTGATACTACCCAGGGGACTTCTGTTCAGTTAATAGAAGCACTTATTAATATGCACGTCAGTGTAAGTGTAGGGCTATTAAATATCCACATCTGCTGCATGTTTGCAGCACAGGTGTTACTGTCAACATACCTATATTCAGTTTAGTCAAAACAAGACAGCGGCACTTAAAAACTCTGTTTTGCACAGATCAGGAATGCAGATGATAACCCAGATAACCCAAAAAAATTATAAAGAAGTCGAACAGAGCTGCTCTAATTTTAGACATTATTTTTCTGGACGAGTGAAACATTAATTAGTCGGAGACAAAGAACTGTGTTTATTTGTTTCTGTGTGATGCCAGACTGAAGTTGAGTATTTTGTGGTTTTTAACCCTTGCTGAGCTAGGCTCTGTGCTGTCTTACTAACTCATAGCTGGCGAGTCTCCAAAATGAAATCATGAAAATTACGGACACCAATAAAAAACAGAGTCACTGTGTTGTGTGTTTTTTGTTATTTCCAACCATATCGCTTTATTTGTCATCCAAGATTGTCCGCTTCTTGTACGGAGGCAATGATTAAGTGAGATTGAGAGAGACAAAGTGAGGAGGAGCAGGGGCCAGTGGGGATAGCATCCCATTATTAGAACCCTCTTCTGACAGAGAGTAATGAGGCTGACTGCATTATCTGGGCCACAGAGATGGAGCCTATAGACCACAGCACGCCACATGAGGCTAGGACAGAAAAGCAGTGCAGACTGACTGGGTTGTGTAGACGCATAAGACTGTACAATGATAAAGTTAGTCCACGTTTCCTCTGCTGAATTGACTAACCTTTATTGTACAGAATCATGTGTCTGTACAAGTTTTTCAAATGACATCTAAGTCCGGTGTATCTGTGTTTTGTGTGTGTGTCTGTCTGTGCACGTGCACTGAATACAGTTCAATGTAATGTACTGTGTTGAACCCAATTACAAACTTGCTGCATGCATAGCTGTCTGCCTCCAGTTCTTCCTTCACTAGGACAGTGTGTATGTATAGTTCTGCCAGCCTTCTCTTCAAAATGTTTGGTAACCTTATTTCTCTCTTCCTCTCCACTTCAGCCAGAGAACCTGCTCCTAGCAAGCAAATGTAAGAATGCCGCAGTGAAGCTGGCCGACTTTGGCCTTGCCATTGAGGTGCAGGGGGATCAGCAGGCCTGGTTTGGTAGGTACAGTGGATACAGTAGTGAATCACATTTGTATCTTATATGTATGTTTCTAAAGGCAGAAAGGGGTCAATATGCCTAGAAAAAGGTTTACAAAGGTCAACAATTTTGTGGGTTAGTAAAGGAAAAATGACCTAAGGATAGAAAAAGCTTCAGCTGACAGACAGAGTCACTAAATCAGTCTGTGCTCTTAGTGTGCACCCTCTTGTGGTCATGGGCGAGGAAAGATTTAAAGATGTGCTCCCTATACTAAAACCACAGAGTCCATGAGAACGATGTAAGTGGTGCCACAGTTGTGTTACACTGATGCCAGAGTTGTGTCCTTTTTACTTAACAAAGTTGCTCACTTCTCTGTCATTAAAAGATAAGCTTGATCTTTTGTAGTGTTTTGCATTTGATAAATGGTGAACTGGCATTGATCTGGCACCAGAAGTGATCCTGAATCTATGCTCCATATGCCCAGGCAACATCCACACTCCTGCTGGAATCCGCCCGCCAGCTGTGTCGTCTCTTGCTTTTCTGAAGGAGAGATTTGCCAGTACCTTCACAATCAGCTGACCTTAAAGTTTCAAATCTATCCTTAAGATCTTAGTCCACTGTGTGGTGAATAGGTTTTAGCTTACAGAAGATTATCTTGCTTTCTATACAAGCTGATCCAAGGAGAGCAGATACACAATCTGTTGCCTTAAGCATGTCAATCAATTGTGTGTGTGTGTGTGTGTGTGTGTGTGTGTGTGTGTGTGTGTGTTTTTACTGCAGGATTTGCTGGCACACCGGGATACCTGTCCCCTGAGGTACTGAGGAAGGAGGCATATGGCAAACCTGTGGACATCTGGGCCTGTGGTGAGAGACACACACTCATTCGCACACTTGACACACATATGGCATTTCCTGGATGATTGTACACATGCACATACACACAAACCCATAAACACAAGTTCTAACAAATGTGTGTGTGTGTGTGTGTCCATGTGTCCATATGTGTTTCTGTGTGTGTCTCAGGGGTGATCCTCTACATCCTGCTGGTGGGTTACCCTCCTTTCTGGGATGAGGACCAGCACAAGCTGTACCAGCAGATCAAGGCTGGGGCCTACGATGTGAGTCTCCTCTCCTGCTCTCTCGTTTCTCCCCTCTCCTCTCTTCCCTCTGCCCTCGTTGCTTTTTGGCAGTGTTACGTAACTCAGTCACCTCATTCATATTTCAGGGGGTGCAAGAGAGGGAGCCTCACCTTAGATCACATTTATGTCCATGCCAAATAGAGAGAGAGCGAGGCTGACTGACTCTCTGGCAGGGATTCTGGGCTCATAGGACACAGAGCTCGACATTTAGGCCTAAACACAACAGGACCTGATGGGTTTAGAGTTTCTTAACAAATTGCTCAGGGCTGTGCTTGGGCTGTCCTCCTTATATTGTTGAAACTTGCACAGGCACACACACACACACACACACACACACACACATACACACATTCACAGTTGCACTACAGGGTCCATATCTGGCCTGAGATAAGAAAAGCAAATAAATCAGCTTAAACTTCACACATTATGAAAAAAATCAATATGCCAGGAACTGAAAACAAACTTTGAGCTCTTCAGACATTGCTGCCACAAGGGAGTCGCCAGAAGCTGTGCAGCAAACTACTATGTTCTATTTAAAGGGGTGACAAATGCCCCATTAAAAGTGGACCATATCTTATAATGACATTTTGCACGTGATACACAAGAGCATAAATATATGTGTTCTTTAGATTTGCCAACAAGGATTTCATCCGTTTAATATACAGTATGATTAAAAACAAAGACATGTAAATGCATTAGTTGATACAGGTGACATACATAAAGAGAAAGTAAAAAAAAAACAAAAAACATGATGAGAAGCCAAAACACAGCTGGAGTTACTCTATAAATCTTGTGGCAACAGTGCACATGTGGGACAGCTGCAGGACAACATCCACTAAATTAAAGGCAGAGGAAACATGCCCACTATGTAACCTAAACGCAGGATGAAAAGATATTGCAGAAGGGGAATGTTTGTGTGAGTATGGTTTGGTTGAGAGAGATAGAGGGTCATTATGTCCACAAACACAGAGTATCTAACAGCCCAGTTTCATGCTGGAGGATTTTGCTGTGTATTATAACCATGCTGGGATTGCACTTAATTAACAGGTTAGTGGGACACTGTGTTAGAGCTGCAGCAACCAGTTAGTTTGATCATTGATCAATCTCATGTGTAAGTGTGAAGTGTTTGACATGTTTGCTTTAAAAATGTCCTAAACCAAGTAATTGATTATCACAATAACTGCTGATTAATTCTCTGCTGCTAGACGAATCATCTAACAGTTTACAGCTCTATGTTGAACGTTATGTCGTTGTTCTGCTTTCCCCTGTAGTTCCCTTCCCCAGAGTGGGACACAGTCACTCCAGAGGCCAAAAACCTTATTAACCAGATGCTGACCATCAACCCAGCTAAGAGGATCACTGCTCAGGAGGCCCTCAAGCACCCATGGGTCTGCGTAAGTATCTCCCTGCTTGAGACAAGTCGAGCAGTTTTTTTCTCACACATCTGTTTACACTCCTGCACTACTTCATACAAACACTGATTAAATTATATTTTTGTCTTTTTTTCCCTAAACCTCCCTCTATTTACCCTCCTCATCTCCTCCTCCTGCACCTCCATGTCCTCCTTCTTCCCACAGCAACGGTCCACAGTGGCGTCTATGATGCACAGACAGGAGACCGTGGAGTGCCTGAAGAAATTCAATGCCAGGAGGAAACTCAAGGTCTGTTTGCATGCGCTCTCTCTCTCCCAAATCTTTCTCTTCTGCTCTAATGAGCCCTTGTACATTTCAGTGTTGCCAAGCGTTGTATGTGCGCTGCTTCCTGCTTTCCCGCAATATTTGTGATCTATAACTTCATTGGGACCTGAAAAGTAAAACATGAAAAGTGTTTAATGGTGATTGTACACGTATTAATGCTTTCTCTCCTGACTCTGGTGCTGAGATTATAAGAAAGGCAGTTCAGAACCACAGTTAACCTACATGCATAGTTTCCCTTCCTCACTGATTTATTGCTGACATTTTGTGTGGATACGACAGCTTAGCCACTGGAGCAAGCCACTGTTACCCTGCTGCTCTTGGCCAGTCTTGGCATGGCTCAAATACCAGCACATGGGAAACTGGAAGCAGAAACGCAGGTGGCTGCAGGCAAATGTTGGACCATTCAACCAACATGCCATCAGCATGAACCAATTGTCCCTGGCTTTTCACATTTAGAATGAAATGGACGCTGGCAAGGTTAGATAGTCAGTAACATAGTAAACAACACAAACAAAAATAAGGAAGTCATCTGATAATTTGGTCAACAAGCAACACAGAAAATTCAGTTAATTCAATATATTTGGATACAGAGTTCAGTCACTTCCACCATTATAACGTTATAAATATTTACTAAACATTAGATAATAATGGAAAAACAGCTAAACGCCTTGTAAGTTTGGTGGAAGTGATTCAAATTACAGTGGCTTTTCTTTGTTTTCTTCTCAGGGGGCCATTCTTACTACCATGCTGGTTTCTCGAAATTTCTCTGGTAAGTGTTGTCTGGGCATAATTCTTGAATATCCCATGAATGTAAATGTGCCATTCATATCAGAGAAACAACATCAGGCAATATGTAGTTTGTGTACACATGCCAAATGTAGGGATTTTATTGCCTGCATGTTTGACACACTGCTATATGCAAATACTTAATAATATACATAATAAATAGGCAAGTCTGTAACAGTCAGCTTGCTTTAAGGACCATGCCACCTTTTTGCGAGGACGTTGTGGTTCCTAAAAGCTATAGTGTCACCACTGTGAATCCAAGTCGATCTCCAAGTCGATCGCGGCCTTTGTTTTTGTAGATGAACAACCTTAAAACCTTTCACAGCCGCTATTGAAGGCACGAGGGACTGAGTATTAGATAGGCAGAAGTATTTTTTGAGGAATATTACTTTAAAGCAGGATTTGAACACCATGACAAAAGAGAGACACAATGATGTCAAGCTTTTACGTTCAATTCTGCCAAATTGTTGGCATGTGCCTTGCAAACTGTAGTAATAGTAACCATTCAGTGAAAGACCTGTTTGTTTCCATTGACCTAAGAGATATATAAATAGTATTATATAACGTTTACAGAGCATGCTGTCAAAAGCAAAATCACAATTTCATTTCATCTCAGTGCAACTTCAGTGTTTCCCTTCTTCTTTCCTCAAGTGTTTCTTTTTTCTAACCAGGCTCATGTAATGCCAAACACTGGTCGTCTTCTTTGAAATTTTCAGATAGTGTCTCGACAGTGAAGATGTGCGGCCAAAAACCTTAAACATTCACACTAGCTAAACAGCATTTTGAGTGCGCTTGTCAGATTTCCTATTTTAGCCAACTTTCAGCTTACTTACACAAGTGTTTCTCTCCTATTCTCATTATCTGATGTGTCAAATGTGTGAGTGGAGGAGAAAAAATCCACACTGACACTAATTATACCACACTCTCATACTGGCCATTGCTCCAAATGTCCTCACTTTGTGTAAAAGTTCAACACATGAGACCATTTGAATCTGAAGTAAAAGTGTTTTGGAAATATGGGGAAACACTGAATTTGATCAGCAAGCTGTGGATGTGTTTGTGTCCGTGTACTTGTCTTTGTCCTTGTGTATAACTCCGCTATAGATGAGACTTTATTTTATTTTGTCTTAGATTTTACATCTTAAAAAAACATTTTCATTTTCACAAAAGACATTCTTGAGGAATTGTACCTCTTTTTGCCTGATTGATTATGCACTGAAGTCCAAAAATCTAAGTAATTCTCAGTGAAGTCACTTTCATTTATTGGGGCATTTTCAGCACCGTTGTGGTCAGTGAAACGAGAGCTCGTTCTCGATGTATAACAGGAACTTTGCATTTGTGTGGAAGAACTTTAAAGCGTGGCCAGGCTTGGATGAAGCTGATTTGTAGCTTGAAAATACATCACTCTCAGTGCTGGTCATGGACAGTCCAAAAGAATTCTAAGCAGGTTCTCAATAGTTTTGCACCGAAGGGCTTTATTTTAATAAAATTACAACCTCTGAGTCTGTGTTCATGTGCAGTAGGTGTGTACGTTTTGAATATATAGATGTGGGTTACACTTGTGTGTGTGTGTGTGTGTGTGCGCCAAGCATGCAGCTTCAGGAAACATGACAGCGGCCGCTCCGATGCTGTATGCTTTGCAATGGGAAATGATCTGAACATCCACTAAACAGCCGCACAGCTCCTCAACACACACACTGACCGAGGTGTGTGGCCTGGCTCTGTCACCACTCTTGAACACCTTCTTGTCTCTCTGTCCTCTTCTTAGGAGGCAGGGCTCCCTTATATGTGTGAGGTCTTCTGGTTAATTAGTCAACCAGATGAGGATGTGAAATAACTAAAAAGTCAAAAATAGACAGACCTGGAGCACAAGATCGTCATGGCACATTTCATCAACACACAAGCCACCATCAGTGCTTTAAGGGTTGCTATAATCTCATCATATATTACGAATCATGTGTTATGTAAATCAGTGTCCCTGTGCTGACACAGAGGCAGCTCTTTGTCCTCAACATGTTGATCTAATGTCTTGTTGCGTTCATACCATTTAAGCTTGCAAGGATGAAGTTCAGGTTTAAAGTTTTGCAATTATAAAATTAATGATGCAGTGTCATGAAATGTGTTACTTTGATTGTAATATACTGTAAGATAGTTTACCACCTATTGTGAATGAAAAAGGTTTTGCAGCTATGGAGGCAAAGTGAGCGCTGCAAATCTAACTTTTACTAACACTGACTAAATTCTGTATCATGATCACCACCATCATCCTAACAATAACGCTGTTTTCAGGTATACATAGAGTCAAAATGAAAGCATCAAAGGTTCTCAGATGAAAGTTGAGATTTGTGTCTCACCCTGAACTTTTTTCTTTGCTGATCCTCGTCAAAGAATCTATGTCACAGGCAAATGATGTCAGTGGTCTTTGTACGAATTAATCCCACTCCTCTAAACTAACGAGTCCTGTTTGTCTTTGCCTTCTTGTGTCCCACCTTATCTTTCTTTTTACCCCATCCTGACCACCTACCTCCTGATGTGTCTCTAACTCACCTCCCTCCTCTCACCCTTTTACCCTTCTTTCTAAATGTCACTCCACCTTTTCTCCACCTTTACCCACCTTCCTCATCCACCCCTATTTTCACCCTCCTTTCGTCTTTGCCTTGTAACTCCCATTCTCCATGTGTGACTGGGTATTGGACTCTTAACAGTGGGCAGCAGGCAGACCACCGCTCCGGCCTCTGTCACTGCGGCTGCAGCAGCAGTGGCTGCAGCTGCCGGCACCACCGCAGGGCTGGTGGAACAAGGTAGCATGGTGGCTCACCAAGGGCACGCCACCCCTCTTAACACCCCTCACTGTTTCTGTCTTTTACACTTTATTGTTCTTCTCCTTCTGCTATTTCCTCTCTATCTTTTTCTTCTACCCCCCCACTTCCTCAGCATGGGAGCTCAGAGCATGATGGCTGACCACTTCATGATGTTAACCACAACTCCCATTTACTCATCATTTCAGCATTAGCTATGTTTCCATCTAGCTGTTTAGGACAGTGAATACTTCAGTTTCTGTTTTCTTATTCTACATTGAATGGTTCAATATTCGTAAAGGACTTGGATGGAAGCTCGGCTACTGCTGCCATTTTCCACGTCACCACATCTGTCACGTCCTGTCTGAGATCTAACGAGGTGGCTGCAGTGCCCATCACTGCTCTGTCATCGCCGCTGACCCATATTCATCCCATCGTCTTCATCTCAAGACGCAGCCACAGAGCATGGCCTCGAACCAACCAATCTGCTCTCCTGTCTCTCAGTTTCTCTCTTTCCCACTCACTTTCCCCCCACGTCACCTCCGTCACATCATCACTCAATTTGACCCCATTCCCTTTCTTTTATGTGTCGATTTATACCCCTTTGCTCACTGTTGTGTCACAACTCACCCCCTACTCTACTACAACTCCACCCAGCATCTGTCTCACTGTCTCTCAAATGTCATATCCCACTTTTCCCCTCACTCCTCTTTCCTTCTCTTCTTTTCTCTGTCTGACAATGACACTGGAAAGTTTGCCCCTGTCACTTTTAAGGATGGAACTGCCCAAGAGCTGTCGGTGAATGCTGCATGGGGCACTGGACTGGTGCATGCGCTGCAACACGGGGGGGTCGGGAATTTATGGTGCATGGTGAACGCTGTGGAACATGCAAGGCTGGGCTGGTTCGTGTGAAATCAGAAACTATATGGACAAATATACCCAGACTGTCGAAAGATGTAGTCGAGATGTAATCTTAAGCTCCATCGCTTAATTGTAGCTGTAGCTGTGTTCACAAGGCAAATTTAAAAGGAGCGTAAATTACAAATAAAGTCAATGGAAACGTGATTTGATGTGTGAAGAAGTGTCCACACGGTTTGAAGGTGTTTTTACTAGAGTGATAAAGTCACACTTATTTCAGGGCTTAAGGAGTCTCCTTCACAAGCGTACAGAGACCACAGAGAGGAAAAATGATAAAGACTAGAGGGAAATAACAGATAGAACTAACGTGTCTCATGTCTAATGAGTTTTGATTTCAGTCAGGAGCCAAGCTGATCTCAAACACACACCCAGAGACATTCCCGCAGTCTGTGCTAGCTTACAGCTATCATTTGTACGGTTGGTCCTTTGGCTGTTTGGGAGGAATTGGCGCAGACTGCACAAACAGTCCAGCAGGACACAAGATGAAAGTTCACTTTCTGTTAGAACACACACACACACACACACACACACACACACACACACACACACACAAATCAAAACACCAGACTTTATGTTTTAAAAGTGTTTACGGTGCATTAAGCCATTAATTACCTTCAGGGAGCCTAAATAAGGCTAGCACAAACAGTGACATGCCATGGCCGTATAAGATGGTTAAGGCTAACCTAATTAGCATGGGCATCCTTGTGTTATTTTCAACACAATAGATATTAAATCAGTGAGGTGCAGGACAGTATGTTTCTGAGGAGATTTTAATAAATGTGAGCCCAACCTAATGTGTTTGTTCTGGGTGTGCAGAATTCAACTGCAGGCATAAACGACAAACAGCTCCTCATGACAGCCTAACATTGAACTTAGGAGACAGAAGTAGTGGCAACGTCCTTGTTTCTTTGGACCACTGGGACTCCACAGTCCTCTCTGTCCCTCAGCCTCTGCTAGGCTCCAATCAAATATTTATAGTGGGCTGTCTCCCCCTGTCAGCCTCACTCTGCCTCTCTGGCTTACCAGAGGCCTCGCTCTATCTTACATATTCATACATACAAATACAGTCACTATGTGCTAGACCTCACCTTGTGCTCATGCACGAATAGAGTAAATGTATGTGTCCTGGCCCCCAATGTGCTACGTGTAGAAAAGAAAAAATTAGCAAATTAGACTTTTGTACCTGGGTAGGTGGGTTCCCCTAGGAGCTTAAAGCATTTCCATTGCATTACCACTGAATCCTCAAGTGAATCCATGCCCATCCTTGCTTCGCTCTCGCAGTGGTGCATCTTGCGTGATTTTAAAGGGAACTTATAGCGGTGCTTTTGTTTTAATCTGTTCCTCCTCTCTCTTCTTGCTTCATGTGTAATTTGTGGCAAGGTAAGGAGCGCCCTTGCTTCTCCACCTTCGGTGTGAAATAAGCTACCTTTGATTTTTCAGCTTTTCCACAGAGATTTCCTCTTCGTCACTGGAATTGAAGCCATTTTTAGCAGACTACAGTTGAGGTTTTTTTGAAGATCGAGTTCGCAAACTTTGGCAGAGTAATGGTGTTTGGAAAGAGCACAGTGAAACACCCATATCACTTTCCTCTTCCTCTCTGCTCTTCTTTCGTATCGTGTCTTCTTCTGCTAAGCCATCAGAGAATACGAGAGAATCAACTTGACACTATTCTGATCCCATTTCTTCTCCTCAGTAACAACTGGCCTTTGGAAGAAGGAAGGACAGCACAACAATAAACCATGTACATTCATGCCACTCACACATCCCTCTGGATTATGAGGTCCTTCTTTGTCACTTCCTGTTGCTCTGTCATTGACTGTTTAATGTGCAAACCTCACTTCAAACATGAGATACTATATCACTGGGGCAGAAAAGTTAAAAGACAAAACAAAGATCAAGACAAAAGGTGGCAGTTTGCACACTCTTTATCACTATCTCGCTTTCAAAGTGACAGCTCTAAAAGCTTTCTGTTAAGGATGTATTCGTTTACTTAAATGGACTGAGCCAGGCCTCCACTGGTCTTTAAACCGGCCTCATGAAATTAGCCTTCTGTTGAAAATTCAGTGTAGCTGGATGGGTCGCGTGTTTTGAAAGAAAATTGAAAGAAAATCAGAGAGGAGCTGTGGCTCACGTTTGGAGAGAGAGAGAGGAAAGAGAGAGACAGAGAGGGAAAGGAAAAATATCCAGGACTGCCAGAAATAGTGTTTTATATAACGTGCTGCTGATGTGATTGCATCTGATTAGACTTGAAATTTCACTTAGCCCCTTAAAAACTCCCAGCAAGGATTACGTCAAAGGGAGTAAGACATAGAGGAGGAGTCTGACACTTGAACCAGGCAGGTTATAAGCTCCAGTTTTTCTAAATGAATTTTGTTAGTGTAGTCTTATGTTATGAGCCATGCTATCATAGAAACTATGTAGATCATACAGAGCACTAATCTAGACTGTGAGACCAACGGTGCTTTACATTTGCTTTGGTGACATATTCCACAAAATCACTTTAAAACTTCGGCAAAAAAAAAATTTGCAGGTCACTGAAATCATTGAACAGACACTTTAAAGTTAAATCAACCCCAAAATGTATTAAGACTAGTGGTCAGTCTCAGCTCACAGACGTGACTAAGATGAGATTCTTCAATGATGGCAGTAAATTAAAACACTTTTAACTGCTGGACCAGTCTAATAAGCTAAACAGATAATGTGTGTGTCCACGGTTGGATCTCTACACTACCAAGAGGACTTCCAGTGCGATTACTAGCAGTGATGATACACAGGTTTGCTTATCCAATCTCATCAACATCTGGTGTCTTGTGAGCGTTAATCCTCTGCCGACATCCTTACAGACACACCCACAGTCTCCAACGACACAACAGAGAGTCTGGCTCTCATTTTGGGGTCCCTCTGGGTGAATGTGTTTCTATGTAATGCAATTGGACCACCTTGCCATCCATGCTTTAGCAGTGCAGTCATGGTGAATGCCCTACGGACAGTCAACCGCTGTCTGCACACAGTTTCCACTGTTGTAAGGGATTAAGGGTATTATGCTCATCAGAGGACTGTGTCTCCAGTATCATTCTTCCTCTCCTAGCCTCCTCCTTCAACCCATCCCTCATTACCCTTCATTAGAGAGCAGACTGAAGACTAATCCGCCTTAAGGCCCCCAAAGAGTTCTTTAAGGCTAGGCTTATTGTTGGGTTTAGATTGTAGCCATCTTGGTTTCTGCTTCCTCACGGCCACGAGGGGACCTTGGCACAAGAACTGATGTGAACCAATGAATTGAAGTACATTTTTATTTCACTGAGGACAACATCTTTGTATTGTTGTTGGGTTCTCACCCTACAAGGCAGACAGGCAGGGAAAATAAATATGACGATGGGTATTGGGTTGAGAGGTAACACAGGGATCATTCCATGTCCATGTTTGGCCTTAAGTATCAAACGCTGTTGGACCTAAGATGGACCTTGCTAGATCTATAAAGGCTCATCGCCCTAATGCACCTTTTTAGTTCACAGATCTTGTGATTACATAATGAATTTGATACACTGTACGTAAAGATTGCTGACGCCTAGTTATTTTTAGAAAGCTGCACAGCGTTACTAGAAGGAAACACATTTATGTGTGGATAACAGCACACATCGTCATTATTATCATTTGGTTTCACAATGTGGGTCTTACTTTTGTACGTTTTGTCACCAAGCACATTTATGAGATTTTACATGCTGCAGCTGCAAAAAAAAAAATGTACAAGCTTAAATAATCCAATCAATGAAAGTACAACTTCATTGGAAGTACATGTCCATCTGTGATGAAAAAAGACTGTGGTGTGTTGTACTATATGAACAATAAATCGATCAGTTATTGTAGCTTTTTCTAGTTTCAAGTTAATTTAGCAAGTTTCATTACTATCAGGCTGGAAGAGCAATAATACACAGGAACACAGTTTAAGCATGTGTGTTATGTCTTGGTTATGTCAGCTGAATTCAGAACAGACTATTATATCCTCAATGTAAGTTTAACGCTATAGCTTATGTCATTGTTACTTTATTTTTTTGCTCATGTCTACCTCTGACTGTTTATTTTCTCTGTGTTTGTCATTGCAGCAGCTAAGACCTTGCTCAACAAAAAGGCAGATGTCAAGGTAAGGGTCATCGCATGTTTTCCTCTCTCTTCTCTATCCTTTGTTCTCTTGACTCTCCTTTGCTTATTTTTCCAGACAGAAATTCTGCCTCTTCTTCCTCTTTGCTCTTTTTCTCTGCTCCACTATTTGCCTCTTTCCTAATTTGCCTAATTTCATTTTTTCTCAGTGGAGCTCTTGTTCCTTTGAAGTTCAACGTGTTTGTTTCTCATTAGTCCTGTCTTGTGTCTTGTATGTCCTAATCTTATTGTATATTTGATTTCTTACAAGATATGTGGAGATTGTGTGGTTTTCTTTCCCCCATGGTGTGTGTCTGCATTGGGGCTGATGGATTTTTCTGTTTGTGAACCATTTTGAGCATGTAAAGTAAAGATATTCACAGATTGTTAAAAAATTATTATTCTGAACAAAAAAACACAGCCCCACTCTGGATACACATCTGTGAAAATGAGCCTGCATATGTGTGTGTGTGTGTGCGCGTGTGCGTTTGTGTTTACGTCCATGCGTTAGTCTGTGTGTTGCCTTGTGCCAGAGCTCAAGCCTTCTGAAAGCACCCTTTATTTTGATTTAGCATTATTCAGCTCATTGCCACCTCTCCATCTCCATTATTAAATGAAACCATCTGTCAGCCCTCCTCATTCGTTTGTTTCATCACTTCCTCTGCCTCTCACCCCTCCATTCCTGTCTCTCCCTCCCCCTTTCAGTGCTTCCTTTTCCTGCTCACCCCATCTGGTCTTTAACCCCACATTCCTGTTCATCCTTTAATGAAGATCTCTCACCATCCCACGCTCGCACATGCACACACTGCAGTAGCACATCCCACACAAAACTTCCATGAATGTGTCTGTGTGTTCATGCATGATAGTGTGCGACAAAGCTTGGAACACTGTGTCCATGCGCACCAATGTGTTCGCTCGTCAGCATTGCTCATAATGTTTGGCAGAGCTTTGCGCGCATACACGTGGACTTTCAGGTGCGCACTTGTGTATGCGTAAATGTAATCGCGTCTGTGAGTGCAGCTTATTTGTTGAGGAGAGAATGAAAGCGCAAATGCGGGTGTGAGCATGCCTGCACATCCAGTGTGTGTAAGCGTGGGTGTCTGCATGTGTGGATTTCTTATGAGCATGTGCAGCAGCGTGTGCGTGCGTGCACATGGCCCCCCTCCCCTTTCTCCCTGCTCAGTCGGTACAGCAGGGAATGTGACTCCGGTTCCAGGAATAGCTGCCAGTCTGGACCCTGGAAACTCAGACGACAGAAATAGACGCTTACTTCCACTGCGGCGCACTCATTGCCTAGCAACAGGCTCCCCACACACTCGCCCCGAACCATTTCTAAAGGCGCCTTATTCGTTTGCTGTCGTTGCTGCTCTCTTCCTTCTTTTCCTCTTCTTCACCTTTGTTTCTTCCCACTACACGTCCCTTTTGTTCTGATTGGCGATGCTGACCTCGTCTCCCTGGTCCTCCACTTCCTCCTTCTTCTTCTCTCACTGGTTCATCAATGCGTAATGGCACCTGACGTTCAGCTGTAGCACCTGCTTCGTAAAAGCGGGTTGCCTCTTTCATGCTCTCTGTCTCTCTCTCTTTCTCTACGTCACTGCCAGCTTCTTGCCATGAAAGCGACTCCATTTAGCTTTTCATGAAGTGTTACTCTGATGACATTTACTCTCTTACTATTTTCGTTCTAAAAGTTCTTACATGTTGCATTCTTATGCATCGATATGATGGTTAGATCCACTGATAAACTGCTACAAAACAGAGTTGGCCTCAATTGACCAGAATGCAAAACTTAAAGAGGATGCAAGGTTTCCAATTCTGAATACACCCATGTACAGTTATCTGCAAATTTGTTATGATGTATAAATGCTACATGAAACAACTTATGTATTTAAAATAAGTTCTGCAAGAACCGATCTTGCGTTTCCTTATCTTGCTTCTCTATATTGCCTTCGTCGTGCTTCCTTGTTGCCCACAGTCACAATTTTGCCATCTGCCCGAATCTTCCACAATCTGCTTCCCGCGCTCCTCCTCATATCCTGATGACTTCCACTTGAGCAGCCGCTCCTTCTCTGGCACTTGCACCTCTGTATTTCAGCACTCTCATGTTTGCACAGGGAGACACTTGTTCTTTTTCTGCTTCTGGAAAAGCACAATCCTGTTCTCAGTAAGGATGGAAAGTTGCGTTGCCCTCAAACGTGTACAGGTTTACAAGTTACATGACAGTTGCATTCACTTTTTGTCATTGGTCACTTTATCTTTTTTCCCTCCTTCTTCAACCATCCATCCATCTGTCCATTCGTCAATAAATCCATCCATCAATCGCCTGAGGACAGAAACGAAAGTCCAGCTCTACTGTCCAGTACATGGTGAGCATGCTATTTATGCATTTGCCCAGTCGCTCCTTTTTTGCTTCCTCTCTCTTTGGTTGTATCCACCTATTCCCTGTCTTTTCTTTACCAAACTATTAATCTGTGACACAGTAGTGCCCACTTCATGGAGCAGTTCTTACACAAACAGCACCTCAGGTGCCATGCAAGCATTTCCTGGGATTAATGCTCTCATGCACAGGCAGTGAGTCATAACGAAGTTAGCATGAGCAGTGATGGCTAACGGAAAACAGCAAATACAGAGATTCAAACTTCAATGCCAGGCAGAAGTCACAGCCGTGGCCCCGTGGCGGTGCACTGCCATAAGACTAACCCTGACATCATTCTGAAAACGTAATAAAAGCAGGAAGTTTTAGTTCCATCAGAGTTACTCCAGGGACACTGCTCCAGATCTGTCAAGGGCACACTTTTAGAAATAGACGCAGTACTTGTGCTTGTGGTTTTGATACAGAACTCATCAGCATTAAGACATTTCACATAAATCAAACAAAGAGCACAGATAAAAGAATACGTGAGCACCCTGACATATTTCTTTAATTCAAGTAAGCCAAAAGGAATTTGACCCCTCTTTTCTGCCTTGAGGCACCTTTTTCCCTCTGACCTGGCAGGTCCTTTTTTTCCCCACACACCCATCATCTTTTCTTCCTCTCCTTCTACTTTGTTCCCTCCTGTGCACTACTTTCTTTTTCCACCTGGGGATCCACCTGTGACTACTTTTACCCACTTTCTCCTTTTTGTTCTTGGTCACATCACTGCACTGCAATGTTGACTGTGTGAAGATGTGTGATCTCCTCTCATCTGAAGTGCTATCTTAATTACGTCACCATGGTTTTGCTTTCAATATGGGAAATGATGGTTGGATGGTGGAGCTTTGATTTCTGTCATCATGCCTGTTTTTCCAAATGCTGCCTATGAATTCTTGGCGCTTTCTCCATACAGACACTCATGACTTTGACAAAGACATCTCTCCCACTAATCATTACTTTTATGAGGAATACATTTCCTGTTGCTCCAAGGAAGCAGCGGAGTGATGGCTGGCACCATCTTTGGTTGGGTTTTTATGTGCGCATGGGTGTGGGTGTTTGTTTGAGCATGGCTGTGTGTGAATGTATTGTCTATATGTCAGCTTATTGTCAGCTTACACCGGCTTTTATTCTCAGGGATGTTTTATGTGTTTATGCATTGTGTTTTCATGTGTTTGCACTTGTGTGTGCTGACGTTTAAGTACTCTTCCTGTTTCCTCTCCTCTCCTCTCCTCTCCTCTCCTCAGCCCAGTGGCTTACAGGGTTCATATTATGGTTAACACACACAAACACACACACACACACACGCTGTACTTTCTGTCCATCTTGCAGTCACTGGACTTCTTTAACAACTATTATTATTTATTTTATTTTTTTTAATTTATTTTTTTTCTTTTCATAAATTCAGCTAGTAACATCTGCCTTAACTTTGATGATAACTGATGATTTACATCCTCAGGCCGATTTATCTATTTCAAGTTAATATTTTTTCTGAGCAAGGTTACCAATAATGGAATGTAGATTCAATGCAAATGTCATTATGACTGAACGGAGCTATAAAGCACTGGCCGCTCTTTGATGTGTGGCCTTCAAAGGAGCATTTGATCGCGGCATATAAAGGTGATTCATTACTGCCAAATGGCACCGTTGAATAGTTGCGACGTGGACTCCTCAGCAGGCGAAGTCACCAGTGACAACCTGATGATGTCACACACAGTGTTGCCCGCCCCCTTGTGTCACCTATTACAGTTACAGATTAATGTTATAAACCAATGTTTAAGGTGACGGTTATGTCACTGCCACTGGATTTAGACTCGATTCTGCCTGTCTTCAATGTACCTCCTCTTAATTTAACATTTTTATAGACCTATTGAAAGCTCAAGGGTAACCTTAAACCCTAAAGTAGCTCAGTATTATTATCGAAAAACCTTTTCTTCCTCATCTGTAGTGCTCTTGTAGTCATGCACTGTTTATCACAGAGGTGACCGGGAGTGACACAAATCTGCACTTTAATGAAAAGACCTTGGACGTTTATTTAAATATAGGTTTTTTTGGACTGTTTTCTGTCTGAAACAACAGGACCAAAAGGATTTCACAAACTAAAAAATGGCTAACAAATATCTCTCACAGGGATAGGAGGACACAAACTTACATACACATGCATGGACACACCCACCTCTTGTTGTTGTTAACACTCTTGTTGTGTCTCCTCCCTCTCCTCTCCTGCACAGCCCCAGACAAACAGCACCAAAAACAGCATAGTCACCAGCCCCAAAGGAAACATCCCTTCACCTGCTCTGGTATTTACCTCCTAAGCCCCCCCACACACACACCACCTTCAGCTGTGTGTGTGTGTGCGTGTGTCCGTCTGACCGCCCGCCTGTCCTTCAAGAACCCTACCCTACTCCCCTACTTCCTCTCCTTTGTGTGCTATTCCTCTCTGTCTGTCCTGTGGATTGTGGTTGATCTTTGCCTAGCGGCTGCCATGGCCACAGCGGTTGGAAAGGTCTCGAACCAGCAGGTGGTGTCAGGAAACATTTCCCCATGGGAGGTGGGGATGCTATGTGACTTGCATTTGGGTTGATATTGTGCTGCCATGTCATTTTCTCTGTCAGTGAAAGTTTGCCAAAGAGGAACAGACAACCAATGCCTGCTGGGGCTGCCAGTACGATTTACCCCCTCCTTTCTATTTATGCCTCTGTAGAGAAGCGGTTCCTCGCCGCGTGAGCATCAAAGTCCAAAGGTCTGCAGATTGTCCTTCAGGCCAAATAGCACAACAGATGATTTCAGAGAGTTATCCCCTCCTCTTCTGGTAGTGTGAAAATAAGTAAAATTGGCTGATTGGCTGGAATGAAAACCTGCATGCTCTAGGGCTTCTGGCACATCATCACAAACCCACTTTTATATTTTTCCTTGGCATCAGGCATCCAGGGGAGACTTCCAAGTTATTTGTGTTTATTGAATGCTTCCATTTTTGATCTGTGCGGCCATCTATATATGTTGACACACTGCTATCAGTTATCAAAAGTCATTATAATTTGTCTGTCAGAATAAGATTACTCAATGTTACAACTTTGGGATAAATACACAGAAAATGTGTGTATGTCATGATCAAATGTGTAAGTGTTATGCAAATATTGACAAATTGACATAGACTTGCAGCTGTGTTACCAGGTAAGGGCACGATCAACCTGTGAAAACATTCATATGGTCCTCGAAGACAGCACATAAGTTCACATTGCAAACATGTATGTTAAATCTCGTACATCATTCTGTAAATATCACAGGAAATGAAGTGTAGCTATAAGACACCAGCAACATTTCGTTACCATTGGACATGCATTCTACACACTAAGCCTCATGGTATTGTAATGGCCCGATATCTGGTGCAACAAGTCTTTGATGCCGATGGTGTCATTAATCAGTTGGAGGGATTATCTTCACCTTTGATAAAAACAGCAAAAACAGCTTCATCCTCGCTCTGTTTTTCATGACTAAAGCTATCCACAGTGTTGTGTGAATGCTCGGCTAATCATTCAGGGTGAGGCGCTACAGGAGGTGACCGTTTTGTGGCATGTGCTCTTTTCTTTTTGCCAAATTGCCTTCAACAGTTACTTCAGGCTGCTCTCTGTCATTTACAGTACATACTACACTGGATGAGCATTTTGCGTTATTTTTCTGATTCCATAATGAATCATTTTAAAATGATATATAAATAAAGTCTTTAATTACATGTCTGCACTGTAATCATGCTGTTGTTTTAGTTTTTTCTAGCAGTACATTTGCAAGCATGTCAGAGCATTATGTGTCTGACACTATTTTCTACTGCGCATTATTTAGTCAGAATAGCTGCATTATACCATGCCATTTATATGCCCAGGCCAGTAGCTGCTCTCAGTCATAAATCCTTGGAGTCCTAGATGCCACACTAATGATCTCACCCACTTAGACATGTAACACAGCTGAGGACTTGGGTAACTTTGGGTTTGCTCCTTACAACTGCTGCACACTAAATATAACTGTCACACTGGCTCCATCTGAGCATGCAATGATAATATATCATTTCCAGGCTGTTGGTCAGTGAGTCATAGTAACCCAGTGGTTATCAGGTTGATGGTGTGTATCACCTGCAGCAGCCCAGCCTCAGCTTGACACAGCGATGAGAACTAGCCACCTGCTCTCAGTGCTTTCTCCAAAGAAGGCAAAATAACAAGCAAGCTTACGCGCACGCGCGCACACACACACACACACACACACACACACACACACACACACACACACACACACCTGGTGAAACACGTTCAGTCATATCAGTGTATTATATGATATGCAGTTATATTTTTGTGAGTGTGTCTCTGTTTTGTGTGTTCATGCGAGGTTGGCGTAAGACTCTGTCCACTCTTCACACATGCAGGCATGCCATCAGAGGCACTGAATGGGAAGTTTATATTCATATGCTTAAGAGTGCGAATGGAAATGTGGGCACAACCATGGAGCAAAAGATATTTTTTGTGATTTTTGAAAGGAATAGAGAGTGGGAGGGTGGCTGTGATCTCCATGCGGTTGCTAGGGGCTTGAGTGAGTTTAGCCGAATGGTTCGTTAACTCCTTCATTACGGAGCTCCTGGGCCATGGAGTGTCTCTCCATGCCTTCACTTCTGTGACCTTGGTTTTCTGAAGTAAATACTGTTTAGTGAGGTGAATTTTAATTGTACTTAAATATGTCTTTGACTTTGCTGTATTTACACGTCGTGCATACAATCCAAATGAAATCACTCAACAAAGCTGCATGAATAGAACACACCAGCAAGAGCAGCAGTGTTATTCATGTAAGGTCAGTCGTATGGTCAAACCCCTCCCCACCTGATGATGTGATGCTATCAGCCCCCTCCCTCTTATCTGCAAACCCCAGGTACTTTGTTCTCACTCATCGTCATCTCCCAAGTTGCCACCGGTGCTGGTTGCCCTGGGTGACGGTTGCCCTGACAACACCGCCATCATCACCAGGGAGAAGGCTGATGATTGGTCATCACAGAGGTGTCAGTTCCAGGGGGGATGAAGAGAGGTGCAGAGAATGGGGGTGGGGGTTCTGATTTACTGCACATCAAATGACAGGTCATAGCAGACCGTGGAGAGCTGTAGTAAAGGGAAAATATATCTGTCTCCACTTTGAATGCCCGCTCTGTAGGGTGGCAAGGAGGCAACCACTGTGGGGTTTGTAAGCCTTGAGGGTCGAGTACCAGGGTTTGAAAGGAGCCAGTAATTGTGCTAAAAATAGTCAGAGAAGAAAGGCGAAAAGGAAATTTGATTGTAGAAATTGTGACATAAGTTGTGAAAAGGAAAACAGCTCTTTTCTGCAGCTTGCTCTGCTCTCAGTGGCAGAGTGTTAGCTTAGTTTTAAGCAGGTAGCGAGTAAAGGGAAGAAAGTTATATCATATTGTTACTCTTGAGAAGAGATTGAAATGATGCCAGTATCTGCCCGGCAGTGCTCACCTTTCGTGACGAGAAGAGTGTGAAGGGACAGAACGACCTGGTTTCATCTTGTGGGGTGTCTGAGTCTTTTTGCAGGGTGGGCCAGTGCCTCTTCAGATGTTGAAGCTAGTTTTTATCTATGTCAGAGTACATTTAATTTATACTGTATGAGCTGGCTAACTTTGTTTGAATGGGAATGTAAAGTTTTCTTAATTGTGTACACATTTGCATTGTGTGGGGCATTGAAGTGCAGTTTAGAGTTATGCAAGCACAGAAGGGCAGTGCAGAATTAAAGAGCACCCGTGTTCAGCCAAATCTTGGATAAGTTGGATGGATAGGCTATAAAATGGACCCGTTTTGAGTGCAACTTTACGCTGTTCTTTTCCTTAGGGTGTGTGTGTGTGTGTGTGTGTATTGCATGTGCAGAGACCAGAACTGACTCCAAATTATGATTTTCAGCTCATCCACCCACCCACTCACTTCGCTTTGGATGATTCTTCCCTCTCTCCTTCGTCAAACCATAACAAGCACTTTCTTTTCATCCAACGTTCACGTCGCTCTCTTTTTTCTCTCTTTGTCAGTTTTTTGCACTTTGTCCATCTCTATGTTTTTATCACATGTTTTTCTCTTTCTTTTTCTCCCTCTCTCTCTCTCTCCCCCCTTTCTTTCCTTTCTCTCATTTCTTTCATGTTCCCCCATCCCTCCTCCTCCAGGAACCTCAGACAACTGTTATCCATAATCCAGTGGACGGGACGAAGGTATACATCATTCCCCATTCCTGCCCTATTCTTTATCCTCTTTGTCATTCTCCTCCTCTTCCTCATCTTCTCCTGCCCTTTGATCCTTATTCTCTATCTGTGTGAGCACACCATGGCTTTTGTTTACTAATGCGTGTGTGCGTGTGTGTGTGTGTGTGTTGCTAGGCATTAAACTCCTCAGTTAAATGACCTTATATGAAAGAAATAATGTATTGAAGTGCATATGTTGCCTTGTTTACCAGTGCCCTATGATCAAAGATGTGTGGTCATGTGACTCATTATGCCACCTAGGGAACCTCTACACAAACACACACAGAAATACACATTGGTTCCGCAGTAGTATATATTAACCATAGTGTTCATTCATAGTGCTGATATCAATAACATTAATGAATTATAAATCATTAAAAAAATAAGTTAACAGAAACTCAAGGATTTTAGAGTCCTGCTGCCTTTGCTCTGCATATTTATTCAAACAAAGCATCGTGGAGCATCATAATCAGTATTGCTCAAGACTTTATGTCAGAATACCAAATCTGAGACATCAGAGTTGAAGGACATTGTTGTTTTAGTGTCTTTTTTAATTGTTCTTGATCTCACATTTAGCACACACATTTTAGATTTTAGCTATAGCCTCTTAAATGGAGATGTTACAAATAGTGTGAATGTGTGTATCTATGTCAAGACTTTGTGCATGATCCTGCATGACTTTGCAGTTAAATCCCCTCCCCATAGGTATGATTAAGCATTTTTTATGTGTGTGTATGTGTGGATGCACCAGGGTGTTTGCCCAATTTGTTTGTGCTGAGTTGTGATGCACACAGCTAAAGGGGAACATAACTTTGTTCCACACGCAGGTTTTGCATCACAACAGAGTGACCTTTGCAGTAGATTTTTGGGTCAGTTCTCAGAGAGAAGTGCAAAAGCTTCAAATTGTGTACAACAGCAGGTCTCAGAGAGTCCGCAGAGAGGCTGCACAAGACGTCACTGAAAATGTTTGGGAAGAATACTGCTTCACTACAGTTTCTGTTTTCACACTATTCTGGTTTAAAGCAGCTCACTTGACATCTAGAACAGTTGCTCGCTTTGTTTGGTCCATCTGGGCACATAAGAATAATTCATTTTAAATTTATAAGCCCATAATGTCAATTTGTACAAAAACTTGTGTCATTATTCATCAAAACTAGCATACATCCTGAAATTGCAAAAGGAACAGAGGGCAAATCTAGAGTCAAGACTGAACCTATCTGGGCTGATGAATTAATGTTATAAACACCAGTGAGGAAAGTTCCCAAATAGATATATGATTTCCCTTAGGTTGTGTTTTCCAAGCCCTTTCTTGCCTGGAATGATGGGTGAAAGAAGAAACATAGTGAATTTGGTGCAGAATGTCACAAATTAAACTTCTCCATGATTCAGACCAAAGAAAACAAACTGTAGGTGTGATCACAGTTCCAGCGATATTTCTAATATTTGAAGATGCCTGGCACAACTCTCTCCCTCACACTCACACACACACACACACACACACACACACACACTCTCTCTCACACACACACACACACACACACACACACACACTTTTTCTCTTCACTTCTCTTCGGGTCACCAGCTGCTCTTTAGAAGGCTATGAAACCACTTTTGTGCTTTGTGCTTGTGAGGCTGTTCGTGCACGTGTGTATTTCTAATGAGGTCATCGAGTCTCCCAACTCTCTGCTACATACAGGGGAATTTAGGCCCATTTAATCCGCTAATTGGAAATCAGAAAGCCAAGATTTCCTCTGGCGAAGTGAAAGGCAGGCAGGCAGACAGAAAGGTGGAAGGATAGACTGCACAATCTTAAGATGACAACTATTTGCCCAATGAGAATCCACTCTGCAGGATCTATTGTTGAAATAGATGGATGGAGCACAGTTTCTGTCAGTTTCAGGAAAAGACAAGAGCAGCCTGTAGAGGAAAGACGTCACTTGTCCACATGGTGTGATGCACACACACAAAAACACACGTACACACGCTGAGGATGAAGCAGAGGGAGGTTTGCCGGGTGTAGATGGAGAGAAGGATTCAGGCCAAAGGTAAAAATTCATGAAGTCACACAGTGGAATATTAGACTAACTTGGCTGGTTTTCTGGCATGGTTTGACTTTTTATTTGCAAAGGTTGAATGGTTTGGACACAATAACACCCGAGCAGCATGGAACAATATCTGAATTGTATACCGGTTTGGCTTCTGTTTATTAATTACTAATAAACAGTTTATTAATTTACAAATTAATCTGCATTAATTGGCACCCTGTAATCAGTTTGTTCTGTGAAGACTTGACATGGCAACATAGTAATATTCCCCCTGCTGGCCAGTGTTCTGACGCTGGGGACGTGTGTCTTCATGTCTATTGAGCACAAATGTTTGCTATTAGGTTTGAGCCCAAACTGACTGTCTATCTCTGATCTCCAGGAGTCATCAGACAGCAGCAACACCACTGTGGAGGATGAAGATGTGAAAGGTGAGACACAAAAACATGACAAATCCCAAAGCTTGAAAAGGTCAAGTACTGATTGACATCGTTTGTAGCAAATGAAAGGCTGGAATACTTCAGGGAACTTGACAAATTTTGGATAATCGCTTGACATTTCTACGGTATTGATGTCGCTGCCTCTCATAGCCATAAATATCACAGGAGTTGGTCATTTTTTATCACGACAGAAACATTAAAAACAAGTGCATGATGATGGGAAAACAATGCACTCCACCAGAAGGTAGAGGATATTCAGTTGATCGCCTTTCAGTCGGGCTTGTTAACTTATGAGCTTTGTAAATTACAGTTCTGACAAACTGAAGTTAGGCATGGGAACAGGGATTGTAAGAGGTCATAATAAGTGACATTTCTGCATATAAATGTCTAGAAAAAATGACCAGACCACGTTCTAGATTTTGTTGAGTTGTGTCCTTGCATTATTGCAAATGTTTTGAGGAACTTTCACGGAAATCTGTCACTTTAATGGCAAGTGATCATCCTGCCTGTGATCATCATATGTGCTTTGCGCATGTGTCACTGTTGTGGCAGTCTGCCCGAGGTTTTTGTACAGTAAATTTTTTTTTTTTCTTCGTAGCAGCTTATCAGAGATTTTTTTTCCTCTCTCTCAGTCTGATTCATTATTTTATTAAGATTTGTTTCTCTTTTTTTATTCAGTCAATGTCTATGCAGCGACCACAGAAGAGATATTTTTAATCACGCCAGCGCATATTACATGTGCTCAGGGACAAGAGTAATAAGAGTAAATGAGACCCTTAACTTGGAGAGCAGGCAGTCGACCGGCTGATAACTGACCTCTTACTGACCCCTCATGGATCCTGGCTGTATTGCTTCCTTCTGCTAGTTTTGTGTGTGTGTGTATGTGGGAATGCGCCTGGTAGGTGTGAGAGGGCTGTGAAATTCAAGAGGCCTTGTAATGCTGTGGTGGTTTGGCTGTCTCTAAAGTGTTTTGGCATTTGGTTGAAATCTTAATACTGAGAAACACACACACACCTCTGAAAAGCCTGTGCTGGGTGTCAGCTTGCGCAGTTGTGTATCGGTGTTGCTGTGTACTTGTGTGTTGTGAGCGTGTGCATATCTTGCTTGTGGCCCAAATTGTGAAATGACTGTCTTAGTGGAGCATATCGCACATAGCAGCCAATAACTTCACAAAGTGCTTTTTTGTCCAGACTTTTTTATCCACTGTGCGTCTGTGTTTTTGTGTGACTGAATCCATGTGCATGCGAATGTGTGAATTCATAGATTTTGCCTCTGCTTGTCTATGCCAGCACACTTAAACACCCCAGTTCTCCACATCCAAGCAGAGTACAATGCGTCTAAATCGGGTCATGGACGTATCATTTCGGTGCCAGGCATACAGAACAGAATGTGCGCTTCCATCTCCGCCTCCTTCGCCTCCATATAGAGGCTTTGCTGCTATGTCACAAATTCCCTAGCAACCGTGGCGGAGCCATCATTTAGGTCTGTAGAAAAACTAAACAGTGCTGGGAAGAGTACTACAATA
The DNA here is from genome assembly GCA_008933995.1 of Datnioides undecimradiatus. NCBI lineage: Eukaryota > Metazoa > Chordata > Actinopteri > Lobotiformes > Datnioididae > Datnioides > Datnioides undecimradiatus. The sequence continues at coordinate 13,279,402 of WARS01000015.1, forward strand.
ATCAGGTTGTACTCAAGTAGAGGTACTCTTCATTTCAATGGTATCATGCTGATGTGTAATATCCAATGTTGCAGTTTGAGACTCTCAGAAAGCTGTAACTCCTTTTAAAATGTGGTCAGAGTAAAAGTACCAGAGGCACTTCTAATGTAAGCACTATATTAAGCACTCACCTGAAACCTCTAGAGATGAAGAAAGTGAAATTACAGAGGAAAGTGCAAGCTGTAAAGATAGATTCAGATGTGACTGACAGCAGAATGCAGTACTAATGTTTCACAACAGTGATCTCCTGATAGATGTGATTTTAACTTTACTCAGTGACACATCTTCACTAAATTTGTGACCATTAAGTCCTATGTACACAAGAGAGCTATCCAGTTACTGTACCAGGGATATATGTACTTCATTACCTTTACCTTTGGCAGCAGGTGTTCTCGTGAAAGAGCTGGACATGAAAAATAATGGCACGGCAAGAAACTGACATATCTCTGTGAAAGGCGGTGTCAGTCAGTTCAGGACGTTTCCTAAATGTTCCAGAGAAAAGGGAACAGCACTATCAGGCACATTTATTTAAGATCATGACCGGCACCTCCCTTTTAACTATCTTTAGCCCCAGTCTCTTGGGATCTTACCTCTATTCCAGAGCACAAAAGAAACATTTGACCTTTGGCTTTATTAGGTAGCTTACCAGCAAGCTAATGAAGTAAAGTAACAGTTGTAGTGGCTCATTAAAACATGTACAGGGAGGAGATCTTGTCATGTTGTGCCCCAGTTGTCAAAAGTTTATTGGTTATATGGTATTTAAGAGTTGAGCAGCTGAGATCTCCCTAAAATGATGATTACATTAAATTAAATTATGTGGAGCCTGAAAAATACATAATCCCTTGTCTTTTAATTAGCCATCTATCTGAAAAAGTCTGTTATAAAATGTGTGTAATTAAAATGACCCATAATAGAAGGAGGGTAGCCTGAAGGAGCATTACATCACCTCAAAATCCTTGATATCTCCAGGCTTTGCTGTACCCTACTGTACACTCTCTGTACACACTGTGAAAGGTTTCCTCCCTCTACCCGTTTCCTTCCCTTCCAAGGTCCCAAACTGGAGCCCCAGAACCCCACCCCACTGACAGGAGTGGAGAGGGCAAGGGCACCTTCAGAGGGGGGTCGGGGCTAAAGGGGGAGGTGTCTAAATTTAGCCCCAGTTGCAGGAAATGGAGACGGAGAGCCCCGAGAGGCGTTAAAAACACACCGCTCGGCTAGCGCCACCCTTAGATAGCATTAGTCTCACACAGCATATTTTAGGACTCTTAAGATTCAAACCGGCAGATAGCACGGGTAGCACCAGGGGAAACGACGAGAGCCAGGTGAGTGTGGCAGGAAGGGGAGTTGCGTTTAGTTGGAAAAGTCTGTGTGATGTTGGCCTTTGTGGGATCTTGTGAGGTCAGTGAGTGCTGGACAGCTGGTTTGTAACTCGACACCTGTGCTGGCGTTTAGGGAATCTAAATTCATATCTGCTCGGTTACTCTCCATTCTTTTATAGCATTTGTACAAGTCACAGACACTGTCTTCAGCTTGTTGGGAGTTGTTAATCTACAGCTTCCTTGTATAAGTGATCTTTTTATTTTCCAGTCTGTTATGATTTATGGGATCACCTGCTGTTAAATTGCTAATCCTGAAGTGCTTCTTTTTGTCACATCTGTGGAGTTAAGTGCTAATTGCTGGGATGTTTCTGCACTGCACTTCCGAGGGATCCCCTGTCAGTCAAACAGTGTGGGCTGTGCTGTGACTCTGGATTTCCTGTTGAGTATGTTTGGTTTCTGTACTTTCCACGATTAGCTGAGAGTCAGGAAATTGACAATTATTGATGCAAATGTTGTTGGGTTGTTTGCGTTTGACTGATTTGATCACGTTTGAGAAGGTGCAGTCATACCTTTATTAACTATGGCAGTTTGTGTCGTGCCATCAGTATTTTCCTGCTTTTCTTTCTCTAACCCTAACCCTTTTCTCTGTTTGTCAATGAGTGTTTCCCTCTGTGCCAGCTGATTAAACAGTCTAGCGGTAATGAGTAACATCCAAACTCTCTCTCTCTGATTATCATGGCACATCATGATTGTCATCATCCATCCTGCTCACTGAGAAGACTCCCATTACTGTCTCAGCAAAACCTTGCATGCTGCTGTAATGGAGTCATTAACTTTGATAGCAAGGAAGAAGCGTTTTTGTTATTTTCCAATGTTATCTGGAGACAGACTGAGCATCAGTGAAGGGTAGCTTTAATTCCACAAAGCGATCAAACTTTTCTCTGCCCCATCATCTCACTTTGGCCTTCCCATCAATCCTCACTGTGACTCTCGTGTTCTTGTGTGCAGTATGTGTGGCCGGTGGTCATCTCTCTTTGCATATGTTTGTGTGTGTTTGGTCTCATTCTGTGTATGTGTGCATGTCATCAGGAAAGAGCTTAGACCACAGCTCGCTTAAGGCGCAGTCCAGCACAAGCTCCCAGCCTGATAGCTCTCAGAGCTCCTCAGCTGCCGTGTACTGTAAGTCAAGCATGACCCGCCAAAGGCAGCCTTTAACACACACGCACACGTATTCATGTCCTCCACTAGCAATTCACCTTGACTCCATCTCTGTTTGTGTGTTTTCCATCCCTGCATGTATTAAAAGCATGCATCTGCTGCCACTTAGCACAACTAAATCCCTGTACCCTGACATACACTCCATTAAAGTCCTCTTAGTCAGCAACATCCCTTCATCTTACTATCAGTCTAAAACATCTAATAGCAACATAAATAGTCAACAAACAAGCCCTTCTGAAAAAACAGTGAGATTCTTCGCTCCTCTTCTATCCCATCCTCCTCCCTGTCCCACCCACTCCACGTGTGTTCAGAATAACTCGTTGTCTCCTTCCCATGGACAAAAGTGGAATAGCAATGCCAAAATGCTCCATGAAAACCTGTCTTAACATTGTTTTTAGACATTTCTAAGCATGAATTTTGCACCACATCTTTTATGTTCCCTTCAAATGTCTTTAAGCCAGAAGTTGTCTTGGAGAGCTCTACTGATTTCATCACTGAGTGGTCTGCTTGTCTTAATGCTCTCCAAGATGTTTGTTCATCTGAATGGCCACAATGCTTTCATCATCCCTCTGCTGAAGTGCACTGTCTCCCATGTTCCTCCCTCCCTCCTTCCTAAACTCAGCTGCCACAAAGTTTGCTGACCTGCTGGGCTCAGTGCGTAGGGGCTCAGGGCCTATAACAGAAGGGGAAGGGAGATCCAGCACTCCACCTCCCGCTGCCCTCTCCGCCCCCTCCCCTCCACACACCCCTGTTGTCCCAATGCAGAGTAAGTAGAAACAAGCAAGAACAGGAAGTGTACAGTAGACGAACACTAGAGAAGGAAAAAGAGGCCACATGACTTTGAAAACATAAGCTGGGTGATGACAGATTGACTGATTCTCTCTTTCATTTGTCATTTTGGAAAAAGAAGCAAGTAAAACAGCTCAATTAAAAGAGCTACGTAGATTCTCTCTTATCTCTGCTTTCTTATGGACTAAACCTCTTGAGTCAAGGAAGTTATGGTACTAAAGTGGCACTAAAGACACGAGTGTATTAAAATTGCCTCTAAATACAGACTAAAATAAAATATATTGCTGTGATGAAAACAAATCCTTCAATAAATCTGACAAGTTTTTTTTTGTGTGTAATCAAAAGTATAGTCTGTGTAGCGAAAGCCTGCTAACATTTATTCTTCAGTGCTACAGACCAGGAAAAGGATTAAAAAGTGCTACAATGAGCCAAGTTGTTGCCTCGTATGACATGTTCATGCCATACAACATCCCTTATTCAGTCATACATTCAGCTCTAGTAAAAACTCAGTGTGCACCAAATGTATATCATTCCACTGCTAAAACTAGTCCCAAACAAATGCACCATTTACTCCGGGGTCTAAAATTCATAAAGCACTGAGAAACAGACACATTGTATGTTTTGGTCGTGGCATTCACTGACATCACTGTTCGTCACCTTTTAAGAACCGCTTCCATCAAATAAACTGCATTTAATTGAAAGACAAAGGAGAAATAAAAAGCTTAATATTTCAGATTTAACAAAAATGAAAAGAGTGCTTCACTTCCTCGTTTCTTCTTTGCTTTTTTCTCTTTTTGGTTCCCTCCCTCCCTTCCCTCACTTTTTCTAATCTTTTGTTTTGATGTGTTCCATCACCACCACCCACCTGTCTGGACTGCGTGTACAGTGTCTCGGCTCACAGACCTGGTAAGCAGCGTTCGCAGGGCGCCTGCAGCTCCCGCACCCGAGAGTGATGCCGCGCCAGCGCCGGCACCTAGCGCCAGGCCCACCCCTCCACCTCCACACACCACCTCCCCACCTCCCCCTCACTCCCCTTCCAGCCCTTCCCTGTCTTCCTCTCAGAGTGAGTACTGAGCATGGTGTTCCCCGGCCCCTCGTATGGCTATTCAAATGAGAGTTCAGGATATTGGTTGCAGACCTGTGCGTGAGCAAGCATATTTAACAGCCAGCATGTTCTGCTTTTGGTAAACGAGCACACAGAGTAAAGTAAATTGTATTAAGCTGCTCTTTTGTCAGCTGAGTTTGAAATGAAACTGTCTGGATTTGTGCGTGCTTCTGCTCCTGAGCCCTCATTAACTTTCTCTCAGTCGGCCACAGAGAGCACTGCTGACTGCCGATGGATTCATGCATCGTTTGGTTGCTTTTGACTTGTGAGGTTTTTGAAGGCGCAGGTGACATTGCTTGTGGTAATATGAAGATGTCTTGTGTGTGCTCACATTACAGTGTGTCTGATGAATGTTCGGGACCATATGTTGAGATATATATGTTATATGTTGAGATTCTCTGGCGAAAGTGTGTAGCTGCTTGATTTTATTTGTTTGACACGTACAAGACATGTATTCCCAAACTAATTTAGGAGTGAATTAACACTGGTTCAGGCTTTACAGATGTTTGTTAAACTGAATCCATGTTAAGCACAATAAAGACAATGTTACTGTAAAGCTGTTTCCCCAGCTCATTATGTAAAGGACAAGAGGATTCTCAGTAAGTATGAATGCCCTATGGGGTTTGAGCTTCCTGAGCATCAGTGTTGTTGCACTGATCATTTAACATGAATGAAAAACTAACTGCCTTCTGTCTGAATGCAACCTGCAATTACCTCCTCTACTATCCCGGCCCTCTGTCATCTACAGCACGCAAACAAGAAATCATCAAGATCACTGAACAGCTGATAGAGGCAATCAACAATGGAGGATTTCAGAGGCCATTTGTTCGGGAAGTTTGTGTGTTTGTCTCGTGATCAAATGTAACATTTGGCGTTAATCTTTGGCTTCATTAACATGTCCTGTTGTCCCTCCTCTTCAGTAAGATCTGCGATCCTGGGCTGACTTCGTTTGAGCCAGAGGCTCTGGGCAACCTGGTAGAGGGATGGATTTCCACAGATTCTACTTTTGAAAAAACCGTAAGATTGTTCAATCTGCTGTTGTTTGGATGATATAAGAAGCAGATTGAGGTCGCTTGTTGTAGTCTTGCTTCTAAATTATGTTTTTGGTTTCTTTTTCAAATCCTGAATCCTGAAAACTCTTTTAATACGTTTTAATTTACCCATAAATGGTATGAAAGTGACTAATAGTTGTAATAAAACTGGAGGAGTTGCTGTTCTGTCTTTGTTGTCTTTCGCCTGACTTTGTTGTTGCCTGCTTTCTCCAGTCTTGGCTAAGAACAGCAAGCCGATCCACACCACCATCCTGAACCCGCATGTCCACCTGATTGGCGAGGATGCGGCTTGCATCGCCTACATCCGCCTGACTCAGTTTGTTGACGGCCAGGGTCGGCCGCGGTCCAGCCAGTCAGAGGAAACTCGCGTCTGGCATCGCAGAGACAGCAAGTGGCAAAACATCCACTTCCACTGCTCAGGCGCACCAGCTGCGCCACTCCAGTGAGGTACGGACTGCAGCACTGGGACAAAAGGGAGAAAAGTGGTGTTCCTCTCAGAGCATGTTTTGTACTGTTTTGCTTTGTTAACCTGCTACTTCAGTGAAGCACTTTAATCGACCAAATATAGCAAATAAAACAACAAAGACAACAAAGGATTTCACTTTACAGACAGTTAACGAAAGCATAGCAAATCTTTTTATCGTTGAAGTTATTGAAATGTGTTTACGTTTCGTCGCGCTGTAATTGACGTCAGTTACAATGAAATCCAATGGCAACAAGGTTTCATGGAGGAAAAAGACTACAGTACCACTCTCATATCTGTGGAGCTGGAGCCAGGCTACTGTTAGTATACCTTAGCAGAAAGAGTGGAACGATGGTGAAAGGGTTAACATAAAGTTTAAAAATCCTCCTACTACCTGTCTGTGCACCAAAATGGAAGTGTAAAAAATGACAAGTTTAGAGCAGCTTGTAGGCAGATCTTGACAGAGCCAGGCTAGCTGTTTCACCTCTTCCTGTCTTTATGCTGCTAACTATTGGCTACAGCTCCACACTGTATTTACCGTGCAGCCCGTGAGTGGTCTCAGTCATCTCATCTTACTTTCTGCAAGAAAGCCAGTAAACCTGTTTCACAGGCTTTCAGAATACCCTTTCAAGGGTGCAGACTGCACTGATCTCAGGCACACGTTCATTGTCACATGTTTAATTTATCTGACGCTGTCTTGTTTTGCTTCTCAGGTCTGAATGCCATAGCTTTGTCTGTCAGGAATGCTCTGCTGAGAGAGAGAGAGAGGAAGAAGAGGAGGAAGAGGAAGGAGAGGAGAATGTTGTTTAGTATGGTGGGCCTCGCCTAAATAGCACACCTCACGGATGCCCTGCCCCAACCCCCAGCATGCATCTCTTTCATTACGCCTGTCTGACTGTCACCTGACCTGCAACATCTAACAACCGTCGAACAACAGCAGCAACTAATCATCCAACAACAGCCTGACATCCTTCAATCTGTCCGGGCTTCCTCTTCTTCCCTCACATCGCTGGGTGATTGGTGGGTAGTAGTTTCAGTAATTGGTGTGATTCTCTTCCCGTGGTCTCCCCCCACCCCACCCTTGTCCCCACAATCTTTGTGACACCAACCCTCTTGTCCTCTTGTGAATCCACACTTGTGTGACATAAACACTGCACTGGAAATACATTATGTAAAGTTTTAAGTCAAATCTATTATTATCAGTACTATATTATTATTATGATGATTATTATGATTATTACACACTTGCAATTGTATATGTAATTTGTATAATTCAAAATTCTTCATGCCAGTGGTTTCTAGAGTTGAAGGAAATCTTTTTCTTTCTCTATTTTTAAGGAAGCATGTTTTTCCCATATTAACAGTGGCTGTTTTTTATTTTATTGTACATATGGAAAATTATATTGGCAGTTTTTGTAATTTGCTTCTTGTATGTTAGCTGTTTTGCTGCGCCCAAACTCATGGTCATCCTTGTTTTTTGTTATTTTGTTGCCTAAAGGTCCTTGTTTTTGTGTTTTTTTCTGCTCCCTCCCTTAAGAAGGGAGTCGATGGTGTCGGTGTTCAGTGTGTTGTGCGAGTCCTTATATGTTTGAGACTTCACAGCCAGCACTCAGACAATTGGAGGAACCTGTTGTTTTGCCCTCGCTGCAATGTGAACGGCCTCGGATAGAAGGGGTTAACTAGGCTCGGTGTCTTCCTGCATCCCACCGTCAACATTTCAAACAGCTTCATCATGAAACTGCTTTTCATCGTTACGTGTAACACTGAAGTTGTACAACGTACTGCGCCGTAGCCCCCGAATGTTGAGGTCTTGTTCACAGCAATGTTCACACAAGCAGTTATGTATCAGCTGCCACTGAGACAACAATCTGTTTCCTTCATCTAACAACATACACAGTGGTGTATCATCAACACTTCCCCTCGCCACATTATGACAAAGTGATTTAGTATGCTGTTTACGTATGCTTCAACAGAGAAACAGTCCAACAACACTTCATTTCTGTAATGCGACATTTTGAGCCAGATCATGTTTTGATTGAGCATTGCCTTCCACTGCGTACTCAAAAACGTATTTCCCAAACCAGGTTTAAACATGCAAGGCTCTACAGAAAAAAGAAGTCTGAACTATTAGAGGACACAGCAGGCTGTACGGGGACAAGTCTGTCCTGCTTTAAAGTAGGTTCAGGATTATATGTAGCCTTGGCCAAGGCTGATCTCTGATTCAGAGAAACTATTTTGAACAAATTCAAGGCCTTCCTGTTGTTAAAATAGTAAAATCATCAATCAAATCAACATTTTTTTATACGGCTGTATCGCTGATATTGTCTCCTACCGAGACATTAAAACATTTTAGTGTTCAGTAAAAACTCAAAAAAGCTTTTAAAAATCCAACTTCAAAATATGATTTTATTTCCTGTTATAGCAGCACACAGTAGGTCAGTAGCAGTGACATGTGGGACTGTTGTGTTCTCTACACCTGACAGTCCTTTGACTCCCTCACCTCTGGCTTTTCTCACACGACTGATTCAGATGATTGATGAGAGCAGTTCAGCTTCGGGCCCTGTTTCCACCGAAATGTGTTTATTTTAGTTTTCCCTCAGCTTCGGTGCTAAAATGGCGCATGGGGAGGGACGCACTGTTGGTGGCTCCTGATGTTGCTAGGCAACAGCTGAAGACCCACTTGAGGCTCAGTGTGATTTTCATAAAAGTTGTGGTATTTTTAAATCTCAGTGCAGTCTGGAGCACAACAGCAGGCCCTCTCTCTTTTTTTTCCATCACGTTCCTGAAACAAAAGGACGTCAGCGCTCAAAAGAAGGCTCACTCTCAAAGCCATAGTGCAGAAACCTGGTGCCATGGCCTGTTTGTCTATAGAAAGCACATACCTACAGACAGCTTCATATCCAGGTCCATATGAAGATGGATATGTATGCTTGAAGCCTCTACAAGTGTTTCCTACACACCATGAGTTCATGAACATCCACAGATGGTGAGGTTTGCATTGGGCCTCGCTGTTCTGTACTCTGCTTCCTCATTTCATGGCAGTCTTTTGCCACAGGGTGCAATATTTGTGTGAGCGTGTCTGTGTGTGTGTGTGTGTGTGTGTGTCTGCAAGCATGTACAGTACATATGTTGCTCTCAGTGTGTATTCCTCACAAGCCTGGTGTGTGTGTGTGTGTGTGTGCTGTGTGAGAGATGAGAGGAGAAGGCTTTATTTCGGAGGACATATCAGTCCCCTGCCTTCAGCCCAGGACTTGTGCTTTTATCTTTTTTTTGTTTTCATGTATTATGGTTTTCATGTTTCATCATCTTTTATAATATAAAGTGCTTGTGCCAGGGTGGGGGCAGGATGAATCCGATGGACTTTGCAGCACTGAAAACTGTTTTTGTGGGGCTGTGACTCAGGATCAGCTCCTCTGTACTTTGCATGTCCGCCATTGGCTGCCTTCACATTTGTCTCGCCCCTATTCGCTCAGACCAAGATATAAAGAGACCGGGCAGTCGGTTTGGTGAATAGTCCTCAGGTTTCTATTTATTTTTGAATATTTATTTATTTATTTATGTTAGTGGATATTTTTATTGTGCTTCTTTTCTTTTTGTTTTGTTTTCCTATTGTACAGCTCATGCACTTGTGCAGGTACTGTCAGTTGTTATTCAAAGGGACACTGCTCCATGTAAAAGGCGACTGTTTTTAAAGGGATAGTACACCCAATTTGCATCCTGCATGTGTTTTTTTTTTCTGATGACCAACACGGTATGGATCCTTTTTCTTTTTCTTGTGATTTTTCTTCTGCAGCTTTATATTTAAGTTTGAGGTTGTTTTGCAGTTTTTTCCTTCCACATGGGTCACTACCACTTTGCCAGAGTTGGTACTTCAAATCTCTTGATCCAGGACTGTATTTTGTGTGAACTATCCCCCCGAAAGCTTCACTGCCTTTGTTCTAAGTTGATGAAGCTTTTTTTCCAGCTGAAGGTTTTTCAAAGAACCACTGAGTCGCTGTATTGTACTCGTGTCTCATCCAGTAACAGTGTTGATGCCTAGTTGACCCTGTTTTGTACCAAAAGGTCAAGGTTACCTGAAAGCGTTCATGCGTGATCGTGCAAACCAAATGACCCCCCCACCCCTCCTCTGAAAAAAGGAAGAAAAGCAGCATGTACAGTACAAAGGTGTTGTTCTTCTGTTCTTCTTAGTGTGTTTTCTAGCCTTGAAAATCAATATAATAAGATTCACATATTTAAAATGAGGGAGTTCACAGTACTACACAACTGCAACTAAATAGCAGCGTAGCCGGCATTTTCTTTGCATGACAGTCAATGGGACACTTGTTTTGTTTTTTTTTCGGTGTTTTCATTTTTATTTGGTTTCTCATTTTCTACTGAATGCTGGTCTGCTCGACCTTTCTCTATCTGTTTTCTCAGCTTTTTAAGTGCTTCTAACTATTTTGTCTCCAGATGATATAATGAAGATGATTATGATGACGATATTTATGACTGTGGCACTATGAGGATGACTGAGGATGTGCTGATGCTGGTAATGATGATGATATGATAAAGACATGATGCTTTCCCCATGGGGCCTCTGTGTTGTCATGCGCAGAGGCCTTTTGAGAATACGAGGAGATCCCGTTGGCCGTCAGCACAAAGAGTGATTGGTGCTTCCTGTAGCCTGCATGTTAATTTGAGGAGCAGCATTTAAGTCCAGCTGACAGATTAGAGGCAGTTCAGGGAGTGAAGGAGCTCCAGCAGGTGGCGCTGTCACACAAAGAAAAGCACAAACACACATACACACAGCTGGATGGCAGATTCTCATGTAGCTGCAATACGCTGACTTCAGCATCGTAACCCAATGGTCAATCCAGTCAGAGACGAGAGCAGTTCATCACTGTAGACTAAGAGCAGGCTTCCATTATATTCTTTGATGAGGGCCACACAATGTTGACCATATTATAACCATTGTGATTACACTTTGCCACCATGATCGTGATGCTGACACGTGATTGTTTTCCTCAGTGATCTGGAGGAACAAAATCCCTCTCCTTTATTCATCTTCTATCAGAAACTGTTTCCAGACACAACAGCTGTCCTTCATGCTGAGGGTCTTGAGATCAGTGCGAGCTCTGCTGCCTTCCTGTCAGCTGTTCAGTCAGATGAAGCATCACTGAGATAAACTGGAGCCACTGTGTTTGCTCTGGTCCTCTACCATCTTGTCTCCAGCCAGTGACTTGTGAAGTTGCACTGACAACACTGAGTTGGCTTCTCTTTGTAGGGTTTCTCTCACTCTTTCTCCCATTCCCTCTGTTTCCCACCTGATTCAATCATTTCTCTGCAGTTTCTAGTTTCCCTTTGTCTCTTTTTGTCACTTTGGGTTTCTTCTGTATAATAATATTAATACTCTAGTTCTCTGATTCTTCAGATTATTGCTCTGTTCTCTTACGTGCTACACGTGTTTCTATAACTTCAAGAAAATGTGTTAAGGTGTTATCAATAAATGACAATTTAAATAGAAAAGGTGGATCTGTCTCTGTGATCACAGGCACATAAAACTGCAGCGTTGCTTTGATGTTTATAAATAGAATAAACCCAAGATATGAATGAATATTTGCTCATGAGGAAGAAAAAGTTTGTGATGCAACATAAAGTGAAGAAAATCAGTTGGATCGTTGTGAGAAATGTGAAAATATCAAAATCATATTTCTTGAAAATGACTCATTAATGTTTCTTTTCTTGTATTAATTGATTAAAAATATCAGCAGGTTAATTAATGGTAGAAACAATCTTTGGCTGCAGAACAAATCAACACAGTTCACTTAAAGACAATATTTAATCAATCTGTTCAAAATGCTGCTCTGATCTTTGTCTGACACTATCAAACAATTTCTGCTGAAAGTTTCTGTACAAGCACAAATAAAGATGGAGGCTGAGTATGTTGGTCTGGACACTAATGAAATGATATATAATGATTAAAAATATGAAATATATCCGACAGTGATCAGCTGATGATCATCATCTGTGTTTCTCGACACACATGGTGGAGAGATAACAGGTGGATTATTACGTCAACATTCACTGTTTGGTCCGTTCATCTGACTAAAACACAATGTTTTCCTGAAAAACATTTAATCAGTCTGAATGTTTTAATCAAGGTGTATTTTAACAACAAGTATGAGGCTTTTAATGTTCCTGTGATTTGAAAATAAAAGCCCATCTGACAGAAAATCATACACTACTCACAATAAGTTAGGGATATTGTGAGAGACTCAGTGGATGTCATACATGGCGGTGTTTGTTTCACTTCAGAGATTTTTGGGAGGGAGGCAATTGTATTAGTGATAGACACAGAACTACTGGCAGAGTTCGTGATAGACCCAGGAGTGGAGCCCACGAGTGACAGACCGCAACGGCGACCAGTAACGGCGACCTATGCACTCAGACATCGTTATGCAACTGCCACACAGCTGCAGGCCCGTTCACGAGGTGTGAGGGGTACGAGGGTTTCCAGACAAACCATTCGCAACCGACTCCACCGCTTTGGCTTGAATGCCAGATTTACCGCGTAGGTGACTCCACTGGATGACCAAGACACCGTGAACGCTTGCAGGGCACAAGACCATGTGACCTGGACACGCAGCAGTGGTCTACCGCCCTGTTCACCGATGAGCGTCCGGGTCACCTTGCACAGAATGATGGTCGCCAGCGCTCCGGAGAAGGTGAGGAGCGACACGCCGAGGTCAACATGGTCCCCAGGGTTCACTTTGGTGGAGGAGGTGCAACAGTCTGGGCAGGCATCACCAGTCAGCACAAAACAGATTTGGTTATTGTAGATGGCTCAGTCACTGCACGTTCTTACCTCAGAGACATCATACAACCCATCATCATCCCCCAATTCCACCAGCACACCCCCCCAACCTTTCTGTCTGAGGATGATAATGTTCACACATCGTGCTGTGAGTGCCTCCTTATATGGTATGGCCAGCAATGTCCCGTGACCTGAACCCCATAGAGCACGTCTGGGACCAGCTGAAGCAGAGACTGGATGATCGTACCCCACCCCCACGTGACCTGGTAGAACTGTGAGAACTGAGCACTTGTGGAAGAGTGGAACGCATTGCCTCAGAACAACATCATGAGGCCAGTGAGGAGACGCCGCTGTCAAGCTGTCATTGCGGGTAAATGGTGGAAATAATCTTACTGACACTGGTTGGGGCCATCCTCATATTGCTCCAAATTTTTGGGGGGTAATAAATATTAAACTAATGAAAATGTTTCTTCTCATTCATTATTAGTAATATCAAAGGAACCTTACTTATTTCATTAAAATTCAGACCAAATAGGAAAAGCACTCATGTAAATAACAATATCCCTAACTTATTGTGAGTAGTGTATATGCACATTTTCAACAGTTTCAAAACAATCACATAAATCTGTTGGTCCCAGTTTGTCCAGCATGTTATCACCACAAACACCATTTTGGAAAAAATGATTCACACACCTGTTTAATTCTACATTTATGCTTTACTTTGTTATTCTGTGCTTTGGAAATAAATTGTATATTAAACAACAACAAAATGTTTTCCTACTGATAATCTGCTAAAAAAAGATAAAACTCTTATTTCTTCTTGAATCTCTCTATATTTTCATGTTTTCATTCATGAACTGAACGTAACTGACGAAAACACCACTGTTATAAAAATCCTAATAAATGACTCAGATGTCACCACAATCACTAGGATCACAGAGAAATATCAGTGGGACAGATTTTTATATCAGTGGTTTCAGCATCACCAGCCTCTCCAATATAGAAATATGGGAAGAGTTTCTCAGTGAAAGTATCTCTGTGAGTGTAGATGTGAGTCATGTGCTCAGGGTCGTAGAAGGACACCTCCTCTGTCATAGTCCAGCTGGACTCTGATCCTCTGGAGACTCTTCTTTACAGTGACAGTCTCATCACGACCATTAGTGGCTTTGATCATGTGCACAAACACCAGACTCCACATTTTGGTGAGGCATATCTCTCTCCCTTCCTGTCGACTGACTCTTGAACCAAACCTAAATTCCATGTAGGATGATCTCCCACCTCCACCTCCCAGCTGTGTTTCCCTGAGCTGAAGCCCCTTGACCCATGAACGACAGTATAATAAGTGTTTCTCTCTGGATTTTCAGGAAGCTGCTGCTTTGTATCTCCATTTCTCACAGTAGTCAGGTCATCAGACAGACAGAGCCAGGGGTTTGCAGTGTTTGGGTCCAGAATGACAGGACTGAAGAGGATCTTGTCCTTCATCTTCTCCCACACTCTAAAGGACAGGTTGCCCAGGTGTTTGGCCACATCTATCAGCGCTCCTGAGACCAGCTATGGATCTGACAGTGAGCACTGGTCTCTGGCTCTGGTCTGAGTGGGGTTTATAGCTGACTGGAGGAATGACACGCTGTGTTTCTGCAGGTCTTCTTTAACAGCAGAGATGTTGTCTGACAGAGAAGAGATTCTTCTGAATCACCTTCATCTCTGTGCTGATAGTCTTCCCCTTCTGCTCCTCTTCCTCCCTCAGAGCTGCCAGTCTGGACTCCTCCTCCTCTTTCAGGAACTGGTGGAGTTTGTTGAACTCTGCTCTGATCTGTCTCTCTGTGGACAGCAGCTGCTTCTTGGAGTGTTGAATCACGTCTTTATATGTTTTCTCCACTTGTATGTATTTGTCCCTCTTGTCCTGTAGAGACTTCAAGTCAGACTTCAGCTGGTCCTTCAGGTCACTGACTGCTTCTTCTATAGGAACCACCTTGTGACTCTGGTGGAGAGAAGACTCACAGACAGGACACACCGCTCTCTGCTCGTCCTTGCAGAACAATTTAGTCTCTTCTTGATGTTTCCTACACACCTCCCTCCACCTTTCCTCTTCCTTTCTGTCTCAGATGATCCAGATTTCTGTCTCTCAGCAAATGCATCAGCCAGTCCCTTCAGAGCAAAGTTTACCCCGAGGTATTCTTTTGAGGACTTTCTTTTACAGATGGGACAGTTTTTGTTTTTAGCTTGTTCCCAGAATCTTTGCAGGCAGCTTGAACAGAAGCTGTGGTGGCAGCTCAGAGACACAGGATCTCTGAAAGTCTCTGAACACACATGGCAGCTCAGGAAATTTTCAAAGAGAGCAATTTTCCCAGCCATTTGCTCGCTCCCTGCTCAGGATTGCTGGTAAAATGAAAGACTCACCAAGTTCTATCGCCTCTAGTTTGTCTTCTTTCAGTCCTGAATTGTGAATTGTTGAAGAGAGATCCCCGACAGTGTACTGACATTGCTACTCTGTTAAACAATGTCAGAATTTACTTTCTGTTTCACCAACATCTTTTATTAGTTAATCATTGATGGCTGTAAATGCACTTTTATTGCATGCAGGCAGAAGGTAGAACCTTCCTCCATATGAGAAATCATTAGGTCTTAAACACTGACATGAAGGTGACGAGTTCATTATCAAACTGTTTCACTGGTCATGCATCACACTGGAAATGTTTGTTATTACAGGGAAGACAATGAATCTGTTGAAACCACAGCAGCTGAGGTGAAAACAACTGATGTGAAACTGTTTTAAAATAAAATTTTATCTCGACATTACAATGAGGCACTGTGGTTTCTCTGTTTTTGTATTCCTGTTTGACTTGCTCCTTGAGCTTTCACATGTTTCATATTTCTTTCTGCTCCTGATTATTGCTGGTTACAGCTCTCACTATCTGTGGACCTTGTACTCAGTTGTTTTATGGCCTGACTTTTGGGTCCTACAGAGGTCCAAGGGCCGAATCCTCCAAAGATAAAACTGAATATAATATTTTTGTTCTACTCTTGTTCTGTGAAAGTTTAGACAAACTCTCAAATTTTCATTTTTAAGACAAAAAGTTGTTGTTTTTGACCGAATCAATCCAATGACTAATTTACACATGGTGAAAATCACAGTTTTTCATCACTTTCATTGTTTCATTGCTTTACTTTCATCACTGGAGGACAACCAGAGCAGGTCCTCATCTGATGTTTAGTTTCCTTACTAGTGGAATTAAAAGGGAAATATTTTACTTTTTACTCCCGTACAATTTCCAGCATCCACTCATCTGTTTGTGACTGCACCTGCAGGATGAAGGTGACAGTGAGGAAAAAAACCTGATTGTTCGTGCCATGTACATGATTGCGGCCATGGAGAAAACCCACTGAACTCATTTCTTCTGCAGCTGACTGAAACCTTGAAGACTGACTCTTCTCCCAAACTCTGCACACACATGTTCAAATTCATGTCCATCAGTCTTATGATCAATAAAAATCCAAAATGCACAAATTCATTCCAAACTCAACAAAGTGCAATTTGTATTTTTAAAATCAGGCTCTTTGGTTTTCAGATCTTATTGACAACGTTTCTGGGCTTCATGTCCTTGACACCACTTGTCAATCGTAAAGAGTGAAACTGTGAACTCTTTTCTGTTTCCTTGTGATTAAACCTGACTATCTGTAGGGGGCGCCATTTTATCTGTTTTGTCCTATCTATTGCTTCTGTTGCTCAGTACTGTCCTCCTCCTCCGTGTCATGCATTCTGTCTTGCATCGTGTTTCATTTCATTTCTGATGTTATGCTTGTGTTGCATTATGATTTTACATGTTATCATGATCAATCAGCATTAAAGCTCGACAGAAAGGTGTATCCCCCTGCACCCTCACACAGCTCAGCAGCAAGAGCGAAGATGAGTTGATGCTCGCGACTGTTGATGCACGTGAAGCTTTGGGGGGGGCGGTTAGTCTGTCTCCTGCTCACCTGCAGGAGGTGCCTCCTTCTGTCAGCAACAGTGCAGAGCTGAAGATAAAGACGAGTGGAGTGTGGCTCAGTGGGAGGCACACTGTAACTCAGTGGGACGTCTAACTGTACTATTTTCTGCTGTCTTTTTCTCTCTATGGATTCATCGTGGATGTGACTGTTGACAGAAAATATGCTTTTGGTGCGCTCATGATTGTGTCAAACTGTGTGTGTCATGTGCATCATTTAATTAATCAGATGCAGGAGAAAACTGCAGTTTTGCATTTTGACACCTGGCAACTACACCTGGATCCTGTCTCTGGTTAGTACCAGCTTGCTGCAAGCCCACACAATAGCTGGAGAAGGCCAAGGTTTGATTCTCTCTCTCTGTCTCTGTCTCTCTCTCTGTCTCTCTCTCTCTCAGGTTTCCTTTCATTCTTTCTTTATAAAACCTTTTCCGTCACTTTTCAGGTGTACAGTTGAGCACAACCCTGTGAATGCCTTCCAGGAGAGACTGAAGATGTTCTCTGTTATTCCACATCTATCTCTTGTACCCTCACTGATGACTGGCCTTTGCCAGCACCTGTTGACCCGATTGTTTGCCTGGAAAACAAAAATAGTGAAAAATAGAGCAAAAATAACCCTAAGATGGATCACCGTCTCTGCGCCTCGGCAAGTTTGTCATTTTAAAAAGTAAAAATGAATTTAAATGTGGTTGCCATCCCCTTAAAGGTCGGCCCCTCGTGCAGCGATACACTGCCAGTCGCTGGAAGTTCTGTTGCAGAAGCATGTAAAGTACAGTGTGTAAGATCCTCTAGACCTCCTCCACTGTATCAATGCAGCGACCCTTCAGCTTGAATTATATTTTGGTGAAGAGGAAGAAGTTATCATCCACAAATCTAGGGAAGGGTGGAGTGGATCAACGTTCTTATTGGTGCAGCCCACAAAAACCAAATGTACCAACTTGTGCTGCTCTTTTGTCAGCTGAGTTTGAAATGAAACTGTCTGGATTTATGCGTGCTTCTTGCTCCTGAGCCTCATTAACTTTCTCTCAGTCGGCCACAGAGAGCACTGCTGACTGCCGATGGATTCATGCATTGTTTGGTTGCTTTTGACTTGTTGTGAGGTTTTTGAAGGCGCAGGTGACATTGCTTGTGGTAATATGAAGATGCCTCATGTGTGCTCACATTACAGTGTGTCTGACTTAATGCTCGGACCATATAAGGAGATATATATGTTATATGTTGAGATTCTCTGCAAGTGTGTAGTAGCTGCTTGATTTATTTGTTTGACACGCATACACATGTATTCCCAACCAATTGAGGAGTAACAACACTGGTTCAGCTTTTACAGATGTTTGTTAAACTTGAACCATGTTAAGCACAATAAAGCATAATGTTACTGGTAAAGCTGCTTTTCCAGCTCATTATGTAGCTGGACAAGATTCAGTAAGTATGAATGCCCTATGGGGTTTGAGCTTCCTGAGCATCAGTGTTGTTGCACTGATCATTTAAAATGAATGAAAAACTAACTGCTCTCTGTCTGACCAACTGTTGCAATTACCTCCTTACTAACCTCTGGGCCCTCTGTCATCTACAGCACGCAAACAAGAAATCATCACGATCACTGAACAGCTGATAGAGGCAATCAACAATGGAGACTTGAGTTTCACGCGGAGCCCTGTAAGGTTTGTGTTGCCTCTGATCAAATGTAACATTTGGCGTTAATCTTTGGCTTCATTAACATGTCCTGTTGTCCCTCCTCTTCAGTAAGATCTGTGATCCTGGGCTGACTTCGTTTGAGCCAGAGGCTCTGGGCAACCTGGTAGAGGGGATGGATTTCCACAGATTCTACTTTGAAAACCGTAAGATTGTTCAATTCGTTGCTGTTTGATGATATAAGAAGCATTTCTGAGGTCGCTCTGTTGTAGTCTTGCTTCTAAATTATGTTTTTGGTTTCTTTTTCAAATCCTGAATCCTGAAAACTCTTTAATACGTTGTAATTTACCCATAAATGGTATGAGAAAGTGACTAATAGTTGTAATAAACCGGAGGAGTTGTTGTTCTGTCTTTGTTAATTGACTTGTTGTCACAAGCGTCTTGGTTAAGAACAGCAAGCAAGCGATTCATTACCACTATCCTGAACCCGCAGACGTCTACCTGATTGGCGAGATGCGCGGCTTGCATCGCCATCCGCTTGATCAGTTTGTTGACGGCGGTGGTCCAGCCAGTCAGAGGAAACTCGCGTCTGGCATCGCAGAGACAGCAAGTGGCAAAACATCCACTTCCACTGCTCAGGCGCACCAGCTGCGCCACTCCAGTGAGGCACGGACTGCACTGGGAGAAAAGTGAAATCTCAGAGCATGTTTGTACTGTTTGTTAACTGTTACCAGTGGAAGCACTTGAATTTAATCAAATATAGCAATAAAACAACAAAGACAACAACAAAGGATTTCACTTACAGACAGTTACTGTTATAGCAAATCTTATCACAAGGCAGCGGTTGGAAATGTGTTTGCTGTCAAGGCTGTAATTGACGTCAGTTACAATGAAATCCAATGGCAACAAGGTTTCATGGAGGAAAAAGACTACAGTACCACTCTCATATTCAGGAGTTGGAGCCAGGCTACTGTTAGTATACCTTAGCAGAAAGAGTGGAACGATGGTGAAAGGGTTAACATAAAGTTTAAAAATCCTCCTACTACCTATCTGTGCACCAAAATGTAAGTGTAGAAAATGACAAGTTCAGAGCAGCTTGTAGGCAGAGACTTGACAGAGCCAGGCTAGCTGTTTCACCCTCTTTCCTGTCTTTATGCTAAGCTAACTATTGGCTACAGCTCCACACTGTATTTACCGTGCAGGCCCGTGAGTGGTCTCAGTCATCTCATCTTACTTTCTGCAAGAAAGTCAGTAAACCTGTTTCACAGGCTTTCAGAATACCCTTTCAAGGGTGCAGACTGCACTGATCTCTGTAATAATGCTCATTGTCACATGTTTAATTTATCTGATGCTGTCTTGTTTTGCTTCTCAGGTCTGAATGCCATAGCTTTGTCTGTCAGGAATGCTCTGCTGGAGAGAGAGAGAGAGGAAGAAGAGGAGGAAGAGGAAGGGATGAGAGAACAGTGTCAGTTTGGGGACAGGGCTCCTCGCCCTTAAATAGCACACCCTCCCTCACGGGATGCCCGGCCTCAACCCCCAGCATGCATCTCTTCTTTTACTACGCCTGTCTGACTGTCACCTGACCTGCAACATCTAACAACCGTCGAACAACAGCAACTAATCATCCAACAGCTCGACATCCTTCACCCTGTCCGGCTTCCTCTTCTTCCCTCAAGCACGCTGGGTGATTGGTGGGGGTGGGGGTGTTTTCAGTACTCGGTGTGATTCCTTCTTCCCGTGGTCTCCCCACCCCAATTCTTGTCCCTCAATAATCTTTGTGACACCAACCTCTTGTCCCTTGTGAATCCACACTAGACATAAACACTGCACTGGAAATACATTATGTAAAGTTTTAAGTCAAATCTATTATTATCATTACTATATTATTATTATGATGATTATTATGATTATTACACACTTGCAATTGTATATGTAATTTGTATAACGCAATTCTTCATGCCAGTACTTTCTAGAGTTGAAGGAAATCTTTTTCTTTCTCTATTTTTAAGGAAGCATGTTTTTCCCATATTAACAGTGGCTGTTTTTTTATTTTTATTGTGGCTATTAAGTGGAAAATTTTATATTCCGTTTTTGTAATTTGCTTCTTGTATGTTAGCTATTTTACTGCGCCCAAACTCATGGTCATCCTGTTTTTGTTATTTTGTTTGTTTTGGGGTTATCCTCTTTGTTTTTTTGTGTTTTTTTCTGTCTCTCCCTTTTTTTTAAGAAGGGGAGTCTGATGGTGTCGTGTGTTCATGTACAAAGTGAGTCCTTATATGTTTGAGACTTTGGTTAGGTAAGCCAGACACTCAGACAATTGGAGGAACCTGTTGTTTTGCCCTCGCTGCAATGTGAACGGCCGCGGATAGAAGGGGTTAACTAGGCTCGGTGTCTTCCTGCATCCCACCGTCAACATTTCAAACAGCTTCATCATGAAACTGCTTTTCATCGTTACGTGTAACACTGAAGTTGTACAACGTACTGCGCCGTAGCCCCCGAATGTTGAGGTCTTGTTCGCAGCAATGTTCACGCTGTGGTTATGTATCGCTGCCACTGAGACAACAATCTGTTTCCTTCATCTAACAACATACACAGTGGTGTATCATCAACACTTCCCCTCACCACATTATGACAAAGTGATTTAGTATGCTGTTTACGTATGCTTCAACAGAGAAACAGTCCAACAACACTTCATTTCTGTAATGCGACATTTTGAGCCAGATCATGTTTTGATTGAGCACAGTTCTCTCCACTAGTGTACTCAAAAACGTATTTCCCAAACCAGGTTTAAACATGCAAGGCTCTACAGAAAAAAGAAGTCTGAACTATTAGAGGACACAGCAGGCTGTACGGGGACAAGTCTGTCCTGCTTTAAAGTAGGTTCAGGATTATATGTAGCCTTGGCCAAGGCTGATCTCTGACCAGAGAAACTATTTTGAACAAATTCAAGGCCTTCCTGTTGTTAAAATAGTAAAATCATCAATCAAATCAACATTTTTTTATACGGCTGTATCGCTGATATTGTCTCCTACCGAGACATTAAAACATTTTAGTGCTCAGTAAAACTCAAAAAAAGCTTTTAAAAAATCCAAACTTCAAAAATATGATTTTATTTCCTGTTATAGCAGCACACAGTAGGTCACAGTAGCAGTGACATGTGGACTGTTGTGCTCCCCACACCTGACAGTCCTTTGACTCCCTCACCTCTGGCTTTTCTCACACGACTGATTCAGATGATTGATGAGAGCAGTTCAGCTTTCTCTCGCCTGTTTCCACCGGAATGTGTTTATTTTAGTTTTCCTCAGCTGGGGGCTAAATGGCGCTTTGGGAGGACGACTACAGGCTCCTGATGTTGCTAGGCGACAGCTGAAGACCCACTTGAGGCTCAGTGTGATTTTCATAAAAGCTGTGGTATTTTTAAATCTCAGTGCAGTCTGAGCACAACAGCAGGCTCCCCTCTCTTTTTTTTTTCCATCAATGCTCCTGGAAACAAAAGGACGTCAGCGCTCAAAAGAAGGCTCACTCTCAAAGCCATAGTGCAGAAACCTGGTGCCATGGCCTGTTTGTCTATAGAAAGCACATACCTACAGACAGCTTCATATCCAGGTCCATATGAAGATGGATATGTATGCTTGAAGCCTCTACAAGTGTTTCCTACACACCATGAGTTCATGAACATCCACAGATGGTGAGGTTTGCATTAGGCCTCGCTGTTCTGTACTCTGCTTCCTTTCATTTCACATGGCAGTCTTGCCACAGGGTGCAATATCAGTGAGAGCTGCGGTCTGTGTGTGTGTGTGTGTGTGTGTGTCTGCAAGCATGTACAGTACATATGTTGCTCTCAGTGTGTATTCCTCACAAGCCTGGGGTGTGTGTGTGTGTGTGCTGTGTGAGAGATGAGAGGAGAAGGCTTTATTTCGGAGGACATATCAGTCCCCTGCCTTCGGCCCAGGACTTGTGATTTTATCTTTTTTTTGTTCTCATGTATTATGGTTGTTTATGTTTCATCATCTTTTATAATATAAAGTGCTTGTGCCAGGGTGGGGGCAGGATGAACTGGCGGACTTTGCAGCACTGAAAACTGTTTGTGGGGTTGTGACTCACGATCAGCTCCTCTGTACTTTGCATGTCCGCCATTGGCTGCCTTCACATTTGTCTCGCCCCTATTCGTCAGACCAAGATATAAAGAGACCGGGCAGTCGGTTTGGTGAATAGTCCTCAGGTTTCTATTTATTTTTGAATATTTATTTATTTATTTATGTTAGTGGATATTTTTATTGTGCTTCTTTTCTTTTTGTTTTGTTTTCCTATTGTACAGCTCATGCACTTGTGCAAGTACTGTCGGTTGTTATTCAAAGGGACACTGCTCCATGTAAAAGGCGACTGTTTTTAGCGATATATTAATCTAATTTGCATCCCATGTGTTTTTTTCTGATGACCAACACGGGTGTGGATCCTTTTTTTCTTGTGATTTTTTCTTCACCTTTTATATTTAAGTTTTCTGAGGTTGTTTCTTGGCAGTTTTTTTCTTCCACATGGGTCATTACCACTTTGCCAGAGTTGACTTCAAATCTTTTGATCCAGGACTGTATTTTGTGTGAACTATCCCCCCGAAAGCTTCATTGCCTTTGTTCTGAGTTGATGAAGCTTTTTTTCCAGCTGAAGGTTTTTCTAGGTGAACCACTGAGTCGTTGTATTGTACTCGTGTCTCATCCAGTAACAGTGTTGATGCCTAGTTGACCCTGTTTTGTACCAAAAGGTCAAGGTTACCTGAAAGCGTTCATGCGTGATCGTGCAAACCAAACATGACCCCCCCACCCCTCCTCTGAAAAAAGAAGAAATAGCAGCATGTACAGTACAAAGGTGTTGTTCTTCTGTTCTTCTTAGTGTGCTTAGCCTGAAAATCAATATAATAAGATTCACATATTTAAAATGAGGGAGTTCACAGACATAATAACTGCAACTAAATAGCAGCTGTGAGCTGCATTTTGCATGACAGTCAATGATTAATTTGTTTTGTTTTTGTTTCGGTGTTTTCATTTTTATTTGGTTTCTCATTTTCTACTGAATGCTGGTCTGCTCGACCTTTCTCTATCTGTTTTCTCAGCTTTTTAAGTGCTTCTAACTATTTTGTCTCCAGATAATATAATGAAGATGATTATGATGACGATATTTATGACTGTGGCACTATGAGGATGACTCTGAGGATGCTGATGCTGGTAATGATGATGATATGATGAAGATTATCTCGCATGCTTTTCCATGGGGCTCTGTGTTGTCAGTGCAGAGGCCTTTTGAGAATACAAGGAGATCCCGTTGGCCGTCAGCACAACGAGTGATTGGTGCTTCCTGTAGCCTGCATGTTAATTTGAGGAGCAGCATGTAAGTCCAGCTGACAGATCAGGAGGCAGTTCAGGGGAGTGAAGGAGCCCAGCAGGTGGCGCAGTCACACAAAGAAAAGCACAAACACACATACACACAGCTGGATGGCAGATTCTCATGTAGCTGCACAATAAGTTGACTTCAGCATCAAATCTAACAGACAATCCAGTCAGAGACGAGAGCAGTTCATCACTGTAGAATAAGAGCAGGCTTCCATTATATTCTTTGATGAGGGCCACACGTTGGACCTTCATATTATAACCATTAGGATTACACTTTGCCACCATGATCGTGATGCTGACACGTGATTGTTTTCCTCAGTGATCTGGAGGAACAAAATCCCTCTCCTTTATTCATCTTCTATCAGAAACTGTTTCCAGACACTTAGCACTGATCAATCCTGATTCTCTGTGAACGATCCGAGTTGAAATCATGTTACAAAAAGAATAACTTGCAGCGCTGCACCGAAAACTACAACAGCTGTCCTTCATGCTGAGGGTCTTGAGATCAGTGCGAGCTCTGCTGCCTTCCTGTCAGCTGTTCAGTAGATGAAGCATCACTGAGATAACTGAGCCACTGTGTTTGCTCTGGTCCTCTACCATCTTGTCTCCAGCCAGTGACTTGTGAAGCGTGTTCACAACACTGAGTTGGCTTCTCTTTGTAGGGTTTCTCTCAATTCTTCTCCCATTCCCCTGTTTCCCACCTTGATTCAATCATTTCTCTGCAGTTTCTAGTTTCCCTTTGTCTCTTTTTGTCACTTTGGGTTTCTTCTGTATAATAATATTAATACTCTAGTTCTCTGATTCTTCAGATTATTGCTCTGTTCTCTTACGCAAGTTGGCTAACGTGTTTCAAGTAACTTCAAGAAAATGTGTTAAGGTGTTATCAATAAAATGACAATTTAACTAGAAAAGGTGGATCTGTCTCTGTGATCACAAGCACATAAAACTGCAGCGTTGCTTTGATGTTTATAAATAGAATAAACCCAAGATATGAATAAATTTGCTCATGAGGAAGAAAAAGTTTGTGATGCAAACATAAAAGTGAAGAAAAACTAGTTGGATCAACAAGTAGACAAATGTGAAAATATCAAAATCATATTTCTTGAAAATGACTCACTAATGTTTCTTTTCTTGTATTAATTGATTAAAAATATCAGCAGGTTAATTAATAGTAGAAACAATCTTTGGTTGCAGAACAAATCAACACAGTTTACTTAAAGACAATATTTAATCAATCTGTTCAAAATGCTGCTCTGATCTTTGTCTGACACTATCAAACAATTTCAAGGAAAGTTTCTGTACAAGCACAAATAAAGATGGAGGCTGAGTATGTTGGTCTGGACAATAATGAAATGATATATAATGATTAAAAATATGAAATATATCCGACAGTGATCAGCTGATGATCATCATCTGTGTTTCACATGGTGGAGAGATAACAGGTGGATTATTACGTCAACATTCAGTGTTTGGTCCGTTCATCTGACTAAAACACAATGTTTTCCTGAAAAACATTTAATCAGTCTGAATGTTTTAATCAAGGTGTATTTTAACAACAAGTATGAGGCTTTTAATGTTCCTGTGATTTGAAAATAAAAGGCCATCTGACAGAAAATCATATATGCACATTTTCAACAGTTTCAAAATGATCACATCAAATCTGCTGGTCCCAGTTTGTCCAGCATGTTATCGCCACAAACACCATTTTGGAAAAAATGATATGCAAATTCTACATTTATGCTTTACCTTGTTATTCTGTGCTTTGGAAATAAATTGAATATTAAACAACAAAATGTTTTCCTACTGATAATCTGCTAAAAAAAAGATAAAACTCTTATTTCTTCTTGAATCTCTCTATATTTTCATGTTTTCATTCATGAACTGAATGTAACTGACAAAAACACCACCGTTATAAAAATCCTAATAAATGACTCAGATGTCACCACAATCACTAGGATCACAGAGAAATATCAGTGGGACAGATTTTTATATCAGTGGTTTCAGCATCACCAGCCTTTCCGATACTGAAATATGGGAAGAGTTTCTCAGTGAAAGTGTCTCTGCGAGTGTAGATGTGAGTCATGTGCTCAGGGTCGTAGAAGGACACCTCCCCTCTGTCATAGTCCAGCTGGACTCTGATCCTCTGGAGACTCTTCTTTACAGTGACAGTCTCATTAAGACCATTAGTGCATTTACCACTGCGGTGTAATAAACACCAGACTCCACATTTTGGTGTCTCATATCTCTTTCCCTTCCTGTCAGCTGACTCTTTAACCAAACCTAAATTCCATGTAGGATGATCTCCCACCTCCACCTCCCAGCTGTGTTTCCCTGAGCTGAAGCCCTGTGACCCATGAACAAAGGTATAATAAGTGTGTCTCTCTGGATTTTCAGGAAGCTGCTGCTTTGTATCTCCATTTCTCACAGTAGTCAGGTCATCAGACAGACAGAGCCAGGGGTTTGCAGTGTTTGGGTCCAGAATGACAGGACTGAAGAGGATCTTGTCCTTCATCTTCTCCCACACTCTAGGACAGGTTGCCCAGGTGTTTGGCCACATCTATCAGCGCTCCTGAGACCAGCTGTGGATCTGACAGTGAGCACTGGTCTCTGGCTCTGGTCTGAGTGGGTTTATAGCTGCTGAGGAATGACACGCTGTGTTTCTGCAGGTCTTCTTTAACAGCAGAGATGTTGTCTGACAGAGAAGAGATCTGCTCCTGAATCATCTTCATCTCTCTGCTGATAGTCTTCCCCTTCTGCTCCTCTTCCTCCCTCAGAGCTGCTAGCTCAAATTCCTCCTCCTCTTTCAGGAACTGGTGGAGTTTGTCGAACTCTGCTGTGATCTGTCTCTCTGTGGACAGCAGCTGCTTCTTGGAGTGTTGAATCATGTCTTTAATATGTTTCTCCACTTGTATGTATTTGTTCCTCTTGTCCTGTAGAGACTTCAAGTCAGACTTCAGCTGGTCCTTCAGGTCACTGACTGCTTCTTCTACAGGAACCACCTTGTGACTCTGATGGAGAGAAGACTCACAGACAGGACACACCGCTCTCTGCTCGTCCTTGCAGAACAATTTAGTCTCTTCTTGATGTTTCCTACACACCTCCTCCACCTTCTCCTCTTCCTTTTCTGTCTCAGATGATCCAGATTTCTGTCTCTCAGCAAAGGCATCAGCCAGTTCCTTCAGAGCAAAGTTCACCCCAGGGTCTTCTTTTGAGGACTTTCTTTTACAGATGGGACAGTTTTTGTTTTTAGCTTGTTCCCAGAATTTTCTGCAGGCAGCTTGAATAGAAGCTGTGGTGGCAGCTCAGAGACACAGGATCTCTGAAAGTCTCTGAACACACATGGCAGCTCAGGAAACTTTCAAGAAGATCGATTTTCTCAGCCATTTGTGTTTTTTATCCAACTTGTCTGTCAAAAACAAGACTCACCAAGCTCCAGTCCCTTCACTTGAGCGCTCTGAATCTTCCGATCAAGTGTTTTCCAGCAGAGATGTCACACCCTGTAATGGCTTCTCATCGGTGTTCAACATGTCAAAACTTCTTTCACTTTCATTCCCGCCGTCACAAAGTAAATTATTAGGAGGAAATGCTGCTCAGTCATTTAGTCAGCAGCAGGTGTCGGCAGGTTCCTTTTACTCTTCACCCAGTAAAGTACAAATCCTCTGTTCCTGCATCTGTGGCAAATAAAACAACAGGAAAACATGAGCACATCTCGTTTTGTTCCTTGCTAATAAATAAAGCATTGAAATTGACACCACCTAAAACATGACAGAGGTTTTTATTTAGTTCTCAAGTAAAAACATTTCAATAGGCTGACTGACACTAAACACTTTTATTTTTCAACCAATGGGAAACATGAGCAGGAACATGTCCTAACAAACCGGTATGGCTGCCATCATTTCATCTACTTTGTGTTAAGGTGTTGTCAGTAAAATGACAATTTAAATAGAAAAGGTGAAATAGAAAAGCTGTGGTGGAAAAGCTGTGGTGGCAGCTCAGAGACACAGGATCTCTGAAAGTCTCTGAACACACATGGCAGCTCAGGAAATTTTCAAAGAGATCAATTTTCCCAGCCATTTGCTCGTCCTCGTTCAGATTGTTTGCAAATGAAAGACTCACCAAGTTCTACGTCTCTCTAGTTTGTCTCTTTCAGTCCTGGAATTGTGAATTGTTGAAGAGAGATCCCCGACAGTGTACTGGCATTGCTACTCTGTTAAACAATGTCAGAATTTGCTTTCTGTTTCACCAACATCTTTCATTGGTTAATCATTGATGGCTGTAAATGCACTTTTATTGCATACAGGCAGAAGGTAGAACCTTCCTCCATATGAGAAATCATTAGGTCTTAAACACTGACATGAAGGTGACGAGTTCATCATCAAAATGTTTCACCGTTCATGCATCACACTGAAAATGTTTGGTATTACAGGGAAGACGATGACTCTGTTGAAACCACAGCAGCTGAGGTGAAAAAACAACTGATGGAACTGTTTTAAATGAAATTTATCTATGAGACACAATGAGGCACTGTGGTTTTGTTTTTGTATTCCTGTTTGACTTGCTCTGTTGAGCTTTCACATGTTTCATATTTCTTTCTGCTCCTGATTATTGCTGGTTACAGCTCTCACTATCTGTGGACCTTGTACTCAGCTGTTTTATGGCCTGACCTTTGGTTCATGTTCATAATGCGGACATTATGCCCACACACACAAGTGAAACTGTGTATACTGTGATTGACTGTGTGAAAATATGTACAGTATTATAAAATGTGTAAAATACCTCAGGGAAGTCCCAGGCCTGACAGATCTGACAAGAAATCAGGAGTTTATGCACACTCAACACAAAAAAGAGATTTTAGTTTACCTAGCTGATCATTTGAAATCATTCAAAATTATTATTGATCTAAATGAACACTGAACACAGTCAAACAATTGCTCACTCTGCTCATAATTGTCTCACAGTTTGATTTCTTATTATTGATGAAGCTGATCTCTGATTCTCCTAAATGTTTCTTTAAGGCCTAAATTGGCTGCGATAAAGTTTTTGTGAGGATCTTTGTGTATGTGTCCAACTTCCTAAGTCCAAGTCTGAATCCCAAGATAAAACTGAATATAATATTTTTGTTCTTCTCTTGGTCCATGAAAATTTAGACATTTTAAGACAAAAAGACTGAATCAATCCAACAGTGAAAATCACATCTTTTCACTGCTTTCATTGCTTCATTGATTTAAATATCAACTTTCACCACTGGAGGACAACCAGAGCAGGTCCTCATCTGATGTTTAGTTTCCTTTCTAGTGGAATTAAAAGGAAAATTATTTTACTTTTACTCCAGTACATTTTTTCCAACTGTAGTTTCTTTTTTGGATTAAGATTTTATAACTTCAACATGTGATCACACAGGGAAACAAATGAAGATGAAAAATGTCATTTGGAGAACACTTGCATATGTGAGCTGCAGATTCCCTCTGGTTTGAATGAACTCAAGCACCCACTCATCTGTTTGTGACTGCACCTGCAGGACTGAAGGTGACAGTGAAGAAAACCTGATCGTTCATGTCATGTACATGATTTATGGCCATGGAGAAACCCACTGGAACTCATTTCTTCTGCAGCTGACTGAAACCTTGAACACTGACTCTTCTCCCAAACTCTGCACACACATGTTCAAATTTATGTCCATCAGTCTTATGATCAATAAAATCCAAATGCACAAATTTTCATTCCAAACTCAATAAAGTAATTTGTATTTTTAAAATCAGGCTCTTTGGTTTTCAGATCTTATTGACAACGTTTCTGGGCTTCATGTCCTTGACACCACTTGTCAATCGTAAAGAGTGAAACTGTGAACTCTTTTCAGTTTCCTTGTGATTAAACCTGACTATCTGTAGGGGGCGCCATTTTATCTGTTTTGTCCTATCTATTGCTTCTGTTGCTCAGTACTGTCCTCCTCCTCCGTGTCATGCATTCTGTTCTGCATCGTGTTTTATTTCATTTCCTGATGTTATGCCTGTGCTGCATTATGATTTTACATGTTATCGTTTATCAATCAGCATTAAAGCTCGATGTAAGGTGTATCCCCCTGCACCCTCACACAGCTCAGCAGCAAGAGCGAAGATGAGTTGATGCTCGCGACTGTTGATGCACGTGAAGCTTTGGGGGGGGGCGGTTAGTCTGTCTCCTGCTCACCTGCAGGAGGTGCCTCCTTCTCTCAGCAACATGTCACTGCAAAGTGTGTGTGTCATGTGCATCATTTAATTAATCAGATGCAGGAGAAAACTGCAGTTTTGCATTTTGATACCTGGTAACTACACCTGGATCCTGTCTCTGGTTATGTGCATCAGCTTATTACAAGTCACACAGCTGAGAAAGTACACAGGGTTTGATTCTCTCTCTCTGTCTCTGTCTCTCTCTCTGTCTCTCTCTCTCTCAGGTTTCCTTTCATTCTTTCTTTAATAAACCTTTTCCCGTCACTTTTCAGGTGTACAGTTGAGCACAACCCTGTGAATGCCTTCCAGGAGAGACTGAAGATGTTCTCTGTTATTCCACATCTATCTCTGTGTCTCTCACTGATGATCCATTCTCAGCTGAAGACCCAAGCTGACCCGATTGTTTGCCTGAAAACTCTGATTGGACATTTTTTGCACACAAAATAGCGAAAACAGAGGTTCCATGATGGATCACCGTCCTGCGTCTCAAGCAGGTTTCCACAGGTTTATTTGAAAAATAAGAAATGTGCCGAATTTAAATGTGGTTGCGATCCACCTTTAAAAGTCGGCCCCTCATGCAGCGATACACTGCCAGTCGCTGTAAGTTCTGTTGCAGAAGCATGTAAAGCACAGTGTGTAGCATGCAAATGCAGAGAAACCAACCAGCATGTCCCCCCGATCTGATATACCAACTTGTCTCTTTTTCCACTGCTAACACTGCTGTTTGGTCTCTGGGTAGTACCTGGTGATGATGCAGGAAACTTTGGTTTGACGCACATTTTAATGTTTATTCTCTGCTGAACCTACCAGTGTGATATGCACCTACACAAAAGTGCACCTGCAAGAGGTCATATAACACTAAAACGTGTAAAACCCCTGTAACGTTTTGCTAATGGGTAAGAATAAGGTCACACATGGCACCATAGACTTCTATAAACCAGGACACCCCGAGGAATATTAATAAACAACAAAATCATTTTTTGGTTTGAACAAATAAATGTAGTTTGTTCACTAATTAGAAATATATGTGTTTGTGTGCACACTGTATGCACGCACTGTATGTACTGTATGTATGCATGTGTTGTTATTCTGATGAAGCAGGTGTACAGCTTTGCAGACAGATGTGTAAAACAAACAAAAGAGTTTTTTTAGACAGCCGGGACGAGCCACAGGCAACACCACCCGACAACACTATGATCTGTGTAAGACACCTGGAGCTGCCTGTCACACACACTTCGACACACACACACACACACACACACACACATTCAAAAGCCCTCCAATGATCCCTTAAGCAGGGAACCTCATTTGCTTCACTATGGAGACGGTGGAGGTGGAAAAAGACACTTGGCCCTTGGAGAACTCTCATGTGCAGGAAACAAGGCAACCTGTACACACACACACACACACACACACACACACACACCCCATCACCTTGGTCTGTTCTTTTTTTTAACAGTGTTTGGCAGGTGAGACTTTTAATCTAGCAAAACTCTGCGATCTGCATTTGGAACAGTTTTACATGACATGCATTCACCCACAAACAAATGTATGCATGCAAACACACACATGCACACACACACCAGATCTTCATATCTTCTCCTCATCATCCAGTATTGTCTCACCACAGTCATGAAAATCAACGTGTTCCTCCCCTCAGTACACACTCTCTCTCTCTCTGTCACTCACTCACACACACTCACACACGCACACACACACAAATACTCTCCATTCTACAGTTTCTACCAGAGGATCACTGGAATTGCTGTGGCTGAATGTCCAGAGGGACGGCCAGACCGACAGATCCTCTGGACTGCTGGGTTTGTGTCACCAGCTGTCTTGGAAGCATTAGCCACCCAGACCGGACCGTCCCCTGGCTGAAATGACAGCCTTGTCTCAGTCTCACTGGCGAGCTACGCATCATTAGCCGCCATCTTGGCCCTTACACTTGCTGCATCCCCCAGAACCAGAGGGAGGCTGGAGACAGGCTGTGTGCTGCTTGCAATGTGAAAGGATGAAGTTTTGAAGGAGAGGCTAGTTGTTCTTTGTTTTTTTTTGTCTTCTGGCTGTGAAGCTCAGAGTGAAATCATATACACATACAAACTTGGTGATGTTTTGTAAATTCATGAAGTACCTTGAAATCTATTTGCCTAAACCAGAATGCAGAAGCTGGATGATGGACATAAGCAACAACAGCCACTGCTTTGGTCCAGACTGAAACACTTCAACAATTATTCAGTTTGATTGCCATAAAATTTGGTGCAGACACTCATGCTCCCCTCAGGATGAACTGTAAACACATTTGTGACCATTTAATGTCCCATACAGCATCATCATCAGATTAAAAATTTAATTTTAAACTTTGGTTCATAACCAAATACCCAACAGCTCTGTGCTTTATGTTGAAGAGCAACAAGTGATCTCATCCCCTGATATTATTAAAAAAAAGTGAAACAAAATTAACAAAATTGTAGTATGGTGTGAATATGAAAGGCACCTAGATGGACTCTAAGCTGAGTGCTTGCCTAGCAGAGTTGTCCACTGGGTCAGAAAGTTGTCTACTCTAAAGCCCGAGAGAGTTTCATTCAGCCCCTGGAAATGTTGTTATGACGGCTGAGCTAATGCTGCATCCTGTCATGATGTTGTTGTGTGGCTGTTTCCCTCAGGAACTCTTGTGTGTGTGTGCATGTCCTGAGCATCTCACTGAAGAGGAACAGAGGAAGGAGGAGGGGGAGTTATTACAGTACATTAAGAGAGGGATTATACTGACCATGCTGACATCAACATGTTAGCTAATTGACAAGCGGGGTGAAGGGTGCAGGAGGGGGATATACATGCTGTTTACCAAATCCTCTTTGGGCTAAGACTGTATAAAAACACTTACAGGGTGAATGAATGTCTACAAGCACATCCTCATAGACACTCACACACAAGTAAGGGTTAGAGCAGTTTCATGGCTCTGAAAAGTTGTGCATGGCGCAGCATTTGCCAAAAACCCGAGATGGGAAGGAGAGGACTCCTGGGAAAGGAGGCTCCACCCAGACAAGGAACTGATGCTGGTTTATGTCTGCTAGGTCATCCAAACTGTAGAAACCAGGAAACAGAAAGTAAAGCTTCTATTTCCTGGTGCATGTCTGTTTTTGAGTCGTGTACAGGTTGACCTGTTTGACCTTTGGGTTGTTCAGGTGTTACAGCAGCCTAATATATAACATGGATAAATAACATGGATGAGTAATGGAGGAGCAACAAGTTGACAGTTGATTTGTGGGTCACGAACTCAAGGCCAAGGCTCGCAGCACCTCTATCACTGCTCCAATACAACTCATGTAAAATTCATAGATAATGTCAAGTCAAACTAACAACCCCCTCTCCACCCTGTCTTCATATTCTCCTTTCTGTATTTCCTTCCTCAGCTCTCCTCTCCTTGTTTTCACTTGTTTCCTCTTGCTTGTCTTCTCTCCACCCGTACTCTCCACCGTCAGACCTGAGCACTCCTCACTTATTTTTCTGGCTTGTCTTCTCTCCACAATTTCTCTCCTCATTTCCTCTCCACATTTCCTCTTTTGTGACTTCTTGTTTCCTCTCTCTGGTTCCTCCCCTCTCCCATCTTTGTGTTCCTCACTCTACCTCCTTTCCTTCATCTCCTCCTTGTTGCCTCTTTTGTATCCTATCTCCTACCACTCATTCCCTGTCCTCTGTCTTTATTTCCTCTTTCCTACTCCCCCTACCTCTTCCACTTCTCTCATCGAGTCACACAGGCTCAGAGGAGCGTCACAGTGGAGCATCTCCAGGCTCCAGACACAACACACCCAATTCACACTGCTGGGGCAGAGGGACACAGTCAGACAGAGAATTAACAATGAACAACATTAACAACAACAATATGAGTGTTCTTGCTGAAGCAGGAATAGTCATTAAGGTCTTCCCTTAATGAGCCCCCACTTTATCTTTTAAGTACTCCAATGTGACTAAAAGTCAACTAAAGAAGCCGCTCCACTTCAAGCCATGCAGCTTTCAGCCCTTACAGGTACCCTGTGAAGTTTGGAAGTGCTGTGGAGGGGGGTTTGTATGAGTGGGTACAATGCATTTAAGCATTCTGGTGATAAATTTTTGCTTAGGTAAGATTCTGTGATGGGCTGGAGCTTCGTCCGTAGTCTGTTTTTAGATTGTGCCATTTGTTATTTAAATTACCAACCAGCAAAATGGAAAAGTAAACTAAATGTAAATAATAACGTTGCAAATAATAGTGAGTAAAAATGACTTTTGGCATAGAGGATCTGCTTCGCTCTGAGGTTAGGATGCTAATCTCGGATGGTAGTGTACGCTGCTTGTGTCTGGCCAAGGGCCTTTCGCCTGTCATTTCTCAACTAATGGCATAAAATCCACCAAAAACAATTTAAAGGAAATTAAAAATAACTTAAATGTATGCAGTGGAAGTACAAAATACGCATTTAAAAAGTGAAATGCCCACTTATTGCTCATTAACCTTAGTAGTGTCATGAAGCAGGACTACAGTGTTTGATTAAATGCAGGATACAGAGAACACCCTCTGTGAAAAAGGAGCTGCAAGCAGCTGCTCAGCCTTTAAACTCGGTCAGTCTCTGGTTGGCTGCCAGTGGATCAGCTCTGGGTTTCAGCCCTTGGGGATGTCACAAAGCAACCTCTCTTCGTCTCATCTCGCTCCCAGCTTCAGGAGCGAGTGATCCTTGTTCACAAATATCGATTGAACCAAACAGTTCTAGCCCAAACTGTTGAATATCCACCAATGGACACGAATCTGAAGCTCATCATTCAGTCAAATTTAAAGAACTGGGAGGCCACAGCTCTGTATTAGTGTAGGAGCTAAAAGAAAAATCAGCAAAGGACAAAAAGTGTCTGATTCTTCTGTGTGCTTATTTCAAAGAAAATATTTAAGAAATGCAAAAATGATGGTGCAGATGACAACAAACGTTTGGCTTCAGTACAGGAGAAATAAAATAACTTGGCAGCCTAATTTATCTAAACTCTTAGAAATTGCAGCACTAACAGACTTGGGCTTGGTTTGAGACTGAAAACATTTGACTGTAGTACCAAAATGAAAGCCAAGGTGCTTTCAGCTAAAATGCGTTTTTAAAATCTAAAAGTCTTTTCAATACTGGGGGTGTTTAAAATGCTAAATATCTACTGTGACATGTTGCGCTCATTTGTTTGTTCTGTGGTGCAGAAGTCTGGGGTCTTAACCACATCCAACCATCTGCTATATTCTGAAGTTCAACATCTACTATTCTTTGATTTGAAAAGTTACCACAAATCTATCTTGAGTCATATCATACTGCAGAGAAAGCAGCGGCTCAGACTTGTGACCATACTAAAATGTTATGCTACCTCATTTCAGAGCAAATGCTTACAGTATGAGTTAGGTGATATCCTATATTTCTGTCTTTGTCAACAAGTTCCATAAAACAATCATAACAATGAATGTATTTGTTATTTGTTGCACACTCAGAACAGATGATAATACGCAGGCAACATACTAACAGCTAATGGGATGCTACAGCTCAGCTTTTGCGCGATATCTCTTGTATGAAAACACACAACTGGTGCACTGAAACAGGCAGAAAGGGGCCGAATTTACTGTGCTGGCTGTTTTTGAAACTTCATTTCCACAATGTAAAAATGTCTGGGACTGAACCCATGTGTTCATCAAAAACGAAGCAACTGCACTTTCCTTAACGGGCCATGTTTCCAATCTCTTCCATATACATGAACCACTTAGCTACAAATGTCTTTCTGTGGTTGCTTCGCAGTGCCACCCAGATGTTGCTGTTTCCTGTTTTTCATTGTGAATGAAGGAATTTGTAGTTCATACCACTTTAACCAGATCATAAGATTAAACCCATCTCATCATTTAAAAGATGAGAGGATGAGAAAGGCAAATGGGACAGCATCTGATCTTTACCATAAGTGTGCTGTAACATTTATGTTTAGCATATTAAAGACACAAGTTTGATGTGGTTGGTCTTGAAACCAGCTCAGCTCATTTTCTCAAGAAACAACATCCAAATTTGTTCTATACAGAAAAAAAAGTATTTCCTCACAGGATCTGGAAATAGTGTGTCCTCCTGTCTGTTGAAAGTCTGTCTGTTTGTTTGTGAAGCTCTCAAATGTGTAAAAGACTGTGATTGAGCGTCTCTCTAACTCACACTCAGCTGTTCTCTCTTGCACTTAGATTTTGTGTTTGTGTAGTTTTTTTTTCTTTTGTGTATTTTGTGTGTTTTTACACACAAAGTTTCTCATACAAGGTAAGAAAGGCAGCTTTCAGCTTTGGTTGGATAGATAGATAGATAGATAGATAGATAGATAGATAGATAGATAGATAGATAGATAGATAGATAGATAGATAGATAGATAGATAAACATTATTCATCCCAAACTGGGAAATTTCCGAGTTGCAGTCGGCAATTTACAAGCAACAAGCAAATGTGTGTGTGTGTGTGTGTGTGTGTGTGTATGTGTGTGTGTGTGTGTGTGAAATCTGCAATATGAGTGCAACAGGCTCTCAGTCTGTTGTGTAGAAATGGACAGAGGGTTAATTATGTTTATACCAAGTCAAAATATTTAAATAATTAATGAATTTGCTGCTGCTGTGTGATGTACTTACACTACTCACAATAAGTTAGGGATATTGTTATTTACATGAGTGCTTTTCCTATTTGGTCTGAATTTTAATGAAATAAGTAAAAGTTCCCTTTGACATTACTAATAATGAATGAGAAGAAACAGCATTTTCATTAGTTTAATATTTATTACCCCAAAAATTTAGACAATAACAAGGATAGCCCCCCCCCTGACAATGTCAGTAGCGGGTGTTTCCACCATTTGCCGCAATGACAGCTTGACAGCGACGTGTCATGCTCCACACTAGCCTCATGATGTTGTTCTGAGGCAATGCGTTCCACTCTTCCACAAGTGCTACACGCAGTTCTGCCAGGTCACGTCACGTGGGGGTGGGGTATGATCATCCAGTCTCTGCTTCAGCTGGTCCCAGACGTGCTCTATGGGGTTCAGGTCAGGGGACATTGCTGGCCATACCATATGAGGCACTCTGGCACGATGTGGTGGAGCATTATCATCCATGAACAGAAAGTTGGGGGTGTGCTGGTGGAATTGGGGGATGATGATGGGTTCTGTGATGTCTCTGAACGTGCAGTGACTGAGCCATCTACAATAACCAAATCTGTTTTGCGCTGACTGGTGATGCCTGCCCAGACTGTTGCACCTCCTCCACCAAAGCGAACCCTGGGGACCATGTTGACCTCGGCGTATCGCTCACCTCACCTTCTCCAGCAACGCTGACGACCATCATTTCTGTGCAAGGTGACCCGACACTCATCAGTGAACAGGGCGGTAGACCACTGCTGCATTGTCCAGGTCACATGGTCTTGTGCCCACTGCAAATGTTCACGGCGGTGTCTTGGTGTCAGTGGAATCACCTGCAACGGTCGTCTGGCATTCAAGCCAAAGCGGTGGAGTCGGTTGCGAATGGTTTGTCTAGAAACCCTCGTACCCCTCACACCTCGTGAACGGGCCTGCAGCTGCGTGGCAGTTGCATAACGATGTCTGAGTGCATAGGTCCTTAGGTACTGGTCATCGTTGCGGTCTGTCACTCGTGGGGCTCCACTCCTGGGTCTGTCACGAACTCTGCCAGTAGTTCTGTGTCTATCACCCCAATACAATTGCCTCCCTATCCCAAAAATCTCTGAAGTGAAACAAACGCCATATGTATGACATCCACTGAGTCTCTCACAATATCCCTAACTTATTGTGAGTAGTGTAATTGTGCCTGTCTTTAGAGATGTACTTATCCTTCCTGCTGCTGTGTGATGGCAGCTATCACAGAGCTGAGATGTGGACAAAGCTTGATGTTCGGTCATTGTCCCGTGTACTGAGGTAGACTTTATAATCATTGACGTACTTGTTGCATGACAGTACCTCTTATGACAAAAGTATGAGTTGGTAAAGTTGGCAAACCCTGAAAATTGCAAATTGTCAAAATCAAGTTCCTCTTCTGCAATATTAATAAACAGCAGGGTTGTGAAAACTGAGGAGATTGGCAAATGCGACAGTCCATATGGTCAAAAGTCAAAACCACAATTCCCACAAGGCAAAGTAATCAAAATAACGTTTCCATCACAATGTTGCTCAAGTTTTAAGTTGTTCGTGTGAATGTAAAACCATAAAACAAACATTTTACTGCATTACACCTAATACAGTGTTTATGATTTATTTTATTGAAGTAATCATCTCCTCTGATCCACCCAGAACACGTTTTGTGTTTATCAGCTGCTTTGATGATTATCAGTTGGTTCAGTGATGTTGCTAAAACAGACGTCGCTGAACCACCAGACACTATTTGTTTGTGTAGTTTACTTTACTGGTGAAGGGAAGTGAGTGGCATCATGCATGAATGCTTTGACTATAGCGGCAGAAGGAACAAAACCTTCTGGCTGAAAAATACTTCTGCTTTTTTTTTTTTATCATATCTCCTTGTCTATCTGTCAACTACTCCACCTCAGCCACCTCAAGTGCAAAAAAACCACTTTGTCTTAAAGTTCTGGCGCGTTAATAAACAGGTGGACGACATAAGACAAAAAGGCAAAAGACATTCTGGCAAAAGATGAGCATGCTGGTTGAGGAGATGCT
Organism: Datnioides undecimradiatus; assembly: GCA_008933995.1. Lineage (NCBI taxonomy): Eukaryota > Metazoa > Chordata > Actinopteri > Lobotiformes > Datnioididae > Datnioides > Datnioides undecimradiatus. The sequence goes on from WARS01000015.1 coordinate 13,318,067, forward strand.
GATGACTGATAGGAAACAGGTGTGTCGGCAGCTGAAGAAAACAAGTGGGTGGATGAGGAAGGACAGGTAAACTTAGTAAAACATGAAATGAGCAATATTAGAAACTGAGTCTGAATAATTTGCCCTTTCTGTGAAGTTTGGTGGAGTGTGCTCTCACATCCTTTCAGTCTCTTACCTCTCACTTCTCCCCCTTATATCTTTGCTTATTTTTGTCCTGCTAACTTACTGACAGGCCACCAAAACCTCTCCTGTGATGTGTGTCTGTGTTGATTTGTGTCTGTGTGTGTGTCTCCGTGTCAGAGCAGCTACAGTCCCACCACATAGCCTTCATGCTCAGGTGTGAAATGCTGCTTGAATCTGATTTTTTTCTCTTTTTTTGGATGAAGGTTTGTATCTATTCCAGGATGTAGCACATATGCCATATCAGCATGCACTTGACAGCCATGTCAAGGAGACACGTGTGTGTGTGTGTGTGTGTGTGTGTGTGTGTGTGTGTGCGTAGTCAGTGCAACAAAAGGTATCAGATGATTTTGTACCCAACTTGTTCTGCTTGTTTTCATACATTTTTAGTCATTCGAGGGACAAAATCTACCTTCCAGTTTTGAGTGAGCGGAGGTGAGGTGTCTAAATACAAATCCATAGCAGCCCTTACTCTGGACCACATATACATGCAGACCTTTTTCTTTTCACTGATTTTAAAAACACAACCTTGATGTTTCACACATGAAGGGACACTGGGACTTTCAGCTGAAGCAAGTTAAGAGCGTTTAATAATTTTGCCTCTGGCTGTGTTTAACCGATGGTGGGAGTTGGAGGATTTTAAAGTGTCCGCTGCTCTGACGTCCCAGGCCACTTCAACACACTGTGAAAATGCCAAAAATGTCTCTTTTACTCTCCCGGGAAGCCATTTGCATCCTGCTCTCATGGCAGGTAATTAGTCTGAGACTGTGAGACTTCAGTACATGTGCACAGACACACTTAGGTGTCTGCTGAGGTTTTATTTAAAATGCATCAAGTCAGCACTTGGTTAAGAATCACAGGCAGTAGCAGATTTCTGTCTAATGCCACTTGAAGCCACAGAGACTAAAGGGAAAAATTGCTGGATTAGGATAAAGGTTAAACTTCTTGGAGGCCTGGTCACACGTGCACTGACCACAGACACATTTTCAGATTCAAAACATCACATCAGTTTACTTCAGTTAAATTGTGACAATCAGAGTTAAACTTCAGACATCTATTCAAGCACTTAATGGTGCTATGGCTAATCAAGGTGAGCTAAACCTACACGATAAAGCTTTTGTCTTTTGTTTGCTGTGAACAAAACCACTCACCACCGACTGAAATCACTGTACAATGCACAAGACTGCACAGCAACACCAAGACCCAATGTCTAGCGACACATCTTGGTGCAATCGACCAAATATTATTATTGTTCACACTAAACCCTCCTTCACACTGCCAGTAAAACCCGACTGACATCTGTTAACACTGACGTTAATGTAAAGTACAATAGTACAATAGTAAAACAAACTTGCTTGAGTGGACTCTGCAGTAGTCACAGGTGTTCATCAGCTCCAGCTCCAACAACCTTTTCCAGCCATGATGCTATGACATGCACAGATGTTGGCTTGTAAACAACTGATTAACCAGGTATTAACCTGCTGTTTACAGCCTGTGGGAACAACGGGTGATTTTGGACTTTTGTTGTAAGAAGAGTGTAAGTAACATTTGCTCATCGTTGGAGTTATGTTGGATGGGAAGTTTGGTGACGTCATGGCTTCTTGCAGAGCTAGCAAGTTAACTACTGGACTACTACTACTACTACTGTGAACTTCTCACAACAGCTCACTAAAGAGTTACTAAAGAGGAGAAATAGCTATAGGGCAGGTACACAAATGTGCATGTCAAAATTCAGCAAAGTTGAATTCTGTGTAATTATATGACATGAATTTGTTCTGCCTCTTCAAAAAAATACTATGATTGAAATTAAGACACTTTTAAATCCTGGTGTGTCCAGACCTTTTAACATTGTCGGAGCTTACAATTCAGTGCAGGAATATCACAGCAACAAGCACTTGGCACTATATCTTAAATTATAAACATGTAAGAACACACTCTTCTCCATCTTCAGTGACCGTCCACCTCCTTTTACAACAAAGTCTCTCTCTTTCGGCAGCAGTTGGTTTTTGTTCTGTAGTGTTTCTGAAGTCTTCTCAAAGCGGAGACCTGAACACAATCACAGCTTCTCGTTGGATGTCTTATTTACAGTCGCTGCTCTCTTAGTTTCTCAGCCGGGACACAAAGACTTGCACACACCAAGAGCACAAAGGTTTGACGTCCCAGCTGGCAACTGTTAGCTAATTAGCCTCTGTTCTCTCCGTTTGGCCTGGTGCAGCTAAATGACTCATCGGCAGCTAATGAACCCCGTTTGTCTTTCTGCAGCTTCTGAAGCGAGCCGAGAGCCATGGTGGACACACACAGAGAGCGTGGTGGCTCCAGCAGTGGCCAAATGTTCACAGAGCAGGTTTTTCTGTGCAGACAGTGAACAGCTGTGTTTCTCAGTTCTACAGAAAAGATCTGTTAAAACAGAGCAAGCTCTGAAATGCAGATTACATGATGTTGATGCAAAATGTGTGACTATGATGTGACTCAACATTGTTCATAAAATAAAACTGAACATTTTTTGTGATTCTCTCAAAGTGTAAAAACCTTTAGCGCTTACATTGTGTGGAATGATTAAATGCAGCAAGGCGTCATATCCTATCATGTCCATCATATCATATCCTGATCATGTTTACATTGTGCAAAAGTCAGATTCTGGTGCTGGGTATGGGATGATTGGACCCTGATCAGGCCCTGTGGCGATACAGTCCTCTGGTCATAAATGCTGCAGCATTAGCAGGTGTTTGTCCATGCATACTGAACAGCAAGAGATAATGTCATTTCCCCATCAATAGAGTCCGACAGAGCTGTGGTCAAATTCAAATAGTTACACTTGATCTTCACGTTTTTTTTAAGCTGTAAACAAAAATACATCATGTCTTTGAAACCACTGCTGCAGAATCATCAACTTGCTTTTGAATGTTCAAAGGTATGGCAAGTTATTTAACGTAGAGAAGAAGCATGAGCAAAAAGATGGATAGTAGGAACTTACCAGTTATTGTTTACAGTCATTTCTGTTACGCTTGCAACTCACCGTTCCATAAAGAAAATATTCTGTCTCAGCTGCTTTTGTCAGTGAGGTTATAATAACAAAAATATAAACGTAGTATTCTTATCTACAAAATGCTGCAAAATTAAAACAAGCAAAACACTCAGTGTGCAAAATGAAGAAGGACCTTGTGTTGCTTGTTACATAAAGGCCCACACAGCAGAAGAGAGACATATGAGTGGTATTATACAATATGCATTTACATACAAATAATATCGCTATAAACAACAGAGAGCACTCGGCAGTCCAAAGTACACCATCACACTGAAACCAAGAGGGCAGTTGATAAAGATGTAGAGCCTCTTTTAAAAATGGTAAAACTTTGGATTTTCTGTTATTTTTATAAAACTTAAAAAGACACAGAACATATATCTCATGTTGAAACAGCATAGAGGAGGAAGTGCACTGATTTCAGCCAGAACGGGGAAATAACTTAGCCAGTGGTGGGTGGTAACTAAATACTGAACCTCAGTAATTACAATTTTGATGCACTTCTCTTTTACATCAGGGAAATATTCTACGTTTTATTTTATTGTATCACTTTTAACAAATGAACTTTTTAATTACTCAACTAATTTGCAGTAAATGTGACATTATTGATCTCAAAGGAGAAATAAAAAACAAAAATAGGTTGTCAAATTAGCTCCACCTTTACCAGCTGCAACATTTAAGTAATGAATACATCAATAAATCAGTAATTATGCCCTAATGATATTATCTCTGCATGATGAGCACTTTTACTTTTGGTACTTTACGGATATTTTAATAATTCTGTATGTAAATTTCTGAATGTAGGCTTTTTCCTTGTGAGTGTTTCTACATTTCCACTGTATTTCTGTGGTATTGCTACTTTGACTTTTACTTTGAGATGTGGGCACTTTTCTGTGGATCCCTAACCAGCTGACACGACGTGACAAACACCCTCAGGTATTTTTCCTCCTGAGACTGTACGAATCAGTGCCAAACTAGAACAAACACATCTTGCCACAAACAATGATCAAATCCACTTTTATGAGCCATATAACTTCCAAGCTTCACAAGCAAACTGTCTTGCAACTACACTGGCAGAACTTTACTTTCGGAGGCCTACACAGCACAGTAGGTTACCTAATAATCTCAATTCAAACTGCATGAACTGACTTGAGGGGGTAGTGTGAACAAACTGCAAACATGACATTAACATATTATCATCATTTAAATCCACCTTTTATCTGTTACTTCTGTCAGCATTGATTTACCATTTAGAAGCACATTTCTGGCCCCTTGATGAATGTAAGCCCTATATTCACTCTCCTTTTAACTCTGATTTGGTCTGCACCAGTTCCTGAGAGGAGTTTTTCAGCAAACTATGTTCACTGCTATCAGTGTCTGTCTGTTGATCTGTCTGTTGGGTTTTCAGAGCTTTTTTTGCAGAAGACCGTTGCCTGCTGCATCTGAAAACGATGCTAAGAGAGCAGTGAGAGTGAACCAGTACAGTAATGTCATGAGGCTGTAAAGTTAGAACTGAGGGCAACTGCAGATTCAGGTTGTCTGTCTGTGGCCAGCCCGTTTCATGCAGACACATGTGGTCATGTGATCCGTCTTTAATATTAATGTATTGATTACAGACTCTGAAAAAGAATTCACTGTAGTTCAAAACCAAGCTGTTAATTATTAAACATCACACTTTTTATCAGTGTGTTATTTAAACGATTTAAACAAAAGTTTCACATTCAATTAAAAATTTTAATTTTTAATTCATCATTTCAGTGCAAATAATAACTGCTGCAAATTCAGTAAATATGGCCCCAAAACAATTGTGAAATTCCACCAGAGCAGATTAAAAAAGTGCTGAGCATGTAAAAATTTGTCGTCACGCTACATCTCCTCACAGTCCTCTTGCCCAATTCATACATGAACACAACATTTTTCAGTCTCTTAAGCTGTTTGAGCAGGTTGCCTCCCCCACACACACCTCCGCAGGTCTCCTCCCAGTCTGTGTTGGGTTATGTAGCTCACAGCGGTGGGATGGGGAGCAGAGACGCAGAGTCGGAGTGCACAGCTTTGTAGTCGGAGGGGCTGCTTCCTGTCCTGCATTATTAATACCTGATGTTCACAGTTGACCTGGTGCTCATGCACTTCCCTCACCGGGCCATGAATGGAGTGTGGAGTGTGTGTAGCTGAGAGAGAATTAAACTAGCGGATGGATGCACCATATCCAGTTCATTGCATGAAATGTTTCCTTTTGGAGACAAATTGCGTATAAATTGCTTAATCCTTATCTGGGTCTCATAGGCTGGGCGTGTGAGGTGCTATGCTGCTAATAGCTGTTAGTTCTGCAATTTGTTCTTGATAATCTGCCTTAGTTCAGCTGGAATTGGCGGCTCATTGCTTCCTCAAATGAGACCGGTTTTATCCAAATACTCAGCCATTGGAGAAACCAGAGTGTAATATAGATAATTTGCCCTGAAAAGAAATAGACAGAGCAGAGTGGGACTGAGCGATCTGTCACAAAGCCCTGTGAGAAAACTTCACTGACAACCATATAATGAGCCTCTGTGTGGATCTCCCACCATTTTATTGTGTCTTTATCTCCTCTCTCTAAACTGGGAGGGAGAAAAAAAAGAAAAAAATGAGGGGCTGCAGGTTCGGAGTAAATTACCCATGCTTATTTATTCAGAGATGTCGCCTCATAGAGCAACCAACCCCCTGGGTCTTCTCATAGGCCCGAGTGAGCGCCAAATCTCTTTGCTGCTTAGGAGAAGAGAAAAACAACAGAGAATAAAAAGAGGAGAAAGTGTTTTCCAAGAAGTTTTAAAAAGGAAGAGGGCTGAGGTGACAGAGAGGAGGAGGGAGATTACAGGTTGGGGTCGGGGGATGTCGAGAGACAGCAAAAGAGGCGAGAGGACAGTAAGATGGGAAGGAGCACAAAGACATGATGCCAAAAGCAAAAGAAAGTGGTTTTTCTGGGGGGAAAGTGATCAGATCGGTTGATCAGAGTGGTAGTAAACTCGAGCCTGGGAGGGAGGGAAATGAGATAAGAGAGAGTGGGGGAAGGTGGGGGTGATGGAAACTAACATGGAAAGAGGCAAGGAGGGGTGGATGGCTGGTTGAGCGTCTCCCAGGGGACTCAGAAGGAGATGAGGATGGTTCGACGAGTGCACCCCCCGCAGAGAAACTCAACAGGGGGTCAGCTTTTTGTTTTGGGGGGAAAAAAAGAAAACCTCCTCACCGCCCTCGACAGGAACATGGTGATAACAGGGGCTTGTACACTCCATATTTCAGCTGGTGCAGGGGCTTTGTTCAGAAAGATGGGAGGCTTCTTTTAATTCAGTCACTCATCTCCCACCCCCACAGTCAAGCACATTCTCACACACCCACACACCCACACACACACACACACACACACACACACACCAATTCGCACACACAATTATAAATATACAGTCTATGGTATTAGGACAGTTTTCTGTTGTTTTGGTTCTGTCCTCCATTAAATCAGATAAGCGCTCTGCATCCAACTTGTTTTTGATGCAAATTTTTCAAACGCAATCTGCACATTAAAATAAAGCAATAAAATCCATAGAAACAGACTTACATGAATTAATCATGACCGACATGAAGCATGTGGTTTAAACATCACTCAAGTTTTCGCTTAAAAGATGAAAAACAGCAGCAGAAGACACATCAGATCTGCGTGAAGTGAGGAGGAAACTGTAACATGCCTCCAATGAGCACATGACACAAACACAAGTACCATATTTCCATGTGGTTTTGACAGTTTTGTAAAATTTCAGTTAACATTTCGATTGAAACTTGAACATGCCAGTCCTATCTGCGAGTGCAACAGAATATACACTGTAAGCTTTTGGAGGAGTGCAACCTCCTCAAAGTAGAGACTGGGATTCATATCTTGTTGTCCCATGGTACGTTGTTGGTTTTGGACAACTGAAGACCAATACCAGCAGCAAACTCAAACAAGCTTTATATGCAAATCCTGATACTGTATATCTTATTTTCATGTGCCATCAATAACACATCAATGAGTCACTATTGCAACATGAGCAACATGTTCCTTCATTACCAAGAACACACACATTGTGACTCAGTCCCACATACACACCCCCCGCTGTAGTAAATTCTCACCAGAGTACAAAGTGGATTCATTTGACAGAGAAAGTAGTCCCGAAAATACACTGTTTACTATTGTTTGAGTACAGTTTGCATCACTGAGCAGGGAAATACTATAAAATATAAGAACCAGTGGGTTTGGGGCTGAGTGCCACAGACATGGTATTGGTTTTGATCTTTTCAGTGAATTTGTTTACAATAAGAAAAATATCCAGCCTGGTGTCGCCAAACAGTGTGTCAATAATGCATCAGTGTCTTATGACATTTCATGCGCAATCACAACGCTATTTTGCTTTTCGAGTGTTACTATACACACAAATGTCACAGAGAAGAGACTGTCAGGTGATGGAGTACAGCTTCACCAGAAAAACAATGTGAAACTGGCACAGGACTTAAACATAACACGTAACATAAGTTACCTACTTTAACCTATGTTATAATGACCATTTGTGAACTCTAACCAAACAGAAAGTTGACGACAGACACCATAATTCATAGTTTCCTGCATGTTGAGAATTCAAACAACCAGCGAAACACTAAACAAATGTGCAGACATGAACTATGAAGTGTCCTTAAAAGTGATGTGGTAGTTTTACACCATCCTGTAAAAATAATCTCATATATATTAATATAATATCATGTTTTGCAGAAAAGTGGATAAAAAAACACAAGCTGGATGGTATTTGCTCTTGCTGTATTAGTTGTATATGGGGACAAGGTTGAATATAAGGTCAAAGTAAAAGGATCATTTCAGCTTTAAGGGTGTTTGAGGCTGTTTACGTCTCTGTTTGGTGAACTGTAGGAGTTGTAGCCCTTCTTCCATTTCTTGGGGATGTTGTGTTTAAAAGGCCGGCAATCCCCAGACGTGCATGTAAACCACCCTCTGAGCTAAAAGTCAGTGCTTTAACCTCATAAGTCATTTTTTCATGTAAAACTTAATGTGGTGCAGTACAGAGCTGAAATAAAAGAGTCCCAGATACTTCAGGAGACTGGGCTCGATATTAATGCGCACCCACAAAAACACCCCCTCTGCTCAGCCTCCAGAGGAGCCGTTTAATGTGGATCTGGAGCAGATTAGCAGGCTAAAGCTAAATTCTGTAATCGCTGTGATGGGCTTACACAAAACTGAGTAGGGGTCTCTTCAAGGTTAAACTGATTGCTGTCTTTTTCTATTACCTATCAGTGTTCATTCAGGCAGTTAGCTTTCCTCTTCTTCCATTTTATTGCAAGATGTCCAGGTATTGATGTGGATGGCAAATTTACCCAATTTTGTGTTAAATTCTCATTTTTATGTCGTATTTTTTTTTTGTCTCTTTTAAGTCTTGGTATGAAATTTAATGTTGAAATGTTAAAATGACACACTTTCATTCCAAGAATATTTTTTTTTACTTTAAGAAAATAAAGTTTGTAGTGCAGGTATGACTACAAAGATAAATATTTTGTAGTATTCAAACATACAGTGTGTCATTTTCTGCCACTAGGTGTCTCTAAATCAAACACAAAACACGAAACACATTAAAAATCTTTGTTTCTGCGTCGCTGTTTGGATGTCCAGGAAGGGAATGCGAGCTGAGCTGCTGCTAATGTTTGCTTGGTTTATTTCTCTGATAACTTCAGATCCAGACGTCCAGGGACTAAAATCCTTTACCTGGCTAAAAAATACAGTTAAAAACAGCAAAGATCTACCAAGTGTATTGCAAACATTATGGCAAAAGATGGAGACAATATCACCTTACAACAACTTCTTGTGGACAATCAACGGTGATGCTTGCGGAAGAGGGAACATGATGATGCTATTGACAGGCGATCAAATAAAAATGATAATAATCTTGATGGAAATAAAACATTTCTCAGGGTTTAACTGGAGTTGGTTTTAAAAGATTTGTGGATAGAAAGAAATCAAAAGGTTATAACTGTGTTTAGACCTTTAAAACTAGGAGAATTACTTATCAAGGTTCATTGACATTTATTCCATGGATCTCTGACGCGCAGTACTATGACATTTAAAACTACCCAAAAAGTCCTGACACATAATGTCCCTGAAATGATTGAAAGGTGAAAATACTCCCCTCTCTCTCCATCTACTCAATTAAATGTCTTTTAGTTTGTTTGTTTTTTAGATCACACATTTTTACTGATAGAAGTCAAACAAAAAGCAGCAGCTCACAAAGAGAAGCCCAGCAGAAACATTTGGGCTGTTTGGTTGCCTTTGTGCTGTTCTGTGCCAGCTCTCTGTAACTTATTCATGATGCAGGGGACTCACAACAGCAAACTGAGGGGGGAATATGAAGAGGAAAGAAAACAAAAGAGAAGGTTAAAAACTGAGAATCAAGCAGGAGCATCAGTTCGAGTCGAATGGGAGCAGTGAGAGTGAGGAGGAGGAGGAGTGGAAATGTTTTGCTTCGTGAGTCCTTCAAGGTGATCAGATGAGAGGAAAGAACAGACCTGATGTGAGAGGAATAAAAGAAGACAAGGAGGGGAAAAATGAAGAAGGGAGGAGAGGGAGTGGGGTGTTTCCCTGAGGCGGAGATGTGTTTGTGTGTGAACTAATCTCCTCTCTCTCTCTGTCTGTCTCTCTCTCTGCCTCTCTCACACACACACACACACACACACACACACACACACACACACACACACAGACGTTACCTCCCTCTCTCCCAGTCACTCAGTCAGTTGCAACAACACGCTCACCGAGGTCGGCAGCGCAAAGCAGCCGAGCTCTCTTGCCAGCTTTCACACATACACACACACACACGCACACACACCACACCACACAAACCGCGACTCACACACGTGCTCGCGCGCTTAGACACTCAACCCACACCTCATCAGCGACGCCCCGGGGAGCAGGAGCAAAACTGACCAGAGGAAGGACAGACTAGCAAAGAAGAGATAAGAGAAGAAGAGGTAAAACAAGGAGAAGAGAAGAAGAAGAAAAAGAAGAGTGGTGCAGAAAAGAGATTTTGGGAAAATACAAGTCAATACAAAGGTAAGACCTTTTCTTGTAGCTCTTCTTTTCACTGTTATAATGATAGCACGCGGAATCTGATTAATCACTACACTCTCTACATGACAGCCAGTGTGTCCACAAAATGCATCAAGTGTACATCAAGTAAAAATCAGTGTAAAGTCCCACTTGATGCTGTGCAGGGCACAAACCTTCTCCGTATTCACTCTTTGGAAGTTTCTAACCTCTCCTCCTTCATAATCATCACATGTGTTTGTTTTACCTGTGAGAGTACAGTAAGGACGTAGGCTTAAGGTAAATATTGAATTGCTGGCGCTTGCTTTCAGACACAAATGCTGACACGTGGGGAAACTATGGGGAAATGCACTGTTCATTCATCTGTGCAGATGAAGTTGACGAGGTGTCTTATGTGTGGGCATTCAAGCATGCCGAGGGTGGGCACAAAAACAGAGAAACAGTGAGTTATGAGGGAAGTGAAAGCGGAGCAAAAATGGTTTAGGAAGAAATTTAAAATCACCCGTGTATCGCTTTCGTTCTGAAGCGGGGACGTGCTTGTGCTGGTGCTGGTGTCACTTTTGTTGGCCGAGGTTTAACATGAACGTGGACACTTGTTTCTCTACTTCAAATGATGCCAAGGATGAGAATAAGTCAAATGAGAAAGTAAAAGTCTGGCCGCTGTGAAAGTGAACACATAGTTCACCTAGTTTGAATTCTCCTGCTTTGTGTGAGACTGTCCTACAAAGAACAAAAACAATAGTAGTGTCACTTTCAAGCTCCAAACCGAACTGATTGAGACTCTTGTCGATTGGTGTCATAGTAGAAAGTTGGGTGACATTGTTGTGTCCACTGTAGGAGGAGGTCAAAGTGGTTGGATGAGTCAAGAAAACAGGTAGCAGTTTGTCTCGTGTAATTCAACTCAATCCATGTGTAACTCAATCCACTAGATTTCTCTAAACTTATTTAAGTTTTTTCTTTAGAAATAAATAGAATAGAATAGAAATAATATTGAAACAAACTCACAGATGAACAAATTCTAGTTAAAAGAAAGAAAGAAAGAACAAAAGAAATCATGTATTTATCTACATGTCTACAACATGATTTAACTAAACTGTGATCACACTACAGACTAAAAGAAAGCAGTAATTCCCGACCTGCACCGCACATCATGACACTCCCACATGACTAATTGGTTAGCCGAGTCTGTACCATGAAAAACAAAACCTGAGGCGTCTGAAGGATTCAAACAGTCTGTGAAAAGACAAAACAGCCGCAACAGATCCAGGTCAGAGAGGCTGCGAAAGGACAGACGTGGTGTGTTTTTGTGTGTTTTTGACCTTCACCGTGTTTAAAAAGGAGCTGATGTGAGCAGCAGAGGAGAGAAAGAGAGCTAGAGAGAGAGAGAGCAAAGGGATGAATGGAGGTATTGTCTGTGTGTGTGTGTGTGTGTGTGTGTGTGTGTGTGTGTGTGTGTGCACTGAATGAGGGGGGCGTATTTTGTGTGTCTCAAAACAAACTGTGAGCAATCAGTGTCATGTGAGAGGTTAATGTTACACCAAGATGTGGCGCGTCCTGTAACAAAGAGATGATGTTAAAAAGCTGCATTGCTCAGAAGTCGAATGTGACCCGTTGAATAAAGGCTGTTTTATGACGTTCAGTCCGTGACACTGCAACACAGAATTACGTGACTCCGGAGAAACACCTGGTTCTCAGGTAGTCTTGCAGTGACTGGTTACCTTTAGCTGACTTTGAAGTCGCGATGAGACGAAAAATGTCTTTTTAACCCTTTGAGATAACATCCATGGCCTTCCTGTGCATTAATTTTACAGTGTGTGCTGGAAAAGAATGTTTCTGGACTCCTATGTAAGAATCAGACATGACTACTAACAACTAGCAAGCTAACAAATGCCAACCCAAAAACATCATGGTTATGGGCTGCACATTTTACATAAATAAGTGCTTATACTGTTTGGTGTCAATCTACAGACACTGTAGCAGAAAAAACAAGACCAAGATCAGAAAAACAAACTACCTCTTCCTCTCACTGCTCCCAGTGTGGGTCACCACAGCTGACCACTCGTTTCCATCTAATTGCCTAATAGAAATCCAATTGCCAATCCACATATTTGATTTGGCATAGACTTTTTATGTCAACACAAGTACACTAAACTGTGAGCCTGAAAAAAAGCAGGGCAAGTGACTGAAAAAGGCCCAAAAAGCAGCATGAAAGTGACTCCTGAGAAAAAAATAAATATGGTAAGCTTGGGTTATAATACCCTTCAGAGGAGTTAAAATGCTCCATAAAGACCAAAACAAAAGAGGCTCACAAACCACCAAAGCAATTAAAACCACAGAGGATGAACAGGTGAATCAATTACTAAGTGATTAGAACATAAAACACTGTCGATAAAACGCAGACAAGCAAAGCAGCTGCGATAAACATTTCACCTCAAACCGATTTTATGGTTTTTTAAAGCTTCAGTTTAATTTCCCCAAAAAGTGATTACATACTTCGGAAGCTTTGCTGCTGGAGACTCACGGCTACAAATCCTTGTTTAGACAAAATCCTAATGCTGCAGAAAGCTGGCACCCCAGGGTCCATACGGAGGGGCTGAACAGTCGTTTTTTCTAAATATGATATATTTTCTGTTAAAAAAAGAGAAAGAGAGAAAGACAATACTGAGTGAGGAGGTGTTTGGGGGAGGAGTGGGAGATGTCAGAGAATTAGGGACAAATTGAGCAAAGTTCGCTGGAAATATGGCGAGACAGCGAGAGCAATTTGGATCAAAAGTCAAATGGATTTTTTTTTTTTAAATTAGGAACATGGGATGATTTGAGAGCGAGATAAGAGCCTGAGAGCGACACTGACAAAGACATTGTGTCAAATCAAGGGACGGAGGTTTGATGTTGTGTGCATATGCATGTGTGTGTAAGTGTGTGTAAGTGTGTGTTAAAGGGGTCTCCGCCACCTTGGTAGCAGAGTACATTATGGCTGTTTGGGCACATTAAGGGGCATTAGCTGGAGGAGCAGTCCTGAATAATGCATGGCCTTTATTTATGAGCAGAGTGCATACGTCCTCTGAAGCGCACTGGACCGGGACACAGACACGTACACACACGCACACGTACACACACACACTCAGAAAGTCCTCCACTTTTCATTTGCTCTTTAACACGCTGTCAAAATCACAAAATCTGCCAAACTGGCAAGGTGCATATGCTTATATTTCTCTGTGAAGAAGCATGGCTGTATGTGTGAGTGTGTGTGTAAATGTATGTAGCTGATTGTGTGACAATATCTCTCAGACACCTCCAAATTCCTACAGGCCGACATAAAAAGGCAAGCAGCAGACGGTTGTGCGCTCCGCTGAACGGTCCTCAGATCTAACAGGGCAGCCAATGAGCCCATTAATGTCTCACACACACATTCTTAGACACACACACACACTCACGCTATGCACTTACAAGAGACTCCTATGCAGATGACTTCCGACAATCAAAATGTTTAAGAGTCATTTTTACGACTGCTGCCTGTCAGAGTTTTATCACAGTGTGCTGAATTTTGCAGCCTCATTCGTTACTCAACAGTTTTGTTTCAAAGTGAGATGTATCTTAATGTTCTCACAGAAATGGCTGCAGACATGAAAGAGAGTCACAGCACATACACATACACCATCAGCAAAAGTTTATTTTTATCCATGTGAAGCTGATTTAAGGTGGATTAGCTCTTCGTTTCATGTAATTGACATATTTACATGAGGTGACTTTATATCCACTTTTCCATCATCAAAATCTACAAATTACTGTTTTTCAACTCGCACATGTGAGAAATTTCAAATGACTTGTCTTTTTTTGCATATTTTAGTTGATTAACAGCAAATAATTTTAATGTTTTAATTCTTATTTTACAATAAATACATATGCTGTGTTTAGTTTTCCATATATTCTGTCTCTATTCTGCAGCCGCTGTTTTTAATTCACAGCAGTTTAGTTTTAAAACATTTTCAGGGACTTGAGATGTTCTTGAAAGCTGTAATCTATCGCTTTGAACAAAATGGTCAGTTTTGTCAAGTTTATATTACTTATGAATACGAAACTGAATACCGTATTTTAAAAGTAAAGATGAAAGTGGCCCAAGTGCTCAGCTTTATCTGGATAATCTTTCTTCAAGCCAAAAATTGATCAGTGTACATCTTCAGCATGACCTTGACAACATGGTTTCCCTGTGGCTTATAGCCTGGTTTACATTATGAAGAGCAGTTGGAGCGGAGCTTGGAGAGTGATGTTTAAAGAGCTGGAGGGAGGTCGTGCGCTCAGCAGGTCAGTGTTAACTGTGTTTGTAAAACCTTGGGGTAGGAGTTCATCAGCCTGGCAGCCGCCTGCTCTGTCAGGTTGAAGGTTCACAATGACTCCAGCTCAGCAAGGAAACACACACACATACTCATACATAGACGCACACACACAAACATACACAATTTGTAGGCTGTCAAGGCCATCATATGTCTGCAGGTGACATGAACTCCTGGTGGCACAGACAGATGGAGGGAGCCAGCAAGACACACAAATGTGCATACACACACACACATACGCCATTGTAGTGTGTGTTATCACAGTTCAACCTGTTCTCTGGTAGAGACCTGCAGAACCAAACTGTGATTTCATTTACAGTTTTACTGAAGTGAGAATGAGAGAATCTTAAAATTTGCCTTAGACCTAAACCCAAGTGCTCCACTGCCTGTTCAGGGTGGAAATGTTGCAGTGTTGTTTCATGCTTTGTCTATCCCAACAAGCCTAATTGACATCAGTGTTAACAGGTCACGTTGTTTTGGAGAAGTCTAATGTGTGCACTGACCACAAGGTGATTTTCAAAGCAGCAGGCAGGAGTGAGAAGAGGAACAGCAACCGATTCTGCCCTATGCCATGAATCACGCTGCACGATGCATGGCAGCTTTGCTTGCATCTGCAGAATGTGCACAGCTAACAAAAGTACAGCATGCAGTTCAACCAGTGTCACTGTCTGACACCTATCTTTTACATCACACTGTCTGGATGTCTGTATAAAAATGGTTTCGGTATTCAAGCGCCACCACCAACACCACCAAGATACAAACTTCAGGGGTCCGTGTTTCAAGTCAGCGGCTGAATTCTCAATACTTGAAAGTAATATTTAAGGCGGAGCATTTCTATAACCCCAAACCAGCACATTAAGAGTTTGGTTACAAGCCAAAATAAATGGTGTGAGGAGCAAAACATTTAAAAACAAAAGAAAAACACTTTAGTCAAACTTTACTGCAGATAGAGGAGTTATGTACAAGTTCAGAAATGGACTCTGGACTGTTTGCCCACACAGTGCATCTCAGCTCTATTAATTACACGATGCTGCATTGATCCCTGGAGAGAATTTTCCTTTCGCTTGCCCTCCTGCACGCAGAGCTCAGAGGTCAGCTACAGAGCAGCTGTCCTGAGGCTGGCTGGGTTTCAGTTTCTAGCTCAAGGGCACAACAGCAGGATTAGATTCCTGTCAACGCGCTGGGTTCGAGCCAAAGTTTTCAGGCTGAGGGATGATCTTCCCACTCAGAATGAAGGAGAACATCATCGCTGTAGTGGAATACTGATGCAGGGTCCGAGTCAAAGTGGTGTACTAGCTGATGTCACAATATTGGAAAATCAGTTGTTACAGCAGTTCAGAAGTTTGCTAATTTATCAGATTTTATGATGTTGCTTCAGTCTGTATTCAAAGTTTTCAAGTTTTGTGTGTGTGTCCAGCTTCTTCAGCTTCAATAAATAAATAAATAAATAAATAAAAGCTTGCTTTAATTTGGTATTCAGCCAGAGGTCAAATTTGAACAACAGTAATAAGTGGCAGCCTTCAAAATCTCATGTCTGACAAAACCCTTGTCCCATCCTGCTTCTCCACTGCCGTCCTACCTCCTGGTGCCCTGCCAATTAAAATCAATCAACCCAATCTCCCATATCGACCTGCTCTGTACAGTAACAAAGTCAAATTCAGTCTGTATCCTGCCTGGCCTTGGGCCTGGTCCCAAAATTCAAAAAAAAAAAAAAAAAACAGAATCAAAGCAAGGTCATGGAGGGCAAACAAAACACTCCTGAGGGAGGAGCAACCCTTTAGATTTGCTGGGTGACCTTGATGGATTCCAGACAGTAGGAGGGAGCTCAAATCTCAAGCTGGGTGGCAATATGTGTGCGTGTATATGTGTGTGTGAGAGGTTAGTGATGGCTCTCATTAATTCCCAGTCGCAGAGGCGGCCTGAGGACTGTATGTGTGTGTGGTGTGACAGGGAGGAAGGAGGTGGTGTGTGGGGGTTAAGTGGGAAAGCAATAAAGCCATTTAAGAGTCATAAAGTGCTTGGTCAATCAAAACAGCCCCCTGCTAGGCACTTCATGTCCTCCACCATGTGTTTGTATGTGTGCTTGTGATGGCGCACACATGTATGTGTTTCTGTGTATGTAGGGGGATGTCATTTGTGTGTGTGTGCCGAGTGAGAGAGTCGGTCTGGAGAGTCAGTGGGATACTGGGCTCAAAGAGAGAAGGAAAGGCAGAAAGTAAGAAAGGATGCACCACCAGCGGAGCTCTGTGAAAACAGCCGCGGAGCCGATGCAGTGATTAGAGTGTAATGTGTCCGGCCACATCACAATGTGTTTGTGTGTGTAAATACATGTGCATTCATTTGCACCTACGTCTGTGCCTGTGAGTCAGAGTTCCTGCCTAATTTGTTGCCACTGCAGGACTCTGTCCATTATGTGCTTCCTGTTCGACTTGCAGATTCACTTTCTGCCACAGTTTAAACCGTCATATTAGTGAATTTAAGCGGCCAGCGAGTTGCACACAGCACATCGTCACACAGTCATGTCTGAGAGCTCACATATGTCCTAATGATTCACAGAGGGGAACTTTTGTGCCTCCTTTGTTGTTTGTTATTTTCCTTTTCACAAACTTTAAAAAGGTATCCTGGATATATAAAGAATCGAAAAAATATGTGGGGAGAGAAACTGTTAAATATAAGAAATGGGAATAAACGTGATCACATGTTAGCTTTATGTGTTTCACAGTATCAAACATGTTGCTCTTGCTGTACGTGGTGTGTATGCAGATACACTAAACTCTAAACTGTGCATGTGTCGGTGCTACTAAGCATAACAAAAAAATAAGCATTAATTGGCCACAAGGGGCCGAAAAACATCAAAGCACTTACGTTGTTACGTTGTTATTACTAATGTGTAAGACACAGGGCAACATTAGGATTCCCGTAGCATTGTGTATTGCATTTATTATGCATTTATTACCCCCGCCTTAGCTTCACCTTGGTCTCCGTCATGTCTTGAGTTTGCTGATTAAGGTTGTTTTAGGGAGGAAAAACCCTCTGCTGAGCGCCTCCTTAAAACTAAACCATTATGCTAAGAGATGCAGAAACGCTCATGAGAGCCACAGAGTAGGGTGTTTATTCACTGTTTTAATTATTATAAGCTGTTTTACATGAATTTCGGCAATAACACACATCATGTTTCATTAACATTCCTCAGAACTATACCAACACAAATCTGTGTTTATATATTTGGCTTGATTCAGGCTTGTGGATGTTCATATTTTAAATTTACAGCACGAGTGGGGAGATTTGACATGATCTTGTGCATCTTTAAAAAGCCCAAACAAGGCTGCTGGGCCAGGGCATTTGTCTGTGTGTGGGTCTGTGTGTCGACTTCAGGGCTGAACAGTACACCAATCAGACTAATCGCCCATTTTGGCCGACAAAGCCGCAACAGCAGTCGGTTTGGTTTATTACTGTCGCCGTAGGGCACCGTTTGGCTGTAGCACCGCACCAACTGTGGCATCATCTGTAACTGCCACCACCCTCCCTCATCCTCTGATTCTCTCTCTGCTTCTTCTCACACTCCTTCGCTCTCTCTTTTTCCATCCTTCTCAGCCTCCTCGCTTTAATAATCACCGCTCCCCGGGGTCTACTGCCCAGGTGAGAGCCAACTAAACAATCGTTGCCATGGTAAGCTAGCAGCAGGAGCTCAAACACACCTGATGGTGCCGGTGCATCACCTCCTTCTCTGTGTCCTTTTCTCTTCATCTGTCACTTACGTTCCACTTGTTTTCCTCCAACCTTTAAATCCTCCTCTTTCACATAAACACCATCTGCTTTTCTGCACTCTCTGTTTTGTTTTGTTTTCCCTCTGCATGTACAGTGGATAACCCAGACAAAAACCACAGCTCAGGACCCAGATAATATTTGGGCTCAGTGGCCCGTGATGATATTGACCAGACACACTTTGCCCGCCCCCATCTGTCAGCTCGCCCTTGTTCCAGACACCCATATGTACACAAGCGTGACACCCAAATGTACAGCAAATGACAATGAGTTCACCCAAAAGTCCATGATGTCTGTTGCCCCCTGAGCTGCTGACCTCACCCATGTGCCAAGAGGCGTGCACCCAAATCCTCCCATCCCTCACCCAGATACCACATACACACAAACATAAAACAGCCTGCAGCCCTTGAGTGTCCCATAACATGTGACAGTCAGGTTAAATCCACTCTGACGGGTCAGTCTCCTCTCACTGTCAGGCCAAGCTGTCTGGGCCACTGTCACTGTGAGAGAGACCACATATGTTATTTCTGTAAATGTGTGTGTGTGTGTGTGAGCATGTAAACAAGGATGTTGGCAGCAGGGCGGGGATGGGGGTGTGAATTAAGCACAGTGTGTGTGTGGTCTGTGAAGCTGCAGTAATTAAAATGATGTGTTACCCCTCAAAGGAGCGACCATCAGAAGGTGTTCGTCGATCAATATCGACTCAATAAATCCGCTGCATTAAATAGAAATGTGTTTGTGTTCCTGCTTTGTTTCATTGTATTTTGTATATATCTATGCATATGGGTTTTATTCATGTGTATTTTTTCCCCATCAATATTTTATATAATTCTAAAGAGTAATATTGGGGAAATTATTTTATTTTAATATTGTTGGCCAAATTCTGGCATGTGGGGCCAATGTGACCTAAACTTTCAGAACGTGTGAGAATTGAAAACAGGTGCACTCGTGTCGCACGAGAAAACGTAATAAATTAAACTGGGCTGTATAAAAAATATGGGCTTGACAAATCAAATCTGCACAATCCTGCAAAATATGATTTCATTTTTCTGATATGTGGCACTGCAGCAAAATGATTCATTTAAATGGATACAAATTAGTGGTCACTGATTTGACTCAGTATTTCAAACTAATGTGGGTATTCTCAAATCTCGGCATGATCATTTACTCTGTTTGTTGTGGGGCAGAACTGCATAAACAAGGACATAAAAAATACACTGCATGGCTTGTCTAAAACATTATTGTGCGCTGTCGCCCTTCATTCCTTCAAATTCCTGGAAATAAGAGGCCTGGATCAACAGGATGCAAAAGTTAGTCTGTGGGCAGATTTTGTAGCTTTGACGGAGAAATGCACTCTATGAGTGGTTTCAGAAATGTGTCTTTAGATTCTGGCTACCTCATGCTGCTGGGATATACTGCTGGCATTTTAACCTCTGTCTATTTAGCAGGGATAATGTAGGAAGACAGACAAAACTGAGACATAAATGAATTCAAGTGAAATACGGAGAGACAGGTGGCTCCATGTACCTGACTCAGGGGATGGACAAGCATCATCGGGTGGACGGGCAGAAGTCTGGAGCCCAGATACTCCCAAAAAACCTTTGTGATTAGAGCAAAATTTAATGCTATCCCAGCATGCTTTGTCTTTGTGTTTAGCTCCCTCTCACGCACACACACACACACACACGCACACACACATTATTATTAGGGAACAGCTTGTTTTTTATGCATATACACACACACACACACACACGTACACACTCACACACACAAAGATTCCTTTGATAAAACTGGATTTCCTAATCAGACTCCCCCCGCGCACTTTCTGATAAAACAACAGTAGAAGAACCCCCACTTCTTCTGTGCACACACACAGATACACTCAGACACACACAGACGCGCGCACACACACTCAATATTCATGCTCCACACACACACACTAAAAACACACAAGAGAGAAGGAGCAGCCACATTTTGGTGTTTGATACGGTTGACCCAGATCTTGGAGCGTGCACGGCTGAAGATGCAAGGAGGAGGAGATGGATGGGATGAGGGGGGGAGGGTTTTAAGGAGAGGGGGGTCGGGGGTGGAGGGGTGGTGGTAACTGAGTGTTATGCATGTGTGACTGAATAAGATGATGAGGGAGTGAAAGGGCGGTGGGTGTGGGCCGCTGGGCTGCTCAGAGAGCTTTTTTCCAAAGAGTCTAATTTGAAAAGCAGCGGGGGCCTGATGGGTAAAAGACGGACAGACCTCAGCAAAGGTCAGTGCCGGAGAGATATAAACAGTGAGAGAGGGAGACAGAGAATAAAGAAATGATAAAATTACATGAGGTGAGGAGAGGCTTTCTGTCTGCCTGCCAGGGTGGAGGTCCTTGGTGGGAAGCTGCTGTATTCACAAGCTCACAAAACTGACTTTTAAAAAGGTGCTGCCTTTGATTCGATATTAACCTGTTAACTGTCACCTTTACTGATGCTTGTGTTTTTGTTGTTATTGACAATATTCCACTGCTATTTGAGTTTTTAAAATAATTTGTGGAACATTAGCATCCAATTGCACCAGGAAAAGCACCCTGACATAATGTGTACTTACTTTTCCACTATAACTGTGAATGTATTTGTTATGGCACAGGCAGCACTGGTGAACGGTAAATTGATTAACGCATAGGCTTGTGGCTGCGCTGTGGCTTGGAGTCCTGCGGGGCGTCTCCAGCTGTGCATTGACTGTTTAAAGCTTAAAAAACTTTTATACACATGCAGCTGGTTGTTTGATATGTTTGATGTTATGACTGATTGTGGTAAAGAGCTGTAGCTGTTGCCCCTAATGTTAAAATCAATTATATTACTAGAATGAATTTCAGCCAGTAGCTAGCTACGTCATAATTTACATTATTTGTATGTTGCTGTTCAGAGACGCAACTATAATATCTTCGACACGGTGTCATTGTCTTTTTAATTGGCACAATTTGCAAATTAAGTGTGTTTTTCCATTGAGCAGACCACGTGGCTTGATCTTGACTTTGCTATGGTGGGTCATATTAAAACACCTCTGTGTGTGGTTCTAGGCGGCTCAGAGAAACTGAGTACTGGTAGCACAGACAAACTTCGGAGTGATAAAGACGTAGGACAGTTCTGATTTTCGCCCTCTGTCTGGATTCTTCTTTACTGTGAATCTCTCTCAGTAAAGAAGAGCAGATGTTCCACTCGTGCAGGTAACTGAGCATATCTCTCCCCAGGCTCAGTACCTGGTGCAGGGTTCCTCCAGCTCCTCACAAAGATGTGTAGAGTGCCTGGAAAAGGCAAAACTCCTTGACTTCAGCAGAGACGAGAGGTTTGTTTTCTCACTTTTCTTTCATCTTATCTATGAACTTTGAAAGACCGGGCAGCAGATAGGAAGCTTTGATGGGTTTTAAAGGATTTTTGTTACGTACTGTAGCAAAAAAAAAAGAGAAAGGTGGACTTGCAGGATCTCACACACATATCTTAAAGCACCGTCCAAATCCCCACTGTTAACTGTCTGCTATCTTTTGTGCGCAATAACTGAGGAACACAAGACGAACGCCTGTGGTCGACCCGATCTGGAAGCATGACCGATTTCCATCTTTCTCTGATGGCTTCATCTATTTTGATTACAGACCCCCCTGCGAGTGTTGGCCATCTCCTCTCCAGGCGGGTAATGGGAATGGGATGGGAAATAGGCCCAGCCTTGTTACATTTCAGTTTTTATTCTGAAAGGCAATCACGTCTGTGTCTGTGGTGTATGTGCGCCGTCATCAGCAAGCACGACCGCTGCAGCGGTTGTGGGGCAAGAGAAGGTAGATGGAGATTAACAGGGTGCCCAGGAAAGACCGGCCGAGGCGGAAGTTTAGAGCTAAAGAAAGACAAATGGCTCAGGGAACGAAGGTGGGAGCCAGCAAATAAAGGAAAGGGAAGGAGAGCAGTGTGTGAAAGAGAGATGGATGAGGGGGAAATGAATGGAAGAAGAAAGAAAGGAAGGAGGACAGAGAGAGTTTTATCTGACTCCCACAGCCTTGGTGATATGACAGGCTTGGCAATCCAAAGCGTTTCACCATGCCACCCCCTACCAGCGACAATCTTCCTTGCTGCCTTACACACACACCCTCCTGCAGAGCACACAGACACACACACACACCAACTGTACCTCAGCCCCATCCTACCTCCCTACCGTCCGTCTCCTCCCTCCCTGCCACCCTCCGTCTCTCTGTATGAGATAATCCTTCCCCCAGCCCCCAAATACCATCGCTCAGTAAAAAGATATTTCCAAGGGCCTGGATCGCGGGCAGTCCCATGCTGTGTGCTGGCACAAAAGGCAAAGGCGCTGCACACATGCAGATGAGACAAGATACACACACACACAAACACACCAAAACTTAGAAGACACACAGACTCTCCCAATACGCAGATGACAGCATCTGCCTTTCACAGATAATTACACTCCACCCTGTTCCTTTTTCTCTCCATCTCTATCATTTCCAGCCTGGATGGATACTTGTGTTTGTCAATATGGGGAATTCACGCATCATTGACAATCCTGGCATTGTTGTTGTTGTTGTTGTTTGTTCCCCCTCCCTATCCCTGCCAGCTAATGTGAATCACAAGAAGCGATAAGCGGGAGAGACAAGGGCTTGCAATGACTCATGTGAGCCTCATTGAGCAGGGCTAAGAGGCTAAATCAGAGCTCATATGGCGCCGATAAAAAGAGCCGACCAGCCATTAAGTGGTGCTAATGATGTTGGCCATTTTGTTTTAGATTTCGTGTCACTTACACCAAAAGGGCCAAGCATGAAGTGTGGCTAGTTTCAACCTGTGTCAAATGATTTGTGGCGCACCATCTCAAACCAGACTGACAAAGAGTGCCACACCCAGTGATTAAACAATGAAAAATAAAATGATAAAATTGACACAAACAGTAAAACAACACACACACACACACACACGGTGATTTAAAAGTGAAAAGTGAAACTACGACAGAAATGTCTCAAGCTTTTGCTTTCAAAAATATTTTTCTATTCAGTTGTTTTGTTTGTAAAAGAAACACGTGTATTTCAAGCTACATTAAGAGAATAAACAAAGAGTAAAGAGTACTTAAGGCAAATTGGGTATTTTACAAGAAAAGTACAAAAAATGACTAAAGGTTTTCTAACCTTTTAGAAAGCTGAGAAGAAAAGGTTTCAATTACACTAAAACTGTAAGGGAGGTGAATTAAGGACAGGACACTTTTGACTTGTACACGAAGCATTTCTAAACCCAATCCTGTCTCATTTCCAATCCGTCATGATTAAAAGTTCATTGACTCAAAAATATTTCAGGGCAGAAAGGTGCACTTGTGTTTTATTTATGAGCAGCTAAGAGGCTGCTGCAGGGCATCCCCATTAGCATGGTGCCGGGGTTTGTTAGCGGATCCACACAAACAGGGAGAGATTCAAACGAGCGACGAAGAAAGAGTCAGGAGCAGGCTGAGGAAACGCAGAACAAGAGGTGAGGGGTAAAGAGGACAAGGAGAGGTGACAGGGAGGGTAGGAGGAGGCGAAGGAGAGACAGGAAGGTCATGAGGCGAGGTGGAAGTGAAGCGCCCTGACAGCAGGGGAATATTCCAGCTTACAGAGGAGTCACAAGGGACTCACACAACCACTTAACACAAGGCATGTGTCTTACTGTGTAACACACACACACACACACACACACACACACAGACACACACAAACCTCCCAAAAGATCTCTCTCTTTGTCTCTTCCTCTCTCTCTCTCTCTCTCACATACACAGATAAGCTGTACACCCTCCACACTGTAATTGGCATTAGCTGACTGTTTGCCACTTTACATCGAAATGATGACCGCTGTGGTGTTCTCTCTGCTCACTACCAGCAACGTCTGGTAACAGGTAACATTCATATGAGGACTCATCGTGGTCTTGTGGACTCATAGCGGATGATAACGCACGTTCATCTGGCTAGTGTTTCTTTTACATAGTTTGTTCGAAAGAAAGTTGATTTTTATCAAATTTAAAATGACCCTCTGATCTAAAAAACAAACATTCGAGAAAAGATCCTATTAAATACTGAAAAATGAGACAGAATGTGTTTGACTAATGTTTAATGTCACCTTTTCCTGAACTAACGTGCTTTTGTTTCTGAAGACACACACACACACACACACACACACACACACACACACACACACACACAGGACTCAGCATGCAGACTGCTGTTTGCTCCAGGGCGTGCATACTCTGCGAACAGTATATAGAAGCAGCTTTTCAACAGCCTTGGAGCAATTTGGGATTCAGTGACTTGCTCAAAGTCACAAAGTAAACCAGTGATCAAACCTCCAATTTTCAGATTATTGTACGACTCTGCCGCTGAGCAACAACTGCTGAGGATAACAACAGTGTACAATGGATCAACCAGAATGACAAATGACAGACAGCAGGCTCACAGCTGAATGACGCATAAAGAGAGAAAGACACAAAGAAAAGATGGAAAATGTGGCCTCCAATTCTGCGCAAATTTAAAAAGGTTTTCATTGTGAAGTGAACAGTCGTGCCAATATCAAGCCGAAAAGAACAGGTGCGTAGTTTTAGAAAAGCTTTTGTCTTTAGAAATAGGTTAGTCAAAGGTTCGCACTAATGGAACTGGATCACAGACTGATCATAGACTACGAACATGATGAGCTGAACATACTTACAACCACTGAGCAGACTGCAGAAGAAAGAAACATACAATATTTTTGGCTCATCTGCAAGCAAAAATGTTTTGACCCTGAAACCCCACAAAAAGTCGGAATGGTTTAATCCATCTCTGGAATAATCTTGGAGACATGCCAATGGGAATATATATGTACTTTAACCTGCAACTGATTTCGCTGACATTTTTTAATATAGTCTGTTCAGATATATAAAAATTATGTGATTGTACATTTTTCAATCAGGCACTCGCATGAAAAGAAGAAGTCCAAGCTGCCAGTTTTCCCTCACTGCTAACTGCAACACTGTGCTGAACAGTCACCACACTCCACTTTACACTGACACTCCCATCCGCAGTCAGCGAGGGATGGCGAAGGTTCCAACACCAATGACGACAATGTCACCAAGCCAGGGGATAGCGCAGAAGGTCGGGGTGCAGCAGTGCTCCCTGAAGGTGCAATTAGCGTGAGCTACAGGAACAATGCTAGACAGGGTTCCTCCTCTGAACCAGAACATTGTTACACTAATTAATAACTCAGCCACATCAGGGCGGCTTCAGCACAACAAAACAGCAACAACAACAATGGGAAAAACAGAAGAACGAGAGGAAAAGTTTAGTTAGTTTCACTAACAACTGAGTTCATTAAAAGAAATACACACTAAAAGTTTTCAACACTGTTAACAAACTGTTGGCAAATTAACGCCTCCTATAATTTAAGGACCACATTTTTTATCAGTGTTCTACTTTATTATTGATCTGCCGCCAACACTGACAAAATATGTGCGCTGTGTTACATATGAAGCACAAAATGTGTAGAGTTCCTGTTTAGAGTTCATTACTGCCAGGCGGTTTGTGTCAATATTTCTGCCTGAGAGATTTTGTAGCTGTCAGAAATTTTTCTTACTTGGCTGCTCTGAACTGACACGACATGAACATTGAAAATCTAACCTTTTCCTTAGTGGGATACCTCTCTTACCAACTTAGGGACAGAAGACGCTCGGGTGCACAGGTGTAAGCAATGACATTAATGATGGATCTGCGCCACAACAGGTCAGGAGCCATTGTTAATGTGATTAGCTGCACCTGTGATATTATAATTAGACCTGTGTTTGATGAGTCAAAGGGTAAACAAAGGTCAGGAGTCTCTTTAGTGCAACATGCTAATAGAGAAATGGTCATCTCAGACTTGTGAGAAGTCATTTTGAAAAAAAAGAAACATGTAAAAATAATCACAAATTTAGACAAGGCTCGTTCCCACAAACGTAAATTATAGCATAATAATGAAGTTATCTGAATTAATGTTCACCTATGCTGTTCGTCTAAATATGGGCAAGAGAGCAAACAGTCTTTTCTAAAAAAGCTGAACTATTCCCTCCTGAGGACGGACTAAATGTGGCTTTTCTTCTTCACTGAGTTGTAATCAGTGAGATTCTGTCCTCATGTTTGGTGCTCACTGCTCAGTCAGTCAAACCTCTGTGTCACACCCATGCTGTTTAAAGCACATCTCCCCTCAGGGAGCTGCAGAGCTCAGTGGTTAAGCAGCTGACCAGTTGTGTTCGAACACAGGCCGGTCAAATAAGAGAGTGTTTCACTGTTCATTTCCTGAAAAAATATGATATGTAGAAACAGTTTGTGGACTAAAAAAAATCACAGAGATGATGTGGGCTGATGATTTGTGCTCGATCACAGGTCTATTGCATCAGATTAGATGGTATTTGTTGTTAAAAAAAGTTAGGTGTACAGAACTAAATTATTTTCATTTTTGCAACTTTAGATTTCTACTGCATTATTTTTCAGAGGGAACTTCATTTTACAGATGAATATTTTACATACAATTTAAAAATCAATATAATAATCTTTCATGTAAGAATAAGCACTTTCTATTTTTGATAGTTTGCATTTTGCTGATCATAGGTTTGAGCCGGGTGAAATACAGGACTTTTACTCACTTTGGAATACATATTTTCTGTTGTACTGCTACTTTTACTCAAGTAAAGGATCTGAATATTTCTTTCACCACTGGAAAAACTTGCCAAATACCAATTGAACACAACTCCAAGAGGCATATTTCAAACCTGAGACACTCAGGATTCACTGCAACTTGTCTTCTGTACTGTAAAAATGGTTCAGCTGAACTCAGAGGGGTGTTAGTGATCCTTGGGGAGACCCTAAACCTCATAACTGCATTAATTTTCAATGCATCTTCTCTCTGTCTGCTTTAGATATAGATTAATATTTTAGTATCTTCTTTCCATAATCACATCACAGCCCTATATTCTGTGCTGAAACCACTACTGCTTGGACGGGGACTTTGTAAAATGGCATATTAGAGTGCAGAGCCGTCACAGACATATGGGATCATGAAACAGTCGAGCAAGCATGTGTGCACGGAACGGCTGCTGTATCTATGTGAGATGAAAAGAAACGCTCTGCGACTTCACTCTTATAATCTGGGTGATGCCGACACTGCATCCTCCCCCGCTCAAAGGAAACATGTTTAAGCTTTATGTACAGAAGCTTTGGTTTGAACCTGACTAATAACCTATTATTTAGCTGAGACACACACACACATTAGCCAGTTTTTCTGTAGATCTGTTTGAGTATTTGTGTCTTTCACATGCAGAAATGCATTAAAGTGTTTTATTTATCCTGAAGTTCTCATTTATACAATTTAATAAGTCACGTGGAAATCATTAAAGTCTGCTTGTTTTCATGAGGAAATACATATATTTTTGGATCAATCTGAATCACATTTGCATTTGCAGCTTTGTTTCATGACCCTGGTCAAAAACACGTCAATTAAAAGGACGATGACTTCTCTCAGAGCTGAGACTAACTCACATGTATAAAGCGAGTTACCAAACAGTACCTGGGAAACAATGAGAAACAAATGCAGGTGTACCCAAAGAGGACTATATTATTGTACACTCTGTTTGTGGCGCCCTGGCGCACATTTATTATTAGTGTGATGAATTTGTGCAGCAATTTGAACCATATATTTAGAATATTGTTAGTTTTGTTTGTTGTAATTGATTTTCCTGTAATGTATTTTTGAATGTTTATTTTTTGGACATTGCTTTCATCACTTTATCAATGTTTTAACTAGACATTAACCGAGAAGCTCTTAAGAATCCAGACTATGATGGTTGCAGGAGGAGGATTTTATGATATGTTTTAATACACTTAACAAAACTGTCTAATTTTTTTTTTTTATCCATATCCATCTGAAGTTTAACAATTTCTGTTTAAAGTTCAGGACACTATTTGGCTTGTTTATCAGCAGCACCTTTGCCAAATTTCTTCCTGTAGTCACACATCAAAGAAGAAAGAGTGAGACAGCAGAAGTGGACAATAACCATTATTCTTTTCTTGGCTCATAGGTTGTCCAACTGAAGAGCTCCCTCCTGAGGCCCCCTGCTGACTGATAACAAGCACAACTCTGCACAAGTCTGAGAGCTTCATGAGCGTGTGCACATAACCCCCACTCCAACCCTGTGCGTGTGTGTGTGGCACCATGCTGTGGACAGTGCTACTCGCGCTGCTGGTGCTTCTGCTGCTGCACATTCAGCTGTCTGTGTGCTTAAGGGAGTTACGCAGCGGGGGTTCCAGCTCTCCTGCCTACACCTCTTCATCATCACCTTCCTCCTCTTCTTATAATGCCACCCTGCAGCGGCTGCCCGGAGCTATTATTATTGGTGTGCGGAAAGGTGGCACCAGAGCCCTGTTGGAGATGCTCAACCTGCACCCAGATGTGGAAGTGGCAAAGGCAGAGGTAAAAGACCATCAGTGTCACCTAATAGTTGCACTATCACCAGTGATGGAAAGTAACTGAGTATATTTACTCAAGTACCTAAGTATAATTTTAAGGTACTGTATTTGAGCATTTTTATCTTCTGTTAATTGAATTTTAAATAATGTGAAATAATGTATTTTTAGTTTAGTTAGTTGAGTTTAAGGATTGATTCAAAAGTTTGTAAGTAAGTTTGTAAAATTCAACACACATAAATAGATAAATATTCGGAACATTGTTAAAGGTTCATTTGGTGATTCCCAACTTCCCACAAGTGGGATTTCAGATATCACTAAATTCTTTATTGTTTTGGGGTTTTTAAAAAAAAACAACAAAAAAAAACAAGCTTCCCCTTTAAACATCTCACATGGATTTGTTTGAGTCTTTCAAAAAGTTGAGTACTTCACAAAAAGCAAACCTGGAGTAAAGTCAGAGTAAAACAAAATAATAAGTCAGCACTTTGTTCCTCTCCCGTTAATCATCTCACAACCACTTCAGTTCATCTTGTGACCCTTTGGAGAGGTCTAACTGTATAGTTTGAACCACTGGACTAAACTGGCCAGCTGTTAAAATGAACCACCTCAAGCTGCTACAACAGCTGTTTACACACTGATGCATCAGTATGAACAATATGCTGATGTAATATGTAGAAATGTATCATCAGGGACTTTTACTTATGATGATACTTCAGTACATCTGAATGCAGTACCTTCACCTGTAGTGGAGTATTTTTAAATTGTTACATTGGTGCTTTAGACACACTTCTGTATGTAAAGATATAATCTATAGTACAAATGGAACAATGCTGCAAACATTGTGCCTGTTTAAATGCGGCCTCTTTGTAAACCTCCCTTATTTTTGATTACAATTTATTGTTTAAACACAATAATCTATAGCTCAGCACCATAAACTTACATAGGTGAAAAAAATACATACATATTAAGCCTTAAAGTACAATTTACGGGGACTACTCCTTTACTAGTATTTTCATCTTCATCTCCACTATATTTTACAAAGAAATACTGAAATATGGAGCTGAAACAATTAGTTTGCTGATGAAAAATTAAGTGACACAATTGTAATAGGTGACTACTCATTTGCATATATACGGGATAACGTGAATTGTTTGTCCGATAATATGTACTGTTTCTGAAAAAAAAAAAAGTTATTTTCCTGAAAATAATTTAAATAATTCATTATGAAAATAATTCATCAACTTGTTACTTGACTAAACTCATGTGCTGACTGCAGTCGGGAGTTTCTTTAAAGATTATAAGTTCACTAGCACCTTGGGACTCATGAAATACAAAGCCTCAAAGTTACATCAAGGCACTGACCGTACATCTCGAGTAGATTTGACTCAAAGAATCTTCCAACAATAACTTTCCTGGAAGAAGAAAATCAAACTGCAAAACTCATATTACAAATCTTATTACATGAAAGTCAGGACGAAATGCACATTATATCATTACTTGTATAAATTTCCCACTAATTGGATGTTTCAAGTCAGCTGCTAGCCAGTCAGCTGATGTATTCATTGGCCTCTGATTCTTAAGCGTGACTGAAACACAAATAGCCAATTAGCTGATGCATGTGTGGCTTCACTGCTCTGCCTAAACTGATGTCATGTACCCACTGCAGTAACTCTGCTTCACTGATGTAATGTAAAACCGTTTATCACCCTGCTCAACCCTGCTGTTTCCAATCTGGGACAAAGAACGGCGGTTTGCTTTGTGCACATTCCTCTCTGTTTTAGTTGCTAAATTAGTTTCAAACAATATATGAGGTTAAACCTGTAAACATTTTCAGGTAAATATGTGTCACACTCTCAGTGGACTGTGGTCTGCATTATTGATGCAGAGGGGCATCGATAAGATGAGAGCAAAGCCAGCGCAGCCTATATGGTTTGCTGTGTACTTGTGATTATGAATGATGACAGGCCTGTCCCGACGAAACTGCAGAGAGAGAAATCCTCACTGGGGTACTTTGAGGTGAGGACTGCAAAGTTGGAAAGCTGGCGAGAAGGAATAGATTGGTTTGGACAAGACGGGGACAAAATGAAAAGAGCTCAGCGTCTTTTTATTCGTCGACGTCTCGTGGATAAATTTCCCCGTACATTCCCTCAGTACTGTTAAAGAACAGCACTGCATCGAGAAATGAATTAATCATAATACTGCACTGCCTTCTGTCCCCTGCCAGGTGCACTACTTCAACGTGGAGGAGCACTACCGCCGAGGCTTGGCCTGGTATCGAGCACAGATGCCCTTCACCCTCCCTGGTCAGTTGACTGTGGAGAAGACCCCAGGCTACTTTGCAGCCCCTCAGGCTCCTGCACGTGTCTGGGACATGAACCCTGCTGTGCGCTTGTTACTCATCGTCCGGGACCCTGCTGAGAGGCTGGTTTCCGACTACACCCAGGTTCTCCACAATCGCTTGACCCGCCACAAGCCCTACCAGCCGTTGGAGGAGCTCCTGATCCACAAGGGCCACATTGACCCTAGGTACAAGGCGTTGCAGAGAAGCCTGTACCATCAGCATCTAGCCCGCTGGCTAGAGGTCTTCCCTAGGGAGCAGATCCACGTGGTGGATGGTGACGCCCTCATTCAGGATCCTTTCCCTGAGCTGAGGAAGGCTGAGAGGTTTCTGGACCTGCCACCCCGGATAAGCCCCAACAACTTTTATTACAACACCACCAAGGGCTTCTACTGCCTCCTGTCTGCCGGACATGACAAGTGCCTGGACGAGTCAAAAGGCAGGCCTCACGCACCGCTGAGCACCCAGGCCTTTAAGAAGCTTTGTCGCTACTTCAGGAAGCATAACAGGCTGTTCTTTGAAATGGTGGGGAGGTCGTTTTCCTGGTGCTGATACAGTGGCAAAAAAGCAACTGTGGTGATAAAACACCTCCTTAACAATGGCGACACATTCAGGGACAAAGATGTTGAAAGAAAACTGGTGTTTGTGTGTTTTTGTAGGTAGGCAAGTGGACAAACCTTAGTTAAATTCAAGTCCTGTACATCTCTTGTTGCTGATACCTACTCAGGTATAAATGTGTCCAACAGGAGCAGCACGTGTGTGTGTGTGTGTGCGCGCGTGTTTTTGTGTGTATGTGTATGAAGATACATGGAGATTTCAAACTGCTTGTGTGGCCGACACAAAACTTTACCCCGACCATACTGGTGCCTCCTTGGATAGACTCAC
Organism: Datnioides undecimradiatus; assembly: GCA_008933995.1. NCBI lineage: Eukaryota > Metazoa > Chordata > Actinopteri > Lobotiformes > Datnioididae > Datnioides > Datnioides undecimradiatus. The sequence continues at coordinate 13,350,155 of WARS01000015.1, forward strand.
TTGAAGAAGCTACGACAACTGTGCCATACGCAAGTTTGAGACTGAAAACACAGCTAACTGCTCATTAGTACTCATTTGTGGGGTGTTAAAAGAAGATGTGCAGACTCTGAAGTGGTGTAGAAATAGGCAAGTGGTGAAAAGATGGTTGAATTAAGTCATTGTTGCACTATGAACTCTAATTGCATAAAAAGTCAATTGGAGTTCAGCTTAGACAATTTCAAACAGAAACCAATTCTTGCTTTGATTTTCCTCAACACTTACATTTTTGTGTGTTAGTATGAGTGTTTTAGTTGAGGCGTCCTGTTTACTTCGTTCTTTGTTATTTTACAAGTCTAACTTAGAAATGTTTAGACAAAATGTCTAAAAACTTGTTTTTTTTGTTTCTTGTTAGTTTCCTTGCTAATGTAATACTATTGCTATTGTTGCTATTGTTTGTTTGTTTTTTTGTTATTGTTTTTTAAGAAGCAATTCTAATAAATGTGTTCAGTCTTACTGTCTCCTGCCTGGTAACAGACTGCATTAAACCCAGCCACAAGGTTTAAAGACATGAAGACATATACTGACGGGTCTCTGTGAAAGCATATCTCTCTCTCTCTCTCTCTCTCTCTCTCTCTCACTGTCTCAAAGTGTATGAAGATGTTCTCAGTCTGTCTATACAACATGTTCTTTACATCAAGGATCAAAGGACGCCTGCGTTTTTTTTCATCATCAAGTCAAGAAATTACCCACAGTTTCTGCACCACACTGTAACAAATCACACCTGACTTGATGCCTGGCTTCACTGAAAGCTGAAATGATTTACTTAAGCTAATTCAGTTCATCTAGAAGGAAGAGATCAGACTGCCGCGTTGTGATACCAGAGCAGAAAGTGTAAACTGTAGGGTTATAGCATAAGTGCACCATTTTTTGTTTTACTACAGACTTTGCTTTAGATTTCTGTGTCACGAGCCAACAGGGTGTGAGGTTAAACACAGTCAAACAGGGCGTTTCTTCAAACCTCCAAACAGCTATGGCGTCAATCAGGGCTACAACTAATGATGACTTCTACTACTGATTAATCGGCCAGTTATTTTTACAATAATTGGGACTGTTTGGGGCATAAAATGTCATACAACCGTGGGAAAAATACCCATCGCGATTCCTTAAAGCTCAAAGTGACAGCTTTAAAAATCTTGTCTTGTCTGACTGTCAGAGTCATTACAACTATTCAGTTCCTAAAATTGCCCAACTCTAAATTCAACATGAAGAAAGAAGCTGTCGCACAATAAAAGTGATCTTTGGTATTTCTTTAATTTAAATCAATGCGGAGTATTTTAGAGTTTGATTATCAACTAACTGTAGCATACAGTTGTTACTGGATGTGAGGATGAATTAAGATTTTAATTAAACTAGTTATTTTATGAAGCTAATGGTCTTCTCAAACTAGTTTTTATATGGTTTCCCCAAACGTGTGTTCAAAATGACAAATTATCCACCAGGTTTTTAACGCTGATGTTTTCAGGTTGAACACAAAACAGAGAACATTTACAGATGTCAGATTTTATTAGAAACAGATTAAAAGTTGAATCAAAACTCTTGTTAAACCAGCTAGTAGTAGAAACTAGTCCACCCAGCATAATCTGAAACAGTCACTGTGGTGTGTGGTGCATTTCAGACATCTCATGCTTGCTGCAGAAGAGAATGGGAGCTGAAGGCTGACCTCTGGCTGTCACTCTCCCACCGCCCTCAAGAGAAAACCGTAAAGACAGAGGGAGAGACAGAGATGTAAGAATAAACAAATGATTCTTGCTCTTTGAAGATGTGAGGCAGCTGCGTCTTTCATGTGTTCCCGCTGAGGCTCGCACTCATGTGGACAATACATCTGATGTCACATTTGATCAAAGAAATCCAGACTTCAGGTGTTGGTGAAGAAACCGCAGCAAACTCAGGGACCCCAACTTTTCACAGTTATTTTCACCATCAGCTTTATGTTGGAGGATGTGATGATCTGGTAAATGGGTAATCTGCTGGGTTATTATGTTGTTTTGATGTCATGTTTGATGCGAATCCTGCCCTCATGTTGTTGTTTCCTGCTGCACCTCCCAAAGATCACCTGTAAGTCTCACACAGCGGGAATGGATGGATGGCTTTTTTGCTTGAATTTAAAGATTTTAGTGCTGTTGTCTTTCTCTGATCATCTAAGATCATGATCCCTGCTCACATTGAGACAGTAAGAGTTCCTCCTGTGCAGCTCTAGGATCTGTCATTTGCGCTTTCCTCCACTTTGTCCCAAACTGGAATATCTAAACAACCATTGTCATGAATATTTTCATCCATGTGACTTTGCTGATCCCCTCACTTTTCCTATAGTGCCACTCAGACATTTGTGGTGCTTAGACAAATGTAATTATTAGGTAGATTGACAAGCTGTTTCTATGTCCCACCCAGTGGGAATTACACTTGTATTCCATATAGCGCCATCATCAGGTAACCAAAATCCAACTGTGGGACATGCAGCTGTTGATGCTCTCTCATAATTTAGTCCCAGGACTGTCCTAAAAAGATATTTGCTGTCAGCGTCAGGCTGTCAAGCTACTACACAGCCGAAAACAGCATGTTTAATCATTTCAGAGTCACTGCACCTCTGAGTCAGACGTGAATGAGCAAAACTTCAGAAGTGTTTTTTTTTCCTTTTTTAAATAACCCACAGTTTTCTGTTCCTGTCGCTCTTCACAGCTGCTTGTTCCTCTGCAGTCTCATCACTCATCTCCTCCACATCATTTGCAGCTCATATAATAAGGAGATGTTCTGACACTGCAGCCAGTGGGAACTGCAAAGGAAATAATGAGATGAGCATGACGCTGAGGTGTGGGGATACACTGGAGAAAACCAAAGTTACAGTCTTTAATGTTTCTGTCAGAGAACAAAGGTGAATTTGGTTTCTCAGAAGAGGCATGCGAGGAGAATGAAGTTTGTAGAAAACATACCAGTTGTTTTAAAATGTTGCTAATTAGTAAGCCTTTGACAAAATGATTATTGTAAGAAATACTCTGATCACTCTCTTGCTGAGTGTTAAATGAGAATATTCCTAGCACGCTCATGCCTGTACACAAATCTAGATGGAAAAAACTAAAACTGCTAACCTGTCTGCAGGAAAATGTCAAGAAAATCTGCAAAACAGCACCTTTCTTAGTAGAGCACAGTGACTTCCTGGAATCTTATTGTCATGAGGAAGTCACTGAACCAGAAGTAGGTCTACACATGAACCCCTCAAAACCACAGTTTATATTTGTTTAACTGTTTGTTGTACAGATGTACTGCAAACACTGTACAGATGCAGCGAGCAACACAAAATGTGTTGATTAGAGAACATTATAGGTTTTTTGAGCTGATTATGTCACCACCAGACACAGAGACGCTAGCTCTTTGCCACCTTTTTCAAGTCCATATTCTAAGCTAAGCTAACAGGCTGCTTGCTGCAACTTCTTGTTTTAATGTACAGACATGGGGATCAAATCAGTCTCCTTATCGGACACTTAAGTAAGAATGTGAATATGCATGTTATGCAACATGCATGCAATGTAAAACGATTTTTAGAGTGTAATACTACTAACCAGTGAGTTATCAAACGCATTTAGAGATTTATTCCTACCAATATTAACCAAAGTATGAAAATGATCAGAAAAATCACAACGATTGACATTAATGTAGCAAAAGAAGTAATAAAAAACAAACAGCATAAACACAACTGGCGTATTTCAGCCTTGAGAATATAAAGTATCACACAAGTCTCAGAACAAACAGCTGAACTGTCCTTGTTTATGCTGTTAACACTGCCATAGGACATCATGGGATTGTGCAAGCTGCTCAGATACATGCAAACAATGTTAAGTGAGGCATCTCTGTACATTTTAGTATGAAATCCCAGTGGAGCTGTGGTTCACTCCATTGGAACTCTTTTCGTTATCAAAGACAAGTTGCTTTGTACACTTGAAAATCAACAGCTGCCCACACAACAGCCCCCACTTCCAGACTCTACAGTAGTTTGTCAGACAATCACTTACTTGTGCGAGTGTGTGTCAGAATTATGTGTTTTTCTACATCTCCATATTCCTCGCTAATTATGTCACAGTTTTTGCTTTGCAGTCCAGTGTATGTGTTTGTGTGTGGTCTATGAAATGGCCCTTGCATATTGTTAGTGTGCATCATAGTGTGATTCATACAGAGGTGTGGGAGAGAGATTACAGAGATTACATCTGTTATACTTACATTGTATTTTGACATGTAAACACAACTTAAAATGTCAAAATAATAAGCACTTGTGTGTATTGAAATACACAATAGTGTCTTTTATAGTTTTCAATGAGTACAATTGTTTCCATATTACTGAATAATTTATTTTATAGTTAATTAGTATTTCGTTTATTTTAATTTTTTCCTCACACCGACATCAAATCACAAACACAAGCACGGTTGAAACCAATAAGAAATCCTTTTCACATGCCAACATTACAGTTTATACCATAAGGCTGATTGTTAGGGAAAATGCGTCTACACACATATGCAAAAATATGTTAGGTGTCGTTTTTTTTGTTTGACAAAATTACGTATGTAGCCATTAAATACTGACATCATGGACTGCCAATTACTGTCAGTGGTCTCTAGTTTCACTGAAGTGTTGGAGCAAATACAACTGTATGAGATGGGATCACAATGTGGACAGACTCTTAAGAAAGTGTCAATCAAAGGTTAGGTTATAAATATACCTAACCCTGATGTCATGCCACTAAACATGGTTTACTTGACTAGCTGCATCTATCTTATTCTGTAACTAAACACGTTATTTTGCAGCTCAGAGGACATTGTCACCGGAATCTCCCACATGTTCGCTTGGATGTTATTGAAAAATTGCCGCTGTCTGCTGACGCGTCTACAGTGCCGACCTGCTTCGCTGCATGCGGTAATAATTATTGCTTTTAGTTTCAGTGATCAAACTATCATTCAGGGAAAGAGACGTTATTATGAATGCCGGTGGCTCCCCCTATAGGCAGATTGCACACCTACAGGATAACTCCTGTGACGTTGGAACTACTGAATTTGATCAGTCAGGCGCTCTTATTAAAGTGTGATTTCCTTAGTCAAACTCAGTATGGGCTACTTTCACACAATATTAAGATGACTAACTTCAAAGAACGATTTCAAATAGTGATTTTAGATCAAGCCAAGGATGCATTGGATATTTATTCAAAGATAATATGCAGTAATCTCCCTGAACAGTTTTATGAAAACAATGACTTAAGAACGTAAGGGACTTAAGGCTGGGACATTTCCGAGTGCATGCATTTGAAAAGCACTGATATGGCTCACATCTGCCAGATTTTCTTTCTCTATGCCACGTTCTCCAAATATCAGCAGAATAGTTACATAGTAAGGATACTTACTTGCCAGCCTGCGAAACAAGAGGTCAAAACCTGCTGGATCAGTGCCTACTGATCACGGCATATAGGATCACACAATGAAATACTTTTTTAATTGCTATTAACAAATGCTCAACACTGTAGTGGAAAGCTGCAATAAGTAGTTTTCAATGAATTTTCATTTTGATGTAAAAAATTCAACTTTTAATACATCACTATCCTTGTGCAGTCCAAAATATTACAGTAAGTCAAAAGGAAAAAAGCACCATCTCCCATTTTGCTGTCCACAAAAATCCTCTCCTTAAAAACTTGTAATATAGTAAATATTGTAACTTCAAAAAAATAACCACAAAACAAGTTATTTTTATATAAAAAAATGGTTTTAACAATTTCTTTTCAGTATAAAACATTACAGAGTCCCAGGCCAATCAAACAAATTCACTGAAATAATCATAGACTTCCCAGTCAAACTTTCTACATTAACATACAAAGGGGTTTTTTTTGTCGTTAAGGGGTTTTATGTAGTTTTTTTCTAGTTATGGGAAAATATTACAAACACAAAACCTAACAATCACTCTTCTTTTGCTATAATATTAATAATAAAAAAGAACAAATGTGAACTCCTGGTCCGATCAAAGCCCAAGCCCAAAAATTTCTGGTCAACATGGCATTTATGCAGTCTTCTGCTGGCCCTTCTTCCCAATGAGAGATTTGTGGATGTGGGGAATGACACCTGTAACAAAACAATCAAAAAAAATTGGTAAGGATAATGCAATAGCTTTGATTTCTAAGAAAACACTGCATCTTTGTGTTGGGTATAGAATTAGCAGACCAAGTTACTCAGAGACAACAAGATACTCAGTGTCAAGTATGATACATATACAATCAAGACACAAATACAGTCAGCTCACCTCCGCCAGCAATTGTTGCCTTGATAAGAGAGTCCAACTCCTCATCACCACGAATGGCCAGCTGCAAGTGACGGGGAGTGATACGCTTCACCTTCAAGTCTTTGGAGGCATTTCCCGCCAACTCTAGTACCTGGGAACAAAAATGAACAAAATGTAGTTAATTCAAATGTCACAATCTCCGACAGTAACACTGCTTAACTGCTTTTTCTTTGTACGATCAGTCCTTCTGTTATTTACAAGCAAAACTTACTTCAGCGGTGAGGTACTCGAGAATAGCAGCACTGTACACAGCTGCTGTGGCTCCTACACGACCATGGCTGGTTGTGCGAGTCTTCAAGTGCCTATGGATACGACCCACGGGGAACTGGCAGGAAACAGACACAAGCAGTGGTTGGAGTGAAACAAAAAGGGGCAAACCCTCTGCAATAAATTAGGACACCATACTAGGTAGGAGGCAACGCCACAAATGATCATATAAAGACTAAGATGTTTACCTGCAGCCCAGCCCTCTGCGAGCGGGACACTGCTTTTGCCTTGGCTTTTCCACTGTCTTTTCCTGCCTTTCCACCAGCCTGCAAGAGATGATTTCAGGACGTTTACAAGAGACAACAATAAAGAGCATCAATTCAAACATGGAGCATAACTGAGATATGTGGTGTTTATGTTTGAACTGCATGTAAGAACAGGGCCTACATAATAGAAACTAACCAGAACAGCACATCACATTTTCAAATCAGGGGTTAAATTATCGCCCAAAACAAAATATGAGCACATAAAGAGTAACGTTACAAAAAAATTAAATACTTGATCAACAATGAACACAGTCCAATAATTGATAATTGTGAGGCGCAAGCGTTACAATGGCCCGATTGAATTATTATCGCTTTCCCGCCAATCAAAAACAACATAAACAAAGAAACGCGGCAGAGATAACGGCTACGAGAACCGCATGCAGAGGAGGTAGAAAAAACACTAACAAGATGAAAGAAACCCACGCAGACCAATTGAGACAAATACACGAGAAGCTGTCAGTGGGATGTTGCCACTGACCCCGCGACAAATAGAAAATAGACGCGCCGCTTTAAGACGGTCAGCGGTTGAGTTTTCATTCACCAACTACAACAGGGGGAAAAAAGTTTAGTTTTTTTTCTTCACGGGATCTCTTAATCGCCAATAGATCCCACTGCCAGCTTAACTCCATTCAAATAATGTACAAACTTAACATTAAAACCTCACGGAAAACTATCAGTTGTCCAACCGTTAAGCTAATGAAATAGCTAAACTTAGCTTTCTAGTGCTAATCCACCTTTCAAAAAGGCTACACCGCGAAAAACACACTTCGCTCGATATCCGAAATTACACTGTCAGTGAGACACTCCGTTTCTGAATAAAGTGACATATATTCAGCAAAATTAATGTTATGTTTAGCGGGAGAGCAATAAAACTCGGACTTCTCGCGCTAACGTTGATGCTAACACGTTAGCTGACAGTTAGCTATTTAGCAAGCTTTTTAACCACACACCTTCTGGTCGAATTTCCACATTTCAAATTTAAAACAGTACTTTCTACAGTTGCACATTAATTACAGCACGAACATACCGATGTCCCCGATAATGCATTTATCATTAACCGAAGCTCACATACCATTTTTCCGTCACGTTATTTGATTGTAGAACTGAGTAGATGGCAAACAGTTTCGGCTCCCGAAAGCAAAGAAACAATAAACCCTTTCGGAAATCTTTTGCATGAGACCCCTCGTGGGAGTCTAGGAAGCCAATCAGACTGCGTATTGTTACTTCGAATCTCGGGTTGGACCAATCGTTAAACGGCTTGCAGAACATTCACCCATCCCCCACCACAAGATCATCGTGCCTGTCTTTGCGCACGAAACCAACAAGTAGGCGGGACTGTGTGTGTATGGAGTGTCCTTCCAGGGGCATCCATCCTAAAAATGTACAAAATACATAATCATACATATGAAGGCTATAGTTGGGATTAACTCCTTAATTTAAGTACAAGGGCACTCATAATGCATTCTTGTAAAGATGATAGTTTACTGACTGCATCAGGAAAATGATTATGGCTACAGTGAATTCCCCGAAAGTCAAATAATTCTTACAGGATAAACGTGAAGAAGAGTTTAATACCGACTCATGGAGCTGTTGTGGATTGTAAATACAATATGCATTCGAATGTCATCCAGGAGGCGGCTACATTTCAATGATAGATAGGGTAATTGGCCAATGACAGTGCAGACTCTCTGTCTAGTGTTGGTAATGGCAGCTAAAGCGCCCAATGGGAGTTCGGCAGGCAGCGTCCGGTTTCCTCTGCGAGCTCGGCAAGCAAGGGGGGGTGGGGGTCAAAGATACGCAGAGAAACGGGCTGCTGGTGGCGAAGATGGCGGATGGGGACAGTGGCAGTGAGCGCGGTGGCAGCAGCGGTGGTGGAGGGGGAGGAGGCGGCGGGTTTCAGCATTACCAGCGGGACTCGGAGACCCAGGAGCTGGCCTCGAAGCGGCTGGACATTCAGAACAAGCGCTTCTACCTTGACGTGAAGCAGAATGCCAAAGGCCGGTTCATCAAAATCGCCGAGGTCGGCGCCGGGGGCTCTAAAAGTCGGCTGACCCTCTCTATGTCAGTTGCGGCAGAGTTCCGCGACTACCTGGGGGATTTCATAGAGCACTACGCCCAGCTTGGGCCTAGCACCCCGGAGCAGATCGCTCAATCTTCCGGTGGGGATGACACCGGGCCTAGACGGGCCTTGAAGAGCGAGTTCCTGGTGCGCGAGAACCGAAAATACTACCTCGATCTGAAGGAGAACCAGCGGGGTCGGTTTCTCCGGATCCGGCAGACCGTCAACAGAGGCCCCGGTTTTGGAGTTGGAGTAGGTGGCATCCCCGTGGCTGGCCTGCAGGCCGGACAAACCATCGCACTCCCGGCGCAGGGCTTAATAGAGTTCCGTGACGCCTTGGCCAAGTTGATAGACGACTACGGGGGAGATGAAGAGGAGCTGGCCGGCGGCGGAGGGGCCGGAGGCTACAGCGAGCTTCCGGAGGGCACCTCTATCATGGTGGACTCCAAGCGGTTCTTCTTTGACGTGGGATCCAACAAGTACGGAGTTTTCTTACGGGTGAGCGAAGTGAAGCCCAGTTACAGAAACTCTATAACAATCCCCTTCAAGGCGTGGAGCAAGTTCGGGGGAGCGTTCAGCCGCTACGCCGAGGAAATGAAAGAGATCCAGGAGCGGCACCGGGATAAGATGTACGAGAGGAGAGCTGGAGAGGAGTCGGAGGGCGACGACGTGGACGACGATTGATGGAGAGGTGGCTGCTTGTGATGAAGCTGACAACATGATGCAAAGCCTGGCGAGAAACAGAGAAATAGAGAGAGAGGGAGGAACGAGTATCTGTGCATGACGAATCGAACTTTAAAATGCTAAAACAATGGATAAAATTTTTTTTAAAAAAAAGTATATTTGACTGAGAAATTACTGTCTATATAAGAGAATCATGTTCTAAAGTTTAGGTGGATGTTATAGCTTAATGAGTGAGACTGCAGAAGTCAGCTCCTGTATGAGATTCCCCCATTGACAGAATATATATATATGAAAATATATCTATATATATCTCTCTCTATATATATACATATATTGATCGTCTATTTGATAGCCTCACATATGTAGCCCAGCAAATTAAGTTTGACAGTGCTGAAGACACAGCAGTAGGCTACCAGCCCTTCTTCCTGTTTGATATCCAATGGTAAGAGCTCACCTGGCGCTGACCTGTAGTCTGTGATGATGATGATGATGATGACAATAATAATAATAATGATAATAATAAGGAAGTGTGACATACTCATACCAGCAGGTGCAGAGTGGGAGTGAGACAGAGCACCTGCATCACTCACCATGGCTGTGTGTGTGTTTTTGTCTAAAATGACCTGTAATGGACAGCCTGCCCAGACAGACCCACAACACCTGGAGCCACCGTCTCAGCTATAGGGGGCATCCTTGGCATCGAAGGACATCCGCTCGGCCCAGCGAGGTCCCTTAAGGTGATCTGTTACAAGCACATGACTCATTTGGATTCGATGGACAATCCAAATGAGCCCTAATGACCTCTCGCCTCCCTTTTCCCCCCTGTCCCTCCCACGTTCTCTCCCTCCTGGGCCATTCCTCAGGTGCTAACCTCCTGCTCCAATAGCTGAAATGTGGTGAGACCTGCTCCCACATGGCTTCCTTTGTCTCAGTATTTTGGGGTATATCAGCGTTACCTGTGCCTGCGCATCATCCTCAAGAGAACCTCTTGAGGTGCAGAGTTGGTCAGCCAGTTGCTGCAGCTGAGATGTCTGTGGCAACTGATGAGGTCTCAGATGCAGGCCCATGTCTGACCCCGGTGACCTTCTTATCAAAGGGGGCACGGTGAGCTCAGGCCTCTCGCACTGGTCACGATTTTTCAAGTGAAAAGCTTAATATTGCCGGGCTTGAGCTATGGTCTCAATGGATTTGACCTTGTTGACTTATTTAGGGTGCGCCATTTGGATCCTTTAATCTTGAACTCAGACCATTAATGACTGAAGCAATATTCAGTCTGATTGTAAGAAAAAATTAGGTGCTTTTGGAAAACAAAACCCAGTGGGGGGGTGCTGTACCTAAAGAAAAAAAAAAAAAAGAAAAATATATACTGGAAGAGATTTACTTACTAAAAAGTTCAAGTATAGATAGAATTATTTTTCAAAAAGAGATATATTGAAATATGTCTTAGAAATATGAGACATTTATTAGATAATGCTGCCTAAAGTGGCTTATTTAAAACACTAAACTTGGATGCAACTGTCCAGGGTGATATTTCATACCTGCATTTTTCCTAACATTTCTTTTATTCCTTAGAGGAAATTAAGAAGAGTACAACAAATTGATAACACAGTATCTTATAGCAATTTCTAGATACGACTTCATTGAAGTAGTTTGTCAGCAAACACTCAGCACTCCAGTTCACTTTACATAGCATCGAGTTGTCCCCTTGTTTCAGTCCAATTGTTTTACCATGTCTTGTCACAAACTGGCTTTCCATCAGTTGCCATACGACGCAAACATAGACATCTGCAATCATGAACATTTTGTCCTTAGTGCTCCTTTTTAAAAATATGATCTTTTTTTTTTTTTTGCATGCCTGCTCTTACGCGGAGCTGCCTTGTGTTCTTTTCTTTTGCATATTCTGATTGCTGTATGATGGTATTTATCCATTTTTGAAAGCGGTTTCAAGTTTTATTTCTTGCAATGGGAAAAAAAAGTTTAAAGTTTACTTCTCAACCTAATAAAAAAAAGCCACAAGTTCCCATGCTTCGGGAAACGTCACTCTCATTGTCCCACTTCCTTTGGTGTGTAAACCTCTCGTTGAATTTTACTTTACCCACTTCAACACAACGAATGCAGAAATGCCATATGAAAAAAGATAAACACCTGGGAGCAATAGTTTTTTTTTTTCTTTTCTATTGATATAAATATACTATATATAATATTACACGAGATTGAACTACATCCTTCTTCCTGTACTGTGTTACGTGAAATGGCAGCTGTTTCAGTCGTGTGTTCTGCTGTAATATTCTACCAAGTTCCTTTCAACGAGAAATAAAAAAGGTTTTTGCTCAGGAGAGGTGTGGTCTTTTTGTCCTCCCACCTCAGGGTGGAATCACTCTCTTTTCAGGAATATGGGTGTTTTTTTTGGGGGGGGGAGGGGACAGTAATTCATGAAATAATTTTAGGAGTAATTTTGTCCATAAAATGTCCAAAAATAGAGAAGGTGCTCATTACAATTTTTCAGAGCTCAAGGATGTGTGCTTCTGCTTCAGACCAAGAGTCTGAAATCCAAAGGTATTCAACTGATCATCATAGTACAACAGTAAAAACAAGCGAAGGTGCGCTCCCATTTCCATTATCCTCATCCGTTATCCAAAGTCAGTGAAATACATTGAGCAGAAAGGTTAGCTTCAAAATGTAAATGTTTGCACATCATTTAATATGCAGCTGACTTAAATTGTATTACGCTCCAGCTGTTGATTAAGTAACCAAGTAGTAATTGTGATCTTTTACTTAAAGTTGAGTACATTTAATTTACAAAAAAGTGTCAAGTGTAATCAGATGATACATTTGTTTACTCTTAATGCTAAAGCATCTTAAACGCACATGTAGGTTTTGACTGTTGTAGCTGCTCGAGGTGGAGTCACATTGAGATTAACAGTGCATGATGATAAGTACATGTTATTTTTTACATTTACATGTATAAATATAATGATCATGATGGTGAGTGGATGTTTTGCCATTAGAGAGTTTTCGGTACTGTAAACTGATTTAAATGTGATGTCCTGTGGGAAGAAACTCCTGCCCTGTCTGGTTTTTTAGGAGTGCAGTCTGTGGCGCCTCCCAGAGGGGAGAAGTTGGAACAGGTTGTGTTGGTGGTGTGATGGGTTTGTAGTGATGTTTCCTGGTTCTTGATGTGTGTAAGTCTTGAATAGAGGGCAGATTGGCATTGGGGATTCTCTCTGCAGCCCTTTCCTTGGAGATCACTTTCCTTGGAGATTTGTACATATCCATTTGTAAATTATGTACATAGCTTCCGTCTACTCTTGGTATACATTTAGTTGCTCACATCCATCTGTATAGTTCGTCCATAGTACTTCAATTTCTTCAATTTCTTCCACTGCATATATTGTTTACCCATTAGCATATATTGTTTATAGCTCTTTTTCAGTAATTTATACACCTGTATATTTTGTATAATAGCCTGTACACATTGTAGATAGTGCACATCCTGCACTTGCTGTTTATTGCACTTCTGGTTAGATGCCAAACTGCATTTCGTTGCCCTGTACTTGTACATGTGTAATGACAATAAAGTTGAATCTAATCTAATCTAATAGATCCCCAAAACCTGAAGATTCCCACAGCAGATACAGATTGTTATCACATATACATACATATATATTTACATATCATTACTGAATCACTAAAACCATATGCAGCATTTTAATATTGTTGAGGCTGAGCCATGTGCACTGTTAATAGTCTATGACATCTATAATCTATAATAATGCTGCACATTTTATGAATTTCTATCTGAAGAGCATACAGTGCAGGGGATGTGATTAAAATTATGATATCTACTGCTGATCTAGTGGAGTATAAAGTAAAATGGAAACGTTCAACTAAAGTACATGGAAACTGTGCTTAGGTAAGTGTAGTAAAGTTAAAGTGAGCAGCTTTTGGTCCAGTTTTTTAGGACGTGTAAAAAGGTGTTATAGCTAATAAACCATGTTAGGGTGCAACAATAATGAGCAACTTTATTAATACATCACTTTTCAAAACAAGGTCCTATTTCACAGTATTTAATTAATAAGCACCCAATCTCCTGAGAGATGATCATCTTTAATATATATTAATGCATCATAATTTGTTAGCTCATCATATGTATTGTATGTAAAAGTACTTTAGGGTACTATAAATATGCTTTGTTGCTTTCCAGATGTCGTGACTATGACCGATAGTGAAATCTGAATGTTATTTGACATCAGCTGACTTCCTTAAAGTAAGCTGGATTTGTTCTGAAAATGCACTTCTAATGAAGAAAAACCATCGACAACAAGTGAACAGCCCCTATCTTGAATTAAAAGATTGAAATCACATCTTGCAACACCTACTGCCTCATCACTGGGTTAAAATAAACTTTCAAGGTATCCTTCAAGGTGCAGGTCAACAGTTCACAAAGGATGGCTTCCAGTCAGCAGTTTTATTTTGGACATATTAAAGCTGAGCCAGCTGTCTGCAATCAGTCATGCGCCAGACAGATGAGGGATGATTCTGCCCATCATTTACTTTTGCACATCTTGTCCACTTACACTTATTTATGTATGTATTTTAGTTCTATATTCTATATTTATCTTGTTTTGTTTTTATCTTTTGTTCTATGTTATGTTATAACTGTTTCTTCTGTCAGTTTTGTGCTGACAAAATCCGTCAGGGGTTTAATAAAGTACTTCTGTTCTATTCTATAATATTCACAGATAAAAAAGGTGTTGTAGGGTTACATTGTTGGTTTCTCAGGTGATGACATGGACATACATTTTCATACTCATTTGTACTCAAAATCACAGTGCCCTATGACAAAAGAACACAGAAAATCCTGCTAAAGCAGACTAAAACATGTTGGATACACGTTAGACACAAAGGTCACATATACACACACACACACACACACACACACACACACACACACACACACACACACACTGAAAGGACAGTTAGATCAGAGCTCCCATAGGTCTGGTTCAGCTTTTGGTTCTCATTTACAAATCAAAATTGTCATTTGAAAAATATTATTGTAAATTACAATAATTATATATTCATTTTAATGATCTTTTTTGCTGTGATTTTGAATTATGTTCACATAACATCACATCATTCAGTGTTATCATCAAACAGTACTTTTATAGATATTTTTATTGATCGTGTTGCAAAGCAAAGCTGTGTCTAGTGCAAGCACAACCTGCTCATTTTAAGTTTCACTACTCAGGAAAATAATGCACAATGGCTTTGAGTCAGTCGACTAATGCTTAGGCAGCAGAGCCGAGAGAGAAACATCCTCAGAAAAATGCTGACACATTAAAAGCAAATTGTAATACTGTTTCACAATGCAGCTTCATGCAGAAAAGGCCTTTGCAAAGACGTCTGAGGAAAACCTGTGAATGGGTTTCAAAACACCAGTAGTTGAAAAATGACACCTCAAACACGACAGCAAAGCTGTGTGGAAACTGACCAGTGACCTAGTGCTTCATCAAAACCCCACAGTTTCACAATCATATGTGGACTGATGAGAAATATTCATGGTATCTGAAAACATGTGCACTCATGCTTTGTTGAAGCTCTAAGCAACAGCAGACTGGAAATCAGTGAATGACCTTCAAGCCTCTGAATGTGTCACCCTTGAAACAGAGCTACAAGCGGAACTGTTAATGTGAGTGTTTCTCTGACAAAGTGTTTCAATTTTTCAAAAGGCTTGTTTGTGTGCATGATGTTTCGCCACAGTGTCATCAGTATGTTCTGTGATCCACGCTGTCCTGTAAGGATGTCGCTAAATCCTCCACTTTCACTGCTCGGCCTCGTAACTTACGGGTACAAATACAGTTCACTACAGTTCAATACAGTCATTTTCATTGACGCAGTCATGCTCAGCATTACATACATCTGTGACCTTTCTGAACACTGACTGATGACAAACGAAGAGGCACAGAGCATGTGTGTGAGCGAGGGCTGCTCAAGGGCATGTAATACCACCCTGTGCTGGGTGCCAGTGAAAGAGGGATTATTCCACATGGCCTTGGTGTCCCGATGGCCTGCTCCAGAGACACGATTCACAACATGCTGCCCATCCATCGTTCTGAGTGGGTAAGGAGCAAAAGGGAGGTAAAATTATGAGGAGCTGGGGTATTGAATAGACCCTCTAGCCTTCCACAACTCCACACACACCGCTTAGTACATCCATGCACACATGCTGCCCATCAGCAGTAGGAGTTCATTTTAAGGAGAAAACACAGGCTTTAAACCCATTGTACCCATTTAAGCCCATATGTTGTCATACTTCCACAAGTCTTGCTGATAACGTGCTATTTTAGTAAATGAGGTCCTCCTGTTTCCACAGTTCCCTGAAAGTAGCCAACAAAAATAGCTAGTAAATGGGTGAACTGCAGGTACTTCTTTAAAAATCTGTGTTTCAGTTCCCCCCAGTTCCTTTTAATGCATATAATGAATTGCAATAATGAAATGGGGCAGATATCGCTATACAAGCTCACTTTTTTAAAAAACACTTCCCCACAGTCAGCACAACAGACGTCTCTGTGACCTAAACTGTGGATCATTGTATGTATTTATTGACAGAATGCATTCAGTGACCACATTTTTCAGCAATCATGAAGTTTTTTCTCACTCACACTCAGCTAACACCATTTTTGTATTTTTCATTTTATTCCTTTATAATCACGTGCCGGGTGGTGAAGGTGAGGCAGAATCTGACACTTTGTATTTGTATGCGCTTTCAATACAATTCAGTTTTATTTATATAGCGCCAAATCACAGTCAAGGTCATCTCAGGGCGCTTTACAAACAGAGCGGGTCTAGACCACACTCATTATTATTAATTACACCCAACAGTTCCACCATGAGCAAGCACTTGGTGTCAGTGGCAAGGAAAAACTTCAGAACAGGCAGAAACCTTGGGCAGATCCTGGCTCTAGGTGGACGGCCGTCTGCCTTGACCGGTTGGGGGGAAAGAAAGAGAGAGAGAAACAGAAGGGGTGAGAGAGAGCAATAGAGAAAATACAGCAGCACAGTACAAGTTGTACAAAAAGGTGGAAAGATTAATCAACTGTCAGTGATGGCAAGTTAGGTAAAACAAAAGGATCCTTACTATGGCTACTACTATCAGCATAATAACAATGATAATAATAATAATTATCATAATAATTATAAGTGGTAGCAGAGGACAGTGGGCAGGTCAGTGGAGCCAGGCCACAGATTAAATGTACAGCTCCGGAGCCACAGGTATCTGTAGAGAGGTATAGGGAGAGAGAGAGAGAGAGAGAGAGAGAGAGAGAGAGAGAGAGAGCGAGAGACCAGAGAGAAACAAGCACAAGGCTGTGGGAGAGAGAGAGGACACAAAGTTAATGACATGTCAAAATGGTTTACAGATGAGAGAATGGGTCTGAAGAGAGAGAGAGAGGAGGAGTGTGGAGACCATCATGGGACGTCCCCTAGCAGCTTAGGCCTATAGCAGCTTAACTGTGGGATGGCAATAAGGAGTAATTGTAACTAACTATGGATTTAGTTACAATAATAACTAAAACTATGAGTAGACTAGAACTAGCTGCAAGCTTTGTCAAACAGGAAGGTTTTAAGCTTAAATTTAGAGTGTCTAAAAGCTCGTCCCCGCATTGTACGTTTGGAAATTCTGGGAACCACACGCAAACCTGCACTCTGGGAACGAAGCGATCATTTTGGGTAATATGGATTTAGCAAGTCATTGATATACAGTGGAGCTTGGTCATTAAGGGCCTTGTAGGTAAGGAGATGGATTTTAAAATCTATTCTGGACTTTACAGGGAGCCAGTGAAGAGAAGCTAAAGCAGGAGAAATGTGATCTCTCTTGCTAATTCCCGTCAGAACCCTCGCTGCAGCGTTTTGGATCAGCTGCAGGCTTTTCAGCGAGTTACTTGGACATCCTGATAATAAGAAATGACAGTAGTCCAGCCTTGAAGTAACAAATGCTAGTTGAGACTAGACTAGTTTAAGTATTTTTGGTTGCATTGGTACATTTTACATTCTGAATTTAGTAGAAAAAGCACAGGCTGACTGTGTTTTTGTACTCTTGGGCCAGTAGTACTATTGGTCAGTCATGCTGCTATTCACACATGCTTGCTCATAACATCTTGCAGTCATTACTCAGCTGGTTTCATCTATCTAACACGTGTCCATTCGTTAGTCCCATCATTTTAGTGTTATCAGTTTCATGATGTCTTTTCCATTATGATCCAGCCTTTGCAGATGTCATGTCACCACAACCGGTGTCTGGAATCCATGGGGGAAATTTATCTGCTGAAGATAAAATGCTGAATTTACAAATGTGATTTGCACAGATTATTGTTTACTTTTTATTATTCTATACAATTTTACACTATGCTCAGTTTAGAATGAAAATGCAGCAGATGTTTAGATTCAAAACCCATCTTCATGAGCAACGTGAAACACATACAAATGCTGATTTTAAACTTGTAACAACAGTTTCACAATCTAACTTTCAGTCAACTCTGTAAGAGAAAGGGACTGACATGCAGCTGAGGAAGGCCAGGTGATTGCAGAGCAGATGAGGGAAGTTGAAGCAGGTGTGAAGATGGGTGGAGCAGTGAGATAAAGAAGGGAAAGTCAGAGGGCACCTGGTGGATGGAAGGAAAAGGGCACTGAAGGGGTTTGGTGGGTAAAGAGATGTGGCTGCAGAGAATAGGATGGAGAGACAGGCTGAGACACTAAAGGTGTGAGATCTCACATGTAGCACTGCAGATTGCAGAAGATGTTGCTGTTTGTTCCAAACAGAAAAAAACTGCTGGTCAAAATTGCATCCATCAATATTGTGTTTTGTTTTTCTTAATAAATCAAAATGTCTGCTGTCAATAGTCCTCAACTAAATCAACTGATGACTCTGTCCAGCAATGAACCTGCCATGAAGGCAGAGGACCAGTATGTCTTCACAGTTAAATTGTATGCAAGGATGATGAAAGCCTAGAGATTCAACTCTGCCAAATCTGTTTTTAGTGGCTCACATGAAAATATCAGCATCAAAACATTAAAAGAGTTGTTTAAGAATAGTTTGACATTGAATGCAAGCTTAAAAGTACCAACCTAAATGGGGTTTTTTTTTTAAAAAAACAGCAGCTGTAAAAAGTCTTTTTAAAGGAATAGTTCAACATTTTGTGAAATGAGCTTAGCCCCTTTCTTGTTGGGAGTTAATGAGAAAATTAATAGCACTGTCATTTATGTTGAAATCAAATCTGTTTTATACAGCCCCAGTTGAGAAAAATTTGCCTCAAAGGCTTTACAGCATTTGAAAACTCTATACTTACACCGTGGATTTGAAGGGAAGATGTACAAAAAGCCATGCTTGCTCTGGCTTTATGCTACAGCCTTACACATGTTATCTCCTGTTACAACAAAAATACATTTCAGTAGGCCATATGCAGTCTGACCACACCTAAAGGAGAGAATTGCTGTTATTTCTCCAGATTTCTGTGGTTCTTTAGGAGACACTAGTGTCAGCCTGTCCGTCCGTCTGCAACTGAGACAGGTTCACGATGGTCAAACCCATTGTTTATGCTGAGATGCACTGGTTGCTTATTGATACCCACTAAGTGGGAAACTGCCACATATTTAAGGAGTGAAAACGGTGACTCTTTGGTTTCTGTTCTGCTGGGTTTCCCCATTTAGCCTGTCTGATAAAATCCACCAGCAGTGGGTTTTTAAAACCCCAAAATAGAGGTAGGGTGGAGTGGTAAAGAGAACAGGAAAATAGGTCAAAGAAGAGAGATGATGACAGAGAGGAATGTGAGGTAACACTTAGATTGCATACATCAAATGTAGATCAAAACAGCTGGGGGTTCTGCGCCTGCTGAGCGAATATCCTATAGTGGTGAATGAGGGGCTTCTGAGCTATTTTTAGCCAGTGTTGCCATGTATGAGGATTGTTCTGGCTGCGTGCTCAGGCTAACTACATTTTCTGTGCACATGACACAACATCATCCTAATCTCATCCATGAATGAGGAAATGATTGACTCGATTCTACAGTGATGCACTGCTGAGAAATATAGTGCATGATACATGCATGTGTATGCACACACACACACACACACACACACACACTCACACACAAACACACATTGTCTTTTTAAAGTCACCTCATGTTTTGTTTTCCTTTTTTCTCTCTTAATCTCTTTGTGTTGGCATGAAAATCTAGAGGTGGTCGTGACACACTTTATACTTTATGCTTCTTATTATGATTTGACATATTAAGCTATTTTCCTCTTATTTTTGAAAACTCCACCAGTTTTCATTGGTGTTCATTTGTTTTGCCATCCATACGTGAAAAGATACAAAGAATTTCAGCAAAAAATAAGAACAACAAAAACAAATAGTCAAATCGTCATTCATGTAAAAGATGTGAGACAGCACATTAGATGGTGTTGTGTTACATGTCATGTCTCTTTTCATGGTTTGGTTCAATGTGGAAAAGCAGAGCTGTAGATCTCCTTTGCGGCAGGACTGCGGGATCGCTGTGTAAAAAATACTATTGATTCTCCTGTGATGCCATTAGCCAGAGTAGCAATACCATGTTAAAGCCACATGTTAGCAGCAGAGATCAAGTGACTGCAGTGCTAAGAAACAACCCGTTCATCTCACCGGCACTGGGGGTCAGCTCTCTGCCTTAATCAGGGGGCTCAGAAACTGCCTGAAACAATTGTTGCACTCTTACAGAGGAAAATCTCAGAAATTGCTTAAATGCAGCATTTCAGCAAGGCAAGGCACATATCAAATTCAAATGCTTTGCATAAAGCATTAAAGGCTTCAAATGAATGTGCAAAACCCACATAAGCTTGTGATACTGAAAAAGGAATTGTTGGTGCTGGAAGTGGCCACAGTGTGCTATTCTTCAGTTTGATTACCTTTTACACAACACATGCCAACAGTGTTTGTTCTGCTTTGAATGCAAACCAGAAATGCTCCATTGCATCTTTCTCTGCCTCCTCTTATACTTGCAGGAAGATCAAACTTAAGTTTCAACTTCCTGTGAATTATCATTGGCATTGCTTTTTTCAGAAGGCTATCAGAAGGGATACAGAAGAGGATATTTTTAACTAGATGTCACATGGCTTGAACAAGACAACTTGATAAGGACATTAAGTGTCATTGTTCAGCTGAAAGGCCACATCAGTCTGCTGAAGGAGTCCAATGAATGGATGCAGATGCTAACATTAAATTCCAGGTGCACCATGAATTAGAAAATCAAAGCTATAGTGTGGGACTTTCACAAATGAACATCAATTATATTCCTACCCTTTTCAAACAAGTTCGCACAATGCTGACTAATCCTACCAACAACAGATAAACCTCTCTGTGTTTCATGGTGTACAGAGTTTGAGATTGGTGTCTTGTGTGACATTTGCGCGATGGCGCATTGGTGGTGATGCATTTTGCATCAACCTGCAACTGGTTCACCAGAGCTGAGCAGCAGTGCAGTAGGCTACAGCAACAAGGAGCAACAAGGAAGATGTCTTCAGTGTCATAATCACAATGGCTGCGTGTGTAATTGCTGTCAGTGCCAGGAGGGAGGACGAAACTTTAATTTGCTACTCAAGTGAATATCTGTTTTGCTACCCCAGCTATCAATCAATTTCAGACTCTTATAATTTAGATTTAGATTCAGCGTATCAGTGAATTCATTTCTGATTTGGTGTCAACAGAGAGCTGTGGTTGCACATGGTAAAAAAAGTCACCCGTAAATTAAGACAAACTAAAACCAGAACTCATGGCATATTAGTCCCACAGTAGTGAGGTACAGCTTCAGACAAAAGGTGAACTTATGTTTATGGGAAAATGATAAGTATGAAAAAAAACAACTACTAGAAGTTTAAGGTTTATTTATCAAAGTAACTTTAATATGAATTCACTCAAAGCAAGCACAACACAGGCACAACATGGGCACATAATCACCTTAAGAAGCTGTTGTAGGGTGAAGCAGGTGCCAGTTTACACATCATGGAGAGGTGCAACATAAGCATTCATCTGGACTTGTGTTGTACATACCTCACTGGATGTAAGTCTAAGAGTCAGACTTTCTCACTCAGTAGCTGCTGAATGGTCTACTATGCTCATCAGCTGGGCACTAACTTTGGTGCTGAACAGGAAGTGTACACTGATTTTTTCAGTGCACTGAAAACAGCCGTCTGCTGTCACACGAAAATCATCTCTATGAGCAACACTTAACAGGACTATATAAAAAGATACTCTGGAATAAGACCCTAAAACAGTTTAACGTAAAAATGATTAGAATGAGCTGTTTATAATCAGCTGTTTTCAGCTACATGGACCCAATAAACTGGCACCTGTATCTCAACATTTAATTAAGTCAAAGTTATCTTAGTTTCTTAAGTTTAATTTATTATCATTTTTAAACCGTGAAAATGTAAATATAAATATTTAAAATACAGTGCAGCCACAGTGTAGACTGAAATGCAAAATCTGACCTTTTATAATCTCCAGACAAATAAAGATTATAATATCAGCAAACACATTAAGAAAGGATCCAGTTTTACTCTCTCCATTTTGTAGGCGAGACAGTTTGTATTGTCAAAGAAGAACTGAACTTTAATTAAATATGAACGCCTTGTTTATTGTTTTATCTTTTGGGAACCTCCTCCCTAGTAAAATACTTTATGGAGGAAATTGACTTTCACTCTCCCTCCTGGGGCCTCAAGGTGACTCACTATGCCTCCAGAGTAAACATTCAAAGCACATGAGATACATTTCCACACTTTACAGGATGTGGATTTAATCCATTGCACAGAAACAAAAGATTAAATATGAGTATACTAACAATATATATATGTATGGTGCACATAAACTGCAGCATGTGTGTGACAAAAATCCTTCCGCATAGAAGACCCTATAGTCTCAGATTTTGGGGTTATTGCCGCTCCTCTCTACCTTCTATAGATTTAAACACTTTGTATCACTCAGCTGTGTTGTGATAATCACAAAATGTGTTTTCATATGAAGTGTTACCAGTGCAACAAATCCAAATGAAACCACAAAACATACACACATACACATACATTTGTCAATATTCTCTAGAGCAGCATATTGATATGTTTCTGATTCTTCCCCCTACACGGACACTGCCTCTCTACGATAAAGTCACCTGATAATGTCTGTAACTTTAGCAGGAGCTGAATTGGATGCCTGGAGTCGGTTCAAATGTATTGTGTTGCCCTGGCTTTCATTCAGCAAAGGTGAGGCACCAGGTGCAGCTACAGGTGTGGATCATTTCTTACACCTGGGCTGAATACATTTGCTGAGAGTAAAAGCTGTACTATCAGTCTACTGAATCATATTGCAATAAATAGGGAGGATCTAAGCATGTTCGAGCAACATCAATAGAATTTATTGTCTCACTTGAATTTTTATTGTTGTTGGGGGTGGAAATGGGACAGTAAAACTATCCCTTGGAGTCCAGCTCCTCAAAGTATTCATTGGTGAGGAAGACATCATTTCCCATTATAACCTTGAAATAAGAGTTACCGTACACATATTTGTTTAGTCTGAACCCCTCAAATAAAGGCACATCTCAAAAAGAATTAAACATGGCTTGACAAGTGAAGTTTTTTTTGATAGATGCTTTTCATGCAGCTCTTGTAAGGGAGGAACCGGCGCTGTTCAGAGCTGAAAAAGCCGGAAAAGATTCCAAGCTGATATTTAATAACTAAATACACTTATTGTACGAGTCAGAGAAACTCGTTAAAAAGAAGTGTAAATAGCATCACTACTACTGAAGTGTATCACTGTGCACTGAGTTCATAGATTAGATAAGATAAGACACCTTGCCTCATCACATCATTTATTGTTTTGCCAAAACAAATATACAGTCAGATGTTGCTCTGTGCTGCTGAATGAAATACTGGGCTGGGCAAAATCACATAAATGCCAATACAACACATAATCATTTTACAGTATAAACACATATTTGGTATTATTCTTATGGTCTCAGTGTACTTCAAATGAAGTGCTTCTCTCATTGTATTACAGTGTGTCTGAATTGGACAATTTGAGGTGCTAGGCCTGACGATTTTTCTAACTTTCCACAGCCGACCGAGATGTGAAAATAAAGCAGGGTTTGAGGCTCCCAATGCACCTTTGTCAGTGCACAAGCTGCAAGGGTAGAAATGTCAGTCAGACTGCCGGCCCCACCGCTGTATTGATTCCCTGATCTAGCCTCTGTGGTTAGCTTGGTGAGGTATGGTACGATTCTCCAACCGCCAGGTTTACTGTTAGCAAACCATTGTCCCACTGGTCGCATGTTATACAATGTTACACAGTTACAGAAGTGTCTGGTAGATGATTCAGCCTACAATAGGACGGTGGAACAGAGTAGCCGGTTTCCGTATTTCTTTTACAACTGCTAGATAGATGAGTTCACTTACACCTCCCACTGTTCTCTTCACTGACGAGCAGCTCAGCACAACTAAAGTTGCCTCGGTGCGTGTTAGTTCCATGTTTACAAGTTAAGAGACTATGAGCATGCTGACTTCTCTGCTGAGGCAGCTGAAACCTTTGAGAGGACAATATTTTAATATTTACAATCTGACGCCAAGTGATGTTTCTCTCCACTAGTTCATTGTCTGCCAACAAGAACACTTTGTTACTCATTATATAAAGACCATAAGCAATAGGTAGCATTACTACTGGTGTTACAGTTGTTTTCCAAAAAGTTGTCTATAAAGGTGCATTTCATTTATCTTTATGGCATATATATGTTTTATGACATTGTTTTAGAGTGTGTGTATTGCAACCGCAACTGCTCAGTGAATCACATCAACAGAGGGTGAACTGAACAATCACCAGAAGTCACAAGAACACACGAGTGACATCTCAGTGTATGGCAACTGATAATGTGGACACAAGGCCCAGAAGTGAAGCTCCTCAGTCTTTTTGTATCCCACTGGATTACTGGTACCGGGCCTGTTGCAGCCAATAAACAAAAGGGGGTTAGGAACAGGAAGTGGTCTGACATGTGATGTAACTTGCTTTGAGTTGTGAAATGACTAGACAGGTGTTATGTAAGTATAGTCCCTTCCTTTGAATGCATATAAGTGACTATTCAGTACTGTGACATCAAACTACTGACGTCAAACAAACTAGTGTCTAAACAAGAGCGGCATCCTTCAGACACCTTGTGTATTGCAAAAGGACTGATACATCTCTGATCCAATTGACATCTTTAAGCTCCTACTATGACTCAATTGATGTTGATGTTGTCTTTATTGTTGTATTTTATACTATCCTGTATGTTATATGCTCGTGTAAATTGCCTCTAATGTGAAGTGCTACAAGTGCCACTGTATAAAGTTAACTTTAATTACGGATGAACAAAACAAGCAAAGAGGAAACTGGGAAAATTAGTCAAACCAGAATTTAACTTTTCAATCTACTTCTTCCTTTTCTGAGTCCTGTCAAAAATATATAGTATAATATAGTGATACAATAATATAATACTAATATAAAATATAAAACGGTATTTTTATTGCTGTAAAATAACTGAACCAGAGAGAAAAGATCTAAAGTCAGTCTTTAAAACATTTATTTTAACCTTGACTCCTCATTAGGTTGTGTTCCTTGTTGACAAGGCATGAACTTAAAAAAATTAAACTGTGAGGCAAGTTACAACAAAGAAATGTCTTAGCTATGCCTGACGGGTAAACTGATCTGAGTTATACATGATGCAACAAGAATTTGCAAAGCAGCACGGAGGAAGAGTCGCAGGGGATTATTGGTTTAGGGTTTGCTTATTTTACTTTAGGTGGGCGTGAAAATAAATCGAAATTCAAATAGGTTTGATCTCACCTTGAAGTTTCCTGCTCATATTTACAGCAAAAAATCATGATAGTGTGGGGGAAGAGAGTGAGAGTGGCTATATATGTCTGTTGAACAAATCCTGTCAAGACACTGGGACACAATTAAGGATATTCAACTCTTTATTACAAAATGTGCTTATATTTACATTAACAGGAAACTAACACATGACAGCAATGGAACTATGTAACTGCTGCAGCTGAAAAATAACAATATTTACTATCAAACATATTTACTGATTAACTAATAAGTCAGGGTATGAAAACTGAACAGCTTGTTAACTGGTGATTAAACAAGGGCAGCATTAATGGCAGTCGCTCAGTGTAATGGATCACGATATTGATGCATTCGAGATCTCCTAAAACAAAATGCTTTGGTTTCATGAAAAAACAAGAAACCAAACATGATTCATTTGAGGAATGTTTTTACATCAAAAGCAAAGCCCTATCGACTTAATTAATAATTTTAATCATAATGCAGAGTACAACTTTGAAAACAATGGTATGTCTTCTGAGGATCAGAGAGAACACGCAGAGTTACAAACTGCTGTTTTGACTTAAACAGAGTTTACCTGCAGTATAGATTTTGCAGTACAGTAAGGTAAAAGTAAAAAATCACTTTGGACTATGATTAACATTTCCATTTTAATCTTTCATTTCAAACTTCCCAAAACTTTACTTTGATAGCAAGAGCACCCATTTAATGACGTCTAACAGGAAGACGAGCAGCCACCCTAGAATGAAAAATGATGTAAATAACTCTACTGACTACTTGGTCCAGAGCTGGTAAGATAGCTCCACATAGATAGTCAAGTGCAGGAGAAGCAGTGACTTATGTAGAAACAAGTGAAGCTGAGTTGGTGATGAATGCCTGAAGAGCAAACAACACAGAGGGGAAAGGTGAGGGACCGTGTCTGAATAAACAGAGGCGTGATAGTGAACCAGACATTCAGATAGTGATCAGACAGCTTGAATGAGAATTGGCTTAGTGTCATTGTAAACTTGAAATCTCTCATGCATATACAGGTTGTGAATGTGACGTCACCGTACATGGCCACTACAAACACAAACAAGGTGGAACAGTTTTAGGGATCATATGAGACAGGAATTCTTACAAACCGCTGAAGCCTAGTGGGAAGAGGAGCAAAGCGAAGTGAGGCCGGTGTAACTTTGACTAACCCAACAACAGGGCTTTCATTTATCTAGTGTAAATACATAGTGTATGATCCTGAAATTGAACTACAGACTGAAATACCTCAACAACTATTTGATGGATTGATACAACATTTTGTGCTCATATTCATGGTGCCCAGGGGGTGAATCCTGCTGATTTAACATCTGGCACAAGGTTGACTTAAGCGGTTTTGAGCGAAATCTCTCAGCAACTACTGGAGCCACGGCAACATGCTAATCTGAGATAGCTGTCCAGTCTCTCTGTCTTGTCTTGTTTCTGTTATGTGGAAGCTGTTGCGAAATGTTACAATTTTAAAGTATTTGACCATCAAATTTAGTGTATTTTCTTCATTTTTTGTGTTGTATTATTAATCATTTATTTTTTTAAAGAGCCATGTATGGCGTCAATTAATCAGTTTGCTTCAGCTGAACAAATTTAATTTTGTGCAGCCTAAAGTGCACAGCTTTAAAATATTTTATTGAAACTGGGAAAACCTCTTCAGAGCAGAAAGAAGTAGATGACATATATAAGATATTACCAAATAACATAGGTAAGAATTATTAAACATACCTATCCTATCTGTTTATCTGTGACCTGCACACACTCCTGACGGGTTTCGCTGAGGATGAAAATGTACATCTTCCGTTGGCTGAGAGACATGGAGAGGTATCGCCTTGGTTCGACCACAGATCGCAGTCCGTAATGTTCACCGCATCCGAGGTTTTCCTTCTCAAACCAGGATCTATCACATATGGAAGCGTAATCGGACATTGTACCATCTGCAGCCACCACCAACTGTGGACACACAAAACATAAATTTGTAGGTGCCATTTTAGGCAGAACAGAGAGAGGGATGTGCACAATCAATATTTACTTTTTAAACACTTTTTGGGGGGCAGCTCATCATACTAAAGAAGCGATTTAACCAGGAGAGTCTCATGCTCAGGCTGTGAAAGTTCTTGCTCTCTAGTGAAAACGCTACATGTTACTGTAGATATAGTGTTTTGTAATAAGATGAATGATGAATTTGTGATAGAAACCTTCACAGCTTCCACTTAATTAAATGATTAAAAATGAGTTTGCATAATTCTTATATCATATATACAGTAAAACACCTTTTAATGGTTTAATACCAGTGTCATATGGATTTTGCTGGTATTTTCTAATTTTTCACCATTTTTCTTGCTTTTTGCTGATCTATCCATTGTTCATACTAAAAACACACATGCAGCCATGACATACATATTTACCTTCAGGTTTTTTCCATCCACTTCTGGGAGATAGTAATTATTGCCATGCTTGAACAGCAAAGCCATCCTGTTGTCGTGCCTCAGTATGTACACCGAAGGTGCTGAGGAAATAAGAATGGACAACACAATGACTGCTTGGGTCAGAGTCACTAAATTTGCCAGGGTTGTTTAAAGATCTGATTACAGTCAGGAACAGCCACTCACTGCAGAAACACCCACAAAAAGAATCTTTGTGGCACAGTCAGGATGGAGAGTAATACACAGATCAATACAATCAGTCTGTCATTGTGATACAGCTGTCGACTTTTAAAAACATGTGTACCATTGTTTTCTTCATTTTGATGCTCAACAGCACACAGCTTCAGTCCATCTTGTAACTTCCTCACCGTCATAAATTTCCCCTCTTTAATCTTCAGAGCAGCCGTCTCCCTGCGGTCCATGCTGTCTACTCGTCAACTCTGATATTGGTGGGGGGTAGAAAACCATTTGATACATCAGACACGCAATCGTCAGCACTGATGAAACTGTGAATCTCCGATCTATTTATGCTATTTTTACTAAACTATTTCTTCCAGTGCTGTCTAAATTTACTTGATTGCTGGGCTCATAAAGAGAGCGCGTGTTGCTGCCGCAGAACCACTTACCGTAGTTGGGTCAAGCCTCTTCTCATCAACACCTGGTCGACAATATTCCCTTGTAGCAGCAGCTGCAGCGGTGCCAATCAGATCAGCTCTTGGGGGCACTGCGACGCACAGGAAAAAACTAAAATAATAATAATAATAAATAATAAGATGGGCGTCAGATAGCAGCCCCATCTTTCTGTTGTAGCGCTGAAACGTCTCCTGCGGGCTAGACTCATTACAAATCTTCTTTGACGCCGCAGAGCCAAGTGTTGTCCGCATGCAGGTCGTGCGTCAAGTTTACTGCGCTTTACTACAGCGCCTAGACTGATGAAAGCACCCAATGGTAGCTAAAGTCAGGTGACAGGAATGCACGCTCAATGTGCATGTTTGATATAATGTCACTGTCACTTACCTTCAGTGAGTTGGAGTGAAGACAGCAGCCAGTTGCGCGCACTGTGTTTCGGACCATGCTCACTCAGCACTTATACACAGACGGAGGTGCAGGCTGACGCAGGCGCTCTAGCACGTAGTCTACGTTCGTGCCAGCAGATCATGAGTGTGGGATGGACTGGAAACAAAACATTCTCGGAATGAAACTTTGCTGAAGCCAAGGACCAAGATCGTGCCTGTGAATCATGTTAAATGGCCCGCAGGCATGAGACTCTGCGTCTTAGAAACTGGGACACAATCTCTGCTAAAGCACCGTCTTTATTAAGGAACAGAAACAATGGTGCTTTATAAAAACCAAAACAACCATGGGTCACCATTAACCTCTGACTCACCTAGTACTTTCACTTTCCTTGCACTTAGATGGATCTTGTTGGTTTGTTTGTGCCCATGTGAATGGTTTGGTTTGGCCGGGCATGTGTGTCCCCTCCACATCACTTTGGGCGTTAAAACAGATTGAACTTAAAAGAAAACCCACATCAACACATTAAAAATGAGGCAGCGTTTACATTAGCTCCATTCTACATGTACACACGGAGTGGCGGAGTTAACATATAAGTCAAGCAGCGAAGGATTGCTTAAGTCAGATAGGAAGCTTTATGCTCCGTTGCCTTTTCTTCACACATAGATGCAAATAGGCGACTTTCTACAGGTCCTATCTTGCCTCATGATGCAAAAAACAGTGTTTATAGCATTAACATCTGGGTGTCTCTCTTGCACTCTGCTAACGAAGCCTTTGGGGGCCCGACCATGGCTGCTGCTCCATCAGTGCAGACACTTTTGCAGGTTTTCCACTGACATCCTCTTCGTTCAAGATAACCTGATGTGACCCAACACATTTTTCTGGCGTTGCCTTGCCAAGCAGGAAGTTTTCTCCGATGGTGTCGAATGTCCACCAATATCCATAGACTCATCATGTTGCAATACAAATTCCACAGCCTTCACTTTTAATGCGTGTCTTTTCCGAAACAACACTTTCGATGTTTGCAGTATACGACTGGCAAATGTGTTGCCTGAGAGAGGGACTTTATCTGTTCCTTTTACGGCATCAGGGCCAAGCATTTCGCTCAAAATAGTATAGTGGTCTCCGCCAAAGTGTGCGGTGTCATTTGATTTGGTTAAGAGGTCAGCAACTTGGTACCAACCTTTGAGAGAGCTCTCTCATTCACCCTTTTCTCATCAAAGTTGCCTGTTTCTCAGTGGGTTCACACAGGTGAACAACACAGTCCACGTTCTCGTTTTGATGTGTCGGGTGTTACCTCATGCGTGCCGTTTTTGCCATTTTTGACCACATTGCATTTTTCCTTTTTTAAAAAAATACTTATCCATCACTGTCACCACACGCATCACTAATTACTGTCTTAAATTAATAAGGTCATTAGCTACCTGCTGCCACCCACTGACATGGAAGAGTATTTAATTACTCTTCTTGTCATTACATTGCAGGCACAGGCAACAATGGCAAATGAAATTATCTGCAGTAACTAAATAATATTTTTTCGCACCAATTGAGTGAAATAGGATATATCCCACAGCAAACCAGACGATCTCTCATGGCGTGAGGCAGCGGTTGAACATCACTGGTTTAAACCACAAAACCACTTTGTTTAAGGTCAGGGAAAGAGTGAAAGACGTGAGCTGGAGCCTATAGAAATCGTCTTTGACTGTGGCTGCACTGAGACATCACTTGCTCCTTGTTTACTGTGTCATTTAGTTTTAAAAGGGACATATTATTATCTTGCCTATGCATATTTAAACTAGTTCCAGCCTCAGCCTACCAACTCAGAGAATGAGGAAGGCAGACAAGTCCTGCATCGTCTCTAGAGCCTCATGTTGTTTTCAGCCTAATATCCGAAACATGGTGCAATAGATGCTGTTGACAGTCTGACACCAATTTTCATGTTTGCTCTCTGAGGTCCATGTTTACAGTGTGCATGGGTTTGGGATGCAAACACAAGGGTGCAGGTGCTCAGGACTGGACTTTTGTTTGCCTGGAAATAAACTGTCTTTTACAAGACCTTCGACAAAACTCTTTATTAGGAGTCGTGGTTATTCCAACATACTCTCTCGTCTCTAGAAAATGTCAAAAACCATGTCAAAACCAAAACAGTTAAATGAGTCACAGTTTTAGAAGCCTAGACTCTAGGGACTGGGAATTAGGATTGGGAATTAGAATAGGTTATGATGTATCATGATCCCTGGAAGTCCGGACTAAATTTCATTTCGGATTATGGTGATTGGGTGTCAAAATGAAATGATTAATTCAAATAGCTGACTTCATGTGAATTTCCATAGAGTGTAATCATGATTACTCTAATAAAATCAGATTGAATGCACAGTCATAGTTGCAATGCCAAGTAAGGAAGAAAGACACTGAGTGTGTGTTTCCTGACTCAAGAAATGAATCTGACTGCATTAAAAAAAACCAAAAACGTTTCTTTGGGACTAATGAAAATACTATTACTGAGAAATTGCTATTAATCATGCAATAGGGCAAGCATTGTTCCCTTTTCTTCCCCAAATTACCTAATGAATACAACATTTGTAGTTTCATATAGTCATTGTAGTTTTGTGATGATGCACTTTTTACATTACAGGCTGTTTGCGACAGCTCAGCACTATGTTTTCCTACTAGTTCAGAGACCACCAAATGAAACGAATGGAATAAGCAACCTGCACTCTGTGAGCACAACCTGGTTTACCTGGTTTAAGTGCTTTTTCGGTTATTTACATTGATGTAATGTTTTTACCATGTGCATATTTTTCGAAAAAATGTTTTAAAGGGGACATATTATGGCAACTGAGAACTGTTTTGCGCTGATTGGCTGCATGCATGATGTATGGAGGGGGAGGGTGCAGAGCGGTGCAGGATCTGTATCCAACATGGATTGTGTAGGAGCCCCATTTTACCAGTGGGTGGGCTGTAGAGACGATGCAGGACTTGTCTGCCTTCCTCATTCTCTGAGTTGGTAGGCTGAGTTTAAATAAATATAGGCAAGAAAAAACATGTTTTTCATAATGTGTCCCCTTTAAGCTCAATCAAACTGTTGGCAACACTTTTCTCTGGTTCAGTAAACTTTTAAGTTGAATCTCAAAGCTAAAGTGTCGCCAACCTGCATGGGAAATCAGTTTTACTGAGTAAGAAATAAAATCCTTGACTACATTCAACGTTGCTACAACCAAACTTGCAGATAGCAAGTGCATCTGACTTGAATTAATAAGAGATATTTCATTTAGCGTTATATTTTCAAAAAGGCCAGTTGAAATGTAGAGATCAAGGCAAATATTAGTGGAATCACACGAGTCTCAAAATTTTGCAGTTGAATCCAGTTTTTAAGGTGTAGAAACTGTACAGAAAAGGTATGAGGAACTCCAAACACTATCTTTCTGATCTGGTTTTATGGACTATTTATGGACTGAATCTAAAACTCAACAAACAAAGAAATGGTAGTGAGTGTGACAGCTAGTTTGAATGACTCAAATGGCACTCTAACAAGGTGCAGTGGTTTTAAAAGTGAAAGCGTGTACAATGGTTTCCCGTTTTGAATGGAGAACAAAGCTAGGGTTATAGTCCACTATCAAACCATTCACAATGTTGTAGTGTATTGATCGGATGTACATCTCTAAATCAATAATAATATATAGATATTTGTCACCAAACATCCAGGGATAGAACTTAATTTCTCACGTTCTCAAAGCGTTTAGAATAAAAACTAAACTTAATGGCCTTGAATGGTATTACCATACCATACCGTACGAGTCATGGGTTTTAATTACAGTATGGTTTCCACGTGCCAGTCATAGATGTGACCAAACCCTTTCACCAAGGTTTCATGTTTTGTGTTATGTATTCAGTTTCAGTTAGAATATTACGAAATAATCCCTGCAGTGTCTGTAGTGCAATGGTTGTGAAATTCCTTATAAGGCGCGCATCATACTTGAATTAGGCCAGCTGCCAATGAAGCCAAGATATATACAGTTTGTAAAAAAACTGCCATTTATTTAACATTACTATGTACACCACATTACACAAAGGAATAAAATAATACAGGGACCAAAGCAGAAAAAACCCCAAATAAAAATCGAACCTCTTAAGTTTAAACTGATGGAGCACTAAAAGCTAAACATCGTCATCGCAGACCAGCTGGACAAGCACCTTGTCCTTCAGTGCTTCATTCTCTCTGTAGACATACATCAGCGCGCTGTCAGAAGATGGGCTGGTTTCCCCACTCTTCTCTTCTTCACTTTTTTCTTCTTCCTCCTTGGAAATAAGGTCATTGTAGGAGGCCACACAAAGATCATGGTCCTGGAGGGATGCAGGGTATCGTAGTGAGGCTCTCTCGATTCGCACTGATCGCCTAACTGGGGTGAAGAAGCGAATCTCCTGGCCATTAACCCGTGCCGGTTTCTTCTGTTGGCTCGGAGGACCACTAAAGTAAAAAAGAAAGAAAAAAAAAAGACTGAACTTGATTCATCTTTCTCCCTCAACCTTTTCCCCGGACCAGACTCCGAATTACACCATTTCTTGTGACTTTTGATTCTCATTCAATTGAAAACATGTACTTAACTT
Organism: Datnioides undecimradiatus; assembly: GCA_008933995.1. Classification (NCBI taxonomy): domain Eukaryota; kingdom Metazoa; phylum Chordata; class Actinopteri; order Lobotiformes; family Datnioididae; genus Datnioides; species Datnioides undecimradiatus. Next base: position 13,383,744 of record WARS01000015.1, read on the forward strand.
ATTTATTTTGTACTTATTCTAAATATAAATCCAGAAACTTAAACAGTCACAAAAAGGTGGGACAGGGGAAACAGATGATGAGGAAGTAAACAGGTTAAAGTAGTAACAGAAGATAGTATCTAAATGCTCTGTCAATTCACAAGCAAGAATAAGGCTAGGTTCTCCTCCTCAAAACGAACACAGTGTGGGCTGTTAGTCAATTTAAGAATATATACATATATATATATTTCAGTGATTTTAGGGAATTCACTGATTGGCATCAATAAAAGGGCGAATATAGGTCGGAAAGAAAACTGTTCTCCATTTTCATTTATGCCAGTCTTCAGCAGCTTTACTACAAATGAATGTGTTAGTGGAGAATGTTCAGACTAAAGTCTGGGGTTCCAACAAAGGTGGCTCTCTTTTAATCCAGCTAGAGATGGCAATTTATGGTAACTTATGCTAAGCAAATAACCCTATCTGGAGGGTGTGATGTTGCACATTAAGTTGAATATAAAACCACCAGCCTTCACCCTTTCACTGATCTTTGAACCTTTGGAAATTGCATCACCATTCTTGCAAAATCGTATGAATCGTGTGCCAGAACTGTAAGAGGTAGAGCGTGTAAAGACTGCTGTGATCCGTTGGCTCTTCCTGTTGATATTCTCTTTGAGCAATCCAGATTATCATCTGACGTTACACATGCGATCTGTACATTAGTGATGTCACCAAACGAGTGCAGTTACTGTAGCAGAAACTGGATGCATTCAGCTGGTGATGCAGAAAATGTCGGATGACGCTTCTGTTTTTATGCGTGGTCACTGCAAATGGTATCAACAGTTTTGTCCTTATTTGTAACAGTGTTGCTTTTTGCTGTAATCATTTTTCCACTTTTGTGTGATCAAGCACATTGCCTGAAGAAGAAAACCTGGGTTTACAAAGAAAGGTGATAACCATTGTCGTCATACCCATGATATCTTTAGGTTCTGTTAAGTCAGTTCACAACAAAAAAGCCTGGCTGGGCTGAACATGCTTAGTAGTACAGGCCTTAATCAACCTCTACTGCCGGTAACACTGCTGATGATAATTAACTGATATCAGACTCTGGTCAAACCGGACTGAAAGCTCAGAGCGTCATGGGAATGTTGGTGTTCACACCAACAGCACAGCATGCATAGCATAGCAGCTATGCATGGTCAACAGGCATTAAAAACAGGAAAGGCAAATAGAAAAGAGATGACTGTAGATGTGTGTTGTTTGTTGTAAAACATGAGCAGTTTGGGTGGGGCACTGTTACAGTATCCTTTATGGAGGTGGATACATTTTTTAGAGATAAAATCAATGAGTGAGTTTTGTTGTGTCACGTGTGTTGTGCTGTTTGATTTCCAGTTTATTTATGGTGAGAACTGCATTTCAACATCTTTAGCCCAATGAGGTGAATCCTGTGGGGTGTCTTACATTGTAGGTTTCCATTTTTGGGCATGAAGTAATGGTTTTACAGGTTTGCTTCTAGAAACTGTGATCAGGAGTGATTAATGAATTTTATTGATATGATGATGTAGATAGTCTTTTGTCTACTCTGTAGATTCCTGGCAGATTTTACAAGGACAAAACTACAGGAGGAATAATGTTTGCTGTGGATGTCGTAAATTTGGATCAAGAGAATGAAACCAGTGTACCATCATGAAAAATATGTTTAGGATGTGGATACGTAAATTAAGTGGCTTTTTGTTGCTAAGTTAGTTTGGATGGGGGTAAGATTAGGTGGTGCGAGGGTGGCGCTTGTGATTTTGTGAATCTCCCACCAGTCTGTCAGAGCTGCAGCTATTGTGAGTAATATGAAACACTGGAGAAACACTGATACCTAAATATGTTATGTGATCTGTGCACAGCTATTGCCATTTAGTAGAAGAATGGAAGATTTGTTCCAGTTAATGAAGTATAATTGATGCAAGTTAAAAAAGACCGTGTAACATACCCAGGAGTTGCTGTAATCTTGTACTTGACAACACAGGAGTCTCCTTTCTCTCCACAGATGAGGGCTCTGACAGGTTTAGGAGTCATCAGTGGGTTGTTGACACTCTCAGGAGTGCTTTCACCTGCCGGAAACTGGTCCTCCCTTCCCTCATTTTCTTCAGAAGCTGACAATAACATGTTAAAGTCAATTAAAATACTTATAGTTAGAATTAGCATTTTATTATGAAGATTTCACAATTAAAATCTACATATCAGTTAAACCTTAACTGATACCTAACCTATGTTATCAGAGCATACGTACTCACATGGCTACAGCATTTTACTGCAATGTGCTAGATATGCCCCACTTATGAACAGACAACTGTGTAATCTGCAATTTGTTTTATGATCTGGCATCAGTGGTTGACAGATAAGACAATGGATCTTTGCACCACACTAACACAAACATCCAAATATACAAAAAATTAGAGAATGAACCAAAAACTTGAGGACTTTTAACGTTAAAACAAACGTTAAGACTAAAGATAATCAGCTATAAATAGTACAAGGCACAATAATGACTTTAAGGTGTGTAAAAGAAGGTCTGTGCAATGTTTGTACTGCAGTGTACAGTAGTTAATTAATAGCTAGCTGTGATATGAAATCAGCGCAGGGCATAAAAGCCATCTACCTTGGATTTCGTCCTTTTTCTTCAAAATCTCAAACACCACAGTCCGCAGCTCCTCCACTGGCTAGAATAAAACAAGGGCATAATGAGTTAATTATTTTAGACCAAAACGCAGCTTAAACAATGAAATCAAAATCAAGCCATCAAGGACAATATACAACTTCAATCACGCAGAAAAGGGTGGGTCAGCATTTTCTGTGTCATCTGTGTAATCCAGTGTTTCACAACACTGCGATACTGCATGAAGCCACATCTGTTATGAGCATGCCCCTCTTTTGTTTAGCTTGTGCACACACATGCACACATATCTGATGCCATTCCCCTGACTAAGAGGTGGTGTTAACACACCAAGATATGCCACAAGCCTCAAAAAAAGGGAAAGGAATGAGACCATTGGCAAGTAAACACTGATTTAAATGGCCCAGGATTTAAAAAAATGTATGTGAAAGGAAGGTGTCTTCAAACTTCAGCTAATTTACAAAAAACCCTCCACATTATGGATGACTTACCTCCAACACAACACCAACAGCCTCTTCAAACATGGGCAGGACATCCAGGTTGCCTTCTTGCTCCATCAGGCGGGCCTTACAGATCCAGTATTTTGCAAATTTATGGGACACCGCTGGCAGCCGTGAGAGAACCCCCTTTACTTTGTCTGGAGAGCAGCCCTGTGGATGCAAGGTAGATAAGCTCATACACTGAGACAACAGAACCAGGCTACTCCAAACAAAGTACTCATCATTTATTTTGAAACTGTCTCTTCTATTTCATTCTTAGCCCAGATGCAAATTTGTGTGAAAAAACAAATGCAATGCTGTAAATGCCCTCCAGGAGAGACTGCGTACAGGAGGCCTCAAGCTTGCCTTCACGTTTGGCCATTCGTGACAGGGATACTTTTGCGTCCCAACATACGAGGATGAAAAAGCACTTTTTGAGCACACTCAGTACAGTATACTTCATTTCTCTTCTTTTACCATCTGATTATTAAGAGTACGAAAATGTCCATGCACACACCCATCTTACAAAACATGCCCAAAAGACTAAATCCAGTAATATTCTGATGTAATCTCCAAAGGGAGACAAAACAATTAAAGCAACAATACCTCCTCTAGCAATTTGATACAGTCAGCTAGGGACCTGTCCACAGCACAGATGAGCGAGTGGGCTTCATCTTCCTCCTTCATGGTGACCCAGAAAGGTTGGGCCACGGCTACCGTGCGCCTGATCTGAGGTTTCATTGGCATTGGAGGACGCTTGTAAGAAATGCCCCTGGCTTCCCGCCATTCCTGTAGTTTTCTCCTTCAGACCAAATAAGAGTAGAGAGCATGGGAGTGACTATTTTTGTAACTTTACTGGAAAACAGAGAAGAAATAGGTGAAGAGAATGTGGAAAGACAAAATAGTAGAACTGATTTATAAGAAAAAGGGGCAGAACAATCCTCGGAAAAATTCATCTTTTCTGGTATTTAGACTAACAAACTGCTTAACCCTAAGGATTGTTACATAAAAATGGTAAAGGCACCCAACTGGACCACCAAACTAAATCTCTGATCAGAAAACATAACCAAGCCATCTGCTACAGCCAACTACAATGGAACATCAGCTACACAGTATGATCACATAAAATAACTTAGCTGATGTTCAGAACAACTAAGTGTATGACACTGCTGTATATGACTTCAGAAAAGTAATCTTTAATCCAAAGGTTACTTCCTGTTATTGCTCACCCTGAATTATTCATTGGGATGAGCACATTTATTGATCGTCGTTATTTATCATGATACCATGGATATTTAAGCAAATAATTATGAAATTGTAGCCCAGCCCAGCTCGACAGGCACCTTTCTTTGTGAGTCACATACAGAAACATCTGAGGAATTGCAGCTTAGAGTGGCCACCCTGCTTTGGCTTGTGATTTTAGCCCTTTCCTGCTGCTAGTTTCATACTTTCACATTTACTGGCAGTGTTTCTGTTCTACTTACATTCTTTCCTCCTGGTCGGCAGTGAGCTTCTTTTTCTCTGTCTGGGGATGGACCCTGACAGTGCCCTGGCCCGTACGGCTGATGGTCCTGACAGGCTGCGGCACTGTCTGTGACGTCCCTGGAGCACCTGTTCTTTTGATACTTGTTTTTACTGATGGGGCATTTGCTGAACTGTGTCCGTTTTTGCTCTCTGTCTCTTTACGTGTCTTTGTTTTCCCTCCAAGCTCAGCCATAGCAGCTTGCACAGCCTCGCTGACTGCTCTGGAACTGCACCTGCTCACTGGCACCAATGATGTTCGGGAGGCAACTTTGCACAGTTGGCTGTTTTTCTTCCCGTCAGCCTCAGATTTCAGTTTGGTGGACTTGTCTGTGGCTTGCCTACTTGATTCATTTGTTTTTGACAGCCCTACTCTCCCCTCTAGATTAATAGGTTCTCCTGTAAACTTGGAGGAGTTGGATGCTGATTTTAGTGTACTTGATATTTGACCCTTACAAGATGGCTGGGAATGTTTACCCAAAAGTGATTTAGAGCTAGACTTGTTATGATGTTGAATTTTAATTTCAGCCCTTGCAGTCCAGCTTGTTCTCTCATTACCAGGGTTATTTAGAGTAGTGGTAGGTAATGGTTTCCTCGGAACCATAGCAGATCTTTTGGAAACAGAGACTGACGACATAGTGACGGATTGCATCTTGTTATTAACAGATCTAGTGGTGCTTATGGTATCAGTTGATGTGGCGGCAGAATGCGTTGACTTTTGACACTGACTAGTTCTTGGCTGGGTCACAGCAGGCATGAGTCCAGTTTTTGTTTTGACAATAGGGCCGAGACTCATCCTGACACTGGCTGTCTTCACTGAACTTGACCAGGTAGCATTTGAGCTACTGCTCAATCTGCTGTTCGATTTGGTCACAGCTGTAGAAGCTTCATTTGAAGACCCGCCGCCTGAAGACTGTATTCTGTTGCTTGGCTGCTTTCTGATATGGCCTGCTGCATTCAGGTTAGAGTTGGTGGATATTCTTGTTAGCATAGATTTTTGATGAAGTTTTGATTTTTCACTGGTTGAATATGCAGAATTGGTATTCTGCCGTCCTGCCACAATGCTGCCTTTTACATTCACTTTGTTACTGACACCAAATACTCTTCTGGTCGGCTGCACTGTGGGTTGAGCTGCCAGAGTTGGAACTTTTGTGATCTCATATCTGAATATACTAGCTGGAGTCTTGTTCTCTTTTCCAATGACAACCTGTGAAAACACAAAAATGACCTCTGAATCATCTTTGCTCAGTGATAAAAATACAACATGAGTAATTCTGTCTGTGCATCAGGTCAACCAAGTGTCACACTAAATTACAGCAAAGGTCACTCTTCAAAGTAGTACTATGTGGGATTTGCTGGCATGTAGCAGTAATGTGCAACCAAATGAATATCCCTCTACCCAGGTTCCCTTTCCAGGTGGGTAGGAGAACCTATGGTGGCTGTGAAAAAGGTTCAAGGCCCACTCTAGATTCAGTATTTGGTTTGTCCATTTGTTTTTGTACAAACAAAGCAGTGCAATATTGTGGAACCTATGGGAGCAGGTTGCTATGTAGATATAATAGGCTCATTCTAAGCAAACAGAAACAAAAGTTTTGCTGTTACAGGAGATTATACACTAATGGAAACATAAGAATGAATACTGCATTCAACTTCTCCTCCCCCAAAATTCCTACACACTACAATCTATAAATTCCATTTCACACTACGATGCCTCTATAAAAGATGGTTTGTACCCACCTTTACAGTGGATGTCTCAGGCTTCTTTGCATGGTAGTCATCACGGAGGTATGGCCTAAGATAAATATGTTATGAATCAGTTCACCTTAGATAAGAATAACCAACAACACAATAACACATAGTTTGTGAGCTGTCATGCAGAAAATTTCTTACTTTGGGTTGGGCTGTTTCAGCTTTCCTTTTGCTGCCAAGTATTCCATCAGCTTCTGTTTACGCTGCTCTGTGACAGGAACATAACAGGAATTCAGCTCTGATCCAATGGACGTCTTCAAACTCAACTGTAAATTCCATATCATATCCATTTCAAAGTCTACTGTGTGTCTTAACTAAAATCATTTAGGCATGTTACCCAGTCTCACATCGTAGTTCTAAATAAATGCACCTTCGTACACGCATACTTACATACATACGGTATATGCAATATAAATGCATTGCGTTAAAGATATATGTAAAAATTTAAAGTAATTTACATGTATTAATCAGTTAGTATAATTAACATGTGAGTGGTATTTCAGGCAGGTTGAGCAGAATTTTAATTCTGAACTTGTCACAGACTGAAAAAACGAGTTTTCGTTCATCCACCTGCATTGGTTGAGTCACTTTAATGGACTCTTGATGTTCACCGACATCCAGTCCGCTCTGAGTGCAAGTTAGTGGCGTGCGATACTGCAAGATATGGTATCGATCCCATACCGAGTAAATACAGGGCCAGTACCCGATACCAATACCGATACTTGCACGATCAAAGTGATAAATCTGAATGAATTTTAATGACCTTTAAGTGTTTTTGTGATTTTTCCTTTGGATTATTAATTAGTGAAAGCCCAGGACAGAATTTGGGTAAAGTTTAAAGGTAAATAGAAAATACTTTATTGTCATAAACGTTTTTGTTCAGAAACAATAGAACAGCACCAAAACAATTTCCCCCATATATTGTCATGTCTGGATTGTTTTCTTAAATAAACAAAGTGCACAAAATTATCACGGGAGAACAAATTAAAACAAATTCTGTTTTTCAGGTAGAGTGATCAGAAACTACAATACAAACATTAAATCAAATTTCTCGGTACAACATCAAAACACGAGGGGGAGGGGGAGGGGGGGGAAGAGCAAAGTGCGCGTGCTCCATGCTGTGAAAAGAGCGGCACTGACACAGACACAGACACCCGGGTCGCCTCTGCGACGAAACCGTAGCAGTGCATACAGGAGAGAAGCTCAAACTAAAGTAACGATCTCATTACATTGGTATCGAGATCGATATTTGGATCGATCCGCCCACCAGTAGTGCAAGTTGCTTCTTAACGAATATGTGGGTGGACGCGGTGTTGTAATAGTGTTAGATGGGCAGATTGTCTCTATCATTTTGATATTTCATAATCACTTGGCTGATTAGTCAACATCTAAAATTGGAATCATCAGCTTTTGTATCTCTATCATGAAAAACATGTTTGTGGGCGGTAAAATCTATTATTTAAAAACGTATTTGCGGTTATATCTCAGCGACAGCTAACTTTGCATTGAATTCCTCTATAAACCACTACACCCAGCTCGGCCCTTCACTGTGCTGTCTTCGTGTTAAAAGCCTGCCAAACCTCCTTTCACTGTGTCTAATGACACTGGGGAGCACAATTTTTGCTGAGTTAGGTCTGACAGCTGTTTTAAATTTTTGGGTGCGGGATCCAAAACTGATCTCAGTTTTTCTCTATCACGTCAAGTTTTTGAACTATGGGATCCCCGTTTTCTTAAAACATATGAAAAATACTGTACTTAACAGATATGTGCTTGTTTTATAAAAATTTTCAAATATTGACATACAATGAAATATGAAAGAAACAGGCATGACTGCAATGTTTAACAGTATTATGTTTTTACAAAGGATATGGCTACTGTAATTATAATTGTGTGCAAGTAGTTAAGGTAAAAATTTACGTTTATAGCTCTTTCTGGAGTGTTCAACTTGAGGACTATCGCGTTTGATGCTCCAACAATAGTCAGCCGTCATATGTACACTACTACTGCTACTACTACTACTGCTACAGCTAATCAGTGGAATTTTGCTTATCTGGAGGGTAAGCTGTGGAGAAAAAACTTGACGTGCTAGAAAAAAACTGACTGCAATTTTGGAATCAGCATGCCAATTTTAGTTTTGATCAGCATAAAAATCTAACTCAACAGAAATTTTTTTCAAATTGTTCCCCAGTGTTATCATACATGTCCAGGCGTAAATCCATTCTTGACAGAGCATGTTTTCAACCCTAAGTTCTTAAGTTTCACCAAGATAACGTCAGTCAACCATTGTCGTGGTGGTATTTACGAAGTAACATTAGAAGACAGATGAAATGCAAAAAGCTGTATATGGCGAATTAAGCAGCCCGTGTTAGTGTCTGGCCCCCTCTAGAGTTTATGCTTTGTGCAGCATCAGTTGGAAGGAGGAACATACTAATAACTTAACCCATGTTAACTTTAGAAGTTCAGAATACGTCTAATGTAAAACCTTGACATTGTGGTCTGTCTAACACAGATTTGACCCAACCAAACTAGCATCAGAGGTTAATTTAGCTAGCTAGACCTGGCAGAGTTTCCTTAACGTTTGTAGCTCGTAACGTTTGCTCTCTAGCATTAGCTTAACCATGCTTTGGCTAACCAATGACAGCTACCGCTAACTAATTTAGCCAGGTAAATTATCAAGCTAGCTAACCTTTTCTGGAGAGTGTCGATACGGTCTCGCCTTCTTCCATGTTTAATGTGATTCGATTTCTTCTCGCAACTTTATCCGGATTAGTAAAATGATTCGTTGTTGTTGGTGGTGGTTGCTCACGATACGTTGCTACACAACGACTGAACCCGTACATCCGGTTTTGAAATTGCCGGGAGTGGATTCCTCTTCTTCTCTGATTGGACGATTTGAAATTTCGAAAACTAGTACGCATGCACGAGAACTGATTGGAGCAGAGAACGTAAACAAAAGCTACTACCAGGTTGTACTCTATGGGGACAAGTCTGAAATTATTTTAAAAACATGTAGTCATTGTTGGGAAGGATACTTTTAAAATGTAGTCCGTTACAGAATACAGAATAATGCCTTAAAATGTAATTTGTAACGTATTCCATTACATTACTCAATCTGAGTAATGTATTTTGAATACTTAGATTACTTCCACATTGAACTTCATTTTATAAGCGTATGAATGCAGCAGTCACACCCTGCTTACTAAACAGATTTATTCTTGCATTAATATAAGGGTATGTTAACACAAAGGGTGTTTTGTATTTTTATAAATGCTGTTTGAATTTCCGTGATAAAAACGCATTCTTGCCCTGGCTCTGTTGCGCCGGCCCGGCTTCAGCTCCCGCTCCGATTCCATTATCTTGATTGATCGCGCGCAACTGCACGTTATCTTTGTAGACTCTTTGATTGCACGTTTGTAACAATGGGTTCTCTCAGCAGTCACAGTACACACAACAGTCACGCTGGCCACGGTCTCTCAAACGTTCTTTTATTGTCCGATTTATATTACAAAGGTGCATAAATGAGCGCTTGCTCCTCCGGTGGTTCCCGCTGTGCCGCTCGGCCGCCCAGAACACACCAATCCAACCACCCCCTCCTTTCCCCGTGAGAGTTTTTAGAAACCTCCAGGCCTGGCTGGCTACTGCATGACAGAGAATGCAATTTGTTTTTGTTGTCAAACACCATGTGACCGGTGCCGCATCCGTGAGCCGCTCCCCGTCCGTCTCTCACAGCTGACGCTAAACCACGCACCGCTACCACAGTGTTCTACGCTAGGTCTTCTGGGAGATGCACGGAGTTGCCGTAATGTTGTTTAGAGAGCGAATAAACACACGAAACAGTACCGTCATGTAATCCATTGATTACAACAATTTAACTGTATTCTAATTACCATCTATTTGAACTGTAACTGTAACTGTACTCATAATTTGTATTCTGAAACGTAACGCCGGTACATGTAATCCGTTACCCCCCAACACTGTATGTAGTCATAGACTTGTAGTCGTATTATCATGTATACATATACATTTCCATGCCTATAAACCCTACTGTACAAGTTGTCACTCACTTTGGTATTATTTTAATAAATATGCTCATTGATGTTTGTGTAAAATAAAAGCTAGGTCAGTATACCAAGGAGACTTGGTTTTCCTCTAAATGTGAAAGTGTGTCATCAGATACATACTTAAGTAAAAGTGGTATTTACTTTGTAAAGAAATACAAATTTTGTAATTTTGTAAGTAAAAATCTCAAAATACTTAAGTAAAGAAGAAAAACCTAAAAATTGCTCTAATGCTTTACATATTGCATTAATATAGGCTTGCATACAATATACCTCATTCCTGAATGTTGTTGTGTTTTATCAAATAACCCCTACAACCTGTTGCCATTTAGGATTATTAAAACACTGGAACACTGATGGTTCATATTGTTTGCTCTAGGCATTATAAAGGGCGGAAGAAGAATACTTCAGCTGTTAGCTAATGTTGCTTGCAAAATCTGTTGTGTCATTTACCAAGTCCCAAAGCATACAAAATAAAAAGTCCAAATACTGTAAGTTAAGGTAAGGTATCAGGGTAAGGCTTTATTACAGATTCGGGGCACATTTAAATAATTGTTAGTTAGCAGATTTACAAATAAATACATATATGTTAAAATTGTCAATAAATAAATAAATTAACAGACAAAATCATCAACAGTGTGTTTTGTCATTAAGCACAATAAATACACAGGGTGCTCACCAGGCAGCATTATAATGCCACCTTGTGGTGATACTTGTACTTGTTCTGTACTTGGTACATACAGTAAAAAGACACTCTGTATAACTTGCAGAAGTCATTCTAGCAAACTGACCTGGCCTGACTTTTTGAATAGGAAAATACTTAAAGAGGGTCACACTTGTCCCCAAGATGCAGATCCATTTTAGCTCTGAGTCTGGATGTTGAAGAACCGGTGGCGCGGGGCGTTCTCCAGGCACATTTTCACCGGCTGGTTGTTCTCCTGCGCTGTGCTGATGTACCACTGGCTGAAGGGTACAGACACAAGGGTGCTGTTGTTCACCCCAGTATCATGTTTGTAGAAGAGAAAACGCAACATGTCGCTGTCCTGGCTGACGCTTGACAGCCTGTCTTTGTTTTCAACAGCCTGAAATGTGAAAACATAAATGTTAGAGGGTTTCACACAAAATTACTAGCTCATTTCAAAAGTACATTAATCTATACTTGAGCAGGGTATCTCTCAGATGATGACCAGGTATATCTAATCAATTTTTCTTTGACACAACTCTGATTCTGAGAAACATGCTGCATAGTAAGTTTAGTAAGTTTACCCTTTCAGCGTATAAAGTGAGTAATTATTATGTGAGATTCATGTGATGAGGCTTGTGTTTTACCTCCAGATGTAAGGTTGGCTCATCACCATCCTTGTGGCAAGAGAGGTAGAGATTTGTGCCCTTGATTGCCAGAGCCACAGTTCTGGCCTCAGCACTAGCTGCAGCGTGCACGTAGGTCGACATGTTCAGGTAAACTGCGGAGAGAACAGAAGATGCAGGTTCATTTAATTGACAGCCGAAAAACAATTTCAGCCTCTGGCATCGGGCAAATCCTTCTTTCTGTTCATTTCAGTAAAGATGAATCTGAATTTTTGCCACAGAGCTGAGACCAGATCAAGCAACTGTGATTCTGAAGTTATTATACTCAAAGGGAAACATGGTACTTTTTACTACTTTCACTTGAAATCTATGAAATCTGATATATCTGTCACATGCAATTACCTTTGCTATCTTCAGCGCCTCCCTGCAGCATCACTGCGTGGAGTTCCATGCTGTTTTGGACCAGCACTAAACTCCTTTTATTGCTGTCAGTCACACTGCATTGGTGCTCGCCAGTCCTGCTGTACTCAGCTGGCTGAGCTGAGTGGCGCTCAAACACAGTTTGTTCTGAGAGAAAAGAAAGGGGCACAACTGATTAGTTATGTTTTATATTGTTATTGTTTCATATTTGACTTTGTTGCCTCAAAAATGAATTGGGGATAGGCCTACAAGATCTGTACGCTAACTGTGTACTGTGCATATTTTTGCTTTTAGTTACAACAACTATTTAGAAATGTTTCTGTATGGCAACGCAGAGAGAAAAACATCCACCAAGGGCTTTAGTGTGTGGGGAAAAAAAGTCTCATCCATGTGATTACCTTCCACTATGCTCTCCAACATGATGTTGAGCAGGTTTTCATCTCTGAACTCGGTGCCCAGCAGTGACTCTGACCTGCTGCTCTTCAGCCTATCCAAGGCAATAATGAGGTTGACCACATTCTTCAATTTCAATGAATGATGGGAAATCTGCAATTCCACTCCCTGGGGCATCTTGGAGGACCATATCTTGCTCATGTTGGATTCCATCTTTTTCTGAATTAAGATAAATCTGCAGGAAGACAGAGAACAATTCCAGCATCACTGAACAAGAACACATTTTGACTAGAGGTACTTACACAGTAACATAGATTGAGATGGAATTTTAAAAACTTCACTATCAGGCATTTGTATTTATATTCATATAACGGCAGCAGAAGTAATCTTTCATTAGTTTATAATGTCAAAACAAGCAGCAGAGTATGTTAACCAGACTGCCCTGTAACCAGATTCAGTCACCACCGACTACACTCATTGTATCATTATAAAGAAAAATCTCAGTTTACCTGTTAAGATCAGTAGATGGGATGTTGTTTTAGTGTGCTTGGTTAAGATCCCAGCAGTTGTCTTCTCCTGTCCGTGTTCTGTTGATCTGCCTGCCTGTACGGCCCTGCAAGCTTTTATACACACTCAACACAGTCAGCAGGGGAAATTTCCCCAGTAGGCAGGAAGTGGGATGGCCTACACTTCTACGCTCACTGTCGCCTGATGATGAAATACTGTACTTGCATCCTGCTGCCGTACAGGTAAATTATGTGATTGTGAAATACACACTTAGATGGTGCATAGCGCATACTGTTCACAAATGAGAGATCATATTTATGTGCACCATTTAATGCACTGATTTTAAATAAGGATTGACATTTTAAGAATTATACAGTATTTACGTTGGAATCACCAAAAACTGTGTCTCGGCATTGCATGTTGTCTTCAAAAGACAACATTATTATTGGAGGTTAGTAGTTATTTGATATAGCAAGAAAAACTGATGATGATAGAGCAGAACCACTCAAAACAGAACAGTTATCATTGAGCCACAAATATGAGTTCTTTTCTAACATTTTTTGGAAAAGAGTAAGATAAGAAGTTAAATACAAATGTGCGTAATTAAATATAGGAAACAGCTGGGTGTAATTGCTTTATTTTTTTTTTTTCTTCCCCCATAATGCAACTGAATGTTTATTTAAAGTGATTAACTACAAATAGACAAGGTAGTGGAAGATTGGCACCCACGACATATATAACCCACTGCAAAAATGTCACACTTATCAAACAAAAGAAGCTACAAGCAGCTGTGGGTAGGTGGATTTTGGTTACATCTAACCAACCAATATAAGGTGAAAATGGTGCTGAATTCCTCCTGTAATTAAGCACATTTCAAATGTAATCCAGTGTATTTAACCTATTATTTTTATTGTTATTATTATTATTGGCTAAAAGTAGCTTTATCAGTGGATGAAAAATACGCATAGGCTTCTGTAAATGGGTACAGACTCATTCCATGAAATGCTAAATTTTCTTATCTGCTATTTCCTAATCATCTCACGTCTTTGGCCATGCCCTCTGGGATTTTGTGGTTTGGTGCTTGTAATAAAAATTCCACGAGCCATAGCAGACTTGTTCACTGTTTAGAGTTGCATAACAGTGGCAAAATCTGATATTTCTTCACATCCCTTTATGCTTTGATGCAGGGAACTGCTCTGCCACTCTAAGATGTTTGGCTGAATTCAACAGAGAGTGAATTTATACTGTCTTGATAGGAAGAGGGTGACGTCGTTTGTGAGACAGAAAGGTACCTTCAAAGGTGGAAAGGCTTGTCAGTTGTTAATGGATTATACTATATGTTTGCTTTTTATACATTAATGGAAGATTTACTTCGAGTCAGTGTACTGTACTGTATCAGTTTCAAGGACGTGTGAATATGCATGTGCCCTCATTATATAAAATAGGTAGGGTGTGTTGAGATCACACTAATATGCTGCTGACTCACTGTCACTCATTTCTGTCCTGTTGACCTCAGGCAGTTCTTTTTTTTTTGTTGGAGCATCACTTTCACATCCCATTTTTTTTCTATCATGTCTGTGCTAAATCAGAAGAAGTGAGCAGAAGGGAGAAAAGTACGCTGTGGAGTTAATGAAATTTAAAAATCTATGAAATGCTATCCTTACTGAAAAGCTGAACTCCAAAGAAAGCATTTATGATTTTGTAGTTTTACCACTTGGACAAAACTCTGAAAGCACCTAAGTAAATATGTATGGCATCGTTTTACAGCGACAATTAATGGGGATCATTTTACAAGGAGGCAGAGTCCCTATTGTTAATTATAATGCAATATAACAGTGTGTGAGGCCAATTAGCTGGCTAATGAACACTTTACATTTGGTGATTTATGTTCATATGACTGGAAATATTTCTTAAGTTCTTTGTCTTCTACTGAAGTGAAATTATGCAGGGATTTTACATTAAAAAGAGTATTTTTATGCTGAGGCATTGTTCAATACTTCTTCTTATTCCGAGCCAATCAGCTGTGATCATATGAATGATTTTAGATCATGTCACAGTAAAACGTGTGGGATGCTCTGACCTGAAGAATCTCAGTCTGGATTTAATTATATCAATAGAAAGTAATGTGGTGAGAGACTTCCAGTTAATAAAATGCCCCCAGCCAAACTCTCCTTTCTCTGAAACGGCAGGTTCCTGAAGCGTACTCACTCCACTTTGATAGACAAAAGAGAGTTTCATCAGATCCGGTGTAATTAAATATTGTCTATCCTCATCCATCTGCTTGTTACTGGCAGAACCAGTTTGATGCACTTTAAACCAGTGATGCAAGAGGAGTCTGCTTTAGGATTGCTCAAGTTCAAAATTGAACCCTCTTCCGTAAAGAATTAGTTTCACTCCCTGGTTTACAACCATGTGCATGCACACATGCCCATCTATCCCTTTGCATTGGCAGCACTACGCCATAGCATACATGGCATCACCATATCATGCCATGTAACTGTATGACTTAAACACAGTTAAAGTTTCACCTGGTTCTTTATCAGGTGAGGAAATACTACTTCAGAGAATTTACACAACATCAAGGAAGAAGGAAGAAAAAATACGAGTTAACGCCTTATCATATTTAGCAGAGGGGGAAATAGTTATATATATCAAAATACAGTGTAAAATACAAGTATATATAAGTATATAAGTAATATAAGTAACATTGTCAGATTACATGTATTTTAAACTCTGAAAGACAATATTGAATACATCATTCAATGAAAAGAGAAAATAATCTTGGGCACACAAATTATAATTTTTTAATAGCAAAAGCTTCTCATTGGAAAAATGAGACTTTCATTTATGTACCTGTGAACTAATAACTAATATATATTACAGCTATAAGGTTCACACAGGAGAATAACTGGATTGTGTCTCTGTACTTCATGGCAGTCCAGTCTCCAACAAAAGCAAATGACATATTATTATATATAATAATACTCTAGCCTTAAGTGGGTCTGTTTTATAGCTTTGACACTTGAACATAACTGCATACATCAGCTAATAACAGGGTTGAATTTAAATGAAGTGTTGAAACTTTATTCTGTCTTCCCAACATCAGTTTATCAGTTTAGTTTTATTTTTCATGGTCAGTTTGTTGATAAAAGAAACTTAAACATAATACTTTTACTACTTCGCTCGTCTTTCATGAATGCATTTTTTGTGGCTTAGTATTTCTACTATAAAAAAAAAGTTTGTTGAAAGTCAACAGAAGTGCCTCAAATTGCATTGTATATGTTGAGTTGGGAACGTGGGCTGAAAATGGAAAAACAGTTTTTGGGATCATTTAATACACTGCTAAAAAAATGTCACTTGAAGGAACTTGGGATGCTCATATCTACTGCATCCTCATGATAAATCACAAAGGTTTCTGGTTTTGGCACTTTGTCTCTCACAAGATTTCGTTTTGGCCCTTGGAGTGAAAGATTTTGTGCACCCACGATTTAAGGATTGGTGCCCAGAAAAAAATACATGATGTTTGAATTAGAACAGAAACTGTGCAACAAAACAAAACATCATTCACAATGGATTTCTAAAACATTCTCAATGAATATGGTCCTCATATGACCTTTGACATTTGTTAAAATAGCAATGGTTATTTTTAAGTAACTGCTGAATATAAGGGCTTGTTTGTATATATATTTAATATTAATTTTAATCATTTATTGTCTTGTATTTGCCCATTATTAGCATTCAAGTGTCACTTTGTGTCACTATGTAATTTAGTCCAAGAAGGCAACTCGTGGAGGGTTTTTATTGTGGGATAAAGAAAAGTCCGAAGATCTCAGAGGAACCCAAGACAGAACCCAAGACAGTCACAAAGGTCCATAGAGAAATATATCTCAGGTTTATTAATAACTTTCTTCATCTTCAAAACTCATTAAGACAGAAATTATAAAACAGTATATACACCTTGTTTCTCTGTTGGTTTTTTTAAGTTACAGCATGCCAGAGAGAATGAAGGACAGTCGGTTTATTTCATCACCCAACGCCAGTCGCTCCATTCGCTCTGTTCCCAAATTAAATCCCATTACAAATTAAAAAAAGAAAAAAAAAGAAAAAAAAAAAAGACTGATGTGTAGCACAATTACTGACAGTGTTCTGAGGTACAAAAAACATAACCAGACTCACACACACATTCACTCACATGGACATAATGAACCCAAACCCAGTACAATTTAAAACAGGCGGGGGCACACAGGCACGCACAACAAACACATCAGAGCAACAATCTCAGCCATAAGGATCTACAAAATCAAACAGTTCTTTGAAATGGGAGTGTGTTTATGTTTGTATGTGTCAAAAATAATTCAGGAATGAGCACATAATAAAATAGCACAGTCACAAAAAAGTAGCGAAGGCAAGTCAGCGAGTTCCTGCAGTTATGTCATGTGTTGTCCATCAGAAAAAGCGATTATGAAACATCGGTCAGTAACAATATTGTGACAGAGTTACTGAGCTCGCAACTTTGGCAAATTTGTTTGCGTCTGGGAAAATACTGCTTTCCTTTACTAAAGTGCTCTATTCCTCACCCCTGAAAATAGAAAAAAAAAAGTATGCTTGTAATATAAACAGAAACATTTCTTAGAAGCAGAGCTGCTGTTTGGTGGACTTAAACATCAGTGGGTGGTAAAGAAGTGTCTTTCAAAATAAAGCTATTGTTATTTAATATTAGCTTTTTCCTACTGGGATTGTCTCAAAAAGGTTTTTGAACTAGAAGGTACAATTTGAACAACATTAAAATCAAAACCATTTAGTCAGCTGAAAAAAAAAAACAAACCCAACCCATATCACATTAATCGATAATCCAATGCGAGGGAGCCATTTCTGACCTCAGCCCATCTCAAAGTCACAGGCCCGAAAGGCAAAGTCCAACAGCAGCAGGTTGCATCTTTTAAAGTGTTCACATGAGCTCACAGATGTCTACAGCCGGCCTGAATTGAAGCCACACTGTTCAACAAGCCAGCTGAATTGTTGGACTTTTTAAATCACCCCTGGAATACATGAATAACAAAAATGCTTTTTTTTTTTTTTTTTTTTTTAAAAACCTTGCAGTTATATCATTTGTAAAACGGTTTTGACTTTTCCCTAAGTCACAACATGTGGAGCTAGCATGCTGTGGATGTCCAGTGGGAGCTCAAGTCTTGGGATGTTAATGACATAAATATGATCTTATCTCAATATGATGCTGTGCTCAGGTATTACCATCCAGTGCACCAGGTATTTAGCATTTATCATCCAGAATGTATGAATGTGGATATTTGGCCCTAGACAAACTGAAAGTAAAATATAAACAAATATAAACAGTGGCTCCCGATTTTATCCAATGTTTCAAACTCAAACTAGCTTCAGTAACAGTCAAACACCACCAGCATCACCTCTGAGCAGTGACTGACCCTGAAAAACCTAATGTTTGATTATGTGTTTGGTCGCGCCACATATAATAATCTGCAGATCACAAAGCAAATTTACTAGCAAAACATAGATTCTCATGTTTTCTCTGACGGTGAAGCTAACTTTAACTTTGGCAAAACAATAAATTAATTAAATCTGCATTCCTGACTTTTCCCACAGAGGTTTAACTCAAAAAGTGACAAAAATCCTCCAGCTGTGATTTTAGTGTTGTCAGACTCCAAACTGAAATATGATTAAATTTTAAAACATTTTCCAGTCAAAAGAAAAACAAACACACAAAAAACTGCAGTGTTTTTAAGGCAGCGTGAGGCACACTGTGTTACACCGGGGCGAGAGTCTCAAAACCAACATAACAGCCTTCCAATTTGACTTTTTGTAATTTGACTGCAATGTAATAAAACCTCCATGTTATTTGACCCATAATGCATCAGCCCTTTAAACTACGTGCCTCATTCTTCATGTCTTGGCCAGAGAAGTTGCTGCATACAAACATAAAGAGAGAATTAAAGATTTTCACTAGTTTTTGCAAAACTAAAAAAACAAACGCAGTCAGGACACCGTCTGCCTGCTTCAAATGCTATTTAAAGGTTCGTTTGACATTTTCTCAGAGTAGTTGTAATTGGAATTTACAGACTAAAAATAGCAATGAGATGCCAATTCAACAGAACTGAATGAAATAAAAGTGGAAATAAAAGTGCTTCTTAATTCTTCATGAAGGAGGAGTTTCTGTTGAAGACTGAATAATATTTACTGAGAAGAGAACCAAAGAAGAAGAGAAGAGTACGACCAAATATTTTAGCACAACCAAAACGGCTCCTTGGTAGTAATTCAATCTCATCTCAGAGAAGCAGCAAAGTTGCTGTCAAAATCCACCTTCACAAACTCAGAAATCCTCAAACTGGGATGAATCGAGCCTCTGGCAATGAAGTGTTAAATGCAATTGTTCTTCCCCAGTGCGTCACCCACCGCTACTCATCACGTCCAAGGTTTTCCAGAATCCTTTCTTCCACAACATTAAAAAAGGGAAAACTCTTTTTTTATTCACCTGCGACTAATGTGCATTAGGAAGAAGAAACACAGGCAACGACACCGACAGCAAAGACGCAAAGACGGGAGAAAAAAGTAAGAAAGAAAAAACTTTTTCGTGTGGCTGCATTGCACTCTGGCTGATTTGGTTGTCAGTCTCCACTTGTGTGAACGCTAAACATCCTTGCAGAGAATAACAAGACTAAAACACAGCCCCCACCTCTTTGGTTTTAAAACAAACAAACTTGTGTGTGTGTGATTAACTTTTCAAAAAGAAAATCTATGAAACACCACAAGTGTCAGGTGAAGAAGTAGCCGTCACAAAACGTATGACTTTCAGGAAAGATTTTTCCTTTAAAATGTCCCCAGGGGGTACAGTAAAATATAACGTGGAGTGTGTGCATTGTGATCGCCAGAAAACACACAACATCTAATTTCCCATAGAACTGAGCGACAGCAGGGCTGCAGAAATGCGTGCAACGACAAATGTTAAGGTTTGTAGCTCAGTGTGCTAGAGCGACCGCCTTTCCCCTCAGATCCGATTTACAAAGTAGGAAAACCCAAACATGAACATTTAACATGTAAAATCTCACGATGAGGCAAAGTAAAAAGTCACATTTCTCGTCCGCCCATTGACAACAACATATAATCAAACACACTCACACAACAAACTCAATAAATAACGTCTCAGATCAGAAGTGTGTTCTAGTCAGAATGTGATCAAGCTTCCCTCTTTTGGTTTCTGTTTCCACCAAGTCTAGTGATGGCCATTTTGGTCACGCGCAAACACACGCACAGAAAACCCACCCTCGTTTATTAAGTAGGAAAGGACTCGCCACGTCTCAGCGCTCTCAAACATCTTCCAGCTTTGTGAAAACCGATTCACCTGATTACTCTGAAACTGCCCGCCGCGTCTTCTCACGTCAGGCGTCGACGAAAACTCAAATCGATCGAGGGGAATAAAGAAACAGCAGATTTCACAGAGCGGAAGCTGTTTGAGAGCTGGGGAGGGGAGGCCCACAGTTAACGTACCCTACACATTGAATTTAACACATTCATATTAATCATATTGATTGTCTTCATCACGATACAGACTGGCTGCCTATCGCTGCTAAATCTCTTAACAACTCTGGGATAAAGGCTCTGGGCTACTCACTGCTTCTATCTAGGAAACAAGAAAAATATATTTTTATTAAAACCAACCCAACCCCCCCCCCCCCCGAAAAAAACAGAGTCAGTAGGAGTCTTGTGTGTCCGTCTCACGCTGAATTTGTCAATAAATATCTCACTAGAAATTTCTATAGGAACATATATTACTCAATTTGCACTCTGCTGACATGCTCGGGTCGTCTTTGTCTTTTAGCTGTATGGATGATGGGGAGGAGATGCAGGTTGCTACACATGCGGCGGCAGGTTGGTTGGTTGGTTGGCGGCTTTTTCAACCGCACTTGCGTGTATGTATGTCAGCGCAGCAAAGGGGGCGGGGACAGAGGGTAGGAGGGGAGGGCGGAGTCTCCCTGAGTCTCTGATTAGGGACAGTGATTTGGAAACAAGCACGCACACACACACACACACACACACATTTAAAAACACACACACACACACACACACACACACACACAGGTACACAGGTACACACACCCACACAGGAAGAAACTCGCCTCTAAACGCCAACAGCATTGACAGGCGAGAGAGGGAGGGGCTTTCTGGTCCAGACAAGCGGGTCCTTCAGGTCTTTGTCGTCAGCTAATACGCTAAGGAGCATGTGCATGCATGCATACACAAAAACACACACACACACACACACATACATACATAGATACTTGTTGTTGATGAACTACCGTTGATGAGTATCGGTTTTGTGTTCAGTCTATTTTTGATGGAAAAATGGTTATGGCAAGTTCACACAATTCACTACGTCATGTCTGCGTGTGTATTTGTGTGTGTGTGTGTGTGTGTGTGTGTGTGTATTTGTTTACCACTTGCATATTTACACACAATATGCCTGCACATGTCTCTTTATGCCTTGTCAGTTGTGCATGTGTCTGCATCTCCACACACACACACACACGGAAACAGACTAACACTCACACACACGCACCCCCCCCCCAGCATACATTCAAGCGTAGTAGTGCATGCGTGCAAATGTAGGCGCATGGAAGGGCGGGGTGGGATGTCAAATGCTGTTTTCCAACTGGCTGTGGTGGTTGGCTGTGTGTGGCGAGTTCTGCTCATTGAGGAGGAGAAGCGTTGTCTCGTCCGGTCCGTTCTCTGTAGGGGTGGAGTCGGCTCCCAGGTCCGTGATGGTGGTGTTGGCGGTGGCGGGAGGAGTGGTCTGATCCAGGCGAGCCAGGTTGTGGCCGCTTTCCGGGGACTGAGGCGTGCTGTCCAAACGAGACGCCATCAGGCCGTTCTGGTACTGGGCCCGTGTGATCTGAGGGAAAGATGTGGGTGAGATCAAAACTGAATAATGACATTTATTAAGTTTTATGTAGCTTTGTCTGGACCAGAAAAGCATTTAAATGTCCATTCACAAGTGTAAAGCTAGTCCTAACTTCTGAACTAACTTCACGAAAGGATGTTTACAGTCCTCGCTCACATCATCACCCCCTCATGAAATTGCTGGTTTTTGAATCGTAAAAATAATGTTAATTATTAAAAACAGCATAAAAAAAAAAGATGTGCAGACTAATGTGTGAGGTGACATCATCAGTTCACGGTGATGTCTGACCCGGAACAAGCTGCAAAACTTCAAACCATCATATGTTGCTGATGAAAACTGACCCAGTTCAGACAAAGAGACAAAGTGGTTTTTACCCAGCTTTACTCTGAATGAAGTAAGTTAGTGAGTGTATGTATCTGACTCTGATGCCGACACCAACCTTGACAAACTGCAGGTCGGTGAGCGCTCGGACGTAGAAGTCGGGCGTGTACTGCTGCAAGGGGATGCTGTTGTTGAGCTGGCTGTTGCTGCCACTGATGGAGAGCGACTCTGTCCGGTCGGCTCCGCTCAGAGAGGCCGTACGGTTCAACCCGCTGAGGTGGGACGGCGAGCGAAACTCTGCACACGCACACAGAAAAGGTTATTAACTTCAATTAAAAGACAGGATTGTGTGATAAAGATTCATCTGGGTGGGAGCAGGACACGGTGTTTGTCACTACAGAGCGATGTGGGCCTTGTGCTGCTGTTTGAAAGCTGCTTATGACTTAAAGGCTCTAGGTTGCAAAGAGATTAATGGGAGACCAAGAAAGCACAAGATGCAGTGTCTGTTCAAATGCATGTTAATATCAATAAAATGAATGAACAGGATTAGTCAGTGACACACGAGGGACAATGAATGCACAAAACAACAACGGGAACATCTAAAGAGAAGTTAAACTAGTAGTGAAGGGGGGGGGGGCTAAAAAGGAGAAACGTTCAGTTGTTACAAACTCATGACCGTGTCTTCTGTACATACCCTTTCTTTCACTATCACAGCAGCAAACTGGTGCCTCTCTCACACCCAAAGGCAGTGACACACAAAATTTTCCAATAGCATAACAAGCAGTGACGCAATCTGTGTTTGTGAGGTTGCCTCACATTCACTCACATGTTCACAAACCCTGAGGTATTTTCAATGAATGCTGGCCAGCGGCGCGAGGCGCGAACTTACTTATGGCTTTTTACACGAGGTGGAAACTTCATTCGAAACTGTGATCTTTCAGAAATAGTTCATACATTTATAAATGTCAGGACAGGATTGTTTTGTTTATGTGATCCAAAGCAGCACGTGACACTGTGCAGAGAGGAGAATAGACGTCAGTCAACATCATTAAACATTAATGTAAAATAATGAACAGGTAACACTTTATTTCTGCGCCCCACTATTTAACATTTAATGGCAATAAATTCACATTTGGAACAAGGTAATAACGCACTATAATGTAGCTGTTTATTAATTTACTCATCCACAATTAGTCCCCAGGCGACACACGGATGTAAGGCTGACGTATAATCAGATCATTATATAACGGACAGCGTAGTCAGACACGGCTGTAATAATGTGATGTCTTAAAATGAGAGGTTGTAATTGTTAGATACATAACCTGACACTGCTTACAAACACTAATGACAGAAAGTAAAAAGCTATTAGCCTTGAATAAACCTTTTTCATTCAGGCACTATTGCTTCATTTGTTTTGTTTCGGGACCCAAATTCTGCAAGTACAAACATGCACACAGTGAAAAACATTTAACACCCACAGGCAGCCTCTGATGAATGAGTGATGATACAGTAGACCAGCAGTATCACAATAATTGTGACATTAGACATTTGACTTTTGATCATTTATCAAAATAACTTTCTTTCTATAATGATTAATCTGCTAATTATTTTCCTGATGATGATGAGTAATCATTTATTACATATAAAAAAAAATACTGATCAGAACATCCCAGAGCCCAAGGTGACATATTAAAATTCCTCATTTTGTCTGGCTGACAGCCCAAAAGCCCAAAGGATTTACGTTTCGACAATCACCAATATAAAACAGAGAAAAGTAATAAAGACTCCCATTAAAAGAAACCAGACACAGACACATTTGCCACTTTTGCCCGAAAACGCTGTCAAACGCGTCTGTCACTGGATCAAAGTAATGGCTGATTAACTGTCGATCAATTTTTGAAGATCAACGTTCTAACATTTTGAGGATTTAGGAGAAAGTCAGCATCCACGAGGAAATGCTGAACCAAGGAGGAAACACTACTCCCAGAAGGTTAGGCCTGTTACTGTACTGGACTGAGTCATGGTTGTTGATGAAATGATTTTATGTCACTGTCTGAAAGACATCTTCTCACTGGGTTATTTTACACCTCTATGCCAACATACCGAAACCACAATGACTAACATTCATGGGTGTCATCCTGCTGAGAGCTCAGGTTTTAGTTCGCCATGCGCATTTCAACTGAACGAAATCAAAATGTGTCACACGCACACACGCGCACACACACACACACACAGTCAAACACGTAACACGCATGCTCTTTTACCAGCTGTGTATTATTACCAGTAGGTGTGAGTCTTCCAGGAGGAGCCCGCAGTGAGTCATAGGAAACTGTTTTACCTGGACACGTCAACTGCGTTAGTGTTCGATGGAATTAATCCGGATAGTTGATTCTCGACATCTACGGCTAATTTTCTGGTTAGTAGTTAGATCCAGTAGGGAACTTTTCTTTATTTAGACCCTCTCCTCTACATCTACGTCAGAAAAAACATGACTAACCAATGCATCCAAAGCTTTCACAAAGTTTACATGTCATAAAACAGATTCCAGTTTTATGACATGTAAACTTTGTGATAAGATAAATGAGATTTGTCCAGACAAAATCTATATATTTGTGTTATTAACCACAGTGCAATTTCCAGCTTACGGCACTCTTAAAGCGGAGAGTGCAGACCTGTTTACTGCAAAAGCGGCGTGACGTGGGATTCTTGACGCTGTTTGACAGTAATCCTTGCTTTGATGCACGTCAGAGTGGCGTAACATTAGGTTTTCCCAGTCATCAAGGGTAACCGATGGGCCATTTCATTTCGTGTATTGACGACTAACCTGAAGAACCATGACTAAGCTCGGCCTGATGTTGGTACCAAAACTTTATGTGCATTTTTTTTTAAAAATGCATAAAAATAAACAAAAATGCATTCGGTAAAACTTCTCTGGTGCCAAAACATTTGAAAAAGTGACCTACTGGATCATCAAGACTTAAAAGGTGTCAAAGCACCGAAGCTCTACATGTGACGTGGTGCTCGCTGAGTGAGTTAGTGTTTTTTTAGAGCGATGATGGACCCAATTCCAAACGACAATCCCACGTCTCAAGACAATTATTATTAATTAACACATTCACTGATAATTACTAGACTGAGTAGTAATGGGATTGCATTTGGAACAGGGTATTTGGGATTAGGTAAAAGATACTGGCTGCAGGTTTACTGAGTTTTGAAGAGTCTATAAATCTACAATGTGTTTCAGCAGTGAACGCCCTTTTCATACTACACTGTGAAAGTGAGAGACAGGACAACATGAACCAAAATGAAGGTGATCCCAGGCTGCATCTTACACCCAAATACTGATGTGAAACAAACCAAGGGAGAAACCATCTGAAGCCATGAGGATGTATCCCATGTTGATGAGGCAAAGAGCAGACAGCTTAACTGCTCCAGGGGTTTCAGGTCCCATCTGTGTGTCTCATGATGTTGTCCTATCCTTCACCATTTTGTCTTCGAGGTGCCATGTGATGAGTTTCTGTCCCCAAGTGCCCGGCCAGTTTAGGAACTGAGCTGACATTTTGGCAGATGTGCTCTCTGATCAACTTTGCAACGACCCGGTGTGAGCCCGTTTCACCTCCACGTCTCCTCTGTGCTCCTGCTCTCTTGTGCCTAAGAAAAGGTTGATGCCTTTTTCTTGCTTGCTTCTTCAAACACAGGCTGAATTTTTCATTTTATCCCAAACAACAGAGTCAAATCTTTCACAGACCAAAGACTTGTCTCTCCTACACTTGATTCTCATCAACCTGCCTTCACAGAATCACATCTGCAGCTCTCTCTCTTGTGGTTTTGTAGAAAAAAGGTCTACCATGTTTCCCTGCACACCACAGCACGTCACACTCATGACCACATAAACACCGTCGGGGCTGTACATACACAGACGTGGTGTAAACACATCAAAGCCCATACTGGCAGATGAAGCAACAGAGGTGAAGCTGCCTCAATAAGTCTATAAATTCTCTCAGAGTCAACTCCCAGAGTCCCGAGGCGTTGATTTCAACTATCCAATTTGCTCTGATGGGAGACTGAGAAAACCTGCAAATCCTCACATTTCAATGAATTTCTGGCCTTTCTGTTTAACTTTGATGATTCTTATGTGATCAGATTTAGTGCAAATAATTTTGCAAATCCACAACTGACAAATCCACAATATGTACTGAGTCATATTTTAAAGTTGAAATATAAACTTGTATCTTTGGCATTTCTGCAGGTCATAATGCAGATCATCACTCTGCCTTCTGTCAGAGTCCTGGCGGACAAACCTTTCTGTGTCGAAGGAAATTTAAATTCGTGCCACACAGTCAAGCGACCGCTGACCTGCACCTACACGTGTCTGCTGAGAATAGATGCACCTCCTCATCACCGCCTACTCACATTGCTCTGCAATGTTCATACTAATACAACGTATACTGCATTAAACCGGGTGTGAATCAGGTTGTTTAGGCCAAACAAAGAGCTCATTTGCCAAAAAGTAGCTGTCATCTCGTAACCCTTTGCTGTCACACTGCTGCACTGCTGTGTGTGGGGTGAAACCTTTGAACATGTTGCGTCTTTGGCCACAGTCAGTGGTGTCACAGCAGGTATTTTAAACCAGCGGACATCACTGACCGGGGTGTATAAAGAAGTGCATCCCTTAATTCATTGGTTTGACCCAGAAAGACATTTTCTGTCCTCAGTGATCAGGCGATAATTTACCCGTGAGCAGATTTCTGAAGGCAACATGTACAAACATTTTACATCCAAGCCTGTGAAATCTAAAACCAGGCCTGCCCATCCACTAGCATCATTCACCCCGGAGCCCCCCACCCATCCTCCGTGTTAAAGGTCCCAGACATGCCGGAGTTTACCTGGCAACCGAGAGAACAGAGAAAACCTCTTAAAGGAGAGGTGGCGAGGACGAGGTGCAGCCACTGAGAGGAGAGAAAGGAAGGAGGGAAGGAGGGGAGAGTGAGTGAGACAGTGGGAGAAAGAGTGACAGATCTGCGTCCAGACCAGGCGAGGACCATGCAAGAACATGGTGAAATTCAGCTCTGGGAACATGACACATCAGATTACACAGCTGGAAGCTGGATTTTTCTGGTTTGTTCTGGTTACTGAGCTGCGCCTGAAGGCTTTACCAATCAGAGGTTTGATGAAATGAGTGAATGACGAGGAGTCGCCAGTGAAAATCGAAGGAAAGCTCAGAGAACGAAGCAGTGAGGCTTCACAAATCTCCCTCTCTCTTTACCTGAAGCACCTGCAAAGACA
Organism: Datnioides undecimradiatus; assembly: GCA_008933995.1. Lineage (NCBI taxonomy): Eukaryota > Metazoa > Chordata > Actinopteri > Lobotiformes > Datnioididae > Datnioides > Datnioides undecimradiatus. The sequence goes on from WARS01000015.1 coordinate 13,411,356, forward strand.
GAGCTGCTGGGTGTTGAGATGAAAGGATGAGCAAAGCTGCTTTCAGACACCATGCCTGTCTTTCAGGCAGCGTCACATTAAGTGTTCCTGATGCCTTAAACTGCTGCCTTTACTTGCCAAGGTAATGAGTCGGACGCGCTGAACCACAATCAGTCATCGCTTTGGAATTCTCACGACCTACATGACATGCAGGTGATCGACCAGCAGAGGGCACTTTACCCGCCTCTATGTTTAAATCTGTGCACACATTAGTATCTATGCTCCCTTTTACCGGCATCATTTGATTTTCTAAACTAGAGCTAGAGAAACAATATCGATTCCTGACTTTACAGGTTCTTGTACAAAACTGTTTTGACAAAAGACACCAAACTTTATAAATGCTTGAACACAGTTGTACAAGAACTTTGCCTGACTAATAATTCAGTATGATAAATGTACAATTTAAATCAATATCTGATTAAAGAATAAGTCAACAAGAAAAAAAAATCGGTGATAACTTATTATTAATTATAAGTTGTACCACACACTGATTGACAGTTTTCAAGACTTGGTGACGAGGACACGTTTCAGTCTGCACCCCAGAAGTACTGCATTTTCACAAGCAAAGAAACGAGGCAGAGGTTTGGATGGAAGGGGAGAAACAGAGGTGGAAAAGGAGATCCAGACGTGAATGGACAGATGGACAACAGACAGACAGGCAGAGTGTGGATGAAACCAAAAAAAAAAAAGCTGTATTTGATATAAAACAGTTAACAAGCACAAACCACAAAAAAACGTCTGACTTTCAATTTAACATCTATTCACGGTTGTCAGATGTTCACAGGGAGCTGATGGAGGTCACATGGAGGTGTGTGCACGATAAAGCTGGAATCCCTGCATTTGTTTAAAGCTACGAGGACCAGTTGCCCCATGGTAACCAGTGACTGATCAGATGAGGAAAACATGCGCATGGTGTCATATGAGGCAAAGTCGACCCACCTGTTACTCCAGCAAACAGTGTGGACCACATGTGCAATGATTTTAACTTGGGAATGATTCAATTCGTGCTGCGTTTTCATCTGTTTTGGTTTTGTTGTTATTTATTCTGGGAAGATTAAATTTATGGGTTCCCTACGGGAATACATTTTTTAATAATGCTCCATTTTCCATAGCTTACATTGCTTCACATTTATAAAACCACAACTGGCTGCATTGCTCCAATGTTTGACCACTTGGTGGCAGTAGAGACATTTAAGTCTGAGACATTACATTGCAGGGAGAGGAGAGGAGAGGAGAGGAGAGGAGAAAAGGGGAGAGGAGAGGATTTGGACTCACCCAATGTCGAAGCACTGAGCGCCATAACACCATAAAATGAGAAAGGTCCGGTCTCAAACTTCATGTTCTCATTGCCGGCCTCCACCTCCACTCGTCCCTGAGAAGAAAAACACATCAAATGAACAGAAACAAACACAGGCGGCAAGTGAGCGGCTACAACAGCAGCAGTAACAACAACAACATCCATTCATCACAGGCGCAAACCGCAACTCAACTTCTGTCTCAGCACAGAAACAGTGACAGGGCGACTGCTCTGTATTCACGATGAGTTACTGTGAGAACGACGCTTCCACCAAATCACATTGCTCAGCTACTCTGTGAATGATCAGACACAAGATGTGCTGCTATAAAACCTCAGAGGGTAAAAATCCCTTTCACTTGATGAACCTTTAGCTGTGAATAATGTGAATAATGTGAATAATGGATCAGTTGTCTCAGCACTAAATAACACATTGACAACATAATTTTGTGGAAAATAATTCAATCATAGAAAATGAAGATGTTTTGTGCTTCCATAAAAAAAAAATCTAAACTTAAGCATTTTTTTGTTTCGATATCTTGCACATTTTGTGACACAGACTCTGCGTTTAAACAGGACTGTTCCTCTTTCTAAGAGGTAAGAGAGAGGAATTCAATTTTTGTGGTCCAGAAACTGTTACGCGATCACTGCACCATCGTGGCAGAACTAGGGCCGCTGTCAAGAATTACCGCCTTGATCACTTGCCGTCTACTGTCGTTAATCTGTGTATAAATATTTGAAAGGTCCAAACACACACACACACACAGTTAATTCACTTGAAAAAAAAAAAACAAAAACCTCAAACAATTATCAAAAAGCTTACAGATTTGTTTTCAGTCAATCAATAAATGGACTAATCGTCGCAGTCACACACAACGCTGGACAGGTAGATCACCGCCCTGTACGGAAAGACTGACGCTGCCCTGTCACTGCTGACTTTCAGTTTCTATGGAATGACAGTGTTTGTCCTCTAGAGAGCGGTGCAATCACAGGTCAAAACGAGGCTGCTGTACAGTACTACTGAGCGACTGTCCTCCAGAGGAGCTCTGCATCATTTGTCAGATCAAACATGTTCACTTTGGATTCGACTGGATGCCGACACACACTTTACGAATCAGGATTCACAAACTTGCGATAGATGTGATGCATGCAAGGGGGCAGAGAGAGGCAGATTAAAACCGGGGCTGCGCGGATGTGGGATGGAGAAGCTGGAGTGTGAGGGCAGAGGAGAGGACAGGAGAGGGGGGACAGGAGGCCTCTGTGTTGGTACAGTGAGTTGGCCTGAACTGGCCCGCTGGAATGTGTGAACTGCAGCAACAACAACACAGCACAGTTAATCCACACTGTCATCCCTCCTTCCCTCCATCCTCCCACCCCCCTACACACACATATACACACCCATACACACACACACACACACACACACACACACACGCACGCAGGGACTGGGCTGATGAAAACAGAACAGGTGGTAAAATAAAAGGAAGACCAAAGAGAAAGGGCAAACAAGACAGTGCAGGACGCTCGCTGTCACTGCTAACAGTGACGACTACATTAGGAAGGTCAGATCAAGATCCACAGGTGCAAGGAGTTAATCCTCTGCAGACGCTTCATTCATGTCCTGTAAGTCCACTGATGGATTCAGTTCTACAACGTCAGAGCTGTTTGACTTATCTTCTGCTCAGGACTTCATGATTTTCCAAACATCAAATATGTCAGGATGGGCTGAAAGGGCATGCACGTAAAATGGTACACAACACATTTGAATTAAGAGCGACAGCGAATAAAACACATCTCATCTTATAGGTTAGTTACCGGGTTAATATTTGACTCAGTTTAAGCTTCAAAGAGCATCAATTAAGTGTTGGAACAAGCACAGATAGGGCAGACTTTTAGGGTTAGTGGTTAACTTAAAGGGAGATCTGAAGAGTTCAGGACATATAGAAGGTTGTGTTTGTTTTCCCCAAGTACGTCTGTCATTTACAGAAATGGCACAAACAAATCAGGCCGTCCTGGTTCAGTTCTGCACATTTGTCTTTGAGACCTCCTGGAATGAGCTGCAGCGACGGAGAGCGACCATTTACAAACATAAATGATCTGATATAACCACCGCTCATGCTATTTTAGGGCGCGTGCCAGTTTAGAAAGCTGGCTTGGCTATTACAGAGGAGGAGGAGGGGGAGGAAGGGGAGTGTGTCTGTCACTGAAGTTACCAAGTAGGCTGCTCCCATCACAGACGCTGCGCTGGATTAAGCTCACAACATCTCCCCATGGCTCAGCAGCGAGCGCTTCACAACTGATTGTCAGCACCGATCAGGACCAAACTCCACATGAGCGCTACCCATGACGACGCAGTCACACTTAAAGCACAAGTCTGAGCGTTTGGCCGCTTTGGTTTTCTCATAATAATCAGTTCTGTTTGCCTGAAATCATCCCTCGAATGTCCCGACAACACAGCGAGCGCTCAAAAAGTGGATGTCTGGAGTCGTTTTATCTAGAGACTCGCCGCTCACTGAGAGAGGTCTGGCTTTACTTACACTGTCTGGGGTGGCGATTTATAATTAATAATACTGTTGATTAATCTGTTGGGTTATTTTCATTGTTTGACTGCCAGTCAAAGGTCAGAGAGCCTCTAAAATCCAAAAATACTTTATTCGTGGTGACATAAAACAGGGAAAGTTAGCCAAACGTCTCATCTGAGAATCAGATTTTTGTCTTTGTAAAAGTAATAAATAATGTCTTGATAATCAAAATCTACTTAACTGCCTCATCTCTGAGAACAGCCAGCTGCCTATGCTGTATACGCTATATATACACTGTATATAGCTTATTGCTACCCCCCCAAATAAAGAGTTGAGTCGTCAGGAACGAACTGACAACAACAGTAAAATCATAAACCATGAGCCACAGTGCGGTTTGGAGCGCCCAGGTAAAATTATTGTGCATTGTCAGACCTTCAGGCTCGTACTTTGTCCGCTCATAACTCCGGCTGTCCCTGCTAACGCGTTCTCTTTTTTCGGGCCTCTGCTTCTCCTTGTGTGCTTTCGTGAACGTGCTTTGATGTTCAAAAATAGACGCGATTCTTCGGGTGCTTGTTGTGCAGAGAGTGAGAGCGTTATCTGCTTAATGAGGACAATCTTTCCAGCTCCCGGCGTGCGGAGGTGCTTCTGTTTTAACCTCTATTCTGAAAAAAAATAACAAAGGGTAAAAAGCGCTGGGTATGGATGCCTTTGCCCCGACGCACTGGTCCAAATTCATCCACTTACACACGTTCACACCTGCTCAGTGTAACCATAGGCTTTCTCCCTTTAGCAGCTCAGTAATCAGAGGTCAAATGCCTTGCTCAAGGACAACTGGCTGCTGAAAGAGGAGCAACTCGTTTCATGCAAAAATCAACCCCCATGTGTGTGTGTGTGATGGAAACTTTGTACAGCATTTCAGTCGACCGGTGTTTCTTTCATAATCTTGCGTCGCCCACTCTCATGCTGCCCTCTTCCCTCCCAAGTACGCAAGGTTTAAAGCAGCGCGACTTCTTCGTTTGACACTCAATGCAAAGGTTAAACCTCCTCGGCTCTGTCGCAGGCTTTCTACCACCACAAGTGTATCGCCGGATTTGGAAAGATGCTAATCACCTCTCAACATTATGGCCCACCGTGCGCGTATGTGAGCCTCGGCCGGGGTCAAATACTTGACCTGTGACACGTGCACATGCGCACGCACAAAAAACATCCATACAAGCCCCACGAGCACGCAGAGGGCTGCAGCCGTGCACGCTGCTGGTGTTTAATTTAAATGGAGGCGCGGAGGAGGGTGGAGAGAAAGAATAGAAGCAGAGGGAGGCGGAGGACAGGAGTGAGAGGTGTAAAGCCTGCCGGTGCTCCTGTCAGACCAGTTTTCCCAGATCTGCACTGGATATACAGCCGCGCTGAAGAACAATAATGACTCTGCGATTTCCTCCTGAGCAACACTGCCAGTAGCCAGATAACACGCTGCTGCATAATCAAGCAATAAATGATTCTTGATTATGAGTGATTATGATAACCTTTATTTGTAGATCTCTTGTCAGAGGCACTTTATGAAGCTTACATTGGGTCTTAAATTAGATGATATGCTTTATTACAACCTGCTGTTAATGCATCTTAAAAGCCCTAAAACCCTTTCTGCCAGCCAGCTTCTTCCTACGAGCGACACCGTCCTAGTGGACACAAAATAATCTGACAAAGTTGGAGAAGTTCGAGCTGTTTCACACGAGATTTCCGTATTTGCGTTGGTGTCCTTGCTTTTCTCCCGCGAGTGACGCTTGTGATGTCACGTACTTCAGAGCGCAAGAGCGATCACAGCTTGGCAACATCTGAATCAGACTCAGAGGACAGCTGTGAGATTTTGCTTGTTTATTTTTTTCAGCACTGTCAATCAAACCTGAACACACCACACACACACACACACACACACACACACACACACACACACACACACACACACAATGAGGCAGGACTGCTTTCGCTTTTTCAAAGATGTTTTCACCTCGACACCTCACTTGTCAGACACTGCGGGATAATACGACTCTCTTCCACATTAAAGCCTCTTAAAAGCACCAATAGTGGCAAACAGTATGTTTGAGAGATGAGAGTCACGTGAAGATGATCTCTCTGTCTATGACTTCATGGACAAACCCGGCATCCAGCAGCAGTTTTAGTCTTTAACAACCATCAAAGGTCACAGCTTTATCGCACTGACAGTACATGTGCAGCCTCAACACGACTTGGTTTCAAAGGAAACACAACTTCCAGTGTGAAAACGAGCAAACATATCTTATGACAACTGACAACGCGTGGTATTCAGCCTCAGAGGACATGATACTTTGACATCATCAGAGAGGAACACCATCTCCTACTCATTTCTCATTTCTAACTCTGAGCAGCGTTTCAGCTTAAAGTTCGGCAGGAGCGTGGGTTTCTGGTTGTGTGCTTTTGCCGGGACATGCGCACGCCCTGCACTGTGGGCGGGTCTTGGCCAAAGTTCAAGTCGGCGCGTTGTGACACATCGACAACGTGAGCGAGAACCTTCTGTCTCTATCGGCCAAAGTGACACACATCGCCGCTGTGATGTATGTTAACCCAGCAACTTTCAGACACGGCGCCCTGCGTGACCTTGAGCGATCACTTATTACTGCACTGTGGCTGCTAAACAAGAGGGGTGAAGGCAGAAGAAAGTGAGCGACTCTCCTGCATTAAATATGGTTCTCATTACATAGATTTGGCCACAGTCTGTTTCAGTGACTAAAAACTGCAGAGTCTGATGATGCAACAAACACAAGCAATCGGATGATTATCTACGCCACTTTATTTTGAGTCTCCCTACGAGTTGTTCTGCGAGCTACAAAGCGTGTTTGCAGCAACACTTTGGGCAGCGCTTGCACCAACTGCCTTTGCTCTCGCCTCCTCTCGAGTCTGTCAGGCAGAAATGAACTTTCTATGTGCAGTGTTGACACGACGGCCACAGCAATGGAAAAAAACAAGTTGTAATGGACTGGAATGAACCTTTAAGGTTTTATGTTTTCAGATGTCATCAAAGTTTCTCATTACAAGCCGCCCATACTTTGTTCCCCACAGTCTACATGTTGTTTTTGCCTGTTTCCAGCTGCAGGAGAGTAATGCTGAGGGCTGTGTACAGAGTTTTTGCTTGCGAGGAGCGAAACACTTTAACGTATTGAGTCGACTGTCCACAGACACAGTTTTAAAGTTGGGCCCTGAAGACAGTCAACAAGAGAGCATGGTAGAAACTGACTGGAATATGCAGTTCAGAGGAAAGATGAGGCAATATAAACCCAAAGTGTCTCAGCATACAGCCCACTGTGTGTGTGTGTGTGTGTGTGTGTGTGTGTGTGTGTGTGTGTGTGTGCGCGCGTGTGTGAGTGTGTGTGAGATGACCTCCTGCAGTGGTCTGTGGAATCACTGTCACTGGTTTGTTAATAACTTATAACAAACCAGAAGGGGGCCCACACACACACACACCACTCCTCCTGACAATGTGTTTGAGATTGTGGTGGTTGTGTGTGCACGTGCGTGCGTGTGTGTGTGTGCGCGTGTGTGTGTGTACTACCAGCCTCAGTACTTAGTGGTTTGTGACTGAGTTTTTGTCATAAAATGAACCGCTGACTTCAGCCCATGGCTGATGTCAAACTGAACAGTTTCCTGCAACAGTTTGTGCAAAGTCACTGAGTCTCACACACTCACACACGCACACACGCGCGCACACACACACACAGATTTCTTCAGTGAGATGTAACAGCGTGAGTCAGTGTCAACTTGGATCAATCTGAACCCCGGTCTGACTCTAAAGTGCTGTGAATGTGAGAACACACACGCCATTGTGCACACACACACACACACACACACACACACACACACAGACACAGTCTCCTTTTAAGTCTAGGAATATTCCTTATTCCCACAGGACTGACAATTTTCCAGCTCTTGTCCACAACAGGAAGAGTTGCTCACAAATATGCTCTGACCTAATTATCCTGGAATGTAACGACAACAACAGCGTTTAAGTGATCGACCACACACAGAACATCGATCGATGGTTTTAATCTGGGCTTTTTTGTTTTGTCACACATAATTAACAGTCTGAGTCTCGCACATCATCAAATAAAGACACAAATAAAGATTAGAGAGATTTTTAAAAATCGTCTGGTCGGTGAAATCAGCCTGCATACAGAAAGTGTTGGGCTGTTTCCTGCAGACAGCGGGAATCCACTGAAGAACTTACTTCAGGCCTCCCATTTATGGACTTGGTCATCTGGACATTTTATGGTGCTTGGTACTAAATAGAGAAAGTAGTGTGACGGTCAACTGAGAAACTTACAGTAACATATAAACAAAGGAGAAAGGTACGGTGCAGGTCGACAAGCCTCAGCTGCACAAATGCTTCCCTGTATCCTAAATGTTCCTCCGGTTCATGACAAAAGCAGTAAAACACACTAGCGTATAGTTAGTATATGAGCTGAGCATCATTGCTCCCTTTCAGTCAGACTTGTTTTGATCAAAACCTCTTTTCAACTGTTGAGGTGACCAAGATCAAACTTCTGCACATTCCCAGAGGCTGAAGGGTGTCTGTGAAAGAAAACAGTGATCTAACTCTGCCCGTGCAGGCTCACTCTGCTCTGTGAGAATCACTGAGCATCTTTATAGATCATGAATCACGCTGGTCACAAACAAACAGCCTGTCTGCTGACAGTGAAGATTTCTACCAGGAAAACACACACACACACACACACACACACACGGAAATGCGCACACACTATAAAAGGAGTGGAACAAGGACAGTGAATTATCTGTATCTGAGGTTTTTCAGTTCTCATGAGTCTACTGGACTCCCACACATCAATCAGACACACTGTACATATACACTGCAGGGGAAAGAAGTATTTAACTCCTTTTTCACTAAACATATTTCCAAAGCTGCTCTTCACAGGATTTTTAGATCACACGGTGGGAATAAATCAAGTTGTGTGCAGTGAGGTGGAACAATAAAGTATCGAACATGGTGAGAGATCCACACGTCTCACACCTGATTGTAAAGGCGGTGGACGGGCTTTACTATGACTATAGCATAGCATGACACCTCTTCGACACAACATTAGGCAGCTGGAGTTTAATCCAGTTTTGGCCATAAAGGCAGGAAACATTCCAGTGGGAGGAATGTAGTTTAGAAGTTTTAAAGAAGGAAGTGATGATGATGAAGCCCTGTATGGGTAAAGAGGCGGAGAAGCTTTTAGTTTAAACTTTCCAGCCTTGATGCACATGGTCTTTGTCTGTGCACACTGATGCAACATTGGGAGCCAGTCTGCAATCCAAACGATTCAGATGGGACAGGATGTGTCCTCCATGGCTTCCTTTAGTTTAGGATACATTAAAACATAAAGTATTAAGAAGAAATAAACACTGTGTTTTTAAACATGCAAAAAGCTGCAGGTACTCCCTTCACACACACACACACACACACACACACACACACACACACAAACACCTACACTACTCTGTTAAACACATCTGTTTTAATCCATAAGCTGTAGTCACACGTCAAAAATAACTAGTGTCAAATTAAAACGATCTCTCTGCATCTTCCGCTCTTCCCCTCCACTCTCTCTGCTTCCACGCAAGCACTCCTGGAATGTGATTTGGTGTGTGTGTGTGTGTGTGTGTGTGTAATTTTGTTTACAGGACAAATATGGAGCAGCGCTACAAACTCACACACAGGCCGGTTCAAGACTCCTCAGTGAGACTGGGGATGAATCATTCATCGAGCGGCCTGAAGTGTATCTGTAATTACTGAAATCAAATAGTTATCAGAGCAGGATCTCATCAAAATAGTCGGGTTGTGTAGTGGCAAGAGTCGGGCGATAGTAAATGCATCGCAGACTTGTAATTCGTTATATTTCAATACTCTGAGCAAGGCGATGAGTGCAGGACCTAACTGTAATGATACTGTCATAGTGTAAACAGAAACATACGCATGAAGTTTTCTTTTTCAAACAGTCTGGACTATTCACCACCATGAATTCATCTGCTCATTGCTGGCCCTTGTAACATCCACCCATGTTATGCTGGAGTCAAATCAATACAGTGTCACAACTGTGTGACGACTAAATATGCACTAGAAAACCGTCCTCGTAAAGAAAGACGACTTCAGAAGGTGAAACATCGGCTCAGCTTCTCCTCTGGTCACACTCACCACCCAGAGCCATTCAGCTGCATCTCTTTATCCAAGTGTGTGACGGTGGAAAATTCCCTCCCTGGCACGCTGACACTAAATGCCGCCCTCTCCAAAAAGGTCTCAGCGGATTGTTCCACATGTGGGGTCTCGCCGCAACATCCTCGATATCCGGCCTCCCACGGGGGGAGAAGATCTCACTGAGACGAGCGGCGGGGAGAGAGCCGCGGTGATCCCCTGGATTACTGGCCTCAGCTAATGACTGTTTGGGGACAATGACATAACCGACGTGTGGGAAATAAATGTGTGTGAGAGTGAGAGTGAGATTAAAACAATGAAGCGTAATTTTCCCACCCCGTGGGAATTCGAGCGCGCATGTACATGAACACAGAGTGGATCCAGCAGATGTTGTTTTGGGTTTACACTGTGTATGCATGCAGACAGAGGTGGGTGTCTCAGGTTGAAGGGGCTGTGTGTATGTATCAAGTGTATTGACAGCTGACTGACAGCAGGCCAGTCAGCTAGAACAGGGAGCAGAACTCACTCTTTAATAACAAAACATGATGAAACTCATCAGCGACTGTCACGAGCGTCCCTCGTGACAGTTTCGTCAGTTTCATCATGTTTCGTTATTAAAGAGTGAGTTCTGCTCCCTGTTCTAATACATGGACTGGGGAAAAGCTTTAAATGACGACTCTGCACGAATGCTTGAATCCTGTGTGTAAAACGGTGAGCTGGATATCTCATCTACATAACTGGGTTGACACTGCAAACACACAGAGCCACTGCTGCTCAGATTATTGTTGCGTTTGTACGAAAGAGGGTTTTTAACATCTGCTGCACCTGTTTTGCCATGTTATTTGACCCTTTCAGCCTGTGTACTAAACTGATTTGGTGCACAGGAGATGATGAGTGCAATTATTGCTTTATTACAATGACAATGAAGAGATTCAATTAAACCTAAAATAACTGCCGCTGCAGGTCTGACCGGGTTTTTTTTTAAATTATTGTTATTGCTATTTGTTGTAGTAATAAAAGTTGAAGGAGACACTAAAGACTGGAGCTGCAAGTCACAATAATATTCACTATGGATTGATCTGCAGTGTATTTTATGTGTCTACAACGTAACGAATAGTGAAAATGATTTATAAATGATGTCTGAATGATGTTTATAATTTCACATAATCCAAGTTGAAAGTCGCCTTTATGACTGCATCTTTCTTTGTGTAACTTTCTGTCTGCATTCATCTGTGTTGTCACCGTTGATCCCTCACTCAGTCACATTCAAATAAAGTTAATATTTGGTGAAACAGATTTAATGATAATTGTCGGTTCAGCAGTGCAGCGTGAGGCGCTCATGCCCCGCTGTTGTACAAACAATGGGCGGGCAAAGGCATACTGTAGCCTGTTTCGGTTTACCCCGAAGCTATGCTTTAACCCCTGCTCCATGAGGGACAAACCCCACAAGGATTTTAAAGCCAGCCAAGTCTCAAGCGCTAAGTGTTTGAAAGAGAGTCTGACTTTGGATCAGCTGTCACTACCTGGCTGCTGTTGTTGTTGTTGCTGTTGTTAAATCAACACAATCTCTCAACAGATTGTAAATCATTGAAAATTAAATTCCTGCTGTGTGCTTTCAGTTCTCTCACTGATGTGGGTGGAAGTATTTTGTGTCTTGACCAAAAAAAAAAAAAAAAAAAAAATCACAGCTTGAAACCAAAGTTTTAGCAGAATTCAGTCATAAATTAATTATTTTATGTGTACTTTATCACCTTTATGTAACGGGACCTGCAGCACGAGCTGCTAAGTCATCTATTTAACACCAAATCAAAACCAAAGCAGCTCAGAGTCAGGATATCTAGGAAACACCCTCATGTGTGCAGACCAGTCATTTCGTGACATTTCACACTACAGACTTCTGTTGTTTCCTGGGCACTCAGATCTGTTCTAAGGGGAGCTGCCTAAGGACTTTAGATGGTATTGAGCCTTTTTTTTTTTCGACTTGAAACACGTGAACTGACTTCATTTATGGACTTAGTCATTTTTGCCAGTTTTGTTGTTTTTTGTTTTTTTTTTGGTGTGTGTGTTGGTCAAGGTCAGGTTCGTTCAGTGACTAAGCTGAATTTCGAATGCTTTTAAAAACACACAGACACAAACTCAGGCAAAACACCAACACACTTTGCTTTATCAACAGTTTCGAGACCCCTGTTGGGTCGGCGCCGTGTACGACACCCACCGCCATCTGTCACAAGCTGTAGCTTAGAGCCACACTTAACAACAAGGCTGGCCGCTCGCCGCCACTAATCTCCAGATGCACTTGGCGAGGGGAGGAATGGACAGGTGGAGACGGGGGGGGGGGGGGGGTGTGGGGGGGGGGGGGGGGGGGAGAGATAAGGGTCAAAAAGAGAAAAAGTAAGGGTGTGTGTGGAAGGTCAGCCACATTATCCAAACTGCACAGCTTTTATCCAGGAACAGGAGTATGACATTTAGAGGGCGGGATGTGTTCATCGCGGTGAGTCAGAGGGCTGTTAGACAAACTGTATGTACCTGGTCTTTTAAAAGTAGTCTGACGGCAGGCAGGGAAAAGCACGTTAGCATGTTATTATTTAAACTTGATTTTCAAGATCTAATTTTGCAAGATTACATCACTCCGTGTCCACACGAGGTCCTGACAAACTGCCGCTAGGTTACTTTTGTAAATGTAGTTTGGAAATCATGTGCCAGCCTCTTCTCTTTACAACCTTTCACCTTTTCCCAGTGGACTGGCTTACCACAAAACTGTGTCAAACATAAATCCCCTTTTCACTGAAAAACCAAACTCAACTGTTAAGATGAGAAGTCCTTACAGCGATCGCTAAGCAAATTTCTACCAAAGTTCATGATAATATGTCCCGTAATTCTCAAGAAATGCAACTAAAACCCACAAATGTCAGCATCAGGGTGGTGTTCGCTATCAGAATACATCCTCTGGGAACCATGAATGTCTGAACTACAATTCAGCACATCCAGTGGTTGTTGAGGTATTTATGTCTGGACTTAAACAGACAACTGACTTAAAGTAATCTGTAACAATGCATGTTTCAATAACTGTTTCCATGACAACCAGGCAAATTCCATCTGCTGATGAAAATCATGCGATGTGGTCTGCAGCTCCAGAGCTGCAACTTAATGTAACCCTGTTTTCAGACTGCTTTGTCAGCCGTCATTTCAGAGCCCAAGAATGGACTCAAACGCACATTAAAGACAAAACAACAACAAAATGCAAAAGAAGCAGTGTGCCTGAATGTGACTGTAGAAAGAGAGACCATGAGTTCCTTGAGAGTTGAAATCAAACCAGATTTTCTGTGTGGGAGTATGCAGGAGAGTGTGGAGGGATGGAAGAACATGTGGAGAGAAAAGATTTTTTTAAAAAAGAGCCTGATGTATGACCCAATCTCCCCGCGAAGATCAGGCAACAGCTTGTGCAACGCCTGAACTCAGACCTGCTCGTTCAGCCACTGTGAAGCTGAAGTCAGGCTCCACCCACCTCTCCACAGATCACTGCTTACCTGCAGGATGAGAACAAAGTAGTCGACGGGCTTGCCCCTCTGGTAGACGTAGTGATGGGACGAGCGCTTGTCACTTTCGTTGAACTTGATCTCCTGGATGACGTCGGGGTGGCGCAGGATTCGCAGCAGCACCTTGTCTGAGATCTGAGACGGGTTGAACAAGCTCACCTCTGCGGGCAGACAGGAGGAGGGGGAGATGCAAAGATAGTTTTACTTTAAGGGTGTTAATTGAGACTTTTTAAAAAAATATACACTGCAATACATTTCTGAATGGTGTTATCGTGCAATGCAGGTAAAGCTATATTCTAGAGATGCAGCAACTTGACAGAGTAGCAGGTACTTTCTTGACATCACTGACACATGTGCTTATTAAGTTAATCACCCATGCTTTTGTCTGCAGTACAACATGACAGTTACATAAACGGGTGTGCCAAGTGCATCTGCTCTACAGCATGTGATCCTCCACTTAACAAAGAGGTGAATCACATTTGGAGACATAAATTTTGCGCACTAAATGAATTGAGGATTAAAAGACACAAAGCATTTCATGTTTTATTGACATGAATTAGCATCGATTAGTGGTTTCAAATGTAATAAAGAGCAGCTCTTTATCTGGCTTATGAAAAAAAGGCACTTATTGATAATTATCTTTGGGTTTGGTTTAGTCTGAGAGACAAGTTCTTTTCTGCAGTCTAGTCCCCAGTTTATTAATTAATCATAGATATTTTCTTTCTTTTTGCTTGTTGTCTGCTGGTTATCTTCGCATATCTAAATGAGTGAGCTCTCTTTCATATGATTGAATCAAAGATTAGTTAAAGTCACTTTTAAACAAACATCATTCCTCTTCTCTCTGCTGATATAAGGGTTTGCTGTTTTACATCAGTTGATGTAATTACTTCAGCTTTTTTGACATTAAGTCCACTAATCCATGAATTATTCTTGATAGTCCAAAAAAAACGGGTCTATTATTTAATCAAGAACATACTAAGACATAAAAAAATATATTTTTTTAGAAATTAAGCATCAACACCACTGGCAAATTGGTGAACAATCAGCGTTCTGGCTACACTAGCTCATTCACAGTGATGGTGATTAATCTGCCTCCCGGTTTAAAAAGTGTTGAGAAATGTTTGGTTCATGCTCATTTCTCAACTGCTGCAGGCCGGGCCGGTACAATCAGAGCTCCAGCAGTGTCTTTGACCCCGCCCAAAGTGAGAACAAAGAAACCCTCCACCCTGCAAACAACCCTACCCTATGTAACACACAGTGAGAGGTGAGGCATATATAACTAATGTTGGCATTCATCCACTAAAAAGCAAACAAACTCTTTTTTTTTTACTTTGGTTTACATATTAAGTCAGAAGTTCATCAGGTTTACACAAAAATACAAAAAGAACAGTGAGTTCCTCATGGGCTCTGATGAAATGCTCCCTGGCTTTTCGGGGATTCTTAGCTTCACTTTCACAGCCTGATCATTTTTATATCTTCACGTTTTTTATTTCCTCAGCCTCAATAAACAAATCTACAAAGTGGCAGAATTGCAAAATTCCTTAAACTAATGAAACGGCACATCACATTATGGGATTAAACTGCACTTGTAAAGTACCCTGAAAATCCCTGACTTTCCCTGCATGGACTACAGGTCTTAAACATGAGTGATACTCCAGATATCCAATGCCAGGTATCGACGGCAACAGACATCAGATACAGTCTAAAAGAAGCTGGGTTATGATCCCTGATGTGAACAAGATCACTCAAAACAAGAAAGAGGGGACCAAAACATTCCTGGTTCAAAAACACAACCTCTAGAAAAATGAAAAATTGAATTCCTGTGCGATAAATCAAGAAAGAGAAAGAAAGCAGGAACACAGTCAGCACACTCTGACGTTATGCCTGCAGAGGAGAACACTCTGGCGTGCTCCTGCACCATGGCGTATGTGAGACGAGGAAGTGCTACGTCATGCTAGCCGTGGCTAGCGCTAACTGCTTCTGGCAGTGTCTCAGCTAACGCTCGCTAACCGGACACATTGCAACACGTTCTCAAGTGATTTGTAGCAGCGGCAAGGCATCGCATCCAGCTGGCTAAAGTCCAGAGTGTTCTTGTGGTGGTAAGCACTGGCAGGGATACTGCTTGGATCTCAAACGCATCTTCCAAGTAAATAAACACATGTAAACCAACATGTGAGGACCTGCCTCACTTGTCAGTTGACAGAATCCATCACATCCTGACATCCAGGACAGTCATGCTGCGGCTACATATTGTAGACATATGCTCATATGTACAGGTGGGTTTACAAGTTAAACTTGCACCACTGTCTGTGATTTAGTAATAATGCAACACATGACTCAGTGTCTCTGAATGTGTGTGCTTGCATCAGTCCATTCCCCACCTGTGGCCAGGAAGCGATGAGCGGCCAGCAGCAGCTGGGGGGAGACCTTCACTTTTGATTCGCTCTCATGCTTGAAGGCGGAGAAGTCTCTCTTATTCTTATTGGGCGCCACCTTTTTCCTGGTGCGGTTGTCGGCTGAGAAGTCACATACAAACACAAAGCACACAAAGTTATGGTACGACAATATGCACAGTTTACAGATCCCACAGTAAAAATCACCTCAGCTGTTTATTACTTGATTGTGTCAATATACACGTCTAAACACCTGAAAGTAGTCTGTTAGTCTGAGAGAGAGAGCAATGGAACTGCATATATGAATATTAAAATAATTTACTACTAAAGAAATTAGCCTGTCCTACACAGACAGTGTAGACAAGCTGAGTAGTAAATCAAGTGTTAAACATGACAAACATAAACAAAGCTGTGCTCACTGTAAAGATCCGACTCATCCAGAATCTCTGACTTGATGATCTCCTCGATCACGTCTTCAAGGGTAACCAACCCCAGCACCTCGTAGAAAGGATCTCCCTCCCCCTCGTTGTTCACCTTCTGGACAATGGCCAGGTGGGATTTTCCTGAGTGGAGGGAAGAGGAACAGAGCGATTTTTAGCTGACCAATCCTTCAGTGTTTGCCCTGATTATCCTTCTAGAAGTTGTAAACTATAAAGACAATCATTCACATCAGCATCTGAGCTACAAGTCAAGGCCACAAGCTCGAGCATCAAGCCACAGCTGCTGTGACTGCTGCACCGTGAAAGGAGGAAACACAACAATAAGGACAAGAAAAAGAGCAGAAGAAGGTGTAAACAATGCAGGACCTATAGGCAATATGACATAATCATCATAATCATAATCATTTTTGGTCATTTTTGGCAATGCTGTGAGTGAATAACCTAGTTTAACAACTTGCAAGGCAAGTTCTTGCCAATGTTTCATTAGACAGTGGATGCATTCAACTGTATTTATTAGACCTCATGGACATATGGGTGCAAATAGGTGAGGAATAGTGAATTATTATGATTACGTCTTTCTTCAAATAATATTATTGTAAATTTAAACCTATAAATGTTTTATACATTTATAGACTGTCTCATGTTTCTTTCTTTGACCAGAACAATACACTGAGCGAGGTTTGATGCGTTGATGTGGCTCCTGGTAAATTTCTGCACCAGTGGCACAATCAACTGAGCCACAGGGATCAATGCAGAGCAAGACAATAACATGATCAACATGGTCTCAGCTCTATTCTGCATCTACCACTGATCTTTCATGTCAAAGCATGATCATGAATTGTTTGTTCGACGAAAAAAAGCTTTTCCTACTGCTACTAATAATTGTGTAATACCATCAAACCATGATGTTTTCTGAGTTCGTTAGTGTAGCATGACAAATGTCAAACCGTTGCAGATCATGTGATGCAGCGCTGTGGTTGCTAGGAGGCACTGATGGTAGAGCAAAATATCATTGTTTATTATCTCGCTGCTATCTGCCTCTACATGTTGTTGTGGTGTTTCTGTACGCTTACTGTTGAATCGTCATAACAGCTCGTGGTCTGTACGCCCCAACGTACAACGTACCTCGCTGATAGCAGCTCTAACATTAACCCATCAGCCCACTCCCTCTGCTTGCACCACAAATAGCCTGTTAATGTGTACATGTAGCTACACCTGGGGTTGGGTCCGGACTTTGGCCACGAGTGTTACTGCACGACACAAAAACAGACATGTACACCAAGACAAACGCGCACTCACCCTGCCGAACTCTTCACATGACAAAGTGGCTCAAAGTGCAGATGGACGCTGGCCGGCTGCAGAATCTCAGACCGCCCCCAGTGATGCTCTGAATTATTAATGCTGCTCCTGGAGTGAAGCACTCAGAGGACATCTGGGGGTTCAATCCCCAGGTGGGTGATTTCCTGCCCTCCACCCACAAACACACCGCGCACATACGGGGATACACATGCAAGCGACTGGCTTAAACTACCCTCTGTCTGACATGCTCATGCGCGCACACACACACCATTAAGAGATTGGATTTGAACGGCAGGACGGGTGAGACGATTTGATCCCTAAATATAGGAGCATCTTATTCTCAATCTACCACTAGATCACGAGCTATGAAGTCGTGATGACGATACAAGAGAGGAGGAGAGGTGGAGCGAGCGAGAAATCACAAAGGTCTGTCTGTGTTTCCAAAAAGAGAGCAGCAGATCAATGAGATTTACAAAGAGCTCGTATGACCAGCAATTACAAGAAGACCAAAGGCTTTAAGTGTTTTGTCTTTGCGCCTGTGCGTCCTTGATGTCTGCCTGCATGTCCTGGCAAAGTGGGAGCTGCTGGCACGGCGACACAAACACACTCCGCGCATTCTCAGCTTTGACCTTGCTCGGTTTTCTGACACGAATAGAGCAGCAGGACTTTGAGGAATCCATTTCCCAGGTCTGTGATGTCACGGCGGGAGTTGTCACGGATGGGCGGGTGATGTACTGTATATTTAGTCTGGTTTGCTCAAGTCGCAAAGGGGATGCTGGACAGTCATCGTTGGCTAAGCAACAAGTTACAAACAGTTCTTGCCACTGCTTGGCGACTGATGGGATAGTTTATTTATCCGTCACAGCACAAACTGAATGTTTTCAAGAGGCTTACTCTGTCAAAAAGCCCACATCTGCTTTAATTCATAGTTAATATCCGAGGACCATGTCTAATGTGAACTAAGTATGGACTTGAGAAACATGTCTTTTAAACCCCTGATCGAGCCAAGACCATGTGGACAGGTTTAAACTCACACTGTGGCCAGTTACTGAAAGATGAGTACCATTCAGTCTCAATCTAGTCAGCACAATGTCTCATACTGTGACTCAAGACGTCCCAGGTCAGTCCTAAGGGTCTGTATCAGTTAGACTGAGCCAGCGGTGAAGGTCGGCGGAGTAAAGGTGATAAAACAGGTGATTTTCAGGTGCGCTGCTGTGTGCTGACACGAGGACAGTCGCGCCTCCTCCCGTAATGTTGCGCATCAATACAAAGCGGCTGTGTGATGTGAGGAGATCAACAGATGTGTCTAAGTTAAATTAAAACCAATTAAGTCCGCAGACATTTGTGAATAATCTTGTCTGTCTGACTCTCCGATCAAATCACAGTGATTTTTACCTAATACCAGTCTCTTGATGGGTCACCTCCCGCCACCAAAGTCCTGTTTCATTGACATCACCTCAGGGAGGTCTGGTATAACTTCACGTGACCTTTAAGGTGTGATTTGGCCAGGATGGAGAACATTAGTCAACAGCGTCCCACGGTAAGAAAGCCTTTCGAGTACATTCATTAGCTGATCGTTGTTCATTCCACACAAGATCACTGTAGCAACCAAAATAGAGACATCATGTAATGGAAAAGGCACTCTGCGTGTGTGTGTGTGTGTTAGACCTCTCCCTGTGGTGCTGAGTCAATATTTCAGAGGAAGTAGGACCCCGGGGGACATACTTACCCCCAGTTACTGGAGAGTCACTTGAGCGTCTATTGACTCCTTGAGGACACACACACACACACACACACACACACACACACACACACACACACAGAGTGTAGAGGGAAGTTCAGCCAAGCACAGGCTGCTTCATGTGTTCAGCGTCTGACCTGTGTCAGCTGAGTCTACAATTAAAAAACCCACAGAGTCACTGAGCTCCTGTGCGTCTGTAGCTGCTGATTTTCGGGCCTGACTGTGTGTTCGCCAGCGCAGCACGCTCACCTCAGGCTCACACAAACACAAACAGCTGTCACTTTTCAAACTGAGAATCTGACTCGACAGGAAAGTGGGGGTTTTTTTCCTATTATTCGGTACAGATCCATCCCTCCATTGTTCTCCCTTTGTGCAGACGGTGAGCTGAAGTGACACTGATCCGCCGTCAGTGTTTCTTGACCTTGTCCAGTGTTTCCTGGTCCCTCTGAAGTCACTCGGTTTTCATATAAACCTGCTGATCCTGGATTAATTGCACTGCACTCATACGTGCACGCATCACAGCTTTAAATTTGATTTGGCATTGTGCTTTGGGGGAGGATTTGAAACTCAACAGAAAGACACAGAGTTATGATTGATTGTATTTATACAAAACATTTATCAAGGTCTTTTATGGCTCGAGGGCACTTGATTATCTGGACAGGAGGAGCCGAGCGACCATGCTCCGCCTGCTGAGCCACAGATGTCAGAGCTGAGGTCATTTCAGACTGAATACAAGTAAAAAGAACTACAAGAAGAAAAAATATAGTAACTTCTCACTGAATCAGTGCATGACTTGTAAGAAATGCGGTTTAGCTCAGCCTCCGTTGTTGTTGTCTACCATATGTGGCGTTACATCATGCTCTCCTTCTTGCCTTCCTACGCCAGCGTCCTTATCTCAATGGTTTTGTAATTTGCGACATTTTTTGCTATAACAACTCCATCTTTCTTTCTGTCTTTCTATCAATCTTCAAATGGATTACTTTCATTATTATAGTCCAACTGATAATCATTTGATCATTTGGCCCAAAAAATGTCAGAGTGAAGTCTTTCTTCAGCTTGTTTGTTATTTGAAACCCCAAAGATATTCCGTTCACCATCGTGCAAGACAACAATACGCTGCGGATCATCACGACTGAGAAGCTGTAACTGGGACAGGTTTGTGATGTTTGAGGAGAAATCTTGTTACTGATTCATCTTCTGTAAATCGACTCATGGTTTCATCCAGCTCCCAACAATTCAACGCTGCTGCAGGGGCGACCGTTTTGTTCATTTCGTTATGTTTGTTGATCAATGCGGGCATTTTGCGTTTAATAAAATGTTTTGGACAAGACGAGAACAGGGCGAACCCCGTGAGAGTGTAGGGAATAGAACAATTTGACAAAACAGGAACCAAGAAACACACTGACCTTTGTCACAACTCTGTCAACTCTGCTGAGCTTCAGGCTGCAGCTTCTCTTTTTTTTGACTGAACATTACACAACGTGAACAAGCAAGTGAACAACACCTTTCCCCCACATGTAACTCTCAACACGTCAGGTTCCTGTCTTCTGGTTCTAGTTGAGTATCGACTCACTGATTTAAAAGACTGAAGGTTTGTTTTGTTTCCCTCGGCCTGGTTTCTTCTTTAATTGAGCTGAATCCGTCCATCACTGCGCTCTCCCTGCACACTCACACACAGATATTCCCAGCAGGACGGGTGACCTTACAGTCTGTTTCTCTGCCCTCTGGCTCGTCGGTCACCAGCCTGCGAGCCGGCCTGTTTGTTGACATGAAACATCGGCGACAAAAGGACGGGGGGGGGGGGTGATGAGTCTCTATGGGAAAGGAATGCCACACGCAAACCACCCACGCACAAAACACAACCGGCCGGCCACATATCAGCAGCACCGACCAGCGCCACCGACTGCAAAAACATGCGCGCTGTGAGGGGATGAAACGAAAACGCATGGCTGCAAATATGCATGCACATCCACACACACTTGCATAATTACAGTACACACACACACACACAAAGGCTTGTTGTGTGGGACTGGTCAAGCTCTTCAGACCAGTTTTTCCTGCTAAAACTCTGGCCCCGTGCAGACAGATCTGCTCTAATTTCAAGGACCAAGGCTGTACAACGATGGATGAGATGCTCATATTTTGTTTTTCACATTAACTGCTGATTGTTTTGGAAACAGCAACCATTTCTCTGCATCTCATGTCAACACGCTCGTGTTTTTGGCCGCAGCAGAGGCTGAGCCATGTTTTCGGTTGCACTCAGATTTACGATATCACTGCATAAAAAAAGAGAAAGTGAGTGAGGAGATGAAATGTAAACCCTGAAGTCCGAGTTGTAAAATCCGGACTCAAAGGTGATTAAACCGCACTCTGATAAACCCTCACCATGGCTGCGGCTAAAAAAACACATCATTCATTATCAGTTGCATGTTTACATGACTACTTATTCTTTCATATGAATTTGACTCTTTGATTCTGGTTCAATGTCAGAAAACGATGCAAAATGTTCATAACAAATCCTCAGAAAACCAAAGTGACTTCTCCGAATATCTTGTTTTGTCTGACCTGCAGCCCAGAAAGCCTGTATGAAGCCGTTTGTGCCGGTTTTTGCAGAAAGTGCGTTCGTATTGAGGCGTTTATTAAAGTGGCAGAACCAAAACTTGGATGCTCAAACGTCTTCAGGGTCCAACATTTTCAATGAAGCTCAGCCCTGTTGCCAACAAGTCAATATAATCTAAAACTGAAACGCCCCCGACCCGATCTGCTCATACAGAATAGCTTTTAGCATGACAGGAATCCCGTCACTCAGCTTTTACGGGCCCAGTATTAAGTAATGTGATGTGTATCAAAGCCTCAGGTCAGACAAATGGACAAGGCAGCTGTGTGTGTGTTCTGGTGAGGGACATGCAGTCATTTCTGCTGAGCCGCTCTTCCTTCATGCTGACTGATATCATTAATGGCGGACAGCCTAGAAGTGTTGATGTGACACACACCAAACGCACACACTAAGTCAAAGTGGAATGGACTACAACTGCCCTGTCAGCACTTCGGGCTACAATGGCGACACAGGAAGAGACAGAAAGGCAGCGGGCGGCCGATAAGAACGCGGAGAGAATCAGAGCGAAAAGTGGCCGCTGCTGATTGAATGAGGGACGGTGTTAATGAGGGATTGTGTTGTCTAGCCTCGCCCAGACCTGATGTCAGCACACTCCTCCACAGAGCAAAGACGCATCAAAGGACTGCAAGTGATGATCGGTGTGCTGCAACACACTAATGATTGTTGTTATATTAAGAAGCAGTTTGAAGCCAAAGTGTGCAACTCCATCAGTTTCATTTCCAACCCAGTTATTGATTTTTTAATAATTTGCCTAAAATAATGGAGGGCTTTGGCTTAACGTGTGACAAAGAATGTGACATTAGTAAAGTCTTTTACAGCAAACGAAAGTGCCTCGGGACTGCCACAGACAATGTAAGAACAGATCTCAATGGCTGGCATTAAATCAGTAACAGATAAAAGAAATATCAGTCAGTTTTCAGACGCTGTCGTTTGCAAGAATGAAAATAAAATGGAACCTGAATCAATCGTGCAGGTTTTATCTTCTACAAATGAAATCAGAGCGCTGCAGACAGGGCAGTCAGCTGACGTGTGTGTGTGTGTGTACGCGCTTGTGTGTGTGTGTGTGTGCGTGCGTGCGTGCATGCATTTAGTCTCTGTAGCTCAGCAGAACACCTGAGGGGTTGTATCTTAAAAATAGAAAGTCAAATATTCGTCGTCACACACAAGTTCCTGCAGAAAAATGACAGTGGCGGGGGGGGCTTCAGAGAGCTGTTCGACAGGACAGTTGCTGTTAGTTCTACACATGCTAACAAACACTTCTGTGAACATGTGTGACAAGGACAACTGAATCATTTCAGACCCCTAAATGCAAGAGTTTAAATCTAATTAAGCTTTCTTATGGAACCCATCGTCGCTTTAGCCAATTTAAATAAATCCACTTATTACCTAATGCTGGATATAAATAATGTTCCTCTAATGCATATCATAACAACAACAACAAATAATGATAGCACCGCACCCATTTCTGACGCTTGCACATCTCTGTTTGTGTCTGAAACACTTTGGTGTTTGAAAACTCAAACAGAGTGGTGTGGGAGCCGAAATGACGACATATCTCCAAACAAAGCACTGATAGTTGATTCTGTGGCATAAATCTGATGAGTTTCAGGTCCAAACAGAAAAAAAAGTTATTTTAGGTACACGCACTCTTTATGAAATCCTATATTTATAAGAGAAGTACATCATTTGGGGGTGAAAATGAGCAGAAGACATCAGATATTTATTCATTTTGTTTGTTAAGAGCAAGTATGTGGAGTGGATGAGGATCAAAACCCTTCAGCAATTACTAAAACAAAGCACGGTGCCGCATCTCCGTGGCCTATTTCCTGCTTCAACTATTCATCAACAGCTTTCAGTGAATAATTCAGGAGGGACCTCGCAGTGATTCCTTGACGTTCACTTATCTGGAAGATTCTCGTTTTGCGAGTCCTTCCATGTTTTCGCTTTCCTGGCACGCCTCCAACCGTTCTTACATAATGACCGCGCTCCACAAAACTTCTTCTCTTCACAAATAAAGACCACTGGTGTTTTAACGCATGAAACCGTTGCCACGTGCGGCTGAAAGTGCTGTTTCCTTGACAGTCAAAACAAAAGAAAATAAAGAATGAGGACAGATGGGCAGCGACACAGAAACAGGATGAGTGGAGGTAGAGATGGAGGAGAGAGAGAGAGAGAGAGACACACCCATCACACAAAGGGAGGAGTGGAGATTCAGGTTCCGCCCTGTGACAACAACTTATCAGGCTGAGATTGGCTGAGTCTTTCACTCAATGTTGTAAAACTCAGCGTTCCTTTATACTTCAAAACGGGCAGACAGAGTAAATATTGCCGGACTTCAGCTTCTTAAGGAGTCAGGTTCACAGTGAGGATTTGGGTTAAGGGTCAAGATTAGAACTGAGATTAGGTTCAGATGAGATTAAGAGTTCAGGCGAGGGGCTGAGGGAGGCATGTAGTAAATGGAGGCGTTCTGATCTGTGTGTATGTGTGTGTACAAATACAAAGGTGATCGAGGTCAGTCTGTGGGAACACATGACAAAGTTAAGGATAAAGAAGCAAACCCGATCTGTTCGTTCACTGCCTGTGAGACTGAGGGCAAAATAAATTCATTCACTGAACTTCCATCTTTGTCCGTAGCAAAGGCCAGCGTATGAAACATTAAAGCAGCAGTCTCACATTTTAGCCACGCGACCCTCACTTTCACTTTCACATTCTGCGAGTAAGTCAATAACAGTCAAAACGACTCGCCTGTTAAAGTGTTTTCTGAAGCTGTGCCAGATTCAGCAGGTACAGTTCTGCTATTTCAGATATTTCACCAACATTTGGGTAAGCACTGGAGGTTCGCTTTGACATTCATGCTAAACTGCAAATTTGGTGACTTATTTGACTCACTGTGTGATCATCTGGCTGACAAAATGCCACATAAAAGTGAAAAACTACCATGACACACTTCCAGAGCCCAAGTGATGAAGTGCAGACAAGCAAAATCTGCGACTGTTCCCTTTGCAATCATGAAAGAGAGCAAAAAGCATCATATGTTCACACTGAAGAGGAATGTTTGGGATTTCTTCTTGATGAATGACTTACTCATTTGTCAAAATTCAACCAATTCAATTATCAATTAATCGTGGATCAGCTGATTGTTTGCACAGTGAACTCAGTGTTGTGAACTCCCTTTAGAAAACCCTCCATTTGTACCAAAATCAAGCCACTTATTGAAGCAATCAGCTTCACTGGGAGCTGCTGAGAGGTTTTTGAGATATACCGCTGCCTAACAGACAAACGGCCATTACACTGTAGCACACAGAACAGGGTCCTAAAGGCCGGGCCGGCCGGCCTGATAAGAGCCCAAATACTGATAAACAACAGACAATGCAGACAGTCGCGACAACCACAAACCAAACAAAACATGTGTCCATTTCCTGAGAGGACTGAAGTGTTTACGGTTTAACTGGAATGTTGGTCTTAGTCTTTAAGTAGACCTCCCTGCTGACCCACATCCAGTCTGATCTAGATACAATACAGCTGTGTTTCAGTGTCATGGTATGGCTCGGCTCGGCTCAGCTCGGCTCTTTTGTTGGATTCCGTTCTCAAACACTCATTGATAGTACCTCACACTTAAGCGAGCTGAGCCGATACGAAATGGTGGAGTGAAAACAACGTAGCGCACTGCTGACAGGTCAGAGATGATGATAACTCCAATCATCACATGCGTGACACAGACATCCTGCACAATGATCAGATCTTTTTATTCACTAGATGAAGATTTAAAAAAAAAAAGAGCGGATGTCCTCCATCGCTCCATTTTGACATGATGTCACAGAGGTTTAAACTGGCATCTCTAGGACGATCTACAAAGAGTCCTGCCTACGTTGAGGCGATGACAGCTGCAAAATCGAGAAAAGAGCAAAAGCACATGGGAGTCGTGTTGTGTCGAGCCGCGATGTGCCATGCAGTGGAAACAAAATTCTGACAGCACCCGACAGCTGCTCAACACCGTTATCTTAGAGCCGTCCAGTGGCTTTGTGTTCAACCAGCTCAATCAATGATTATTTTCAATATTGGGAAATCTGTGACAGCAAGAAAGCCCATCAACATTTCTCAAAACCCCTTGTTTTTGATATAAATGGCTAACATGTTATCAGCGGTGAATAAAATTAAATGAAAATTTTGTTTTTTGTCTCTTTTCAATACAACTGCATTGTGTTTGGGCTGTGCCTTCATCATTAAAACGAATTATTACTGTAAATAATAAAAAAACTGGTATAATACATAATGCGCAAAGGAAAGATTGTCCTCATCACTTTTGTCTTGATGCTTTCCTGATATTATTTAAAGGAGGCGGTGTACCTGAGGCAGCGATGTAGGCTAATGTAACAGACTACTAGAGGGTACAACATGTGACAGTCTGTTGACAGAGTGCAATGAGCCTCCAGTGAATTCATGCTTCACTTGTGTTTGTGTGTTTTCTAAATTACGCCTTAAGCCCAGCGTGCATGAATCCGTCTGCATGTAACGACGATTGAGAACGAGAGGCACAACTTGGTGCCGTAGATATTCAGCTCGTAATCTTAGTCAGGCTCTTAAACTCGTTCTACAACTTCCTACAAAGTGCACCGTCTTATGTAGACATAAATAAAGTTGCCTCATTCTCTTTGATGTCTGCTGTTTCTATTTCCTGCAATGACAGTCAGCGTGTCATTAAAATTTCATCTCATCTAATAAGGTCACTTCATAGACCGTCTGAAAGGTCACATCACGTTGGCTGAAAAGGCTGTTGAGTACACAAACACACACGAGCACTCACGCGCACAGTGAAGGAGAATGTCAGTCTATACAGTTTTGATGACTTTCATCAGAACTGAACCCGCTCCTCGCGAGCTTAAACCGTGGGCCGACCGAGGAATCCGATGAAGTAGAGCACAAGCTAAAGAAACCCGTGTGTACACAAGCTGACACTGTTGGATGCCATCGCCGTGGTAACTGATGCCAAGCGGCGAGTAAGAGGAACTTGAGATGTAAGCAGGGAGTCCGGTCAGAGAAGAAGCAGGGGGCAGGAGGCAAACCAAGCCTGCGCGTTACCACGTCAACACGGTCCCAGCGTGGAGGCCAATGTGGTTTTTAAAAAAGTGTTGAAACATACAGAACTATATAAATTCAGAGTAAATGATTTAATGAACTGTCTACTAGTAATCTCAACGTGCATCGGTTAACTTTGTGAACATTTTGTAATTTATCATTATTCTGAGGTTTTTAAAAATTGTTTATTTCTTGACCAGATTTGTGTCTTCCTCCTCTAACTGAACACGTCATACACAGCAGTGGATTCTCATAACAACTTACAGTAAATCTCTCAGCCAAAGTTGGCTGTTCTAACTCTCTAAGCAGCCGGACGTGTGTGTGTGTATGTGTAGGCGCTGCAGCTTGTTGCCAAACCCTCCCACCACACCAGCCAAGCCTACTAAGACAAGCCGCAGAGCCATTTCTTGGCCAAAAGTCACACAGCGACACTACAGCATCTCAAAAGTCAATCTCGAGCAGCTGATCGGAGATGAGCGCAAAGTAACAGTGAAACATTTGAATTCAGACACGGCAGTGTTAGGATGCATTTACTGACACATGACCACACGTGCAGGAACACAGCTCCTGGCAAGGTTCGGCAAAATTTTGTCTTAAAGTCAATTACGGACAATCAGTCATTCCTCACTGTGCTGAGATACAAAGACAGCAAGTTTGTGTGTGTGTGTGTGTGTGTGTCTACTGTCTGTGGTCTGTGACCTTGAGACAAGATCCCTGAGAAAGGAAAAATATATCCCCGCGGGGGATGGCGTCAGTGTGTGTAAGTCCTCCTGAGAGAGGCAGTGTGCACATGTGTACGTGTATTTGTGTCTGTGCGTGTGTGTGTGTTTGTGTTGAAAGAGGAAAAGCAGCAAAGCAGCGAGAGAACTGAAACTGGGAAGTGTTTTTGATATCACAAACCTGACCGAGGTTACGTTTGATTCCTAAACAAAAGCCTTAATGCTTTTCAGCATTGTCATTTTAGTCAGAAACACGGCTTAAGACTGACAACTCTCGACAACTCCCTTGTTATGTTCTGACTTAAGACTCAGTACATAGCAAAGGATAAAGATGGCAGCCGCCTGCCTGTCGCCAAGTTTAAATCTAAAACTAATATGTACGTCTTCATTATCAAACACTCAGAACTTACAAGAGGCTGGTGGACAGAGACTACTTGATGCTCACAGTGATCACAGCCACTTGATGTCAGTTTCAATGCTGGACGCTGAACTTCATGCTGACACGCTGGATAAGAGCATCAGTAAAATAAAAATCATATACTGGTGGAATACACACACAGTATTCCTGCACCTATCTACTATTAAAGTAGTGAGCATTTTGTGGACTTTCAATGCAAACATTACGGGTCTTCCAAAGACAGATATAGCTTTTATTGCTTGGCCTACTCCACCAAGAGGTCAAAGGTCAAGCTCAGCTATAACCTCCCTAATCTCCTCAAAACAGTTTGGGAAACATATCACCCTCTACCTTGCAGAGCACCTTAAGACTCCCACAAACCTTTCTTAAACTCCTCCAGCATCGAGTCCAGCTTGGTGTCGTGGAAGACAAAATGGACCGGATGGTTGTAGAACTTTGTGATGGTCTTGAGGGTGGTGCAGTCGTCCGGGTCAACGAAGGCTAGATCCTTGACAAACAGGATGTCCACGATGTTGGAGCGCTCGTCCTCATACACAGGTATCCTGGTGTATCCGCTCTCCATGATCTCAGACATGGTGTTGAAGTCCAACACGGCATCACTGTGGATCATGAAGCAGTTGCTGATCGGCGTCATGACATCCTCCACTGTTTTAGTCCTGAGCTCCAGCGCGCCTTGGATCATGTTGAGCTCCTCTTTGACCAGGTCATTGTATGGTTCCGTGACTTTCAGCATTTCCACCAGCTTCTCCCTGTTGTACACAGTGCCGATCTCCTGGCCCAGGACGCAGTCCAGGATCTTGCTGATAGGCCACGACAGAGGAAAAGTCAACAGCATGAACAACTTGGTGACAAGGATGGTGTTTGCGCCAACTGCCAGACCGTGGCGGGAGCACAGCGCCTGCGGGACGATCTCACCGAATATAACGATACCAACAGTGGATGCGACCACAGCGCCGACCCCGGACTTGGTGAGGTCGTCCAAGAGGATGGTAAGGGTAGTGTTGACCAGGACGTTTCCGAGGAGCAGCGAGCAAAGCAAGTAGTTGCCCTTCCTGCGGATGGGCTCGATCTTCCGCGCGTACTTCTTCTCCTTCTCGGTGCCGCAGCTCTGCACGATGCGGAGCTCCATCGGGTCCAGCGCCATCAGCCCCAGGTTGAGCCCGCTGAACATGCCGGACAGCACTAGCAGGAAGGAGATGAGGATCACCTGCAGCCAGATGGGCATTAAGGACTTTTTCTCCTCCACCACCCGCAGTCTGCCGTCTTTATCGTCCAGCAGGTACCACCTCTGCTCCTTCTCATCCCTGTCGCGGACGCACAAGCCGAACACCTTGACCGCCTCGCTCTTGCGGAGCTGCTTGATCCTGAGGTTGACCACCCCGGAGGTGTTTTGGTTGCTCACCTCCATGGACCCTGACACTACTATATCCTTCGTGAGCTCGGAACAAGTCCTATTGAAGGAGAACGTGACTGCGCCCAGAGCATCATCCTCTTTATTACTGGAGTAAAGTTCCGTGAAGCCGATGAGCTTCGAGCTGTCCGGGAACAAGTGGAGCCCGTAGAACCTGAAGAGGGTGTCGCTGCCCTCGATCACCTGAATAACCCCTCTCTCGGTGGTCTCGGCCGGTGTGTCGCTCCTCTCCAGCCTCATGCCGAGTATCCGAGTGACGTCCCTTGACTCCGAAACCACCGCCTCGGCCTGCCTTCCCGCAAGAACACAAGAAAAGATGAATAAAGTTAGCGTAAACCCCCGTCCACTCGAGTCTATCGCCATGTTTGTTTCGCTCTCTGCGAACGGGGGAACTGACGTCACCTACTCGTTTCCACAAGCCCAGCCCCCTCTTTTGCATACCTGCATATATTGACAGTGCAGCCAATCGCTGACGGAGATGTCACCAGAAAAACTTGATCGAGCCCCCTCGGTTTTCATTTTTAAGGTCGGCTGATATTTTTTCTTTTAAGGTCGAGTACGTGGATTTCGCTTACATCCCTTTCCACTCTGATAAATTTTATACTTTTTACTTATACTTTTTGTGAAGCATATATAATGGAGTTTTGACACCACGGTTACGAAAATGATTTCATTTTATTTGATGTAGTTTTTGCGTTCGCATTTAGTTCATGAGAGCCATGACTATATGAAATAAAAATATAAATCAATAAATACCATCTCTTGTTGCTTGTTCATGTTTTTGCGATTGGACCAAATACAGATTACATTCACACTAAGTGCAATTACATTTGCCAAGTTGATTGACACAGTCCATTAATATTAACATTCATTTGGAAAAAAAAGTGCCACACAACACCAATAATAACAATATTCCACCCTTACCTCCAGTTACAATTTCAGATTTGCATTTGAAGTTTACTCCACTACTGTACGTCTCTGTTGACAGAAGATGGTTTTGGGTGAAGGAGTACAAACAGATTGCAGTTTACAGTTGAAGCGTGTTTCTTTACAGTTTCAGTTTGCAGTTTAAAACATGACCCCACTGTGGTAAAAGGTGGGACTATAAGAACCTATGACTGTAATGTGTGTATGAGTGACAAAGCAGAGACAAGATAGACAGAGAGCACCAAAACAGACAGTCGTGTCAGTTCTTCCCTCTGACCTGTGCACTGTCTGGCAGAAAGGTCCTACCACCAGTTCTCTTGAACAAAGACCGAACAGCTAGAAAACAAACTATATCTGACCTTTGCGTGAGACTTTGCGCTTGGCTTTGTTCTGTAAGTCATAGGAACTTTAAATGGAGAAGACTAAAAGAGAAATGATCAGAGTGAAGAAGGATCATAAGGGTCAAAGTGACTTCTGACTGTCCTCTTTTCCTTTTGAAGCGACAGCACAGATTGTCTTCTCTACTGACAACAGAGCTCCATCTTGTGGTCAAATCACTCACAGTGCAGCCTGACAGGCAAGTGTGAAATAAATTATACTCTTAACAGAAATCAGCTTGACTTCTGAGTAGCAAGCCTTACATTGAGTGCAACATCCTCATCAAAGATTATTGTTTTAAAAAAGTGAACTTTTGTCCTGATGGAGACAGATCATGGTCACTGCAGCTTTGACATTTCCGTGCATTTACAATTTCATCATTATCATCATCATCATCATCATCAAAGAACTCAAAGTCTGCAATGTTTCATGTCCTCTGTTGGAGATTAAAACAACAACAACAACAACAACAACAACAACACAGGGATTTATTAACTCTTGAACCATTTGGAGGCTCGAAGGGGCCAATTCACTTTCTGGCATGTCATAATCGTTAAAATACAATCGTTTTAGAAATGATGACAAATTAGCTCTGTAAATTATGAATACAACATTGTGGCCACAATTATCTTATATTCTTTATTTTTACTCCAAAACATTTTCCATTGACTCTTATTCAGGTTTAGCAACAGAAACCTTATTTTTATCACTGTATCACTGTTTATAGTACAATCATCATTCACTTTGCAGCAGTCTGTTAAAGCCCTTGTTTTAGTCACAGGGTGGGGTCCATTTTCCTTATCTCTAATATAAACATCATAGGAAATGATTAATCTAAAAAAATATAGCTTTAATTCAAAATCTGTAGCAATAATGATTTCATTATTCCAGTAAACTGATTGTTTATTGGGTTGGCTGTTTACAAGCTTTGATCTGATCCACTCAGCTAAACTTAGTGGAGCCAGTGAGCCAGTTTTATGACCAGGCCAACATGTATTTTATAACTACATAACAAATGATGCAAACAGTATGTGAGTGATGCAGGTGTACAAATGTAAACCTTTATATGTTGTTAGTTTCAGGAGACACTGCTCAACACAAAGACCTCAAACTACAGAGGCAGTACTCCAGAAGGAGGGAGTTGTATTCATTAAAAGTAGGAGCAGAACAGGAGATGGAAAGGCTCAAAGAGTGGCAAAAATGGAGGGGAGAGAGGAGGGGAAAAGGTATTAGTGGCAAACAGGGAGAGACTGACAGTGGCACAGAGGTGGGACACTTCCAGGAAGTCAGCGTGGAAGGAATCATCCAATTTATTACGGTCATACAACCGGATACATAGCAATAAGGCAACCATTCCAGAGACAAACAAACCATCCAGCAACCAGTTGGAAATAAAGAAACAAACACGTGAAAACCATCTTGACCTAATCTGACCCAAACTAATATAACCCAGCCTAATCCAACCCAAATTAACCTAACCCAACATGATCTCCCCTCACCCCTACTAACTCTACTAAATCGAATACAACCTAAAATATCATAAACCTTATCTAATCCATCTGAACTGGTATTTTTGTGTTCACTGACCAGAAGGGGGCATGTCAAACATAAAAATGGGCCATATATAGAAGACTGGTTCACCTAGGAGAGGTAAGATCCCCCTGCAAAACCTACAACCTAAGGCAGGTACAGCCACGATTACTTGCTCTGTTTCCTGCTGTGAGCAGGCACAGTATGCAACAACATTAACTATAGAGTAAAATAACAGTATCCTATGGTTTGGTTAAGTTTAATTTAGAGGCAAGTGATAGGTCATAAAAAACTAGGGTTAGGTAAAGTTAGGTGTTCAAAGAAAGATAAACTGACTATTGATCAAGGAAATATTGCTCTGGTATCAAAGTCAGAGACTTTGGACCAGTTTGCTTCAGTTTAATGCAGGCTGGAAAAGATGCAACAACTGCTTGATCAAGGTTAAGTATAAAGTAAGCCCTGCTGACTGCTGAGACAAGATGAATCACTTTAGAGTCAGACACTTTGTCCACACCAGCGTTGACCTGGAGAGGCTAAGCAGGTTAATACATTGCTACACATGGAAAAAATCCAGGACAAGCCTTGCCTCCATTTCCTCAACCTTCAGACTGGAACCTGTTCATGACTGCTAGGGCTCCTCTGACATTGTATCATCTGCAACCAAAGCAACTACAGTTCCTCCAGTCTGCTGATTCATTAGTCCTCTCAGCTAATTTGCCCTGAAAATGGTTTACTGCATCTTAACATCCTCCACCTCATTCAGCATATAACATCATATGTCTTCACAGCATCTGATCATCTATTTTCAGCCTCCTTTAGTAACTACTCTAAACCCTCCATCATCTCCTCCACTGGGACCTAAAAGACACTTCAGCAGCTCTACTCACTGAGGAGACTCTTGCCCTGCAGGAGGCGTTGCAGGAGCCTATGTTGCCAGAGCAAGCAGATACAGTAAGCGGCTGCAATATTTAGCCTGATGGTTTCCTTTGGTTCACACTTAGCAAGAATAGCAAGAAATAAATATCATTAATTTCAGTGATTTGTGTCTGTGAATGTATTTTCTTGATATTTTTTCAAGTAAGGAGCTGCTAATAGAGACTATTGTCTCCAAAACAAACTGCATATTAATAAGTCTAATTTATGCTGTTATATACAGAGGTGTAACAAATAAAACTAATATATAGATGTAGATGCTTCAATACAGGACCCTAAAGGATCTGATAAATATGGAAATAAGTCTGACAAGCAGCACCAAAGCTGTGTTGGAGGCTCAAAGTGGACAAATGTACCCTTTTAGAGCATTAAAACACAATGTAATGCACCTGAGTGCAGTATGTACATGATGTAAATGTACACATTATGGGCACCTTCCACCTCAGATTAAGAGGAAGGACAAAAAGAAGACAAAAGAAGGAGAAGAAGACACAGGAAAAGAAGAAATGAATCCTGTGATGCAGAGATTTCAACAAAATCTGAGGCTGTTGCTGGAAATCCAGTCAACAGTATGTTGAATATTCAGGATACTTTATGTTGACAGCCTTCTTTGAAGCCAAAATCCTTCACTTATTAAGTCCCTTTATTTTATCCTAAATAAAACTGGGTCTGACAAAATCCACAAACATGGTAGCAGCATTCATAAAGTTGTTGAGCGGGCTCTAAAACAAACACAGAGCTGTTTTCTACTCATACAATGATGACAAATTACTGTTAAGGTAAAGGTCAAGCGTGGTGACACATTTTGTAAACTGCAACTCTGGGTCTTGCTGTGACTAAACCAACTCGGACTGTATTCTGTGAAAGACTACTGACAAAAGCAAGAAAGACAACATCACTAAATAAATGTTAAATAATCCCAGCATGTGTTTTCTGGCAATGACCTGTGTCATATGATCATTTGAAGAAACCATGGTGCAGTGGGACTGTAACTACATGGGTGATGTGAATATGATGTATATAAAATAATAGTAAAACACTGACAATGAGCATTTTCTTGCATGATTGGTACTTTTGCCCATAATATTTTCATAATTTGGTCTGGTCTGGTTTTACTTTTCCTGAGGCAAAGGATCTAGTCTCTGCCATAAAATCACGCAAGATACACTTTGACTTTTAAAAAAGGAGATATTGGTTAAAATCTGAGCATTGAGCATTGTAAATAGTGCAGTCATGTAAAAATCAAACATGCTGTCTCTGGTGTATTCGGTTACCACATGAAGAGTACAGTAAAGATGAGGCTGAATGATCCTGAATGATCTCAACCAAACAATCAAAACTGAGCATCAGACCCCTCTGAATAAATCCCAATTTTGAATGTAATGTCACTTTAAAACACACTTGTGACACAGGGGGCAAAAAGATACCCTGGAGAGACTTACAAGGAAACACAACAGAGTCAAAACGGAAAGCAAAGAACAAGAGAGAAACTTGGCACAATCAGAAAAAGACAACAAATTACGGAACTGAAAAAGAGAAGTGGAAGGATTATAAGTGTTTTGAGGATGAGAGAAAAGGCCGAGCACACAAATTAATTAGGAGTATGTGAGACAGTATAGGAAACACTAATATATATGGCTAATCAGTGCTGAAAAGTGACAAAATATATTTACTCAAGTGCTGCACTTAAGTACAATTCTGCGGTGTCTTTGAGTATTTCCGTTTTATGCCACCAAATACTTTGACTCCATTACACTTCAGATAGAAATAATGTTTGTTTTACTCTACAACATTTGTTTCTCTTTAGTCACTGGTTACTTCAAAAACTAATAAAGAATGCCATCTCTGTCAAATTTTAACTGACTGTATCAGTCAACTGTGCAATTTAAACTCTCAAGTGCAATGCACTTCTCTGCTTCCTAATATCTATCTAATGTGACGACCCCTCCTGGACACTAGGTGTCCCTGTTTAATGTTCCCCTGCAGGTGCTGAATGGAGGGATCATCTGGGGTATGAGCTACACCTGGGCCCAGTGTACTCCCTGGATATATAACTCATTTACCCTGCATTGGATCTCACTATTTCTCTTTCTCTGGGGGAGATTCCATCTCCCAGCCCAAAATGGGACGGCTGACGTTTTTCATGTGTTCTGGTTGTACTTGGTTTTGGCTGACGTTCTTTTTGCTGAAGTAAATTACTTATTTTTTGGTTGCTACACCTCGTCTCCCCCATGTTGTTACAGTTGTTGAGCCAGGCTGTAACAAGTGGGGGCTTGTCCGTTCCTTGATGATCTGGTTTGGCCTTGTGGAGCACAGGTGATTATGCTGCATGATGAGCAGGAACTGTAATTTAGAGCGTGAAGTTGCTTGTAGTCTGTGATGTGCATCACTTGTATTACTGAGTGCACAATCTGGCTGTTTGGGGGGGGCATGAGTGTGGCAAGCTGGTTATTTTGTTGTTATGCGTTATGTTAAGCAGCTGTTTTTGAGAAGTAGATGATTGCAGGGTTGTAATCCTGGTTCTATTGTAAATTCAGCAGTTTCATGAACCATGGCTAGTGTGGAGGACTTTTTGAGGTCTCCTTCTGAGGAGTTATTGGACTGTTTTTTCAAGGGAGCAGTTGATAAAGGTGGCAGAGCACTTCAGCTTGGAAGTTAGTGATAAAAGGAAAAGAAGAACATTAAAGCTATCATTAGAGCCAATTTGTTTGAACAAGGTGTAGTCAGACCTAAGATGCGTGCGGTTGGGCCAGGTTTAAAAAATTTTGATGCAGCTGATCCAACGGAGACTGGTTTAACCTTTTGAGCAGAGAAAATAATTGCTCCTATTGTAAACAGAAATCGAAAAATTGGCCGTTGAGAAGTTGAAGAGGGAAGCAGAGATTAAAAGACCTGAGATGGAAGAGCGAAGGCTGAGTTCAAGTGGTTCCGGAAGTATAAGACTTCAGGATCTTTTGATGTGGCCAGTCATACCATTTCTCCAGATGTTCCTTCCAGTGTTTTTCCTGGAGAACACTTGAAACTTAGATTGAATGGCAACCTTGAGCATTCTGATTTCTCTGCATTTGTCCCCGAATAGCCACGTGTCTTTAGAGACTGGGGTCAAGGTACCAGTAAAAATTTTGAGAGATACTGGGGCTTTCAATTCATTCATTGTAAGTTCTGTACTTCCTTTTCAGGATGGGTGCCCATCCTGCTTTACTAATCCAAGGGGTTGACATCATTCTGGGAAATGACCTGGCTGGTAGTCGTGTGTGGGCTGAGGGTTCACCATCACCTGTAGTTACATCTTTCCCCTCTGTTGAAATACCTGATGAGAGTGCACTGATTTTCCCTAATGTTTTCACTGCTTGTGCAGTTACCCGGGCAATGTGCCACAGAGAAGCTGAAAATGAAGACAGTGGCAGTAACACCAAGGACAGTGGGACTTTCTTTGTGACTGTTCCTGGCTCTCTTTTGTCTGTTTCCCGCAGTGATCTGGTGGTAGAGCAACAGACTGATCCTACACTTAGTGGGCTGTTTGAAAAGGTGATTTCAAATGTTGATGGGAAGAGTGTTGCTAATGGTTCTTTGTTGCAGGATGAGTTGCTGGTGAGGAGAAATGGGTGCCACAATGGGACAACTTTGTGGGGAATCCTGTTTTCCAGGTTGTTGTTCCATTCAAATTCTGGGAAGAAGTGCTGAGGACCTCACATGATCAATCAGGACATTAAGGGGTCCGTAAGACATGCAACTATCCTCTCAAATATTTTTTTTTTGGCCTTGGATGAAGAGGGACATGTCGAGTTACATCAAGACGTCTCACACTTGTCAGATGACAGGAAGGCCCAATCAGATCATTAAACCAGCTCCTCTGTTTCCTATTCCAGCAATTGCCCAGCCGTTTGACCATCCTATAATTGACTGTGTTGGTCCCCTACCTTGTTCAAAGTCTGGGAGTAATGATTTGCTCATGGTGATGTGTCAAAGCACACATTATCCAGCTGCATATCCATTGTGTACCATTTCTGTGAAATCTGTGGTTAGAGCACTGACAGTTTATTTCAGTATTTGGCATTCCTAATGTGATTCAAAGTGATCAGGGCTCCAACTTTTCATCACATCTGTTTGCTCAAGTTTTGAAGCAACTCCGGGTGAAGCATAGCAGGGCCTCTGAATATCATGCTCAGAGTCAAGGGGCATTGGAAAGGTTTCACCAAACCCTTAAGTCTCTGTTGCAGGGGTACTGTGCTGAATTAAATCAGGATTGGGAAGAAGGGCTGCCGTGTTTGCTGTTAGCTGCCAGGGAAGTGGTACAAGAAAGTACTGGTTATAGTCTGAATGATCTTCGTTCGTGTTCGGGCATACGGTCCCTGTGCCACTTTCTTTGTTGCATGACCCAGTGACACAGTCTGAACCTCCAAAAAATCTGATAGATTATGTAAATGGGTTTCGGCATCAATTGTATGTTGCTGGGGAGAGGGCAAAGGAGAGGCTGGCCTCTTCGCAGGTAAAAATTAAACACCTCCATGACCGCAAACAACAACTGGCAACTAATTTGTCTGTACAGGAGGATGATGTGGTATTTTCGCCAGAAGTAAAGCTGAAATCATTATCGGGACAAAACAAGTTTTTCTTGCTATTTTTGGAATTTTGACAAACCAAACAAGCAAATAAACAACAAAAAACAAATCTTGCTTTTACACAAACCCACCCATGATAATAATCTTATGATCTAAATACAGTAGTAACTACTTTCAATTCCGTTAACTACATGTTCCTGATGTAACCGGTGGCTCTCCTGTTGACGGCAAGTCTGTGTTGTGTTATGCGTGGAACTCAGGCCACTGGTGTTTTTGGAGACGGTCTCCATTTATTTGTACCTGACAGTGAAGTACAGAAGTATAAAAGTCCTCCATTAACTGCAACACTGCGCAACCTGTGCCCCTCTCCCATGCAGTACACTAACAAAAAGGGCATATGCTACACCGGAATAAGTACAACATACCTGAATACAGTAGTAACAGTCACAGGGGCTATTACTTTCAATCCCTTTAACTACATGTTCCTGATACTTCATACTTTTACTCAAGAAACACTTTGACTGACTTTTACTTGGGACTTTTACTTACATTGTATAATTAGCACTTTTTCTTAGAGTGCAGCGTCTGACTTCATCTTCCTCCACACAATGACTGTTTGCCTCATAGATGCAAATAAAGATTTGGTCTTCATGGAAATGTAAGTGTCAACTGGTGCCTTACAGACGCGTTGTTCGCCACCTAGGGGTTATCATTCACCCAAACTTCTTAACCGTTTCAGTCAAATGTGCGATTTAAACTCTCAAGTGCAATGCACTTCTCTGCCTCCTAATATCTATCTATATATAGTGTTTATACCGTCCAAACTGACTGTTTATTGTTGTTTTTATACTTGCCTCTCCTTCATTGCTGTTGTTAACACTGCAAATTTCCACTTGTGGGACTAATAAAGGAATTCTTGTTCTCATTCTTCTTCTTCACAGATTGGGAGTTTTTTTTCATCAACATATGATGATCTGACTCCAGTATACAGAAGTAAAGCTGAAATCATTATAGGGACAAAACAAGCTTTTCTTGCTATTTTTGGAATTTTGACAAACCAAACAAGCAAATAAACAACAAAAAACAAATCTTGCTTTTACACAAACCCACCCATGATAATAATCTTATGATCTAAATACAGTAGTAACTACTTTCAATTCCGTTAACTACATGTTCCTGATGTAACCGGTGGCTCTCCTGTTGACGGCAAGTCTGTGTTGTGTTATGCGAGGAACTCAGGCCACTGGTGTTTTTGGAGACGGTCTCCATTTATTTGTACCTGACAGTGAAGTACAGAAGTATAAAAGTCCTCCATTAACTGCAACACTGCGCAACTTGTGCCCCTCTCCCATGCAGTACACTAACAAAAAGGGCATATGCTACACCGGAATAAGTACAACATACTTGACAACATACAGTACTATATTACACAATGAACTTATATACATAGATTAGCATTGCCTGGACAAGGAAACTGCTAACAAGTCAACATGGCTTACCTCTCCCATGGAGTATGCTAACAAAAAGGGGAGAGTTACAGCGGGAGACACCCCTTTATACGGAGGGGGGAAACCCCGAAATGTGCACGTAGGGGTACAAAGCTGAGTATCAACTGTTCCACAGCAACCATGGAGGCCTAATCATGCCAGGTTAAGAACAATACAGATTTTGTGTAATTTAAAACAACTGAATTTATAGCCATGCATGTAACATTATTTCAAAAGAATATAAATGGTGTACATTTAACCCTGTTACACTGATTCGTCTCATACTTTTACTCAAGAAACAGTTTGACTGACTTTTACTTGGGACTTTTACTTACATCGTATAATTAGCACTTTTACTGGCTTCATCTTCCTCCACACAGTGACTGTTTGCCTCATAGATGCAAATAAAGATTTGGTCTTCATGGAAATGCCTTACAGACGCGTTGTTCGCCACCTACGGGTTATCATTCACCCAAATTTCTTAATTACCGTCACGTCACCGCTTCACGTCACGTGGCCAGCCTGTCAGCTATTCTGAATGTGTAGGTTTCCGTGTTTTCGCGGCCAATAGTTGAATTACAACTAAACGGAGCACACGCAGGGACTTGAGAGAGGAGGAGGAGGGAGGAGTGGAGAGAATAGAGGAGGGGAGATCATGAGAGAGGGAGGGGAGCGGAGTAAGGGGAGGAGAGGCGGGTGGTGGGAAGCCAAGTGGGAAACATTAGTTTGGTTACTTCTCGTAGTCGGAAGATTTTTTTGTTTATTCCCGGGACGCAGCGCACGAAACCAGGGACGCACGGTAAGAGGACGCGCCTCTGATCGCTTTGTACTGACCTTGTAGGGTTCAAGGTGAAGCGGGGAGGGGTGGAGGGTCTACGTTCTGTGATGGATTTTGGGGGGAGAAAGGGAAGAGATGGAGGAGGAAGATAGAGAGGCAGCACAGGAAGCTGTAGTGAATGGGCGAGCAGAGCCTCACTCTCGCTTTACCCTCTGAGGAGCCTACAAAAGTAACGGGACGGATCAGAGACGGAGGTAAAGGAAGAGAGTTGGTAAAAAGAATCAGGTTCACGGACTTTCTTTTTCACTCAGAACAAAACCACACATTGCGCTTTCACAACACCACGCCTGACTTTGACCAGTGTTGTTGTCTGCGGAGACCTCTATAAACTTCTGAACCTCAAGTCTGGATGCGCTAAACTGCACTCAGCGAGTCTTGTTGTTGATGTGTCGGTGTGCGACTTTCCAAATATCTAAAGGTAACTTACGTCATGTTTCGGCTGAGGCGAGAAGCCTTCCGTGGGAGTGACACCAACAGGCATGATGCTAGTGAAAAGTTTGGTTTTGTAGATGTTGTAATTATCCGAGCAGCAGTGATGAATGATGACTAATTTACATCAGAATATAGGGAGGACTGTCAAGTAGTCTGTCATGTCCTGTATTAGTGGTTCAGACCATTTTCTATTCAAGGCCAGAGAGTGAAAGATGAAAAAAAAGTTGTGAATTGTATATCAGCTGTGACTTACACAGGCAAATAGAGTCAGGAGCCCCTTTTCAATATAAAACATTTAAATGATTCGCGTGTGTGTGCATCCACTATTTTTACCTGGCTTTCGTGACGTTTTCATGAAACATAATTAGCAGATTTGTGCACATGGACACCAGGACGCTTAGGAACCTTCAAACCTAAAATATTGCAACTGATTGTTTTCGAGACAGGTCAGAAATCATCAATTTACAACTTCAGGTTCAACTTTCAAATTAAAGCTTGCTGAGAAACGTTTCAGGTGACGGTCACAGTTGGGTTTGGTTTAGCCACCAAAACTGCTTCAGGTTCAGGAGAAGATCGTGTTGTGGGTTAAAAGAATCATTGTTAAGTGTCATTTTGATGGAGAAAACAAACCTCCTCACACCGACTCTATCACTCTTAGTTGTGTTTTTCTTTGTGTGTTTAAAGCCATGCTGAGTGTAACTTTTATTCCTATAAAATTAATTATATTATTACAATATTAGTAAAAGTTACAGGGTGCTTTGCATGGTTTGACTGGGATGAAAACATTTTAAGAATGCAATGAGGCAAGTAAAATGACAAAAATTGGATATTAATAATGATCAAACAGATGAGGTAAGCTGGGAATAAAACGATATCCTGGTATATCAGCAAAAGACAGATCACCATTAGTTGTAAGCTGAGACTCA
This sequence comes from Datnioides undecimradiatus, assembly GCA_008933995.1. Classification (NCBI taxonomy): domain Eukaryota; kingdom Metazoa; phylum Chordata; class Actinopteri; order Lobotiformes; family Datnioididae; genus Datnioides; species Datnioides undecimradiatus. The sequence continues at coordinate 13,453,088 of WARS01000015.1, forward strand.
GGAACAGACTGCAGAGTCACTCCGAGGCTGAGAATTGTACTCGCGGAAGGCATGAGATTGTTTTTGTCTTAACCGTGACTACAATGAAATACAATAATCTGAAAATGAATAAAAGCATGAATGACCTCCTCAAGAAGAAAGGCCAAACGAGGAAAAACAGATTTTTAAGACGTTCCTTAGTTGATACAAATGTGATTGAACAACTTTGCTTTCATTCAGCTGTAAACAAATTGGGGACATGCAACACAATATTATAACAAAAAAATTACCTTGTCTAGTTTTTAATGACACATAAATTTGTCATCTGTGTATGTATAAGCTTTGTTTTGATGAGTGTTGATGATGAGGATTCATTTTGTTGATTAATTATTATAAAAGATTACTGGACAAGTACAAAGAACCTGCAGCAAATTGTTTCTTTATAGAGATCAAGTTTATTAAAGCCAGCTAAAGCAAAAAAAAAACTTTTTATAGTTTGCTGAAAATGAATGATGAGCAACATTTTTAATAGTAGTCCAAAGATATGTTTTTTTTAATAAAATGAGTGTATGAATAGTTCATACACTTATTCTTACTCTTGTTACATTTTCAAGCCAGGGTTCAAGCCGAGATACTTTGTATATTTGAATTAAATTCAAATTCTATTCATTCCTCTATCTATAACACAAATACAAGGCACCAACATTTTTGTGATTTTAAAAAAGGCTGGAGATGGAGAAACACGAGTCTACTGACAAGCTAACTGCTCCTCAAGCTAAATCCTAAGGCTGGCATGCTAGCATAGTAAGTGTCAGTGTTAAAATGCCGATGGTAAAGAAGCCATCGGCATTTTAACCATGCTAGTTTGGCACAAAGTTGAGATGAGGCTGATGTGTTCTCAGTTATGGTATTTCATAAAACATGCTGGCACTGAAGGAACAGTGAGGGTCATCAGAGTTATTGGGATTTATTGTTTTGGGGTCATGTCTGTACATAATCAGATATAGTAGGGCTCGTCTTCTGGGGAACATGAGTGTTTGTACAAAGTGTCTTGTTTTAGGAGGCTGTAGCAAAGTGAGAGACTGAGGTAAAAACATTGAAGCAGATTACATCTCCTAAACTAAACTGAGCACTGGCCAGAGGTCTGAGAGGGTCATGTAAGGTAATCCCTTGAATTTGATCTCCATCAATAACTTCTAGGCGTGCACGGATGAATTTAATGTGGGTCAGAATCCAGGCTGGTGTCACAGCTTGAAGGTCGCTCATTGCTAGACTGATACGATGCTTATGTCTGCCAGAGTGTCTCAGTCTTTATGATACAGTAAGGAAATGATTAAGCTTATAAAGGTCAATCAAAATGTCAGGGTCTTATCAAGTAAGATGAGAGGAGGAGTGGCTTTGTGGCCTGAGAGGTCAGGTGAATTATTCAGAGGTTGATTGTCTGGGTCTTTTGGTGCGGCACTCGTGGCTCGCAGCTGTATTGTGCCATCGTGTCATAACTGCATCTCCCTTTTCCATCCCCGCTTTGCTAATGTTTATCATCAGTTTGGAGGGTAAAAGAGGTCTTTACAGGCGGCAGGTTTGCGGCTGTATGTAAGGTACATCTCACACATGCAGAGTCACAAATCAGTTCAGTTTTTAATGTTTTCAGATTTCTCTGATTCTCTCGCAATGCAAGGATTTTTTTAACCATAGCTAATGGTAGTGTTATTGTTATTTCTTTTTCTGTTACTGTTTCAGACATGAATCAGAAAAAAAGGGAGTTTGGGACTTGTGAAGTTCACGCAGTAAACTTCCTCATTCACTTACAGTCAGTCAGAGCTGCCAAAGAAGCTGAATCATTAATCAGTAACCCACAGGAACCCTGGAGAAAAACAGTCAGTGTGTCACCTTCCATTTGTTTACTCTGCCTAGCTGTCGGTTAGATCAAAGTTGATTCTTTGGTCAGTTAAACATATAATGAGTGATGCATACAAGAGAGAAGGAAGATGGATAAATGGGAAATTAACAGTAGTCACGAGCAGACTTTATTACAGCAATGGGAAATAAAAACACTCCGCAGTGAGTGATAAACTGTTACATATGTACAGCTTATTGTATTAAAGGATTAATGATTATTGATGCAGCTTTTTATTGCTCTAGCTGCTCCTAGTGGAGCTCATTTCAAGGTCATATATAGCAAATATACAGTTAAGTCAAAGGTAGCCAACCTAGGGATTGGGTCCCTCCAAAGGGCCATGAGATGATTGAAGTAGATTAAAAAAAAATCTCTTCTGCTCAAATCTGTGTTCAGTTTTTGAAAGTTTTCTCTGATCTTTGCTTTCTGTGACCGATTGGATACTTTTATTTCTTAGTGGAATCTAATTGTTATTTAGAGAGTTTGTATTATATTTTATAAGCTTATAAAATGTTTTCACACGTAACATCTTAAATTGTAGCTACAGCTGTAGATAAATGTTGTAGAGTAAAAAGTAGAATATGTGTTCTGTACTGTAGTGAGTGTGTGTGATTGTAAGGTAGAATAAAATGGAAATAGTCACATAAAATACAAGTAAAATCGTAGCACCATAACTGAGTGAACTACTACTACTACAGTACTTTTGGCCACTACAACTATAAGTAAAATTGAGATCGATAGAGACTACTCGCAGGAAACTTGCTGCCCTAAATAAAAGTTAACCTGTTTTTGTGTTCATGGTTGTCATCTCTCTGAATTAGCAGAAGAACCAACCCAATGATCTGTGTGGTTAAGGTGACATGCTAGGGACTATAAGCCCCTGTCTAGGAAACAAATGCCCAAAGCTGTGCCTTGCCTCAGCACTTTGAAGGTTTGCAACAACTTTTAAATGTCAACTGATTTTTCTTCTTTTCATTTAGCAAAAGAAGAGATCCTAAAGCAAATGTTTGTGTTAGTTGTTAGTGTTAGTTACACAAACAGCCAAATGAAATAGTTAAAATTACTGATTGACATTTCACTGTATTTAAAAACAACATTTTTTTGAATTAATGGTGAAAACTCCAGACAGAGATTTTTGCCACACAGCAACATTTTCAACGCAAAACATCCACATTTCCAAGAACACAGGCTGTGAATGCAGGATTCAGCTTGGCTGTGCTTCCAGACATAGATCTGATCTGATCTTAATGCAATTACACAAGTGAATTTGCATAATTTTTTCCACTGGATCATTTCTGTGTACTTGTCTAAAACATCTGAACTACCAGCTCTTGGGTTAGCTCTATTTCAACATTAGCAAGCTACAGATGCATTGAACATAAGGTCAGCCTCTACTCATTAGTCTGGTTCTGACTAGATAACACTGATAATGAAAGGACAACACCATTTCCATACACAATTGTTCTTCGAGTTGGCCAGCAGCACTCAGCAGCACTCTGCAAACAGTGGCTTTTCAACAGCAGTTTCAACTTGACAAACATCCAACTGCAGATTGGTGGCCCTTAGCCGTGGGTAAGAGGGAGTCACTTTCAGCGTTGCTGTGGTTGACCTGTGGGCAGGTGAAATCCAGAGTCCTTTGTGAAGTGAAAGGTTGACTAATTTCTGTTGTTTGCTCTACATCTCTCTCCACGTATCCTGTAGTGTCTTAAAGAGATCTTAAACACCGAGCATCCTTAACATGCTCACAGGTTGAAACTCAAGTGTCCCATTTTTAAAGCTTTTAAAACGCCTTCTTTAGATGTCAGCTTTAGTTTCTCAAATGTTAATCATCTATGATATTGTATTGTATATGTCTTTACTATTTTTTAATATTTTATGGACTAGGTCAAAGTGGCGACCCTTCATCTTGAATCTCTTTTGGACAAAAAGAAGTAACTGTCGCGAAATCCAGAGCGGGGAAGGGCAGGAGCAACAACCGTGTTTGCATTTTCAGTGTGTAGCTGCGTTGTGCCATGGTGGACCAAAGCAGTATAGAACCAGTGCAGGTGGTTTGGTCTCTGGGTCAAAGCCAGTAATGATTCTGCACGTGAAACTAGGACTGGACACAGATTTTGACATTTTTTCTCTGCTGAAGTTCGAAATCTGTGGCGATACTGTGTACGGGCAGCAATGATACCTGTAGTCTGGTGACTGTACAACATAACTCGGTATGCTGACTCACTACACTTACAGGTTACAGCTGCATGCTCATTATTGTTTCAGAGTTCCACTGAGTTGGATTACGGTCCCCCTATTCAATGGCGAACCCACAGAAGTAGCTGTTACGGGCCATTGGCAAGAACTCACTATCGCTGCCACTTCCTGCAATTGTTGCTTTACTTTTGCTTTACAGATTTCTGAAATCTGAAAGCAGATATGGTGAAACAACAAAGACGCCCAATTTTAAGTGCTTCTGTGGAATATTTCTTCTGCTGCCTGCCTTTGTGTTGAGGTGAGGTATTAGTTACATTGGCCAATGATCTGAAGTTAACAATACAGGATGTACTATATTCACAAAGATAGAAACTTTCTGGGAGATTGATTGTTGATGGTCTGACTCAATAATGACGAAGGTGAAATAAGTCTGACTTCCTTCTTGGCCTGCAGCTATTTTGATCAATGATTTATCTGTATATTATTTTCTTGATTATTTTTAGATCATTTGGTCTATTAAACAGTACTGATACCGTCACAGTTTGTGACATCATCTGGTAATCAGCTAACAGGATTTTTATCATCCAACTAGCTACATTAATCTGCAACTATCTCTGTCGACCAGCTAGTCAATACAGCTTTTCTCTCCGGAGGCATGTTTGTTGCGCAGAGTTAATGTGGTTTGAAATGTACAGGGAGGACTGTCAGCTATTATTAGCCAGCAAACTGATAAGACAAGCACCTGCTGATAGAGATTCAACTAAAAATGAAGGCTGGTGGATTTTGCTGAGGAGCACTCAAGAAAATTCTGTGTTTGACTAAACATAGTTTGATATTTGACATAAACATTTAATGTGACAAACTTCTTGGAAAGTCAAAAAACATTGACATGATGGAGAAAATGACTACAAAGAGATGCAAAATAGTCACAAAGAGATGCAAAACAACCATAGAGAGATATTAAACTCTAGAAAGGAAAACAAAGAGATATATATGGCTATAGTAAAACTCAAATTGACAGCAAAGAAACTCAATAACGACAAGAAGACTACAAAGAGACTTTATCTGATTATAGAGAAACTCAAACCAACCACAAAGAGACTCAAAACAAAAACAAAGCTACAATGCAAAACCCAAAGCTACAGTCAGTTTGTGTCTCTTTCTGCCTGGGTATCTTGTGCATACATGTCTGTGCGTGAGGGCTCATTGTGTCTTGCCTGACCAAAGCTCTTTGTTCATTCTGCGAGCACAAGATGTTTCATTGCCATGGAAGTCTCTCTGCTTTAACAACTTATCGAAAGTAATGGCCCTCGACTCCCTTCCTCTCGTCCTGGAAACAAAAATACCGTTTTTCTCTTCCTTGGAATTAGACCTCATGTATCCAGAGCTCTGTTTGCTATTAGACGAAACACACAGAGAGGGAACACGCTGAAGCCTCTGAAAACACAGCAGCTGTGCTCATTGGCTTATCTTTTGCTGTAGGTCATTGTTTGATTGGCTGATGTACGGAAACTATTATGTAACACCTCCTATCCTTCCCCAGTTGTTTCGAGTATTTGTGGCCAAGTCAGACAAGGCACTAAGCACATAATTAAGAGTACAGGACCATTTTCTTCTTTCCTCTGAGGGACACGTGTGTTTCACCTTATTGTACTGTCTCAAGGTTGGTCTGGACCAAAGAGCTGGAGCCAGGAAGGTGGTTGGTTTAGTTTAGCATAAAGACTGGAAGCAGCTTGCCAACTGTGTCCAAAAAGCTCAAAAATAATAGCCAAATCTAGCTGTGCACAGATTAAAATGACAATTTGTGGTTTGAGTTAGAGTTCAGCTTTTCTGTTTAATGAACAGTTAGAGAACCTGTGGACCTGTAGGAGTAAGAGGCAATAGGACGACGGCACCTGTCTACACACTCACACACACACACACACACTCAGAGGAAAAGCGTCTTCATCTCAGCCACAAACAGTTAGTTCTGATAATGGAGCACTGTTCAGTTGAGAAACCAGAGATCGCTAATCGGACAAGACATCCATTCATCCTTGTGACCTCTGACCTGTTAAGCCAGTCACAGGTGACTGTGACACTGGGTTACTGTTACACTCCTTTGTTTGCCTGGAACAACATTAATTCCAGTATTTGTTACTTCTTAAAGTGAACCTTTGTGTGTGCATGCGAGTGTGTTTTTCTGTGTGGTTAAAAAAAAGCAGCAAGTAGAGCTTTCCGAGGCATCACTGGGTTTCACTGGTTAGGTGGTTTAAGTTTAACCCCAACATGTTCCGATTAAACCTTTTTCTCCTCTTTGGCTTTAAAACTGAACGTTGCGACTGATTTTTTTTGATTTATTCGTTTTTGTGAAGAATGAAAATCAAGCCTGTTTTGTGTGTCTGCTTGTTAAAGTTCACTCTGAAGACTGTAAATGTGTTGCCGAATACGCTTTTAAAAATGGTCAAAGGATCACCAATGCATTACAACAACCCCCTATTTAAGATACAAATGATCATTAATCATTATCACCAGGAACACCTGCAACCTGATTGTTAGCCACAGATCAGATTTGGCAGGTAAACTGTGAGACCACCTCATGATACAAAAGAAAAAGAGAGTACTGTGGCAGGAATTGAGCCAAAGTTGTCAGAGTTTCTGGTAATGTGAGGTGGAAGGAATGAAAATCTGCCTCCCAACACGTTTATCCATATTCATCCTCAGGGCAGTGTCATAAAGGGAAGAGTGGTAAGAAGAGTGAGCAGCGGGGTTTACTGCAAATGTGCTAATTTGGACACACACTGTTGTTCCTCTATTGTAATGAATCTTGTGTTGCGCTATGGAGAATACAAACAGAGCTGTATTGTATCAGGTGGTCAGACTAACCAGAAAATACTCCACAGAAGGGTAAATTGTTGTTTTTAAGCATTTGTTAAATCTTCAAACATTATTGTGTTTATTATTATAATATATAATATATATATAAGAAATGACTAACTGAGGAGATATTATATGCAAGCACGGAGCACCTCTAGAATAGCTTTCATTGTTACTTGACAGCTGCGTTCGTTCTCCCAGCATCTCCATAACTCATCCGCTGGAACCAGTTTTGTCTCTGTGGTGTGTCAGCAGTGTAATAAAGCCTGGAAAGTCAGAGTATCTGCCAAAACCAAGAGCGTGAAACTCTGAAACAAGTCCCCAAAAGTTTGACATTTAAAGTTAAAGTCTCGTTAAATCTTCAGGATGACCGTAGTGGGTTTAAATGCCACGTGTTTGGCTGTGGGACAAACTGGGTGATTCATTCAGCGAAGCTTTAGAGTGAATGAATAGATGGACTGTTTGCTTTAGGGATTTTTATGGAGGGGCTTTGTTAAAGAGTGGATGTGTGGTGGGCGGCGTAAGTGTGTTTTTGTGTGCATTCAGTGTCTGTTTGTATGTGTGTTTATATATGTTGGCTCATGTAAACTAACATAAGAAAGCATCCCGAAACACCAGAGGGAACAGTCGGACACAGAGTTGTACCTATATACACACACATAAAAACAACGATGCAGACAAAACACACATTGTCTTGCTCGTGTGTCATGGCAGGGGTGTGTGTTTTCCAGAACCTTGGCATTCCTGTTAAAACGCGCATTCCTCAACAAACACATGTGGTCGATATTTATAGCTCCAGTCCTGACGTCACCTTGGCAACCAACGCTGAGGGGTGGGATCGCAAAAACCACCGCTTCCTGTCTGGGAACCCTCAACATGAGCAGAGGACACACACACAAACTACGTTTTTCCCCTCACTTATGACCACGTTTGCACTTCATTAAGCTCTTTTTTTGAACAGTTTGCCCATTTTTCATTTTTGGCATCACATGTTTGCACAAAAGCACAAAAACAAGCACTGTGATCCCTACGCTCGGCAAGTAACCTGATGGATGGAGAGATAATGGGCAGGAGATAAATCTTAATATTATGATGCAACAAGTAGTTTTTGTTTTTTCTGTTTACAGTAGGGAGGTTCTGTTGTGGTTGTGATTAATTTAGAGACATGGCAGCCGTCTTCCGTGAGGTTGGAAAGGAGTCTGCAAAGGCTGGAGCACTGAGTAAGGAGTCACTGTAAACATGCTTGTGTATATCTGTCCTTGAGGCAGTGCCATCCAGGAGGGGACAGGAAGTCATGGGGTTTATGGGAAACGTGGTCTTGATGAGAAACACCAGCACAAACACAACTACTGCTGTGAGATAGAAGTCGAAGTTCATTCATCATTTGGAACAGTTGTGCCCAAACTTTCCCCCGTGTGGCCCTTAACACGATGTCTTGTCTGCTGGTAACCAATCATTGCAGGTTGCATGACTGAGTTTACTAAAGGAGTGTTTTTTTTTATATTTTTAAAATTCTTTAATGTTGTCATTCATTGTATGCGTAAAGACCTCATTTTAGATATGTTTGTTATTTATATTATCTTTAATATTTTACAAGACAAATGCTGTTTATTGCCTCCTCCCTCTCTAATCATCCAGTGACTTCTTACTTTAATTAGATTTTAGTCATCAAAATGTCACATTTAATAGTTGTTTTTTTAATAATCAAAACTGAAAACTGTGATGCCAGCAAAAAATGTTCCTCTTCCTCATATTTACACGATCCTGCTCAAGATGTGCAACAACATATTTTTCATATGTTTTTGATTTTCATCATTTTCTCATTTTTTCCTTTGTTGTTTTCAATTTGTTGTTAATATGTGATCAGCCTGCACATCTTCATGGGGGTCCTGATCCCACAGTGGGAGCTGCTGGCTTTGAGCAGTTAACACATCAACTTACATGATCTGGATTTGGAGGCACAGATAATAAAGCCATGGTGTAGGACCCTCTGCAGCAACTGCGACTGACTGCTAATGAATGATGGCTCGGTGTGTCAGAGCTGTAAGAGAGAAGAAACTAAAATAACAGCAGCATACCGACAGCCACTTTTCAGGCTCACCATCACTTGGCCGAGACGGATCACAGGGCCAGACGTGGCTCTTGATTTTGAACTGTGACTGTCAGAAGGAGCAGATAGCTGAACTAGCGGATGTCAGGGCTAAGAGGGGAGCCTCCCTCTGAGTCACTCTGCCCTACATGGGAAAAACATTAAGAGGCTCAGGGGCTGATGCAAACCTGAAGTAAGAACTTCTGGAGTGAAAGGGAAGTGAAGGGAGGACTCTCTCTCTCTCTCTGTCTGTCTCTCTCTCACACACACACACACACACACACACACACACACTCAGTCAAGTACAAACCCATGTAGTGGAGCAAATATAAACAAGACAAAAAGCTCAAAACTGGACCCCCCCCCCTCTCTTCTTTGTTTTCTAATAAATTGCTTTAGGCTGTTTGTTCAGCATGTCCTCTGTATACTGACCACTTGCCTTTGATAATAAGTCTCCAACATTTAGAGCTTCTCTACTTGATCTCAAAAACTTTTCCAGACAAAAATAAAATGTATTTTTCAATGAAACTGCTTTACTGGGAACTAATAAGCCATACCACAGGGGAATGATTACCTCATAGAGCACATTATGGAAAATGTCCTAATGGCAGCTGGCAGGCACTCAGTCATTTTCACTTTAACAGCAATGAAGGCTGGGCTTCATTTCCAGGAGTAATGTGATGTTTGACTTGACCAGTGTAGTGTGTGTTTATTTCCTGGTAATGAAGATAATGAGGTGACTCAGATTTTTCCTTTGTACTCTGCAGACTGATATGATGGATAGATAGCAGGAGGAGAAAGAGGATAAGAAGATGTCGTTCTTTGGCATGGACTGTGTCAGGAAGAAAGAGAGAGGTGAGTCGTGTTCAGATGTCACCAGATGTCTCAACATTATTGCATTTAAAGTATTAAAATTACAAAATGCAACAGCTACTGAAGTACCTCCAGCAGATTTAATTACCTAGTTTTCAATGTATTTTGTTACCTTATTAAAGCTCGATCTGCATAGGAATGTAATGCGATTTGGACTGAACTGACTTTTTGTCAGTTCATTCGTCAAAATTGTGTTAAACATGCAAAACTCAAATGTTATCAGCACATTCTTGTTGAGCAGGGAAAATGAACAATAACTTATGTTTTTTCAAATCAGAGCAGGAGAGGAAGCTCCGCGCCAATGACCGCGAGTACAACCTCTCCTTTAAATATGCAGTAAGTATAAATATGTTTTGTTGGTGGTCAGTTTTCCATTCAAACAGTTCATCAGTGTGAGATGCTATTGTTCCCCACAAATGTGACTTCTAAAATAGAGAACGGGATGTGTAGCAGATCCTACGTACCTCGTAGACAAAACAGTTTACTACCACAATTTGTCAGTATAAATATTTACAAGAGGGGATTGTTGATTGCTCGAGTGTCTGTCTGTTATCAGGAGACTGGACTTCATGTTGCCTCTGGGTAAGCTCAAAAATAGATGGATGGAAAACTTGTTTAAGCACTTGCTAATGAGCATTTTGATGTTTTATGATGTTTTAAATCGGCAGCAATTCAGCATATATGCAGTAAGGGATGTCGCTTCTACAAGTGTCAAGCTTCTAAGAGAAATTACATTATTCAGTATTTCACTTTTCAATCCAGATGTTTCCTTCATAAGACAAGACACACCAAAACAAATGTACATGTATGTATGTATAAGAATTTGAAAACACCATTGGAAAAGGATAATTTGTTTTTTCCCATAACTATTAAATATTCTGTTTTTACCTTTTATTTACAATGTGATCAAAATCATCCTCCATATGACTCCCAGGAAATACATCCACTGGAAAATACCGAAGTGGGTGTAAACATTCATTTCCGTGGCTTGTGTTATTTCATATTTATAGTCAGAATGACATCTCTAGTCTGTGGGTGGTGTTGTTAGCAAAGAAATCCTGTGATACAGGGACATTCTGAGTGGCCAGAGCTTTCAACCTCCTGATAAGAACCACCTGGCACAGAGTAAATGTCTCCCACCAGATTACACTCTCCTGAAGTCAGACAAAGAACTCTTAATGATTGTGCACGTAACTTTAGAGACCTACTGTAAGCTTTCAATACACATCAACAAAGCTGGAATCCAGGGATTTTATCCATGTGGTCAGTGCTGAATGATTTCATGAAGGATATTTACTGAGGATCCCCAAACTGTTCTCTGGTTCTGATCAACCTCGACGTTTCAGTGTAGGCAGAGACAACCAGAGAGAGTTTTTGGCCTGACAAGATTCCATACGAAATACTTTACCAACAGCTCAACTTTAACTCACACACGCTTACTCATAAGATGTCACACACAGTCTGAAAGTGACACAAATAAACCTTTCTGTGATACCCTTAATCACAAAAGTGAACACTGAATACAATGAATAGTGCTTTTTGGCAAGTGTTACATTTCTAGAGCAAAAATATGTTTGAAGGATATTTGTTTGTGCCTTTCAAAAGAAGAACTGCTTTCCAAAATGTCATAATGCACTAAAAAGGCACAAAAAATTAGAACCATTATGATCCTGACTAACCTCATTTGGAGTGAAAATGAGACTAAAAGACGAAAAAGTGAAATAAAATCAATTTTGACAACAGATAATTCACTGTTATTGACAGCACTGGAGAGATTTATGTTTTCATGTATCATATATATTTAATTTGAATAATTTAGCAATTTCTTTCACACCTACAAGAAAAAAAAAACATAACCTGTTATGGGGACAGGTCAATTACAATTAACAGGTTTAAACAATTTAAGCCCAAAATATATTGTGATGAAACATGTTATGAGGCTGAGGCAGTCTGTTTTATATAGCTGTTGAAGGCCTTTGTATTGTGCTATTTGTTTGGGGGCTAGGTTCACGTTCTTCTATACCTTATCTACCATCTGTCTGTTAACTTTAGCATCCTGACATGACATTTTGGTCTTTGAACATCCAAAGGACCACAAGCAAAGACAAATATTTGTTCAAGCCATGAATATGATTACCTACCATACATCTGCCTTATCATCCCGGAAGCATGAATCCAGATTTCCATAAAACAACCCATGAACTTTTTTTTTGTATTCATATGTCCAGCGGGCTAGTTGTTGTGAGGGTTTGGTTTTTTGTGCTTGTCAGCTGTGCTGTGAAAAAATGTTTTTGACAAAGATTTTACAACGATAACCTTGTGGCGGATGACACTCGCCGCCCCTGTCGCTATCTTTGAATGCATACGTGCAAGGATTCATCTGCAGTATTCCTCAGGTCAGGATAGAACATCACCCAAAACCTTCAAGAAAAATAAACTATTGAACAATTATTAAAAAAGTGTCGGATGTGAATATCACACTTGGAAATGAACAAGCTTGATGGCAGCCGTGTTAGCTGCTAGCCCAGTTAGCTAACATTGGATTGCTGATAGCTTTGTCCTGCTATGCTATTTTAGCCCTCACCTTTTGTCCATGAGCACCATGTTAATAATGGCCCTCGCACGCCAGTAGCTGCTCGATGCTCCGAAAAAAACGGAAGCTTCAAATTTTGTTGGAAAATGTGCAAAAACGAGATGCCTAATTTCAGACAGAAGAACAAAACAATTACGCTTTCGCACCTGGTTTCTGTTTATAGAAACTCATTGATAAACTCGAAATTCGACTGTAACATTTATTGTAAGAGTTTAACTTTTTTATGGAAATGACAATAAGGACAAGTGGTCACAGAGTATTTTGTAAATGTCTTCTGACCAGTCTCGTGATCGAAAATTTCTGTTTCCTCTTTTGACGGCTGGATGACAGAAGATTCTGACCGACAAAACATAATCAGCACATAACCAACTTCACACATGAAACTAGAAGCTACTTGGAGGTTTCTCCAACATTACATGTGAACCAATGAGTATTTTCAAAATTCTGACTGAAACTTAAATCTTAAAATCTGTTAAAGAAGCTCCTCAAGTGTATTTTGATCCAAAGACTCCCTTAATTTCTGCTGTCTTTCTATATCAGTCCTAGACCAATGCAACACTCCATCTTATTCTCTCTCTCTTTCCTCCTGTTTCCAGACTAACGCCATCAAGACCTCCAAGTACAACCTCTTCACCTTCCTACCTCTAAACTTGTTTGAGCAGTTCCAGAGGATTGCCAATGCCTACTTCCTGTTTCTGCTAGTGCTCCAGGTGAGGCAAACAAGGCATGAAGGCACATCTGCAGACAATGCTGGACTGTGGAGGAATATATGCGCGTTGTTTTAAATTGTTGGTCCCTCTGGAAAAGTATCATTAACGTTGAGTAAACCACTTACGGCTCAACTTTGCCTCCATTTTATCGTGAAAGGCTACAAATGTTTTCCCCATAAATAAACAATAAAAGAGATATCTCCAGAAATCCACATTCAACTAAGGTCAAGGACTACTACTTGTAGTATGACCGTGAAAGAATTGATGTGATGAATGTTCCCACGCAAGCAAAGCTATTTTTATATATCAGTATATTTATATGACATCATATATGACATCATTCTTATTTAAAGTTGAATAGTAAACCAGCAGGTACCAGGAAATAAAACTTAAAAACCTTTAAAACCTTTTTTATTTCTGCAATCATTACGTTTCAGCAGAATGTGAATCATTAAAGCTCCTTATGTAACAATAAACTCATTCCTCCTCAGTGATTAATCCTCTGTTAGCCTGGTTGAATATTAGTAGTATTAGCTAGCTCCGCTAATGTTTGCTGTATGTGCTGTAAGCTTATCTTTGGCAGCTGTGGATAAGTAATGTTACTTGCCTGCAGTGTTAGCCGACAGCTATTTTCATTGTTGAGTCACTATTTTTTGAGCTAACAGTGGAAATAATTCATTGTTTTACACCAGCAGCTCCTTGAATGAGATAACTGCACCTGGACCCCCCACTGTTCTAGACATACCCTCAGTTATGTTGGTGCAGAGATTATAGTGTGGGGGAATGTAACATAGAATTCGTGGTTCCTTGCAAACCCATAAAATCACCAGATATATTAAAAGTTTTTAAAAGTTGTGCTTAACTCACACATTTTTGACTAAGCGCATTTTGTCAGAAGACTAAAAAACACACAGGACATCTTTGAATCAGAGTTTAATGAACTCATCTTAATGTATCTGAAACCACGATACTCTCAAAGTTGTTGCAAGAATCACTGACACAACTGCACATTGTTGCAAAGAGAGAGTCCGACATGACATATCCACAGCGAGCAACTGCTGTTTCACATAGTAAAGAGGTGTGTTAACCACACAGGATGTGGACGAATCAAGTGCAATGACATTAAGGAAGTGTAATAACCAGTACAGGAAATTGCCTCATCGTGTGCAAAGCAGTCATGTTGCACCACAGAGTTCGTCTGCAGTGGCTGCTCTGCTGGCAGGGAAGGAGGAACCGGAACACAGCCACTGTTTTAAATGAATAATACACAGCCTATTTACGTTAATGTCCTTGTTTGGAAGTATGCATCAGAATCTATCAGGGTTTGAGTTTTTATCACAATGGCTGTTACAATCCAATTCAATAAAAATGTTTTTGTGCATCATATTGAGTGTGCTGTTCCCCAACTCATTGTGTGTGTGTGTGTATTCCTCAGGTTATTCCTCAGATCTCTTCTCTGTCCTGGTTCACAACTGTTGTGCCTCTGGTTCTCGTGCTGTCAGTCACCGCTGCCAAGGATGCCACTGATGATATCGTAAGCACATTCAAAACTTCAGTGCAAAACCCACATAATCATTTTAGTGTCTTGCCATGATAGACAACCTAAAAACACTCCATCCGGGCCTAATAACCCCCTAATTTGTTTATTTTATTAATGGAAAATGTTTGAATCAAGCTTGAAATACACATAGTTATATAAAAAACTCATGCTATTTGTGTACTTTGTTTTATTTCACCCCACACAACACAGCAAAACACAGCACAACACAGCACAACACACAACACATATCAGAGTGGACACCGTTCCACGTACAAACAAAATTATCAACAGCTGTCGCTGTCTATAAACCGCAGTGACCTTTCTTACCTAAACCAACTAGTTTCACGGTTCAGCCACATCTTAAATGTAAACAGGGAAGAATTGAAAAGCACATTTTTGGACTGTTTATGTAGATGATCTGATAAATGATGAATTTGGCATATATAGGTTGTATGAGTAAGCTGTTTCTACACAGAACGACTCCTCTGTAAGTAAAGAAGAGATATTTTTACAGGGATCAGGGAGGAATGTCTTTCAAATCTCAGGTGAACTAACTTTGTGATGTCTCGTAATAGACAACAGCCTCAGTGCATATTAAAAAGTTATTTCATGTTATCGCATGGTGCTAATAGTCTTTCTTTGCTATCTGACTGTGGGAAAAAAAAGAGTTTCACAAACATCAACAGCAGTGCACAAACATACTCCACTTGATCTTGTTTTCAGTGACGCACGCTTGTTTGCCAGCATGAGCGTTTATCAGTCTGCTCAAATTGAGGTTGCTGTGACAATTCTGTCTCTGTTTGATTAACGTTGGAGTCAAGCCACAGTTAAACCTTGTTTAATCTCAGGCAGCAATTTGGTATTTCATTATTTCAAAAAGGGTCTTGTCGAATAGAAACCTCAAGTTTACTGTTAGTCGATTGCCCAATAGACTGTTTCATCAGCCATATTTGTGAAACCGCTGTGATGTAGTTCTCCTTAATGGTAAATAATGATGTCATGTAGCAGTTGAGGCTGATGAAGAAGTAACGTAGAATTCCCCTCTGCCCAGGTCCACACCTATACCACAGCTGACCTATACAGCAAGTTCACCAGAAGTGAGGTGTTTTTGTGTTTTTCTTGTTAATTGTCTGACTGTTATCTTTTTCTTTCATCGCTTTACTGGAGCCAACACAGAACAAAATGTACCTCTAAAACAAAAAAAGGAAAATTACTTTTGGTTCTCGCTGTCAAGGTCAACCAAATATGTGTGTGTGTGTGTGTGTGTGTGTGTGTGGCCACCCTATAACCTAATGCCAAAACACCAAGAGGAAATGGGTGTTGTCATGGGTTAAACATTAGCTCCAGGGGAGAACAACAGTCTTTTTGTTTAGCAGTGCTGGCGATCATGAACGGCCCTCTGCGCCGGTACCCATCTGTTCCTGTGTGGAGCTCACTGGCTTCAGACTTGATTTGATCTTAGCAGGTACACAACAACTCAAGTCTGACCATGTATGGCAAAAGGTAGACGACTTTGCAAAACAAACGCTGAAACAACTGTTGGCTCTGTTGGGAAATCTAAGGTGAGGGGGGAACTTAGTAAAACTATGGATTTGAATTTTTTTTTATATTAATGATGAGATCACTCAGTTTAATGCCCACTCATATCATCCCTGCCTTCAAATTATGAAGAATATTATTTGGGATTTGGACTTATTTTCCATTTGGTTTACAGCTTCAGAACCATGAAAATGCGTTCGATACCCCTACAAGGGGTTCACGGGAAAACTTTGACAAGAAGATGCACACTGTTGTTTTGTTTGTTGTTTGCCAGAAATTACCACCGACAACCGCTGGCATGGGTCGGCGTGTTGGTGTCTTCACAGTGAACAAATAATCTGGACTCAGACACTTTGGCTTCTGAACAGACAGAAGCACTGGGAAGATCTTCACTGACCCTTTGTAAAATCCAACTTGTAATAATCAGAACCATTAAGAATGTAGCATAAGGATAAACCTAACCTGTACATTAGGGGGTGGAAACCAACAAAGGTTTCCTCCGAATAAAGTCACGAAACTCGATTACAAAAATGAAAGCACTTTTTAGCCTGTGTATCAGAAACTTTATCAGAAACAAAAACAACCCACGGAGGCAGATATGATGTGGTAGAAACTCATCAGTGGTTATACAGGAAGTACAGGTTTTTAACACGGTCAAAGGTTTAATTCAGTTGAATATCTCTAAAGGCATGTTCCTGTTTAGGTTGTTTTATTCCTTTCCACTGCAACATTTGTTTTGCAATAGTGTTTAAAACTATTACGCAAGCAACATATCTCTCATATCCCACACATGGGTAACTCATGATCTTTATAAAAACAAAAAAACCCAACAATCTCTCAGTGGGTGACATAAGTCTCATGGGACCTATTCAGTAATTCAATCAGGTCGGTCAAATTGAGTTTCTTGTGAACTGCACTTCAGTGCTGTTTCATTGTTTGTGTGCTTGTGTTGTCTCTTTCCTGCAGAATCGCCACAGGAGTGATAATCAAGTCAACAACAGAAAAGTTCAAGTCCTCATTGATAGGAAGTAAGTGTATATGCGTACATTCAAATTTTGTCATTTGCTATGAGTCATGGGTAATATAATATACATATATATATACTCATTTATCCAAAATATCAGGGGGCTATATCCTGGTTTTGTCTATTTGTAGAGGCAGGTCAGTCATTTAACTTTTCTGTTCATGAAGGGGAAGGTGTTCCTTAGGGAAACTTCTTAGGTGCCCTTTACCTTTATTAGAAAGACATCCCAAAAGAAAAACCCTTAAAGTCCTAATATTTATTCGTTTCAGCTCCAAGGGTGGAATAACACCACGAAAAATCCCTCACATATTTGAAATAGCAGACGTCAGGTCAACAGGATATAAAGCAAGCACGCACCACCATCCTGCAGCTGTTTCCTGTAAAATAACAACAAATCAAACCAATTAATAAGATATTCAATTTTAAAAAATCTGAATCATGTGTAATGTAAGTCTATTTCTAAATTCCAACTCCAACAGAAATGCAGAGTTCATGACCTCAGTGTCCTTAATAACAACTACAGCCCTATCTGAGGATAGGATATAGGCAGAAATTTGATATAATATCCATAGTTAACTTCTAATTAACCATGAAAATAAAAATAATTGTGTTTTCATTGCCTTAAAATTAGGACTTTTATATCTACAGAGTTAGCGGAGTCCCTCCTCGTCGCACTGCCGTGTTTCTACAGTAGTGCAGAAGGGACAAACCAAACACAATCTCAAGAGAGCTTTTCATGTCCTGTGCTGGTTGTGCTACCACTGCACCACCTCCTCCAAAGTGGGTTGTGAGTGGAGGGTTGCTTAGCTGGTCACAATCTGCATCCTCACCAGTCAATGTAACGGGTTTATAAACTACTGAGTAATGTCAAATTGATCGAACTTAATGTTCATTTGTCAATTTCTATGGGACCAAGGAGACAATGCCCACTGTCATTATTATTTTACATTAAAATCATGTTGTTAGCGTAAGCAAACTAGAAAAAAGTAAATGCTGTCTTCTGCTCAAATTTGAACTACCAACATGACCGGAAACTTGAAATGGAAAGCCCTGAAAAGCATCAACTATCTGTATTCCTGCCAAGTCCTAAAAACTCTCACTGTTATTGGCAGACAGATAATTCAGGAAACTGGCAGGAACAAGCAGTGAGGGACCGTGACTAATATTAGGATGACCTTGGTGTTCACTGCTTATTTTTGGTCCCTCAGACAGTTTACAGACAATCCTCAAAGAAAAGGGAAATAATGCATTTTCTCCGGACTCTCCAGTATATTCACATAAGTCTGCGCGCACAAACACACACACACTCTCTCACACACACAGACACATGCGTACAAATCCAAACATCCACTTAGCAGCCTGTTTCCTGTTCTCAGACTACGGAGTGAGAAATGGATGGATGTCCAGGTGGGAGACATCATCAAGCTGGAAAACAACCAGTTTGTCACTGTGAGTTAAACCGGTGAAACTCTAAAGTGAATTACTTCTTTCCACGCATTATCTTTGCCCGTGTTCTGCTTTTGAAAGAGAAGTGATGCAGATTTCAGTGATATAACCTTCTGTGATTTCAGGCTGACCTGCTGTTGCTCTCCAGCAGTGAACCTCTCAACCTGGTGTACATCGAGACAGCGGAGCTGGATGGGTTAGTCTGTTTCTTATGTGAAATCATAATGTGCACTCAGTTAACATGCAGTACAGTACTCAGGATGTTTCTCATTTCTGCGCTGACTCATCTCCTTTATACTTTTCCTGCTCGGTATCATATGTTTCTGCTTCTCTCCTCCTCGTCTTTCCTACCGCTTTCCCTCTTTCTCCCCCTCCTTTCTGCTCTAAATTGTCCTCTGCTCCTCCTTACACAGTGAGACTAACCTGAAGGTGAGACAGGCCCTGACCGTGACAGGAGACCTGGGAGACGATGTTGAAAAACTTGCAGACTTCAATGGTAAGACCAATGCTGCTACTGCGTGCACAGTAAAGCAGCAGATAAATTGTGGCTGAAAATCTAAATAAATGTTCACATGATTATACGAATTTCATTCACTTCTTTTATTAAGTGTTAATTAAATTCTGCTTACCATAAGAGACAAGAGACTCATTTATAGAAAAGGGGAGGCAAAGACCCACCCTGGCTGCTCAGTGTTGTTGCTCTGTCAGTTTTTCTTAAAGCTAAAACATAACTCAGTTGTTAATTCTAAGATAAATAGTTGTCTTCTTCTGCATTGGTGAGTAAAATACACAGTGAGTAAATAATAAAAAAGGTTTCCATTTTCACTCGTCACTTTTCTGTTAAAGTTAGCATGTATTTGTACATTGCTTTGATTTTTGACAATGAATTAATGAAGTCAAATTGTAAAACATCTCTTAATCTGAACATTCTTATTAAAAACTGAAAAACTGAAGCAGTTAAAAGTCGAACATTTATCGTATGCATGCTTTAATAGATCTTTAGTCATTCTGAGCACATCCTCAAACATGCTGAGTCACCTCTCCCTCTCTCCCTCAAGGCGAGGTACGCTGTGAAGCCCCCAACAATCGGCTGGACCGCTTCACGGGAACGCTAAGCTACGCCGGTCAGAAATACCCGCTGGACAACGAGAAGATCCTGCTGCGAGGCTGCACGCTGAGGAACACAGAGTGGTGCTTTGGACTGGTGCTGTTTGGAGGTGTGACGAACGAAAAACAACACTTCAACACCAAAGTCTGATTCGACTTAGTAAACACTGACACAGTTCTAACGTGTGAGATCATTTTAGGTCTTAGTTGTTTCTGTTGTTCTTCTGCAGGTCCAGAGACGAAGCTAATGCAGAACTGTGGGAAGAGCACATTTAAAAGGACCAGTATAGACCATCTGATGAATGTCCTTGTCCTCTGTGTGAGTCTGCAAAGCATTTGCCTTGTTTTTCTGATCTCAGGAAGGCCAGTTCATTATTTTGCAATTAGATATGTTGATAACTCTGCTGCCCATTTGTATTTTATCAGTTAAGTGGGTCGCCATTCAGGCAGCAGCATGCGAGTAAACAGACCTCTGCTATAGATAACAAGCAGAGGAAAGTGGCCACATACAGATGTTGTTTAAAGCCACAGTGTGAGATATGTATGTGAAGTGTTTTTTGTGTGTTAACTGATCATATCTAAAAATATAGATCTAATAAATCTGGATTCAACAGAAAACACTCATAACCTAGATTAATTAATAATTTAATGTATCTCATGTGATTAGTTTCAGCTCAGGGTAATAACAAGCCAGTGGCTTTTGATAGTGCGGAGAACCTTTTGCTTATATTTAGATCACGAACTGCTCCTGTAACTATTGTTTTCCTGTTTCTGTATTTGCTCACCTTTTCTGACCTCCACTTCTCCCTGCAGATTTTTGGCTTCCTGGCCTTCATGTGCACCATCCTGGCAATAGGAAACTACTTCTGGGAGCTGAAGGAGGGCTCACAGTTCACAGTCTTCCTGCCCAGACAAGATGGCAGTGAAGCTGGTTTCTCTGCCTTCCTCACATTTTGGTCCTACGTCATCATCCTCAACACCGTGGTGCCCATCTCTCTCTATGTCAGGTAACAACACGTGTGAATCTGCTATTTATTTCAACTGGGTGTCATATCACAAGTCTGCAATTACATTCATGTCTTCTCAATTCCTGTGTCTACAATCCTCGGCAGCGTGGAGATCATTCGGCTGGGAAACAGCTTCTACATCGACTGGGACAGGAGGATGTACTACGCACGCAACGACACCCCCGCTGTGGCTCGCACCACCACGCTGAATGAGGAGCTCGGCCAAATTAAGTACATCTTCAGCGATAAAACAGGCACGCTCACTCAGAACATCATGACCTTCAACAAGTGTTCCATCAATGGCAAATTGTACGGTAAGACATTTACCTGCAGCTGTGGAGCTGTTTTCTATAATCAGGTTTCTGTTTCCATTAACCTCACTGTGTCTAAATACATGCAACTGTAATGAGTACAGGTTTCTATTATCACTCAGGCAATGGAAAATTTAGTTTTAAACTAAAAATAGCAAAGAAGGAGCTATGTTTGCGTATGCTGAGGACTAATAAGCTCTTAATGAAGAGTGCCGCTGGGAATATTGTCAATCCTTCTTTGTGATTGTGATCTGAAACTAAGCTGGGTTTTAAATGATCGCTGATACTTGATGATGTCAGAATTTAAGGCATGTAATGGAAAGAGAGTGAAAACGCTGCAGACTGTGCCTCATTACAAAACAAATATTATACTGAGCTCTTCCAATTATAAAGAAACACTGTAATATACAAGTATTATAGAAAGCAGGTACGCATTACATAATAAGGCTCTCTAAGGACAGATGAAACACTTTTTTTATAGTACACAAAGCCTGGAGTCTTCAAGCAGAAAAAGAGATTTGAGGAAATCTTATAATAATCCAATAATCACTTCTTCGTCTTCTTTTCAGGGGATGTGTATGACTACACAGGTCAAAGAGTAGAAATTACCGAGGTGAGTTTCATGTGATGTAAATTCAAAAACTGGTCACACTCAGCTTAAATGGCAACTGAGGTTATTTTTCAGTCTTTTATTGTCTGCATCATCTGTACTGCTTACAAGTCTTACTTTATCAGAACCAACGTTAGACTCACTAGCTGAAAAGTAATAGTTGCTTGTCAAGAAAGGCATGATGTTCATCAAATAGGATCATCTTTCTTTTCCTCCTGCTGTCAACAGCACACAGACACAGTGGACTTCTCCTTCAACCATCTGGCCGACACCCGCTTTGTGTTCCACGACCACGCCCTGGTGGAGGCGGTGAAGCTGGAGAACGCAGAGGTCCACGCCTTCTTCAGACTGCTAGCCCTCTGCCACACTGTCATGGCCGAGGAAAAGAAGGAAGGTGAGGAGGGATGATGTGTTGCTGTGTGTGAATATTGAAACAATTCAGCTTCTGTCTTGAATGAAAAGACACTCAGATCATGTTATCACCTAACAGAGGCATGCAAATCTTATTACAGCAGATGCACAAGTTTGGGAATTGAGCAGTTATAATGCATCAGCTGCTGTTTTGCAAAAAAACTGGCTAGAAATGAGAAATTTTACCTAAACCTGAAGGCCATAATTAATTAAGGCCGTAATTGTGCATTTCTTCTTCCTCCACCGACAAATTAAGTTACATTTTTCACACGTTTAGGTGAGATTTTCTACCAGGCCCAGTCTCCAGATGAGGGAGCGTTGGTGACGGCGGCCAGAAACTTTGGATTTGTCTTCCGCTCACGTACACCAGACAGCGTTTCCATCGTGGAAATGGGACAACAGCGCAGCTATGAACTCCTGGCAATCCTGGACTTCAACAACGTCCGCAAAAGGATGTCTGTCATAGGTATATTATCCACTGAAAACTGATTGTAAAGGTTTCTCTTTAGTGTGAGTACTCTTATAGACTGCAAAGACAAACCGAGGTCACATTTTTCCTTCTTTAGTCGTGTTTGGATTTCGAGCCATAATTGTGGTCATTGCTTTTTTTTTTTCTTTAATAAAATCTCACATATTTCTTCTCATGTATGTGTGCATGTGTGTGTGCAGTCCGCAGTCCAGAGGGGAAGCTCTCTCTCTACTGTAAAGGTGCAGATACAATCGTCTATGAGAGGCTGCATCAGTCCTGCAGCAAGCTGATGGACGTCACTACGGAGCATCTTAATGTCAGTAATATTCCTCTGTGAAAATCCTTCTTCTGCCTGTTTGCAGGACATTTCCCTGCCCGTTGGGCGTTCACCGTGTGACAAGTGTGTTTGTGTGTGTTTATACATAGATATACTGTTCATCGTACTGCGCGCATAGTCCATCTAGACATGAACATAAACTTGGAAGAGTTTTGGAATCCACTGAGAATTCATCCAAAAACCTCTTATAAAAAGCTCTGATAAGCTGCCCCAATCCTCAAGTTTGGTCCACGACCCAAATCACAAAAAGACAGAGCACTGATCGATAATTTCATGCAGAAATACAGACGTTTAGAGAGTTTTCAGCAGAACTTTAAAGGAAGTCACTCAAATTTCAACAAGGAGACAAATCTCTGCTAGCAGAGTGTTTTTCAGCGTCCCAACATCCTTGCCCTGGAAGTCTGTGACACTTTTTGTTGATTCCTGTTTTTAAAGACTGCAGTCTTTACAAACACATTGCAAATATATACAGTAGTTTATAAAATATCACCCAGTGCAACCCTGAGGCTCACAGATGTGTCATTGTGGACAACAGAGCTGGTACAGAGGAATACGCTATTTGTGGCTTTAGATACACAAGGAAAGGCTGTCTATCATATTTGTGTTACTTCACTCCTCTCGTCTGAAAACTTTTTTTAATTTCCTCCCTCTTTCTTTTTACTTCCTCTTCTTCTGTCCTTTATTTCTGGTCTTTCTTGTCCGTTCATGTTGCACAAAAGACAAATGACTGATTATCTCTTGGCTGTCAGTTCGTCCTCTCCCCTCTCAGAGTTTATTGCCTAGATAGTAAAATTTACACAACTGGGCACACGAGTTTACTTTCTGTTTATATCTTCAAATACCATCAGTAATAGTGTGTGCGTTGCTTCATCCAGGATGTGTTTAGTGTATTTTTACATGTGAACCTGCATGTGCAGTGTCCAGCCATATAAGTATGTGCATGCCGGTCTCCAGGAGTTTGCAGGGGAGGGCCTGCGGACGCTGGCGCTGGCCTATAAAGACCTGGATGAGGCGTATTTTAGCCAGTGGCAACAGCGCCACCACGAGGCCAGCACTGAACTGGACGACCGAGAGGGCAAACTGGATGAGCTGTATGAGGAGATTGAGAAGGATCTGCTGGTAGGAGAACATGCTGCAGTAAAGCTCAGGCTGTACATTTTTGCCAAATGCACGGCAGGCTCATAATGTGTCTGCTTATGTGTGTCCAGCTGCTTGGAGCAACAGCCATAGAAGACAAGTTGCAGGACGGAGTACCTCAGACTATTGAGCAACTGTCCAAAGCTGACATCAAGATCTGGGTTTTAACCGGAGACAAACAAGGTACGTAACTTAAAACTTCAAACATGATGAGAAAATGTAGTTAGCACTTTTTAGGATGGGGAGTCATTCATCTCTCCCAACACGGAAATAAATGTGAGAACGTTTTGAATTGCAGTGACTCAGTTTTACGTTCAGGAATCAACAAAAGAACAGCCTGTTGTTATCGTATTTTTAACTAATGATCATGCCTCTTTATTACAACTTGGGTCTTTGAGTATTTAGTAGTTCTCCTGTAATTTAATGATCAAGAAATGAGTGTCTAGGTCAACCTGATTATCTAAAACACTTTCATTCCAGGTGAAACAGCAAGTCAGTGCCACCAAAATGTTTGTAATGGCTGAATACATACGAACAATTTGTTGATTGCAGTAGTACGCAGTTGATCCATAAAGTTGTCTTTCGGACAATTTGTGTAATAGGTTCAACATTTACCTTTGTTTCTCTACTAAATAAATGTTTTTCAGACTGACTGCTCATGTTTTGTGCTGCATCTAACTTTATAATAATGTCCAGTTGACCAGATAGGTTTAGATTTATCTTGTCACAGGAAACACTGGTAACCATAGATAACCATAGGTTTAAATTTCACATTAGATTAAGATTCATTTATTAGTCCCACACCACTGGGTTAACTTTTTTTGTTCTTCCAATCTGTGTTCACTGTCTGCTTGCCGATGTTTAATGTTTGTGTTGCAGAAACTGCAGAAAACATTGGTTACTCATGCAACTTACTGCGGGAGGAGATGAACGACGTCTTCATTGTCTCAGGCAACTCGTCCGAGGATGTCCAAGAGGAACTGAGGTTAGAGGAAATGTTTGAAGAGCATTTTTTTTAAAAACAAACTGAATGAATAGCTGAGCAGTTGTGTTTTTTTGCAAGCTGATCATAAAAAGCGTCCTTCCACGTTTCATTCTTCATGTGGAGCAGGAAGGCACAGACCTCCATGAAACCAGATACAGTGGAAGATTCAGTGTTTCTGCCAGATACAACTCCAGGTAAAAGTGTGAAAGGCATCACGGACGAAGTGGCAAACGGAGAGTACGGCCTTGTTATCAACGGACACAGCCTGGTACGTCATGAGAGGACTCTTCATCACCATGCTGTAACAATCCTTTGTGATTTGTTTGGCTTATTAATTAAATTGTTGAGGAAAATGTGATATTTTGATATTGCGTAAAACACTTTGTTACAACCACTTATTTTGTATGAACAGTAAATGTTTTTGGATGTAAGGAATATCTATTTAATTAATTATTATGACATATTTGACCCATAATTAGTCAAAACCTTAATCAGAAAGAATATATGACACCAAAGTTTCAGGTATGTTAAGGTCATGATTGTGTTTTTACTGGTTTTTTCATACTTGCATGATCGATTTGCTAATAATTTACAATTAACAAGCCTAAAGTGTGTGTAAGTAGCCCAACATTTGTCAAATCAAAACCATCAGTAGTGCATTAAACTGCTTTGACCACCCATTAGCCCTTTTGCTCATAAAATGTTTATTACCTGCTTTTGTAGTAATATTGGCATCTGCAGCTGTAGATAGGTTGAAATATTCTCAGCTGTTGTGTAATTCCTGCCTTTCATCATTTCTCTATTTCCCATGGTCCCTCAGGCGTACGCCCTCGAGCACAGCATGGAGCTGGAGTTCCTGAAGACGGCATGTATGTGTAAGGCGGTGATCTGCTGCAGGGTCACTCCCCTGCAAAAGGCTCAGGTGGTCGAGCTGGTCAAGAAGTATAAGCAGGCAGTCACACTGGCCATAGGAGACGGAGCCAACGATGTCAGCATGATCAAAGGTATCAGTGCTTTATGTGTTAAAGATGAAGATTAATATGATTTCTTGTGATATATATATGTTTTGGTGAAATTATGATGGGCACTTTTTGTCTGTATTTAATAAATTAGAACAAAAAAGTAACCTGCAGATTAATTGATGACGCCGATGATGAAAGCATTAGCTGCAAAACTAAAAACTGCTCAGCGCCAAGCTGCAGACAGGAAAGTGGTGCACATAGAGGAGCATCCTTCAGCTATGGAGATATTGTTCTCTGCTCTGTATCTGCTGTGAACACACGATGAGTTAATATGCTGATAATATGGTGATAGACTTATGAGATCTTCCCACATGTCTTGGTGTATCTTTGCCTCCCATGGCTCAAAACTGATTGATGCAGCTTTTAGTTGTAGGATCTCTAATCCCTGAAACCTATGACCAGAAAAAAACCTCAAATATTCTCACATATGGCAAATATAAATATATTTTTTGTTCTAGCTGGTTTTGATGTTGAGAGAAACAAACACCCTCGTCTTCTTTGTCTCTGTGTCTACCCAGCGGCTCACATAGGCGTGGGAATCTCAGGTCAGGAGGGCATGCAGGCCGTGCTGTCCAGCGACTACTCCTTCGCCCAGTTCCGTTATCTGCAGCGCCTCCTGCTGGTGCACGGCCGCTGGTCCTACCTGCGCATGTGCAAGTTCCTGCGCTACTTCTTCTTCAAGAACTTCACCTTCACCTTTGTCCACTTCTGGTATGCCTTCTTCTGCGGCTTCTCCGCACAGGTGAGAGAGTGAAGTTGATGGATGGCACCTTACATATTCTTACAATTGAAATATTTTTGCGTTGTGTTTTTGTGTTATTTTTAAAAATTCAAATATATTTTCTTTATGCAAACATCATACAAAAATAACTATGCAATACTCTACTTGTCAGCTGACAATGAGCGCAGTTAAGGCTCTGATGAAAGGAGGATAAAGCAACACAGAATATAATAACCTCATTAAACACTTTAATCCAAAGCTACAATAAATTTACAATCTACAAACAATTTCAAGTGTTTAATAAAGTCTAGGTTGGTGCTTATATTGTTCACTGATTCAAGATTCAAGATGTTTATTGTCATGTGCAACAAAAAAGCAAGTTTCTCCATGCAGTGAAATTCTTTCTTTGCTGTCCACCCTGATGCCGAAGTATAAAATAGAATAGAAACAGAGAAATGCAATAAATAAAAAAAACACAATGGTAAAAATACAATAGAATAGAAAACTATGATATTTACAAAAGTGTCTGAGGTGCCATGCAGCTCTATTTGATCGTACAAGAGAGGAAAAAGTACGGACTCATTTTCTGCTTTTTGCTCTTTTTTTTTGCAGACAGTTTATGATGAGTGGTTCATTACACTATACAACCTGGTGTACACAGCACTACCTGTACTGGGGATGAGCCTGTTTGATCAGGTAACTGTGGATGTGTGCACGACGTCATGCGTGTTTGTGTCAGAGAACAACAAGGTGGCAAGTTTGATGCTAAACTTTTTTGATCTCCTTAAATCAATGGCGGAGGAAGTATTCAGTTTCTTTACTGCAGTAAAAGTACTGATTACCATGTTAAAAAAATGCTCAGTTGCGAGTAGCAAAGTCATTTGAGAATGTGTTTGTGGGAGAATTGATTTAAATGATCGTCAGAAAACAGAAAACAGGAAGGTGAGCACACACAGACCTTGTGTCTTTGTCTCTCCCTGCTGGTCAGGATGTGAACGACGTGTGGAGTTTCCAGCATCCTCAGCTCTACGTTCCCGGCCAACTCAACCTGTACTTCAGCAAAAAGACCTTTTTCAAGTGCGCTCTCCACAGCGGCTACTGCTCCTTGGTGCTCTTCTTCATCCCCTATGCAGCCATGTACGACACCGTGAGGGACGACGGGAAGGATGTCGCTGACTACCAGTCCTTCGCCCTCCTCACCCAGACATGTCTGCTGTTTGCTGTCAGCATCCAGGTACGAGGAAGCTTTTCTTGTTGGATAATCTCATCGTTTATGTTTGTTAGGGTGAGAATAAAAGAAAATGCTTTCTCTCTGTCTCTTTAGTTGGGGTTGGAGATGTCTTACTGGACGGCGGTGAACACTTTCTTCGTCTTGGGCAGTCTGGTCATGTACTTTGCTGTCACATTCACCATGTATAGTAACGGCATGTTTCTCACGCTGCCGTCAGCCTTCCCTTTCGTAGGTGAGTGCTGAGCTCGTCGACTCGCCAAACACTCCCTGCATTAAACATTAAGCTTCTGCAGGTCATTGAAATGCTGTGCGTCTTTTCACTTCTCTGCTGGTTATTATCATGTCTGCCCCAAAAACAAGCTTTGTTCATTGTTTCATACGAGGCTTTTCCAGAATAAAGGTGAAGTAATGGACACATGTAGTGTCTTTTTGCTTGGGCAATATATAACTGAACCAAACACCAGAAATAAATGCAGTAAATCAGCCTGTTTTACATAGTTTTATGTGCCCCTTGAATATACTGTAACCTGTAGTTTGTCATCACAATCATGTGATCTGTGGTGCTGAGTACTGGGCTTCAACACTGTTTGTACAGACCAAAATGTCTCGATTGAGCATTTATTCTTTGTTTCTTAGATGCATGTGTCCTATCAATACTCTGCTTGTCTCCATACAGCTTTTAGGATGTTTTGTTGTTTTTTTTCCTGTCTTGTTAAACTGAAACACAAATTTGAAAAAAAAAACCATGATAAGCTTCTATGTTCACATATTAAAACACAGATCTTTAAGTAGGTGGCGGTTTTATCTAAAACACTCCTGTGTCCTTTTCCTTTTATAATAATAATAATTAATTAATTAAGTCAATAGAGCATCCTGACGAGAATATATGTAAATAGAAACCTTTGTGTGTATGTGTATGTATGTGTGTGTGTCCAGGAACTGCCCGAAACTCTCTAAACCAGCCGAACATTTGGCTGACGATCCTCCTCACCTCCATCCTGTGTGTCCTTCCTGTGGTTTCCTACCGCTTCCTGTTGATTCAGCTCTGCCCCACCATCAATGATAAGGTACAGATGAAACTATTGTCCCACACATTACTGTGCATGCTCGCTAAGAATCAGATTGCAAAAGAACATCCACAAATCTCTTTAAAAAGAACAGCTTTAAATTGTGTGCAGTATCAAAGTAATTCATTGTTGCTCTTCTGTACATCCGTAGGAACTGCTAATAGATAATTTGGCATTAGGGTTAATAGTGCCAATCCGACAAAAAAACAAAGATACTGCAACTAACTCACTGACTCAATGGCAGTATTACACTTCTATCCTTACATCCTAAAAAACCCAAATTAAAGGATCTTTTATTCCAACACAGCATCATTCACCAAATAAAAGTATGTTGTGTGATGTTGGTGGATTATCCATCAATATGTGATTCAGTTTTATGTGGTTGTTGGAGTTTTTCTAAGGAGATAATAACATTTTTGAACAATAACATCTGTGTAGCCAAAATATTATGGTTTGACTTAAGTCGGCTCAGTTCAGGGAGTTTTCAGATAAATGTGCCACTATCCAACATGTTGACATTGTCCCCATCTGTCCAAACTTTCAGGTGATGTTCAAAGTGAGACAAGCCAAAGCAACGCCTCCTCCTCCGCCTAGACGCACCCGCATCAGGCGCACCAGCTCCCGCCGGTCAGGCTACGCTTTCTCGCATGCGCAGGGCTACGGGGACCTGGTGACATCGGGGCGGTTCCTGCGGCGTCCTGCTGTGTCACGATCTTCAGGTTTCACCAATGTGGGTCGCACCACCACAGGCTTTAGTCCCATGGGACGATCAGCGGGATACAGCCCAACGGGACGCCCCCAGAATACCAGAGTCCCAGATGTGGAGGTGACATCACTGCAGCTGTACAGAACTATCAGAGATCCTGCCCACTGACAGTATGATGGTGTTAGGAAGTGAAGCAGAACTGTCAACGGGACAGCTTTGTTTAAAGCTCCCATTTGTCCATTTGTTACCATGAAGAACTCGCTCCGGGTTTCCAGAGAACTTCATGTCAGATTTTACATGATCCATCTCTCATCTGCTCAGTCGCCCCAAGACAAGGTTTAAAAATCGTGTGACTGTTGCTCCAAGCATTTTGTTTTGGAGTATTTTATCAAAGGGAACTGCGGCAAAATGTGTAGCTACTTCTGACGAATATACTGTACATATACTGTACATCATCTCCCTTAGATTACGAGTGTTCATGTAAAACATGCCTCATGCAGAGCCAAACGATGGGAGGTTTGATGTATAAAATCTTTCTGACAGTAGAAACAGTATGATCCATTTCAGAGAGGAGCTACCACAGAAGGACAAGGTGTCATCATGTTTACAGACTACCCAGCTGCTCTTAACTCTGGGAGTCCAGATGCACAGCAGGGCTTTGTGCAGAGGAATACAACCAGCAAAGCCATTTATGCATTTTACTTTTGTACTTTAAATGTCTTTTAAAAAGCATTTTATTTTCCTATCTTGAAATCTGTACAGGCAGTTAGCACTTTGGCTTTGTCACATGGCAGTGGGAGACAGCTGAATGTTTCATGAATGTGTCGCTCCCAACAAACATCTTCTTCTCGGTGGCTCACGGGAAAAGAGGACGTGACAAGAAAATATGTTTGTTCTGCAGCCACAGGCTTCAACATTGTTGGCCCACATCACTTTTGCTGGACAATTTCCTTCTTACAGTTTGTTTCATCTCATAACTTTCTCTGTGCTAAAAGGATTCCAAGCAACTTTAACAAGTTTGGGAAACACGGAGCAAATATCCAGAGCATTTGTTTGGAAGATGATTCTTAAATTGCAATCTCCAGTACCACTGTGCAATGAGACATACTTTATACTCAAGTTAAAAGCAAGTTTATTATTGGCTCGGAAATTGTGTGTCATTGCTATACATACGTATTGCTATAGGTAAGAAATAAGCCATTATGAAGAACAATCTCTGGATTCAAGGTCATGAGAGCATCAAATTAAAACTGTCTACAGCTTCATCTTCATGTGATGTAGTGAGGCACGAGTGAAAAGACAGAGCAACTTATGCAGAAGGATTATATTCATTATCCATCCTTCATCATCTATACCAGGGGTTGCCCAGCATGCACTGGGCACGAGGTGGGGTCTACCCCGTACAGATTCATATTCAAACCTGCTGGCAGTCTAGCGTTAGCAGTCACCCACTGGTAGTTTTCACACCCTGGCAACCTGAGAGTTGCTCTTTCTAATATCTTATTTCTAATTGGTCTTTTTATTAACTATTCTTAAAGCCATCTGCTGTCACTTACAAATAGTTTATAAAGAATGCCTTATTACAAAGTGGTACCAGAACTTCTACAGTGCAGCTTAATAGGAGCATGAAATGTCTAAATGGTGTTAAGGTATTAGGTTTACATTTTGAGCTGTTTTGCAATTATACCAACTAAGTAAAACTGTTTGGGAAAAAGCCAGATCATGCCTAGATCCAGTTTAGAGTGATTGTAGTTCCATGCTGTACGTATGTCCAACTCCCACCAGAGTTAGCACCTGCCTCCATACAGTGTTTCATTTTGTCTGCACCTGCTGGGAAAACAATAAAACTAGTAAATGCACATTTTCACCCTATCAAACAGAGAAAGAGGTGGACTACACCAGCTGTGCTTGAACTTGAATGCATAATTCAAAACGTTGTCCAAGTGGTCCACCATAGGAAAATGAACTACACCTGCCTGTTTTTGGGACATTTATCATACTGTACAAACACTACGAAGTGGGTGATCTTTAAATCGTCAATGCTGGTTCAGTGTCTTTAGAGCAGACTCGACCACTTGTGACCAGACACAGGAAGCATTTCACTGCTAAGTATAGATGTAGATTTTTAGATATCCTTTATTAGTCCCACACCGGGGAAATTTCAGATTTTCAAATAGGACCTAAAAAGACACTGCTTGCTCAATTTCCCATGTGGTTCTAATTGTGCTGCATAAATCATAATGATTTGTATGTAATGATTTGTAAAATCGGTTTATGAGATATTGCTTGGCAGTTATTCAAAAATCACTAGCTTCTGCGGCAAACTATGATGTCTGACAATCAACTTGGTTTGGCATTGAAAACGCGGCATATCTTTGCTGTTGTCTGGCTCATTTAAATGTCTTTCTCCTCCCATGTTGTATCAGTTAATTGAAAATATGACATTATGCAACATAGAAACAATAATGACAAAATGTGTGATGGAAGATATAATGTTCAAAGTTATGCTGCTCTCATGCTGCCAAGTCCAGGACTAGCAATTTTTCCAAGTTAGGGAAGCAAACATATTTCATACAGTGGTTCTTAAAATGTTGTGTTTGTTGTTTTTTAACTTCTGCGGGTCCGCGGGATCAATGTTGGTTTATTTTGTGTAAAGGTTTAAAGAAGAGTCCAAATTGCATTGGTTTCATAATTGTGCAATAATAATAATTATATCTGATAGTCTTCTAGGTCTGGTCTTATGGATATGCAATTACACACTTTTTTCACTCACAGCTGAATTCAACCATTAAGATTGCAAATGGGTACGTTAACATCAAGAACTTAGTGAAGCAACTTGAGCGTCTGTGTCTGATCATCTGTATCACAGTGTGAGTTAGTCAGTTGTTTCCCAGATTTGAATAACCAAAGATTCTTTTTAAGGCTTTTGTGTGTCAACGGTAAGATCGCACCACTGACGGCACAGATTTAATTTACTGTAAAGTTTTCTTTATAGAAATATCTAAAAAGCTTGAATATGCATAAGAAACATTAACTGCGTGTTTGTAAAACTGCAGATGGATCTCTGCCCAAGTGTTTTTTATCTAATCCCAAAGTCCTGTTTTGTTCAGTGTGTTCACTGTGTCTTGGTCTTTTATCTAGTCCAGTGTTGTGTCAGATGTCACCAGTTTCACTGTACTTGCGCTGCTTACACACAGATCACAGATGGCATCAGCAAATACCAGATACATATGCAGGGCTCTGATATGGTCACGTATATCTATTCCTTTTTGTTTTGATCAGTTATATGTGTCATAATGAGCAAAGGGAAATGAGCTCATGTTACAAGTAGGTCGCATTTAGCATATTTTCTTGAATTAGCCACTAAATTATATTCAGTCTGTATTAATGATGCAGGATAAATTCATTTAGACTGTCAGTGATGACCTGCATGCCTTTTTCCAGTATTTTGTGGTGCTGTAGAAGGTGAATTGCAACCATAATGAAAGCTTAAGGTATTTATAAATATATTGCTATTATTATCTTTCTCGCCCTGACGACTGAAACTGTAACCACATAAGGGATTTTTGATAACTATTTCTCAAACATGACAAAAGAAGTCTTGGGATTTTTAGCAGTGCTGTCCCTGATAAGAATTTTGTATAATTTTTAAAAAAAGTTTTTAACTGCAATAAAAAGATCTAAAAGATCAACATGTTGTGTGTATGTCACTGTCCTTTTTTTCACCATTTAGAGCTTGACATCTAGAACTGTTTTTTGCAAATCTGGAGATCACATTGAAACTGTCTCCTGTATTCTGTGTGTGTGTGTGTGCGTGTGTGTGTGTGTGTGTGTGTGTGTGTGTGTGTGTGTGTATATATATATATATAGTTCATTTCCAAGAGAGCTGGAAAGATTAAAAAATATCACTATAAAGATGATGTAGTGTTAAATTATTCATTATATATAACAATTATAACAATCATTATAACGTTATGACAATCTGCTAAAGTATAAAGACGATGATTAATATGAACTGAAGTGATGGACAGATTTTAGGTTTTTAATAATAGATTATTTTTCTTGCACCAAAAGGACAGAAGATGAAACACTGTTGGCAAACTTCTTATGTTTATTTGTAAAACAAATAAAGAGCATATCTAAGTGTCTCTGCTGACAGATAATCACTGTCTCATATGTGTATAGCTCATCACCAGCAGATGGTGTAACAATCCTTCACACCACAGCAGTAACATCCCTGCCAGACCGCACGACACCAGCCTGATGTTTCCATTTATTGTGTAATACTGAAAGAATCCCACTGTGCTGGGGCACAACAAACCATAGGGATTTATTATGGCTCAACAGTACGTGTACCGTTTATCATTTACATCCACACACTGTAATATGTGCAATGTACAATATGAGTGTGTACAGTACGATTAATGAAACTGCGCTGTACTGGTGAGCATGCTAACAGCCTGGTGCACAGAGGGTGGTTATTGTGTTTTGGCAGAAAATGCTCATCATATATTACCATTAAGCTCTGCTGATGCATCCATCTGAGGGTCAAAAGAGCACCCTTGTGACCATAAAGAAGATTAAATTGCATCCTTGTCTTAGAACATGTTGTATGTTTGAAGATAGGGACAAAAACATTGTAATTAAATTGCCTTCATGCAAAAAGGCAGTTTAATGTAATGAACATAAGAAAGAATAAAACTCACTGGAACATGAAGGTGAGATGTTGGATCTATAATGTTGTGTGAATTGTTTACATTAGCATTAGTATTACAACAAGTTACATGACGTATCTATGCATTCCTGCAGTACCCCTGAGTCTGGCAGAAAGACCAGATCTTAGCAGCGTGTTGTCTTTGTGCTGACCTCACCCAGAGTTTTACTGGGATGTTAAAATCATGCTTAATATGTTGAAGGTTCAGCTATCCCGCCACTGTTATTCTGATGTTAATTAGGTTTTTGTCTGATAATCCATCTCAGATTAGCACATCACCATGTTAACATTCGCTAATTTTAATAATGTATTCAGTTTTGTAGTTTTGCAAAGTACTGGACAAAATAAAAATTGACCTGATAATGTGCAAGATGAAAAGTCAGAGCATCACCAGAGTAATTCCAACTCATCCTGAGGGGGACATGAGTGTGTACACAAAACTTGTGAAACTGCAGGAATCAATTCATTAATAAAAATGTTGACCTGCTGGTGGCGCTAGAGAAAAGGATGAGCAATCACTTAAGTCAGTTGCATTTGAACTTTGGGTACCATTATTGCTTGTACAAAACTTCATGGCAATCCATCAAATTGTTATAAGAAAAGACAGGATATTTCACGCCGGACCAAATGTTGGCCTGACCTACAGACCAAATGCTGCTAGCATGACTAAAATCCATCTGTCCCTGTAGTTGCAAGGCTGTGACTGTACAGATCTCTTTTTTTTTGCTGCTTACTTTACTAAGTGCAAAATGATGTGGTTCAGATGCTCCACTTAAGTGGATAGACAAATTATTCAAACTCTAAAAGAGCCCATTCAGAGCCAAGTGTGTGTAGTCCCCTACACTGGCTCTGATACTGAAATTAAAACACTTATGTCATTTCAATGCAACAAGCTTTTACACAGCATGGCTCCTGATGTGTCTTAACAATGTGGATACATTTGGTAACCACAAGCATGATACTACACAGCGGGGAAAGCTTTAATTTCAAGTTACTTTACGAATTAAGATTTCACATTTAAAAAACATGATGATGTCATGAAATATGATAACACAGATTAAACTGCCCATAGTATATAAGATAGTTATCATCAGTTTCACCTCAATCAACTATTGCAACTACAACAGCTAACTTATACATGAATGCCTCCGTACTAACACCCCAGTATCATGGTATTACACAAGTGCTCTTGTTCCTGAAGTGGCTATATAGACAGAAGATATAGTTTAAGCAGCAATTTAATACTTTAACCTGAGTGACATTTTCGTTGCACGACTTCTGCTTGTAACTTTTATATAGAATTTTTACTTGTTTGCTTGTATTTGATGAAAACATTTGAATGCTTTCTCCAATTGCGTCCTTCACGTTGGGCTCTAAGAATCTGTTATTCTCACATTTTTATGACTTTTTAAAGACTGAAGGATCTCACAGCTTTCTGCTCCACCATAGATCTCATACCTTTCCACTGTGTCATCTGAAGGGGAGCAAAGCAGATCAGATATGATGGTTAAACCATTTCACACTTCACCTTGACTGAGCATGTACAATACAAATCCAAGTCATAATGAGTCTCGGAGAGTTAAAGGTCAGCAGGAGCCTCTTGCTCTCATTTGTAAAGTTTGTGTCTCAGTAAACTGACCAGGGAAAACCTGCCACTTTCCCAGTGCATGCTGGGATAGGCTCCAGCCCCCTGCTGCCCTGAAGAGGGTAAGTGGTTTAGAACTGGCCCAATAGATGGATGAAGAGTTTTCTCTGTAAATCAAATATTTTCACACTCTGAGATCAATGGGGATGGTACTGATATATCTTACTGAAATGAATTAGACGTGTCTCTCTCATGACAAATTTCACATATTCACAAAGCCCAAATGAATAACTTTCTATATAGGATGTCTGAGATATTCTTATAAATAGAAATGAGATTTTTTTGTAACATCTGCTTTGGATCTCATTTTTCCTTCACTCAGTCATGTTGTTTGACATGAAATGTATATTATTACCTCCTATTTCTCTAAAGGTCTATAAAGGAATCATATCATTACATCACTGTGACAACAGAACTTAGATTCATTAACCAGCAGACACAAAACGAAAATCTAATTACGTTTTATAAATATATAAGGAATGTTTGCATGTTTCTTTGATTTTGGGTGATGGGGATGAATACGTATTGTAAGTGGGATGTGATTTGCTCAGTGTTTGAATGTGTGTGCATTCACCGTGCGTGCTCAGCAATAAAAATACACCTCAGTATTTTAACAATCAAAAAGCAGAGCATAAACACAATAAATAACTTGATATCTAATGACTTATTTACTTTTCCAGGGTTCTAACACTGATCTTGTGATCTGTTCAAATGTTACAAGGCTGCCATTTCTTTTTTTAACTATTAATATATCACAAGCTATTGCTGTAACGTTTAAATTCAGAATAAAGGTGGACTAATGTCAGTTTTATTTATTCATTTCCCAAAATAAAATGAACAAAAGCAGTATAATTTTCAAATATTAATGGCAAAAATAGGCTATAAGACTCGCAGAAACTGCTCAACTGTGATTAAGATAAAAGTGAAAGCTTTGCTGCCCTCCTGCGAGGGAAGCCGCTCGTCCAACTGAAACACACTGGAGCTGCATTTACTTCACGTAAAAATATAGTAATTACGAACTTCCCCTTAGAAATGCTGTTATTTGTAACATTTTTGGAGGCAAACAACCGACAGTTTCTTGGCAGTTTAATATGGCAGGTTACACCTTGTTTTGTTGGGTGTTAGTGTTGTTTAGTATACGCCAAAACCCGAACAGTCCTCGGTCGAACATGGGTCGCTCCTACACGTATTCCCAAAATACCCATAAACTTTGAACGCATCACCAGGACCAGACTGCCTTACATTGTTAACGTTGATTTCTCCCGTTCAAGCCAGCATTTGTCTTCCGCGAGCCAAAGCGGGGTCACAGACTCCAACCTAACGCATGAAATCGCAGCTACATTTGGCAGCGGGACGCGTACCGGCAAGCTGTAAGATACTTTACGGTGTATTCATACAATTTGTGTCAGTTTTAGGAGCGGGAAAGAGCTTGAGAGGCACGCGCAAACGTACAAGCTAACGTTAATGTTGACGATTCTGAATATTTCATACTGCAGAGGAAAATACTGGGGCGAGCCGTGGGTATTTATGTAGGTAAAGCTTAAGTGTTTTGCCTTTGAATTAAGTTTCTTAGAACTGTGACTGTGTCATACACAGCTGAACTGGGTTAAACACCTGTCCAGGTCCCCCCAGGTCATTATTTAAAGAAGATAGGCTAACGATATGACTACTCAGCAGTCATTTTCCTTGCTGGACTGAAAGGAGGAGGAGGAGGAGGAGGAGGAGGCTAGCGTGTTTCCCATGGCTACACCAAGCTTTCATTGGGGTTATTTGCGTTCCTAACCAGCCCGTGCTGACATAGTTATGGCTATATTACTGTTATCCTAAAACACAGGTGGCTGTTATAGCAGAATAATTCAAAAAAAGAACAGAGGCAGTAACGTTAGAGACTGGGAGGAAAGATCAGCTCCAGGAGTCGTGACGTCGCCCCGGAGGTGCAGGTTCAATGCTCAGTCACTTTGCTGTCCTTTTGTTGACTGAACGCCCCTCTTTTTACCCCCCCTGCAGCCAGATTCCACAGACAAGGCCGTAGTTTATTATATTTTTTTACTCAGTTTTTTTTTTTGTTTTTGTTCTCTGTTGTTTGGAAGCTCTAACATGAGGAGGATCGTTGGCTGAAACCCTGCCCAGACCGGAGGCTGCTGGTAGGGATGGTGCCGCTGTGAAGAGCCGGTGTGCCGTTTTCGGAGGACATGCCAGTGGTCGGGGTAAAAGGGAGGAAGTGCCTGGACAACATGACTGTTTTCAACCAAGAAAATGTGGAGGAATTTTATGAAATCGGAGACGAGCTGGGGAGGTAAGATTCACCAAGATCTATCCCTATTGCGAATGCGCATGAACTTCCCCTTTTCATGGTAGAGTTGTGAGATGGGTGGGAGTATACCCTATTTTTACTGACACATTTAGACGATCAATATACTGCATACATAGCATTTTAACAGAGTTCAAGTCTTAAATATATGTTTTCATGTCGCGCTGCACCCACAACTTTGCATATAGATGGGTTTAGTCCATAAACACATACACTAATGCTGACTATCTCTCAAGCGAGCATGCATGCACACGTACTCTGCCTGTGAGTAGTCTGCAGGACCTGTATCCCCCCACTGTGAGTGCCAGTGATAGGCTCTGATTAATGCAGTCCATAATGCATCGTTGTCAGTGATGAAGAGGTTAGCGTCTGTTACTGTAGCCTCCTCTTCCTTAGAGATTTATTGCAGGAGGGGGCTGACGGCATCTTTAGTGGGAGAGGATTTACATCGTGGCACAGCCTGGTTTTATTTCATCCAGACTGTGTTCGGTCAGAGGTGAATGCTTGACAATGGGGATAAAGAGGCTGAGTGTAGACGAAACATTTTGACAGCACAGGGTGTTTCTTTTGGCTGAAAAGCTGTTTAGATGACAGAAAAGGCTGGTCAGGTTCTGGTTGAGCAGTGAACGATATCCTTGATGTGCAGTGTTAGATATGAAACAACTCAACTTTACTGCTGCATAGATACATCACATAATAGAAAAGGTAGAAATAACACAAGCAAGCATGCGTTTATCCCCACAGTGGATCGCAGATGCCTTCTCGGATGACTGTCAGAAACATGGAATTAGATCTCTGTGAGCTTCTGCTTATCAATGTGACACATGTACTCCGTGTTGGTAATAATCAACCAATTGTTTTCTGCTCGCCAAGGCCTGTCTGGTAACACTGCTTCTCCTTTTAGCACTCACCTTCCAGCACTGTGGGGGAGAGCTGGAGTTGCTTTAGCTGCTTCACTATGCTGCTTTGGTAATAGAGACGATTGGGGAGCTTTGTGTAATGGGATTGAATTTCTGGCTGGAGGTAAAGAGACGGCTACGTGAGTGTGATAGTCTCATTTAGTTGTGGCTCCAACACCAGGATCCACTATTGTAGTTTGATTACGAGAGTATAAAGATTTTAAATTGGGTCATCTATCACTGTAGTGTGATAATGAGGAATTCCTTAACATTTGGATTGTTGAAATTGGGTTAACATTTGCTTTTCTTGTAATAACATTGCAGTTCTGTCATGAAGGGACCCATGGAAGCTAGCTTTTTGAGTGTGGCTCTATGGAGAAAAGCCCAGGTATTGCATAACACTGCTTTTGGAAGGATTTCATTTCTTTATGAGACAGAAGAATTATGTATGACTTGGGGGGAGCTCAAGGCTACTGCGTAAGATGAAAAAATAAGTTTAACCTACTTTATGGTAGCCTGGTTAATTGACAAAACTGAATACAGCTGATATTTGGCCAACTTTTAACACTGTCTCTGGTAATATCTGCTCTTGAGTAGAAATTCGTCATTTGTGCGTGGGTGACGTGTTTTGCATAGGCTAAAAAAAGGCATGCACATTGTCTACAACTAGAACATGACTGATGCATGCATACAGACCTCATACAGATACATCTGTTGATAAGTGTAATCTAAGTGTGATTTAAGTGTTCACCAATTTTCTCATAATGATAATTTTCTCTTATGTCAGCAAGGTGGGTTTTTTTTTTTTTAGCATCTGACTTTATTTTAAGCATGGCTATGCACTAATGATACAAATTAGATTAGATGTATTTTATTTTCAAGTTGTTACAGGTCCCCTAATAGACACTGCTTAATGTCACATTTATCACCTTGAAAACCAGTTTCCTGCTGCGGAACATTCGAACCTGCAAGATTTGCAGAAAAAAATGTAAAAGATGTTTAGCATAAAAATACAGAACCATTCCTGTATGAGGCACAACAACTGAAAACCTGTTGTGTTAACAAACATTTTTTTCAAGTATGTTTTATCTTGGATAAGCAGGAGTTTGTTTGTGATGGAAACTGGTGAGTCTGTCTATTCATCAGCTAGATTACAGTGGCATGACCTACACTGTAATGCCTTGCACGCTTAAAGACAGAGAGGCTTTTGATCTGACTGTACTCCAGACCCGACCTCAACTGGAATTGGAATGAGGCCCGTTTGGTTTGGCAAAATGGGAAAATGGGAAATCAACCAAGCAGGAACTTTATCCTTTCACTGACACTGACACTGCCTGCTTTGGTGCACATGCATGGCAAACCCGAAGGCTTGTGAAGCCAAGCATCTAACCTTCATTAGTATCTAGCCACAGTGAGCATGCAAGCAGTATAATGCAGAGAGTGTTGAAAAAGCAATTCAGCTGCAGAGTTCAGCACGTACAGCCAGAGGAGATGTGTAATGCTCATTTTAGGGGTGACGTGTGCTGTCTGATCGTGTCTCAGAAGTGTGTTTCAAGCCACTGGAATCACCTTCTGAAGTCTGTCAAGTGTTTATCATCCACAGTGACGTATTCATCAGACTTCACCACCTTATAACCTAGACCACTCTTTCTCAGCTTCATACTTACATATGTGGGATAGCCAACCAGATTATTACCAACCCTGCAGAGCTACAGAAGGCACCTGGGATTGTTAGAAGTGTAAAACAAGCAGTTGTTCAGAGAATTGCTGGAGTCACAGGTACGTCGATCCTCCATGTGATGCATCAAGTTGTTACTTGCAGAGCTTTGTTAAAGACAGATAATAAGGCAAATGCGTCAGTTGTCAAATTTTCCTATTTGAACACTGTCCTGTTAGTCTGTATCGTTGCTGATAGAAATTGCCACTGCTGCTGGTCCCCTCCCAGCCCTTTGCTCTAACAAGTCAAGCACTGGCCCCATCTGTACTCAGTTGATCTTTCTAATTGCCTCACAGATTGGCAGAAAATTCTCACTTCATGCCTGAGATCAGCAGGGAATGACTGAAGACATTACAGCTACTGGCATCTCCTGTTACCCCCTCAAAAATGGTAGAGGGAGTGAAGGGAGGACCACTGATGAAGTGTTTAAGTGATATCTTGTGATTTATCAAGAAAATTCTCAGCCAATTAACAGATTACGAAAATAGAAATTAGTTGCATCCCTGTAAAGTCCATACACAATATATTTAATGCAAAAGAACAAAGTATTCAGTGTAGAAGTGCAGAATTTAATTCCAGTGAATGATTTTTAAACCTCTTTTGAAGCACAATTTGTCCATCTCTTAACTGAAAACCATAGATTATAATGTGGCCAGTCTACTCTCAGGTGACTTTCTCCTGTTGTTTTGGGGTGGCAGAAATCTGCCAGACTGTACAGCGTTAACAACCAGGACTATTTTTCCACTGTAAACAGAAGCAAAGGCAAGGCAGAAAAGAACCCCCCTGTCAGATAAGCAGCAGACAGCACTGTCTGGCTGATATTTTTCAGATAAGACCAACTTGAATATTCTGACCAAAGCATGCGATCATTTAGGTTTACCTCAGATGGGGTTTCCTCAGCGAAATCGAACAGCATCCAAGTTTGCACGAAGAAACAGACAGAGCAAAAATTACTTTTAGGGTCATGTGAGTTGACTTCAGCTTTTTTTTTTTCAATTTCCATGCTGTCATTTGTTTCAGGGCCCACTGACTCAGCCAATTTCTGTCCGATTCAGAGAAAGAAAGATGAGCTAAGACAGCAGCTGGCTGTGGAAGGCATTTAATGTGTGTTTTTCATCTGGTCCACAGGGCAGTTTTACACTTTGCATATTTTTGCAGTGCTCTGCCTCTATCATTAGTCTGCATTAATGTGACCGCTGCGTGGCTCTCTACCAGTTGGCCCTCCTTTCGTGTCTATGGTGTGTGTATGTGTGTGTCTCGTGAGTGGTTGGCTTTCGCAGAGGAGGAGGGGTCGGCATATTTCAGTAGGGATTTTGCAATGCAAATGAACATAAAAAAGCATTAAAGCGGGACTGCGTTTGGGTTATTCCCCAGCAAAAATCACCCTAAAGACAAATTTCTGTGAATACAAAATAGGATTATATGCAAGACATCCACATGGGCTCCTGTATTAAATGATGATAACATTTAGAATTTCTTTCTCCCTCAAGAAACTGCTCGTCTTTATGCAAACCATTAAAAATAAATCTACTGAATATTCACCACAGCAAACTGTGACACCGTTCTTTCAAACACACCAGCTAATGCCATGCATCCTCTCCATGCAGACTGTGCCCCTGCTTCTGACCTAGATTTACCCTCTACCCTGGGTTATTGGGTGGATGGGCAGTCTGGGTAGCAGGAGTGGCCTTGATGAGGCCTGTCACTCACTCCCCCACCCACCCTAACCCACCCCCTCGACCCCAGGGAGCGGCACTATTGTCACATAGATGCAGTGTTGCCAGTTTTTGAGGTCTGAGTCTAAGGATCAGGCTTGAATACAGTAGCTTCATGTTATTTTGTAATTTACTAATAAAATTGTATAATAACCACTGAGTTGAATTAGACATTGTAATCTATAGGCACTGTTACCTTTATATCCTACAGGAGATTTACATACTACCTGTGCTCCCTTCATGAAAGCTTGGCTATCAGCTATCAGCTCTCACTCTCACTCGTAGGCCATATCCTGTAGCTCACAGCAGGCGATTAACTTGGAATTTTTCACCAAATTGCATTTGAAATCAAAAGCGTCAAGTGTTGTGTAAGCATTACTAAATGCTTAGACAGCTGATTGACACGTGACCGCTAGATGATGCAGTGCAGACACAAACTGGCAATACTCACTTGGTACATATCTGCCAGTGTTCCATGGCATCAGATGTGGGGGGTCAAGAGGTCAACTTGAGATCGATAATACAGAAGGACGCCATTCATAAAAACGTGCATGTTTCTTAAATTGCCTCCTTTTTGGTATCTACATTTCAGTCATTTAGCTGACACACTTCTCTGCAGCAGTGAGTTCAAAAGCACATTAAGCTTCAGTCTGTGTTGCCAACATTATTTAGTAGTAGTAAGGAGCGTATGTGTCAGAGAGGCATGATGATATTCCTGTGACTTAGAGATCCTCATGTAAGAGAGAAGTGCCAGAAAAAGAAAAGTAAGAAAAGGGCTAAAACAGTATGGTTTTTGGTTTTTTGAACTGAAAAAAGGAGTGGAGATTATTGTGCAGACTTACTGGCAGAGAGTATTCCTTCAGGGTTCAGATTTAATGTCAGATTTTCTTCCTTTTCTTACTGCCTGTCTGCGTCTCCAAAGCCAGCCTGACCATCTTTGCTTGGATGGCTTAAACCGTGCGATTGGTCCATTCAGATGTCTTCGAATTGCGGTCAGCTTACGAGTCAAATTGAAATCGGACTCATTTGGTGTGTCCTCGAGGACTGTAATGAGTTATTTTCAATTAATCTCTGCAGTCAATTGAGGATAATTGGATCCCTGCCAACTGTGTTAGCGGGTGAATGGCAGGGGTGTCATGCTCTGTGTGTGTGTGTGTGTTTATGGGGGTGAAGGGGAGCTCCAACCCTTTGTGGTCAATTAGGAGAGATCTGTAGGCAGTCAAGCATGGAAACTGAGGGGCTGTAATCATTGGGGAGAGACAACTTTCCCCTTCTCTGTCTTTTGTCCTCCTTGTTCGCAAGGTTTTAGCAAGCTTGTACGTTAAAACTCTGTCACAAGATCTTTTACCCTGCAATTAGCAATAATGAACATGATGGCTGACCATAAGTAAACTGTACCTACTCTACATTTAAATAAAGCCTGTTTAGTCCGCTAATAAGAAAGAACAGGAAAATTGAAAGTGAAATTAAAAAAATACTTACCAAGATGCAGGGGTGGTATAAATATTTCATGTGAGATTCAAAAGATTCAAGTCTGTGCTATTTTTTGGACCCTATCACGCGGACTCGCCCACTTAAGTTGAACACATATCACTGGGAAGATGCAGCACTCAGTGTCAGTCTATATTTACTTGCAGCATTTGAGCACTGTCAGTGAAATAGACCTAATACAGCTGTTTTCATAATACTAGTTATGAGCAAAAAGAGTGTGCACAGTGCTTTGCTGTATTTTTTGTTGATTTGTAGCTTTTCTGTTAATCATTGTCTGTGTAATTTAAAGAAGATAGTGTTTTTTTTGTGATATTAGAAAGCAGCATCAGCTTATTTGTGTTAAATAAACGCAAAGATATCCGAGTAGTTGGCATGAGCAGAGAGAGCCGCGGTTGCTGAGAGCTGAGACAAAGAGCATGTGTCATCAAAAAAAAAATCTACTATAAAAATAATCATGGCTCATTGTGCGGGAGCAGAGCTGCGTCTC
This sequence comes from Datnioides undecimradiatus, assembly GCA_008933995.1. Lineage (NCBI taxonomy): Eukaryota > Metazoa > Chordata > Actinopteri > Lobotiformes > Datnioididae > Datnioides > Datnioides undecimradiatus. The sequence goes on from WARS01000015.1 coordinate 13,497,927, forward strand.
TACAACGCTGGATGTGTTCACTGCGCGTGCTTGTTTGTATACATGCATCAGAAAATCCATGTCGGCTTGTTTTGGGGGAAAAACAAAATGCCAGAATGGTGGTTGTTGGTCGTCAGTGTAAGTGAGCACATGCAGTTAGTCAAGACACCAAGACACATGTAGTTTCATACTAAAAGCTGACTGTACTGTAACACATCCTCCTGCTGTCCCACGTCATGTTTTGTTTGCCATGTCTTCGTTTGATTATTAACGACAGTGTGAGCAGGAAAAGAACACTTACACATGCTCCACGCGTGGAACTTTAAAGAGTCCTCATTTTGACACAGTTTCTTTGTTCAAGGTTTTGTGCACCATTTTAAAAACGAGTCTCTCATTTTGACACGGAAAAAAGCCCAACTATTGAAAACATCAGTGTATTAGCTAGAGCCACAGTCTGGCTCAAGCTTGTTTTACTTGAGTAGTACAGACTGAATGACTGTCTTTACTTGCTGTCTGGTTGCGTTAATTAAAAATAACAATAAAAATATGCCAGAGAAAACGTCGCTCAAAAGCTTTTAATGTTTAACTTGCCCAAACAATACGATCTCTACTGAGCATCTGGCTTTAGCCCAGCCTCAGAAAAGCCATTTTCATATTGGTATTTGTTTTGTAACTGCTATGCGAGACCTTTGCACACAGTAATCATCACAGGCATCATTTTCAAGCTTTGTTGACAAAGTCAGGGCTTATGGATGGTAGTGGTACGTTGGTATGATATGTGTCAGTTTTCATATGATGTATCATCATTAGGTATACCTTTAAAACCAGGATCTCTCTCAGGCCTTTTATAGCCTAATCAGGCGGTTGGTTTCAGGAGTGATGCCTGAATGTCAGTAACACTTAATTATGTTTTCACGCTTTCATTTAAAGGGAATAAACATGAAAACTAGGCGTACTGGGAACATTTTAAACAAATTTTTCTAGTGCTATCGTCAAACAGTGTCATACCAAACCTCCACTGTTGATGTTTCTAGGTGGATCATTGTTGACGTTCTAAGTTGCCTCAGCAATATTCATACTCACACAGCCTGTTATGTTTGGTTTCCTTGAAGATCAGCCGTTTGTGTTGTCTGTGATGCATTTTTACTTTGAGCTCATCAAAGGAAAGGGCAAGAGCTTGCAAAACTCTTCTCAGTTTTAATTGATGCCAACAAGGTCAGACTGGGGGTGAGGAAATTCGACTCTGTTAATCTCACAGTCATGACCACAAATCTTTAAGTGTATTCATCATTTAGTGTTTGAATGTCATCCTCTGCAGACTTGCCATTTTATAGATTGTCTCATAACAACAGGGTCAGAACAGCACATAGTGTCTTTTTGAAACCTACAAAACCAGTCCGCATGCCTGCTGACTTTTCCCTGAGTCATGACAGAGTTAACCACCTCGAAACCTGCTGAATGTCAGTTTCAACAGACATATAGGGGCCCTGTTCTAAAGAGCACGAACAAAATAAAACAGGAGACGATAGACGGACCAGCTGAAGCTCCCGCAGCCCCTCTCCTCACCTCCTGCCACCATGAAATATCACGTTCAGTGCAAGTCTGAAAGACAAATGTTGTGGTGGTAGTTCAGAGAACCCAAGATGTGTGTTTCAAAACTGTTAACTAAATAGGTTTGAATCAAAATATTAAAATTAAGGGTTGGGAATTGTCAGTGTTGTGGTACAAGCCAAAATTAGTCTGGTCAAGCATTGAATGTTGCCATTAGTCATCTTGTCAAATTTAGGATCTTATTAACTTTTTAATTTTTAATTTTTGACAGATTTTTAGACACGCTGCTGGTGGCTTTGTCAGTTGGCTCACCAATTGAGTTGTTGAAATGTCTCATCAACTGCGAGCTGGTTTTGACATTACATTTGATATAAATGTTATGATGAGGATAAATCCTACTTACTGTGGTAATCCTGTGACTTTCCCTTTAGCAACAGCATCTGATTTTATTTGTTCACTACTTTGGTTGCAAAACTAACATCACTATCAGCCTCAACTCTATTTTCTATTAATGGCTCATCAACAGAACAGAACAGAAATGGTGAACAAAGTAAACATACCTGACAAAACAACAGTGTGTTAACTTTGTCATTGTTTGCTTTTTAGCCTACTGATGTTAGCCTTAGCTCATAGCTCAGCTATGTACAAAATATATCCTGACAGTGCTGCTTGTTTGGCTGAAGACCTTTGTCTTGTTTTATATTTTGGCAAAGTTGTTTGTGTTTGGACAACATTTAACATTTGAGAGCTGTGGTTCATTTTCTTAATAGAAAAGCATATTCGAGTTTCTTAAAGTAAGAGATCATTTTGCTGTTAGAAGAGAAACATCATCATATGGTCAGTTGTTCTTAAACTGTCAAACCATACCCAGGCCAAATTAGGGTAATTTCGACCTGGCTGGTCAGTGTTGTCCATGTATGAGAAAATGTGACTAATTGATTTTACTCTGTGACTTCATTGTCAGCAGTGTGTATAATCTGCAGTGATGTGTGCCTCATTCATTCTAATCAATCTATTCAGGAGTCCTATGAGAAAATTTATGTGGACTTATGTGGACTGAGCAGCCTTTTCAGGCAACCAAGAATATAGATTAGAGATAGTTGCTTAATCCTGGTCATTTATGAATTTATGATGAATTGATGTTAATTGTTTGGGAGCACAGTGCAGGCAGCACAGCTGTGACCATTGTTCATTACATTTGCCCAGATCAATCTGTCTAAAACTAGCACAAGCATAATTAGAGGGTGCAAGAATTTTCTTCCTATCCATACGTTGGTGAAAATGTTTGTTTTAATCCACACCTGTGTTTCTGTAAAGAAATTATGCTGAATCAAATTGGAGGGATCACAATAACAGTGATCTTAGGCATGAGGAATCTATTCAGGAGCCCTTGGCAGTGAAAATGTTTGGGAACCATGGTGGCTGTAGATCATAACAACTGTGAAGATAGTAAAGGAAACCTTTCCCCTCTCTTTACCTCTAAGCACAATGTACCCATTGTTGGTGCTGCCTTAAAACCTTGGAGCTGGGGGAGGTGAATGACATTCCACTGACATGTTGAATGGCTTCTCACTGTGGCTACTAGACAAGGGCAAACACTGCCTGCCGCTCATTTAGCTTTCTGTCAGTAATCTGTCTGTCGCTGCTGTCACTTATAGTTTTGAAGCCGCAACAATGACTCCTCCCTCCCGAGTTCATGTTTGACTGCCAGGCCGTAAAACAGTCTATACACCTGTAGAGAGCTCTCAATGGATAGAATGCCCTGGCCATGTAGGAGGTCTTCAGATAACATGATTTATATTTCATTTAATGACACAGACTGTTGTTTTTAGTTGAACATTGACATTTTACTAATTCCTTTGATACTACTTAATTTTTTGATATTAATTTGACGGCTAATTTCTTTAAGCAGTGAGAGTTAACAGGTAATGTAACATGAACCATAATTGATGTCACTGTGGTTATGTAATCGCAGATGTTGCTGTTAAAATCAACAGAATACCCATCCATATCCTTACTTTTGTCTAGTGTATAGGAGAATAGGATAAACGAAAACATAGTTACAGGTGATCATATCATACTGAAAACATAATTATGAATATTATTCCTACACACTGCACCTTTAGTTTGCTGTGGGCTCTGCCCTTTGTTCAAATTGACCTTTTGATACCAAAATAATAGCATGTGCTGTGTTTAGTTTTTTCATCCAAATAGCTACAACTAACAATTCTTTTCATTACTGATTAATCATGTGGTATGTAAAATGAAAATAGTTTTAAATACCCATTACAATTACATAGATCCCAAATATATCAAAATGGTTGCAGATCATTTTTTGCCAATCATTTCATGCTTTCCTACCTAAACTTTTCTTTTCTTTTCTTTTTTTTTTTTTTGGAGAGTGGGCTTGTCATTCTGCTTGTTGTCTGTGACGTTGTTCCGTATCAATGCTCCTCCCATCTAATACTGTGGAAATGCATGGTTGTTTAAAAGGAACTCCCAGGATAGCTCAAACACAGATTAGCCAACCAGAAACAAGTGGTGTCTGTGGTCGTGGCATTATTGGCACTATTAATCAGTTAATTATTAAATAACTTAAATATAGTTTGGGCTCAGGAAAAAAAAACCCATCAGGATATCCTGGCAAAATCCATATCTGTACACACACTCAGTCTTACACACTCTTACGGCCACCCAGGATTATCTACCACACTCTTCCTTCCTCCAACCAGTGCTGGTTCCTCTGCTCAGTCTTTGAATCCTGTTGCTGTGGTTACGCTTCCGCTGTACACAATGGCATGGTGGTTGCATAATGTTTTTCTGCCGGTGCAGTTTGTGGCCCACACTACAGCTGAGTGGGCAGGGAGCACTCCGAGCAGGCCTCCCACACTTCGCTCCATGCTAATGAAAAGCTTGGCCTCACCAGGGAGTTTTCACACTGAATCATATCGGACAGCAGAGAGCCAGAGAGCTTGTGGTCTGCTGCCCTGCTGTACAGCCAAAGTCCTTTTGACTTCTCTGTCATTGGTTGAACCGCACAGGAGTGGCAGTCAGTTTTATAATCATGTCTGTTATGGTGGGACTCAAATTAGTTGACCAGAACTAAAGGGAAATGGGCCGAGTCACATTAAAGTTATCTGACAGAACTGTTAGAATGTCTTGGCAGTACCATAAACTTTAGTAGTACACAGAAGAGCGAATGGTAAAGCCTTTGAGTTGTGACATTTGGTTACTGGTATATGCCTATCAAATAACTGATGATTGTGGTCTTAACATGGTCTTAACGCAGGCATGACACATGTTTTTGTCAGTTGTATTCAGTTTCCTTTCTAGAACTGAATTGGAGGCATTACACATTACTGTTTATGATTTGTCAGCAGTATGTAGTTTCTGTTCTGTTTTTATCTGGGCTGTCATCTACACTTGCCATTTCCTAAACACTCAAGATGTGTCAAATATACCAGAAGGGCTCAGAGCTGTACAGTTCTGGAGAAGCAGACGAATGTGTTGAATTTGGGCACTAACAAGGGATGGTGTGCAATGCCCTGGGACTTTATTCATCCCCCATGAGCCAAAGACAATTTAATTAACTAGAGAAGCAGAACTGTAATTGTAGTGACTGGGCATTTCAGACAAAACAAAGATTGTTAGTTTCTTTTCATGTGAAGATGTGGATGAAAAATGACCCAAATTCTTACTGGAGGTTATTGTTGGAAAAAATGCTTGTGTGGCTACTAAACTGAGATGGATAGAGCTGTTTAGGGGTTCTAATTAAACACAGAATGAACCAGATATTAAAGTTAAAGATTTTCAAGGGAGTTTAGTAATGCCAACAATCAATAGCTGGTAAAATGTGAAGCACATTTAAATGAAGCTATTTCCTACTTTCACTCTCGCACTGCTCTCTTTCTCTTGCTCTCTCTTTGTTTCTAGTTTCTGCTCTCCAGAGTGCCAAGCAATTTGGCACGGATGCAGCAAAGATGAGTTTTATCTCCATGAAATATTAATTTCAGATTTTAAAAGCAAAATAAATCATTGCGCAGCACATCCAGGGCTTATCAGAACATTGCTCTTGGACTGTTATCCTAAACACTTGGCAGTGCTGCTTAAACATCAGGGTCATCACCAAATCCATAAACGCTGATAGCTGCTTTGTTTTCTATTCCATTTGGACAGATGGGTGTGACTGTGTTGCTTCTTGGATGAGAATGGAAACACTCTATGAGTCAAGGTCACTCCCTGCAATGTGAAAAGGCAACAAACTAATGAACAACTAATGGAGTGGCTGCCCTCAGTCTCTAAGTACTAATTAAAGGGGAGTACACTTGTACATTTCAGTTTATACAAATAAACATTCAATAATTTTACATTCGTACGCACCCGTTTGTTAAATTCGTTGTATATGAGTATTCATACTGTACATTAATTTGTTTTTCCCATTGTTGGGGTGTGTAAACATCATGAAACCCCTTTTCATTTCATTATGACATACATTTTCTTTCTTTCACTGACTAAACAGGTCTTTTGCAGTAAGCAGTTATAAGGTTGCTAATTTTGTTTGGAAAACAGGTATTGATTTGATGAGATTAGCTGCTGGAGTATTACGAACTTTGAGTGGGCATGTTCAAACACTTCTGCCAGAAAGAAGTTCAGTAAAGGCAGTGTGAAGCGTTGAAAGAGAGATGTAGTGCTGTTATTACACTGTATCTCCCTGTTTATTCGACTTGCCAGTGATGCTGGGTTTTAACATAAACTGTGGTGTAATTCCAAGAAAAAACTACAATTTTAACTCCTGTGTGATGTTGTAATGGCTCACACCAGATGTAAAATGTTCATCCCAGTCACTTAACCAGGGTTTACTTTGTGATGCTTTGGTCCTTTGAAGACCTGCTGCACCTGATCGCTCTTTCCTGGACTGACACAATGATGACTGATCGCATCTGCCAATCACTGGGCTGCATTTAAGCCGCTTTGTCACAAAGCAGACACGGAGACTCATGCCAGATTACAGCACCTCTCTTTTATCATGGTTTTGTTATTCAACCTGAATATAGACCTGTATTTAATGACAACAAATCCTTTTGAGTACCCCATATATAGAAAGTATTAGGTATTTGCTGAGATTATCACAGGGATATCCACAGTCGGATGCAAAAAAGTAGCATTGGTAGGTAAAGACAGTTGAGCAGTCACTATAGAAAACATTGCCATCTGTCACTGTTTTGTCTGTGTTTAAATAATATGTTAATAGTAATTATTGCAGACCTTTGTTAGAAATAAACAGAATAAAGTGTGTTTTAAAGGATTTATTTTATTCTTGTACTTTGTTTCCTTTGGACAGTTCAAAGCTACTGTCATCAACATTTTGTTGTTTGGACCTGTTGAAAATTGTGGAGCATTGAGCAGCTAAAGCACTTAGCGTTTCTTTCCAGATGGATGACAATGGTCCATTACTTCTGGATGGTTTTTTTTTTGGTTCACCATGTCAGTTTAAAAATTATGTAAAAAAAATCAGTCATCACAGGTTTGAACAATGTCACTGGATTTCATATTATCTCATTTGCACTCGTCACTGGGCGGCATAAACCAAAATGAACAAAATACCAAAAAATCAAAATTCAGCTGTTGTTCACACCAAAGGAGACCAAACTGTAGGTGAGATCACACTCATTGTGTTCCCATTTGTGTACCATCCTCCATCAGTCCATGTGCATTAGTATCAGATTTGACAGAGAAGCTTTGTGTGTGTGGTGTGTGCCTTCCTGGAGCACTGCTAGCTTGCCTTCTATTGTGCTTAACACTTTTCAGCTTTTCAGCACCCTCTCCTATTTCACAGTAGTAGTACACAGAGCCAATCAATAGCTGGCTTTCACTACGAAATGGATGATACACAGTGTAATATGGGCCACTATAGCACAAGGACAGTGATTATTATCCTTGAAAGCTAAATCAAATATGAGGACATGGGAGATGCTGCTCACTTCTTTCAGCTTAAACAGTGTTGGATGTTCATGCTTTTTTCACATAAACATCATTGTTTACTTGAAAATTACTACTTCACTACTTTGTAACATTACATGGAGTAAATGATTAATCAGTCTCTCAAAATAAATAATTAAAAAACTGAATCATAAATACAAATAATAAACTACATAAAATGAATAAAATAAATGTAACTAAAAAAAAATCATTTGTATGCTACTGCAGAACATCTAGGAAAATGTGCCACACTTGTCTTGACTTGTTGACTTGATTTTTTGTTTGTTTGTGTTCTTTAATCCTTCTTCAGATGTCTGGTTTGACTCCATAACATTTTGTCTAAGCTGATTGTTTGCACATGCTTTGGGTTCTGTGAAATTAAACTAAAATTAGTCTCTTGAATTTAAAAATCCTGTTCTCATTTTATCAAGCTTTTTTATTTCTGACAAAGGGTTTGCTGAACCAAGCAGCAGTTAGTGATTGTGTGATGTAGGTGAAATGCAAAAGGGAGATGAAACCATGGCCATGGCCAACTAGTTGCTTTACATTGTTGTACTATATCTTTTCCTTCAGAGACAACAATGAATGAATGAGACAGGTGCATGATGCTGATGTAGTTGTAGTTGCACTGAAGTGATGGCTGTGGCATGCCAGTGACTATAACTGTTGGGGGAATCTACTCAAAGCTTGCTGTTGTGTTTTTATGATGCTATCATAAAAATGATGTACGTCTGTCTTATGACGGTATCTCACAGAAACATCGTGACAACAGATGGATCTGTTGCAAGTAAAGCTTTTATCCCTATACATTGTGTGGGATATGTTTTTGTGGTGAGTGAGAGTGGTGGTCTTAAAATGTCATTATACACTCTGCATTATACTCCCACGAGTGGAGGCTCTATTTAACAGGCTTTGATGTCGGCCTATAGATTATGGCGGGATTGAGGCTAAGGATTAAAAGGGTGAGTATCAGGCTTTACTTTTCCAGTCCAGTCTACCTAGGAATGACTTACATATTTGATTATTCTGCAGGAAATGATTTACATCTAATGCTGCCCAGACAGGCTTGAGCTTGGTCTTGGAGAGGGCTTCATCACGCGCTCTCCGGCTGGATAGAAATGGCTCTATTTGTAAAATACTAGGAGGTACAATTCTGCATTTTAGTGTCATGAGTGTAGATGCATAAAGATATCAAGGTGATTTCTCCCTGCCTCTGAGAGCCTAAAGCCAGCTGGAACATGTGCTGAAATCAGCTCTCCTGCAGGGAGCAGGTAGTGGTGTGTGTGTGTGTGTGAGTGTGTGAGTGGGAGAGAAAGACAGAGAGACAGACACAAGTAGCTGTACGTGTGTCATCTTCAGCTGCTGTCAGCCCAAGCTGTGCCAGACACCCTGCACCAATGACTTGAGCTATAGACTGAGCTTGTTATCACCTCATTCTCACTGAAGAAGCTGCTTTTTCAACACAACCCCGTGTCTACTTCTAAAGCTAAAATAACCATGTGTAATGTGTGTATGAACAACAAATGTACAGTTTACACATTTCTTTGATTAAGAATTTCATCATGCATCAATTAAGCTTAATAAGACTGTCTGCCAGGTTTAATTCTGCCCAAACCTGGTAGCTGTAATAAGCTACTTCTTTCTATCATCTTGAGGTGTCATAATCAGTGTTAACAGGTGTAGTCAGGAAATGTTTTCCTAATACATGAGTGTTAAAGGAAATGATAAGCCATTGTAAAAAAACTGTCATTCAGTGCTTTATGACTCTAAGGAGAAAGTCCCTCTCAAGGAACTTTACAGCAAGCTAACTTGATGGGATAATGACTTATTGTGCATATCCCATGTATGCTTGACATTGTGTGAGATGATGAGAAACCCATTTATTGTTATAGCCTTTTAAATTGGCAGGTGGTACTACAGTTTTTCTTTTAAACATAATAGTTTCAAAATAGGGCATGCAGGATTTGGATCAAGAAGTGCAAAACATTTAAGGTGAGCCAAAGTAAGCAGGCTAAAGCTGTTATTGGGATGTGTCAGATGCATATTTAATTAACGTTTAAGTGAACAGAAGTATTAGTTTGAACTTGAATTGAAGGATGTCTAACAGGGTTGGGATCTTATCCAAAAAAACTGGATATACCGCCCTGCAGGTTATTTTCCTTTTCTGTTTCTTGTTTCTACTTATCTTGAAATCATACGTGGGCACTCATTACATTCAGGTAAAGAGGTTCAGTTGCTTCTGCCTCTGGGTGTGTCTGTGTTTCCCACGGGGGTGTTAAGCAGTAAATATATAAGAAGTAGTCACATAGAAGAAATCCACAGCTGCTTGTTCTATCCAGATTGTTTTGACTGCATGTTACACACTGACCGCACTTTGTGTTGTCTTGTATTGTGCCAGCATCATATTTATTCCTCACCCTGCCCACTCGTACTTCACTGATTTTTGTTTACAAGGCTTCTCTGCAGCTCATTACCACTACACATTGCTCATTCCAGTGCTGCCTCATCTTGACAAGGCCAGACTCCAACTAACATCAGCCAGTCATCCAGGCGAGACTGCACTGATTTGACAGCTCACTAGTGTCCAGTGGTCAGTCTTCTTAGCGTTTGGACATGGGACCCTTTGCTATCACAACTCTGTGCTTTCTGGCCACCTCATTGTAATCAAAATGCAGCCTGTTCACACGCCTTATTTTGACAGTTTCAAGCTAATTCTTGATGATCGTTTATTTCTGACACATCCTGGCACAGGTAACTTTGTTTTATTTCACAAAATGTTGTAAGATCCTGAGCTACCCCTGTACCCAGCGATAAAGCAGAGCTGTTGGCGTTTGTGTTTATGAAATGACCTAAGCGATTATAATTGGCCAAATCATTGCCAATTTTCCGTCAATTGACTAATGACCTATCATTCTTTATATTGCTGTTGTCTGGAGTATTTGATTCAACATCACCATCAGTGTAAAGACGTCTCTATAAGTGTATAATAAAATCAGGGTCTGTCTACAGAAAGAGCTTTGAAGCACCACTTTCAAAGACATAAAATCAAATTTGCTGATGCCCGCCCTCTGTATGGCTGTTTTCATGTAAATTGACTGAGAGCACATCTGTTATAAGACACAGTCAGTTACTTTGTACTTGTGTATATGCAACTCTGCTTCCCTGTGTGCATGTTCAACAGGCGGGACTGTATATAGTAAACCTGAGATACCAGTTGATGAATGTTGAGTACTGAACTGTCTCTGTTATACAGAGCTGCGGTATCAAGGGTAAAGAGAAGCATGCAGCAATAAATCTGTTAACCGCCACAGTATCTTTCCACAGATAAACACTCCAGCCAGCAGTATTAGGTAATGCAGGGCTCTGCAAAGCATTGTCACACATCCAGGCTGCCCTGATAGACACAAACAAACCTCTCCTCTCCTTTCCCAACCAGCTCCTCTCCTATCTTCCCCACCCCTTCAGTTGCTTTAGAGAAACAAGTAGGCCAAAAGTGGGAAGCCTTGTCTGTGCTTTAAGCACAACAAAGGGAACTGAGCAATTTGATCCCGCAGACTATCTGGGGTTTTTGCACTGCACAGGGTAGAGGGGGAGAGCTGCTCTTGGAAAAACAGCCTCCCCGCCTCTGTTTGTCAGTGATTCCCAAGAAGGTTTTTTTTTTTTCCTTGTCTCTCTGCTCATTATTTCTGCCCCATCTTTGTGCTTATTCAGCGGCATTCGTGCAAGTCAGTGCTCTCCCTCAACATCCCTGGAGGATGAGAGGGATTTCCCTGCTAACCTGTGCTTGTACATAAAGTGTCTTTTGGGGGAATGCGCCACATTAACTCCTGTTAACTTCGCTCTTAGCTAGTTTTTAGTCTCAGCCCTCAGAATGGGAAACCCTAGCTGGGAAAGGGTGTTTGATTTTCAAGGCAGTGTTGGGTTTTGGTTTCCCTCCACTACCTCACCAGGGGAAGAGAGCTCAGCTGAACTGCTGCCATTTTCCCCTTGTTTGTATGTATGTGCAGCTGGTGTTGTTAACAAAGGGTGGGCTCCCTTTCCCCTCTCTTTATGTGCATACAGTGGGAGAGCTTTGGAAATAACAGAAGTGTGGAGTTTGATTCCCACAGGCTACATGCCATCACTCTTAATATTTTTGTTTTCCTGATACACTTTTTAGCTATGTTCCTTTTACTTGTCAGTATATTTTTAGTTTTGTTTTCATGATTGAGGCCAGATTGTTTCATGACGAAATCGTCAGCTAGTATTTCCTTTTCCTCTCAACCATGGAAAGTGTGGATTAATGCTCATTTACCACTATTCCAATAGCGTCTACAGTTGTAAATGTATTAACAGAGCTCCACATTTTAATGCAAAGTTTTTACTTCTTCATAATGTTGCTTCAATCACCCTAGCTGCCCCGCTGTGTAGCTCAGTAAAGACTAGAAAGTGCATTGTAAACATCAGTACATTAGAGACTAGCACTGTCAAAACCTTACCACGCATCAAATGTTGTATTATCAACCACACCATCAAACTATGCTCTTCCAACCTTCGAAACGGACTATAATTATATTACCTCTATACGTCGTTTGTTACTGCATTGCTCCAGATAATTTTACACCTCTGCATTCCACTTTAACAAACAAAAGCAAGAGACTTTGAAGTGCCTTGTTCAAGGCCAATTTCATGTTGGTTTCAGAGGGAGGAGGCAAACATGGAATGATATCTTGACCCTTAGTTTTGGTTTCAATGCATTTATGTTCAACCCACCCCTGGGCTGCATTAATCTGACTACCCTTTAAGAATTGGTATTGCTCAGCCTGTGTCTGTGCTGTGTGTTTCCCAACACAAGAGCTGTCACTCCCACTCAACCTCCCCCATCATGAAGCAATCCTCCAGAGTCACTGTTGTGCTTTGCTGCAGTCTTTGTCAGAGCATGCTCAACCTGACACCCAACAGGAGCTTTAACATAATAGTCCATGTAATAAAGTCATGTACAGTAACCAGGTGTGGCATACCAACAGCTATTGCATAGTTTGTTTTTCCACTTTGGTAAAAACAGTTTGAGATTGTTCTCTAAAATTCAGACTGCTGCATCCAGGCATTCAGGTCTGTTCCCTGGCAGGCAGCACAAGAGCACCACACAGAACATTTTTAAGTGTCTGCAATAATTCATGATATGTACACATTGTTTTTCAGTGTATTGAATACTGGAGACTACCTTTTGTCAGTTTGTGTTTGATTTGTTTTTGTATTGGTGTTCTCTGGGCAGTTGAATAAATCCCTTAAGAGCACTACACTGACTGGGCAAGTAAACGGGAAGAAAGAAACAGTTAACATGTAAGTGTCACAGAATTTCTTCAAACTGCACAGATGGTGCATAATCAAGAACAGGAAATCAGTTGTGTTTTCCTCTCCTACCCTGAACAGTATTTTCACACCATATCCCACGGCTTCACAGATTCCATTTTTCCTCTGCATGAACTTTCAGCAGTGGAAAGTTTGACAGCGCAAGAATGAGCTGAAGGATGTTTCAAGCAAAGCGGCTTGCTTTTGTCGGGTTGGCGCATTTGGCATTTCAGTTGATTAGATGCCAACACAGTTTGTCTTTCTGACTTTACCAGTTTCAGTGGTTTACGTATAAAGTTACATGTTGGGCTGTAGTGCGCTGTGAAGTTCATTCACTGTTCACCAATTTGTCAAGAAAAAAGAGGAATCAGGCGGTACATTTAATGTTGGTCAAAATATGTACCTTTGCAAACTCTCACAACCATTTTGACCTTCATGACAATCATATCATAAGTAACCATATGCATTGTCATCACCATAGCTGTCTAAGAGTGGCTAAAGTGAATACTATTTATGGTATAACAGCATGCTGAGTTTACTCATTGCATATAACCGCTGTTCAGTCATTTGCATCTAGATTGTGAAGTTCTGTATGTGTATGTGCAATATTGCGTAAACACAGTGTGAACAAAAGGCCGCTTTTACTCTGCTCTGTCAATTTCTCTGGAAGAAACCGATCGAATCTTGGCGTGTCTGTCCCTTTTGTGTGCACTAAGGAGGCCTGACTGACATAGGTGGGAACGACAATAGGGTGAAACTGGACTGCAAGGGGGGTGGAAGTGTCATTAGCATGAGAAAGCCCTCATCCTTGGCTCTCTCTTCCTCATTACATTGTCTGCTACGTGTCTCTGGCTCAGATGCAGGACAAGTCACTTCCTTAAAGAGACATCATTCCCTGTAGATAGCCTGTGGTTCAGTTTTGTCAACAAACTCCTCTTAAACCGTCAGAGTCAGATTACGTCCCCTCACAATATGTCAGTGTGGTTGATCACTTGATTATATGTTTGACATCCAGGGCTGACAACTTTTTTTGTGGCCTCCAAATTTGCCTGTAATTGCTAATTTTGTGTTTCAGTATTCATGCCTCTAAATAACAGTTATTTATAGTATTTGTGACATGCATTAAATTATTTCAAAATGGATTCATTTTTATGATTCAATTAATAGTTTCTGGACCAAAGCCCCTAGTTGTTTTAACATACCAATAGTAAACGATATTTCTGACTTTTGAGGAAACAGAAATTTAAAATGGAGGAAGCTATCATATTAGCTGTGCTGTACTGTCCAATTTAATGCAGTGTAATGCTGGAGGAAGAGATTCAACTTGCCATTTAGATTTTTTTTCTTGATCAATCGATTAATTGTTTGTTCTATTAAAAAAAAATGGTAACTTGACCAATTAAAATCTAAACAGCATCATCAGTTTTATCACCTTGAATGTGGAACTGGCCTCAGACACAGCTGATTGGCCACGTAACATCTACGGGTCAGAACAGGTTGATGGTTTTGGCTAATGGTAATACCCAATATGGAGTCAGCCGTTATCTTATGTCTGTTTTCCATTAAAACTTCTCTGCAGATGGCAGTGTTAAGTGTTGTAGTCTGGATCCTGTATTTACTCGTCAAATATTGGGAGGCACATTGTAGAGAGGGGATTAGAGTGGGAACATATAGCTAAATTACTAAACTGATTCCTGACAACTGTGCACTCTAGTCTTGGCAAGACGGTGTAAGTCAGATGACAGTGCAGGGCTCTCTCTTTATTGTGGCTTTTTGTTTTGTTTTGTTTTTTTGCCAAGGCATGGGAAGCTTTTGCCAGATAGCTTCCTCTTTGCTATAAGTCTGTGTGAAAATCTGGCTGTGGAAATCTAAAAAAAAAGAGACAGAATGTGGCACTCTCCATCTCCGTTTCTCTCACTCTTCTCTCTCTCACCCCCTACTCCCTTGTGCTCTTCCTCCCTCTGTGGGTGTTTGGTACACTAAGTGCTTCATGATTGCCAGGGCCGTGAGGAGGCACAATCGGCGGAGGCGTCAACAGCCCTCAGCCAAGTGTCCTTGCTTCCCCAAGTGGTTTTTCTGGCAATGTTTTGGTCGAGTGACAGTGGAGTCAGCGTTATCCAGTCAGATATCAGTGTTCAATAACAATGCCGCATGACAACAGAATTGAGGAATTTCCATAACAACTCCTTTGTTGTTCAACCACAGAGTACGCCAAAGTGTCACGCAGGTTCGCCACATTTATATTACCCAGACAGTAGGTGCTTCTGTGTGCATTTCAGACTGTGCACACTCAGGTTTTGTATTCCACCTAACTTGGATCATGTCTGCTGCTGCCTGTTAACCCTGTTAAGGAAATAAAGAACTGTGCTATTATAGGTCTAAACAAATCTATTTCAGTCATCAGAGATGTTGCAGATATATTTTTTCTGTTGGACTACTCACTGATTAATTGACTGATTAGATCAACCAATAGTTCCCAAATTTTGAATGAAAGGCTATGTAAAGTACTTTTAGGAACATACCAGTCATATGAAAGAAATCAGGTACTGTATGGTACTTTGAACTGTTACAAAATGCTACAAAATTTGGTTTTAATAGTGATTCAAGTATTTCTTTATTGAGAGTTCAATGCCTTTGTAAACAAAACATCTTGACTGCTCACAGTTAGCTACTTAGTTCCCAGATATTAATTCTAAAACACAATGGTGAACACCTTTTAGCTAAGATTTAAATCTTACAGTACAAAATACTATACTGTGCTACACTACACTAATATGCATATAATATACAATAAAACTGCCATGATTCAAAGAACCTTGCTGTGGTTACTGATGCATTTGATATAAGCAGAAAGGCGTTTGCCTACACCCTTTGTCTGTAGTTTCATAGGCGTAGGGTTGCGACTACATCAGCTGAGGTGATGTTTTGCCGAGCTGTGATTCTTATCAGTGTGTTGCTGACGGTGTGTGAGATCTGTGCTGCCTGGCTATAATTTACACACTGCTGACAAACTGATGATGAATGGCTGCTGAGGATCAAGGCAGGTATGTCTTTATGCTCGGTAGGCGTGCACTGCCGATAGTGATTGGGTCTGACTTGGCTCAGTTCTTCTGATTTGGGGATAATGAGAGCAAATAGTTTTGAGAAATAACCCAGTCAGATAATCATGTTGTATACGTAATGGATAAATTGGGTTTTGATGTTAGAGCAAGGGTTGATCTTATGTTAGACCTGACTACATACTGGTGTCTTTATTCAGCAGCCATTGCTATTTCTGTTTCCAGACGGCATTGGCCATAATGCATCAGCCAGTTATTTAATTAAAGCTGTCTTTGATCAGCAGTTTCAATGCCTTATAATCCCGCCCACTCCTTTTGGCTCACTTGTTTGTGTTTACCACTTTGAAGCTGATACAGGTACAGCCAGAAGTCTGTTTTTAATGTATTTGTGAACAGTAATGAAACCCTCGACGATGATGCCTGAGCATCCCAGCAGCTGATTGATTAGTTATCTATTTCTGATACACATTTCTATTGTCTGCTGTTCATCTGGTCACTTTCTGTTGCCCTGTTGCATTATTGTTATAAAATATAAATCAAATCAAAATTTTTTGGACCTTTGTGTAAAGCGAGTTTGAAAGATGTATCATTGAGAAGTTAATTAAAATCCTTTGGTACGTTGGGATCATTGTGTAGATTGTCATGACTTCTTCACAGTCTTGTTAATTGCCTTATTTGTTTGCGGTGGTACTGCAAGATGCACCTTTGACAATCTCCTCTCCTCCCCTTACCAGTGGTCAGTTTGCTGTGGTCAGAAGATGTCGGCACAGGAGTACCGGTGTGGAGTATGCAGCCAAATTCATCAAGAAGCGGCGCAGCAAGTCGAGTCGACGGGGGGTGACAAGGGAGGACATCGAGCGGGAGGTGAACATCCTGAAGGAGATCCAGCACCCTAATATCATCACCCTTCACGAGGTCTTTGAAAACAAGGCAGAGGTCATCCTGATCCTGGAGCTGTGAGTGGCCTTGTCATCATTTTCTCCTTTTGTATTTATCAAGAGTAGGCAGATTGAGATGTTTGTTTTGCAAAATGTAAAATGAAGAAAATGTAGTACAACATTGCCTAGCATGGCCAGTGATGCTCAGTGTTAATTTCATTACATCTGCCTCAAAGGTTCACTTAGACTCCAATATGAACTGATGAGACTTTGGTGATCAGATGTCAAAGTCACTGTGTCCTCATGAACGTGGTTTCACAGAAACACCTTGAATCCCTTCACAGTCTGCACAAACACTGACTTGGACTCAATTAGTGAACATTTTTGTGTGTGACCTCAGTCCAAGGATTCATATAATTATTATGATAATATTCACACAAATCAAAATGAAGGAGATGAAAGGGATAGCTTCTTATATCCAAAAGGTCAAGGAACAACTTGATATTGTAATGTTCTGGAAAACAGTTACGTGAACAATATTCAATACTGTAATTTGGAAACAGAGGGGGGGTTATAACCATTTTTTACTTTTGGTCTGATACTGAATTAGTGACACTAAACATGGCTGTCCACCTTGTGCTGATTGTAGAGCTCGTCTGTGCTTCTGGGTTGAAGGTATGTGTGCAGTCCACATTTGAGTTGTTGTAATCCACCAGAAGCCCATTGGTGTGGCTGATACTGAGCTTCAGGTGATTGTGCACCATGTAACAAAGCTCTCTATTAGTCCACTGTAAAAATAATCTCTGAAGACAGAATGTTTCTCTCTGGACATTTTTCACAGGAACACAGATATAGCGATGACTTACATCTCACTATAAAAGTAATAAAAGTACTCTTGATTCCGTTTGAGTCTGGACAGAAATGTATGTAAACTGCAACTTGATGGTAATTGTGGTACAAACTTAAGTAATTATCAGATGGTGATCAAAAAATCCTAATAATCACCAAGATTCAGAGTAGGCTGATCATGAACTGTGACTGTAGCTGTTACCTGTGAGAGGTGTTGTATCATTAAGGCCACTTTTTTCACAAATTACCAGTTGGACCAGTTTTACCAGGTTGCATGGAACTCCAAACACTGTAAGATCATTTATGTTTACATTACAAGTATCCAGCTGACACGCTTACTCAGAACGATTAAGGCACAATAGAGTACACCTTGATTAGTAGGTCACCTTACAGCCAGCAGTAATGAGTGTGTCACGATGAGAGCTGCAAACACCAGATGACATTTTATTTATTTATTAATTAAGATTATTTTGGGGGGCTTTTATTGGATAGTGACACGTGAAACGGTGGGCAGGTAATGAGGAGAGAAAGGGGTATGACATAAAACAAAATTCACTGTCTTGAATCAAACCTGGGACTGTTGCAATTATGCGGCCATGTGGCATGTGTTCATTTGGCTACCAAGGCGGTCCCTGGATGACATTCCTGACCAATGATCACATGCGATAGAACTGCAAGGACGAAATAACAAAAGTAAAATCAGACCAGGCCTACAGTACAGCGTGTGTGTGAATCATTAGTGTGTGGCTCTTTTTCAGCTCAGTACAGTGAACTGGAAATGACTGGAAATGGCACATTGAATATTTTCAAGATCTGATTTAATGCTTCAGAAGGGGATGCTTAAAATCAGGAATCAAGATGAACACTGTGGATGAGAACCAAACAATAATGACTAACATTAGATCTCAAATTTGTAATACACAGGTTTCATTTTTTTAGATTATGTTTTGGACAAAACAGATTTTAAGTTTAGATCCAAAAACTGAGGATCTGGATACATTGCAGTGCAGCACTGCATCAGCAACCCCTCAAAGCAAGCTGTCCATAAGCACATCTATTAACTCAGTGTTTGTTGTGATGTTTTCTCATTCCAAAACACAACACAAGTACTACTGCCAGACATCGATGACCCCTTCCTGCTCCTGATTGAATTAATGGCCAACTTCCTGGGCTGTTATGTTTCAGTTTCAGCTTGGTAAAAACATAAACAACTGGTCCCATTTCCATATAATAACCCTGCAATCAGTTATCTGAATACATTTGTGGAAAGTAATATGCCTTTCAGTTTCACAGTGATGCTTGAGTTTATATTTACTGTGCCCGGTCTCAATAATTGTGTCTCTGCACCCCCATAGTTTGGTTACATTTCCAGGTGAAGGCTGAATATATTTTTAAAAACTGAGTTCACAAGACGGCTCCTGAAACACAAATTGTCCATTGTGTCAACAACCAAGTGTGTCAGGCCAATTATCAACAGTAAGAAAAGAAATGTATATTATGTTTTTGAGGAGTGGGGTGACATTGCATTGCTTTCCTCACACAAAATTCTTAGAACTCTCCTCAAGAATCTGTGGAAAGGTTTGGTAACCTACAATATTAACTATATAATATAATATAATATAATTATAATAACTATATAATATAATATAATTTCCCCAAGAATATGAATCTCAAAGCTCCCATTTATATAAATCCAGTCTAGCTCAGCTGCTCAATAGCGGCAACTTTTCAGCGTCTGTTTCTGCTGACAACCGTGTGGACTGAGCGTACAGTACTTTTCACTATACTGCCAAACTTTTCTTTTTGTTTCTGCAAACAATTTAATATTTTGTGACCTTTTTATCAATGTTTTAATGACAGGAACGGTGGAGTTTGGAGTTGCAGTGATCAGATTCAAACATCTCACTTGGGAGGGTTGTCAGTGGTCTGAATGGACCTTCAAGCCTTAATGAAGGACTGGTCCACCTCTCCATCCCTTCCAGCTGGCATCCATCATGTATATTGTTTTGCTCAGTTCAGCTCCATCCAACACCTCCCCAGCACATACTGTGTTTCACACATTCAGGCTCACTGATGATATTGCTCACTTCCACACTGCATTGTTTAATCCTCTCACCTTAAATTTGAAGAAAGGGTTTTGTGTAATTAACCTCTTGCGGGACTCCTGTATTGTTACACTCCCTGAGTTGTCTTGTGACAGGGGAAGTCTGGTTTTATATAGTGGTTAATACTCAATGCTAATATTTATTTTGTTTTGACAAAATATATCCTGGCGTGTTGAATTTTTGATAGTTCTGTAAGATATATATCCAAAGATAAAGCAAATATCTGAGAGGTGACGGTTAAAATGAAGTTTTAGTATTTCCTTTTTTAAAATGTTCTCTGATCTAATATCATGGCTGCTGCTGTGGTCTGTGGAGACATGGCTTTTTATTGCCTGAGCAGTGTGTCATAGTGATTTAGCCCATGGATTTGTTGTTAACCACTTCCACCCTAAGATGCACTCTTAGCCACTGACAGCTATTTGATAACATTTGTCCTCTAAGGAACACATTTGATGAAATGCTTGTTATTGTTTTGTCAGACAGGGGCTTGTTGCCATGGGGTATTGATAGAAGATGAAATATGATCCAGGAAGTAGAGTTTAAAGACTTATTAAATGTCAAAACACCTCACACAAGTCCACACTTCCAGAATTGGATTATTTGATTTGATGCAAAGCTGTCACAGCAGCAGTTATTTTCTCCTCTACCTTGATGCTTGTGAGGTAAAATACCAATGATGCATGGCACATGCTACGTGTACTCGACCTTTTTTAGGCCCTTGGACATTTTTGATTGTCCAATGAAGTACCGTATGATTTCTGAACCAACTTTTTATCCTAATATTTTATTTTTCTTTAGTTTTCCCAGACCAGCCTATAATAACACTCCTACTGTACTAATAATGGCTTAAAATCAGGGTTTATGAATAAAGGAGATCGGGTTTTGTTCAGGGAATGATTCTGTTTGTTAAATTATCAAGCAGGCCATGCTTCATTGTTAAAGCAAAGCTTGTACTAAAATGCTTTATTGCTTGTGACAGTTCACACAAAAGAGGACTTGTTTTTTCTGCCTGTGACTCTTGCAATGGATTTGACAGAGAGCTGTGACAAAGTCTGGCACTTTAACTTACAAAGAGTTAAATGCTGTGAGAATTTGTACTTAGTGGTTAATTTGATCCAGGTCATGTACTGGAGGTAAAAGATTGAATGTACAATCTATGAAAAGCGAATCTTTTTAATTTTGTTGCACTTTATGGCTTAAATTGCAACACCAGAACACTATCTCTGGGTCTGTGTACATTACAAATGAACCTTTATTTGGTAGGGTGACATCATGCTGTGTTTCAGTTTTTCCAGCTCTGGGCAGGTAAAACAACAAGTTACACGTGGATGCTAAAAATATCTGACTTCATGTTGTGCCCCTTTGTCCTCCACATCCTCTCCTCCGGCTGCACTCTGATATACAGCGGTGACAGCGACTGTCCTTTGGGGTAAACCATTGACCGACCAGTACAAACAGTGGCAGAGGTGGCTTGTTCGGGCAGAAACCCTCTTTTCCATTTGTAAACGATCGTTTACACCCTGATAACCACTGAAGCAGATGATGAAAAAAACATCCGAGCTACACTGAAGAGTGGCTGTTTGGTGGGAGGATGGGGTGGAGGTCCCAGCTGTGCAGCTGGTCTGGTGTTTTGTCCCTGAAGGGAGGAGGGTGTGTGTGCGTGTGTGTACGTGCGTGCATGTGTGTGTTCTTGTTTGTCTCGTCTGTGAGGGAAAGAAATTAGATAAAAATTAATTGTCATGATTGAATAAATGTAAATGAAATGAAATGTAGAGAATTGGCTGTGTCTAATTTCTCACATATACTGCAAGACAAAAACGTGTTTGGCTGAGTGAATGCGCGACGACAGGATAACGTGGCTGTAATTACAGTTATCTGCGCTCTTCCTCTCTCTTTTGCTTTCTCTGTCACACTTTCCCTCGCTGCAGGTTTTCACTCAAGTTATCACGCTGTGAATGTGACAAATCCTTTTCTCCCTTTAAGTGCTATGTGCTGAATCACGCCATGGTTTTATTAAATGATCTTCAGTTGTGATTTGAAATTGACCCGGGCAGATATTTGCAAGTTTCAGTAGATAACACCTAAGGTTATGTCTTGGCAGTGATTAGCATACTAATGCAAATATCCTTCAAAGGGTTAAAAAAGGTTTTACAAGAAACAGTAAAATCAAACTCTGATGTGTTAAATAGCCATGACACCAAAAACTGAATCGACATTAGTTGGCATACGGCCTCTCTGAAAATCTCTTTAGTGAGAGGCAGAAATTAGTGCATGTCAGTAATAAAGTTCATGGATCAAAGGGATATTTAGTGCAAACTTTCCACTCTGTTTGTACCTTAATTATGTTCTTGCAGTTTCTTTTTGTGCATCTTAGGACAACATAATTATGCAGAAACTAATGAAAATAATTAATTGCTCTAATAAAATAAACACTGGGACATACTCTTTTTACTATACTGTCACCTTTGTTGTTTTTAATGGGAGGTTTTGTTATTTAAACAGTGCTGGTTAAAATGTACTCTGGATGTGTGAATTGGTCGCGCTCTAATGCACCAGGATGATTAGATTACATCAGCTCAGCTCTGCTAAGCAGGGATTTGTAGCTGCCTCTGATCTGAGAGATCTTGCATTTTAATTCTCTCCCTGTTTCTCTCTACTCGTCCAGCGTGGCCGGGGGTGAGCTCTTCGACTTCCTGGCAGAGAAGGAGTCTCTGAGCGAGGAGGAAGCCACTCAGTTCCTTAAGCAGATCCTGGATGGAGTCTTCTACCTGCACTCCAAACAAATCGCTCACTTTGACCTTAAGGTACTGCAGCAACTGATGACAGATGACATCATTCGTATATTATGTTAGTGTCTTTCAAGCACAACTACAGAATGCTTTCACTACATTCAGTTTTGTCAGCTTGCTCTGAACACACTGATAATATCCTATAAACCTAATCTCTGTCCTAATTCTATAGCACAAAACAGTGCTTCATGGATTTAGAGTATTTTATGTATTTCATTAACACTAAAAAGATAAGTAAGCCAAGTATGAAAGCTGAAACACTTGATTTATTGATTAATTAACGGAGGAAACATTTATAAACTGTAGCCGAATTGAATATATGTTGAAAAGTCTGTGTGCATGCTAAATCCCTTTGATTTTAAGTGGGCCGTTGGAGGCACCATAGTCTCAATATGGAATGCACAATTGGCCCTTTTCACTGGAGACATTTTGAGTCGTCATAGTAGTAATGTTCTATTCAAATGCCCAAGTACGCCATGACAGTGTGACAGTGAGCCGGCGTGAACAATACCGGGACCCTGAAACTCACACAGCTAAATGGAATTCAGCCATCATTAACTTTATTATGTGCACCTGTGCTGCTCCTATTGTGACCTGTCAAAATGTCTACTTTAAATTTCCCAGGGGAAATTTAAAAAAAAAAAAAAAAAGAGAGTTGTGACTAAAAGAAGTTTCAAGTGCAGGAGATCTTAGGAAAGAAAAGCCTTTTGTTTCACCTTCAGTTTGACTGACTGTGACATCCCATGGTCATGGTTTGGGTGATATCTGTTCATCTTCTGTTCATGCAAAACAGAAAAGCACTGTGCATGGACTTCTTGTATATTAGGAGCAAAATCTTTCTGTTGTGAACATGAGCACAGTATGTTATGTAAACTAGTGTTTATTATGAGGTTTAAACATGCCAGTAGTCATGCACTCAATCGTTTAATTTAGCCAGTTCCAACAAATGCAAATCAGACTTTTTAAGCAATTATCTTTGGCAGTTTTCTCAAAAAAAACCAAAAAACCAAAAAAAAACCCCAAACCAAAAACCAAAGTCAAATTGTACAGTTTTAGAAAAGAGGAGATGCACTCTTCTGATGACTGGGAGCTTTTCATGAAAACACTTTGAAAACAGAAGATGATGACAGCAGCCTGTTCAAGGTCATGTCACGTTTAGACGAACAAGTTGGATATATATTTTTTTCTTTTTTAAAAGACTCCTTTTGCACATATGCAGGACAGAAAAAAATCCAAATGTTTTCATCGTACCAGAGGTCATAGTAAAGTGTCCCCTGTTGTTCAGCCCACCTGGAGTAGTTCACATCCATTATCCCAAATGCCAGCTCACTGGAGGACTGTATTTGCCTCATCATGTGAATATGTGCTTCTTTTCTGCATCAGCCGACCTCTTTTGGACCTCTCCTTTTCTATCAGTTTCTCTATGTATCTCTGTTTGTGGAGTAAATGTATCTGAGGCTTATTACCATGACTAATCTGTTTTCTGATTCTCTTGCTTTCATAATGTTCTGAGAGGGTGTGTGCAATTGTAGTTAAAAACCTGTGAGGGGAAAAAGTAAAGGTCATACTGTACTCACGGCACACCAGCACATGCACGAAGCCAAAAGTACGTGAGGTTCTTTAACATTTCACTACCTCTATATTTGGTGTACTGTCAGTATGGCTCTTTGCTTAAATCTCAATCAATATCATTGATCAGTTGTCCACTTAGGGCGGCACACATGGCGTCCCTCGAATAAACAGCCCAGACCGACTTCTCCACTTACAGAGCCATCTAACAGAACAGTCATACATCAGAGCTCAGGACCTCCAGCCTCCAGCTTTGCAGAAAATAAGCCAGCCACTTCTGATCAATGCTGGAGCTTTCACCAACCACTGCAGCCTCAGCTTTAGATATTAGCTGCTGTTATTCACTGTCCAGCAGTGGCTTAGATAAAGACTTTAATTGTTAATTTGAATGACTTTCTGCAGTGCATTAGCGGTCCACTCAACAGGGTGGATGTTGACTGTATTACTTGCTATATTCACCCGTGATCAGATAATATCTTGTCTTTTTTTTCTCTTGTTCCTTTTCTTGGGTTTGATACTGTTTAAAGGACATGTAGTCAAGTTTAGTTCAAGGCTATTGCTTTTTTATGTATGACCATACCATGGGGGCAATGGTAGGTATTCAGCATCAGAAATAAGAGCACCCCAGATGTTCTTTCTGAGCTATTTAACCTGTTGTTAAACAGTTTCAATTTGATCACTTCACTGAACAAGACTTTCTCTTTCTTGTCTCTTAGGGTCAAATCAATTCTACAGAGATAGCAGCATTGCCAATCAATGTACCTATTATGCTCAGGAGTTTAATATGTTGGGCAGGATGAACTAACGACGTCTGACTCATCGCGAGTCACTTGATACGCAGTTTGTATCTGAACTGAAGGGCCAAAATCATTTCACGTCCTTGTAAAGGCAGAGCTTGTAAAAATCAAACATAATCTTTTTTGTATTGTTATTATTACTACATATTGACAACTAAATCTGATTAATGTTCTATTCCTGTGATATTTATTATGTCCTGGAAAGATCTGGGGGAAAACATGTGTCTGCTTATGAGCTTGCAGTAACACTGGCCATACTGCTTCAGTAAAAATAGTTCTGATTTAAGCACTGATGAAGGAAGTATTCAGATCTCTTACTGAAGTAAAAGTACTAATACCACACTGTAAAACTCTTTAGTTAAATGCAAAAGCACTGCAATGAAACGGTTACTAAAGAAAAATCAGGAAAATGTACCTAAAGTATTAAAAGTATTCAATGCAAAGGAATGTCCTCTTTGACTGTAATACTATTTATTTAAATGTTGTTCAGTTGATTGAGGTGGATGCCAGTCTTAAACTATTTTGGACTGCAGCTTCATTATGGATTAGTATATTAGTATATTTTCCATTAATTGATTTATTGTTTGTTTGTTTTTTTTCTGTTTATGAACTAATTTGTCCGTTAATCGTACCAGCTGTTCTTGTTTAAAATGTTCAGCAGAAAAATATCAACAGCATTTGCCTCTGTAATACAGTAGAGTACGAGGAAGTTGCACAAAAAGACAGATACAAATGCGGCACCTCAAACTTGTACTTTAGTGCAGTAGTTGAATAAATGTATTTAGTGCATTGAGAGAACTGAAACAGGTTGTCACCCACATTTGACATCATTTTCCTTCATTCCTGCATTAACGTAAGCGTATGAATGTTTACAGAGCAGAAAACAAAACCAACGAGCTGAGCTGGAGTTTGATTATATTTTCGCAGCGCCTCCTGTTGCTGCCCACAGCCAATCTGTTCTTGTGTCTTCCCGGTCTAAATCCTCAAGCTCGGCTCACAGTCAAGCTTGAAAGGGTGAAGTTTGGAGGGAAGATGGCTTGGTCTAAAAGAGGCTTTGTGTCCTTAGGAATGTCCGGCTTCTGTTGTTAGGCTTTGCTTAAAGTGCATCTTTGCCGTCCTTTCCTTTCTCTCACTTCCTCGAGAGGTATTTACTGGTGTTTTGCATGGGATTTCCATGGCTGATGAGCCTCCTTCCTGCCAGCCTGTTCCTGGTTTTGTGTCTGACTCTGCTGCTCGCTCCCATCTTTACATTTCATTTATATTCTACATTGACCATCTAAAAAAACGTTTAACTTCCCTTTAATTTCTCTGAGCGCAGCGTATGTGTTTCTTGTTGAAACATGTTGCATAAAGGATCAGAAAAGTTTGATCTCACTAATTAAAAATGTCCAACTTGTCCCTCCACATCTCCCTGCCTCTGTCTGTCTTATCTGTCTCCCATTTCTTCGTCTCTCTCACCTTTTTAATTGTCTCTCTTTTGCTGTCTTTCCAGCCGGAGAACATCATGCTGCTGAACCGCTCAGTGCCTCACCCGCGCATCAAGATCATTGACTTCGGCCTGGCCCACAAGATAGATTTTGGCAATGACTTTAAAAACATTTTCGGAACTCCAGAATTTGTAGGTCAGTATTTCTTCTTGTGTGGGTGTGTCGCTGAATAATCGCAATCTTCATTCCTCCTTCTTTTCTTGTCCTGCTTGTGGCTTGATGTTAAGATTCTGCCCTGATGAGTAAGCACAAATATGAAATGCTCTCCAGCCTGTGTCTAATGTACCTTACAAACTCACACAGAGTCACAAACACAATCACTACACCACCCTGTTTTCCTGGCTTTATCCCAGGGGTTGCGTATTGTGAAAGCAGGTGCCAAATGTGCCATAGGGACTAAGTGAGAGAGACCCGATAATAGACTGGAGCTTATCAGAACTACTTCTTGCCAACACAAACACATACACACACTTACACTTACTCACGGACACATCAGTGGTTCTGTCCTGTTTCCTCTTGGCCTACCCTTGTGCCCGTGGTGGCCGGCAACACTCCCAGTCTTCCACTGCTCTATGTCAGTGCCCACTACCAGCATGATCCAGGCCAAAAGCAGAGCTTGTTCCCAGGTCAGGAGGGTGGCAGCAGTCAAATGTTCCAAATAAAGATCAAGTGTCAGTATCACAATTTGGATAGCTGACACTGGAAAAATGTACAAAATAAATGATTATGAAAATTTGAGTGATGAGTCTTGCTTTTGTGTAAATCTCATCGTAGGGACGATGCTTCCTGTCTCCAATAGAATTTCCCGTTGTATCCTTTTTGTTGAAATTTAATAAGAAGGCAGCGCTTCCACATGAATCATTCACACCTAGGGTGAGAGAAAAATAGGTGTCTTTTTAAAAAAAACAAGACAGTAGCTTATAAACCAACACCTAAAGAAACAATAAGAAATCTTGAACCGAAGGAATGATGTGACACATTCAAAAAAAGCATTGCAGATGGAAGAGAAGTAAATGAAGTAGAAAGGGAAAAGAAATAATCAGAGAAAAGTAAAGTTAGTGTGTCTGTGTGTCATTTGCGTGTTGACCTAAATAGTAATAATGTCTTTTTTTGTGCGTTTACCACACAGCTCCAGAAGTAGTTAACTATGAACCTTTGGGCCTGGAGGCAGACATGTGGTGAGTAAATAAGAATTCCGCATTATGTACATCTGCTGTTTGCATGTGGTCTTATTTCTGAAGAACATCTGCTGTTTGCATGATGCACTGCTGTCACACTGTTTTTGAGATGACATTAATTGTTTGATGTTAAAATTTCTCGTCTTTCTGTTTTTCCCTGCTTCTCTCCTTAGGAGTGTCGGTGTGATCACCTACATACTGTAAGTATCTGAGTGCCTCTGGCATTGATGGATCATTTTGGCAGATGTATAATTTGTATTAATCAGAAACGCGCGTCAGCACAGAGTCTTGACAACAGCCTCCTTCACTTCTCTGCTCACTTGTATTTACAAACCCCAGGGCGTCGTCACTCACTGAACGTGACAGTCAGTCAGAATGTTTGACGAGGTTATTGGCTGCACCTCTGACCTCTGTGTCATATAGCTCGCTAAAGTCTGCACGGTTTGTTGTGAATAATGTAAAAGCTTGCAGCGAGGACCAGCAAGCACATTAAAACTGCATTTTCAGTGTATTTTAGTATGGTATTGTTACAGCAGTTGTGCGAATGTTGTGCGTCTCATTCCATGTAAGGAGATATTGTTTTGCAGATCAGACTGATATTGGCCTCTTAATAAAAATCCAACATCCGTGAGTCATTATCGACACATTACGGAGGCACTTTCCTGGCCATAATTAAGTCAAACCATGAACTCTGCAATTATCTTTCACTGATTAGATTTTGGTGGTCATAGGTCAAGGTCACCTCTTGAATATGATATCCCAGGGCATCACAAGGGAATCCCTTCAAATATGGCCCAAATACTCAGTTGGATTCGGGGACAAACTGATTAAATTTTGGTCACAAAACACATTTTGACCTGTTTCCACCAAAATTTCACATAAATGTGTAATCGGATAAAATAAGGAAATGATAACATTGTACAATAAATGATTTGAGTCTAGATAGAAATTGATATAAACTGAAATTTGACTGGCTGGTGGAGGCAAAACACTATGACTCAGCAATTCTAGTTTACGGTTGTCTTATTCATGAACTAGTTTAGTAGTGTTTAAAATAGCCTCCTTGTTCATTCAAGGCCATCTATCCTTGTTGCTTTGAACAATAATGTTTTTTTTACACCTGGTATTAGTGGGGCAAAGTACTTTTACTTTTTGTACTAGTACAATTTTGATATACTACTACTACTACTACTAATTCAGTTGAGCATTATTATTATTTTGCTGCTACATTTCAAAGGGAAATATTCTACTCCTCTTTGTTACAGTTATTTCATAGATTTTACTGTTTTGCACTTGCACTGCATCATTTATACAAATATAACAACAAAAGAATTATAACTGCTCATGACAAGGTGTCATGACAGGTGTCGGACAGTCACTTTTCTGTCAGTGTTTTCCTATATAAACTTAAAAATTGCTGCAATAGCTTAGCATAGTTCAGATATACTCCCCTTACATCACAGTCAATAGCTATAGCTCACTGTTTCTGATTGGCAAACTTTTTAAGAGGCATATATACAAAAGTATACAAATGTGGCATTAAGTCGTGTTGGAATGTTTCACCAGTATGGCTTATTTACTCAGAAATCAGTTAACCATTTGATCTTTAAAACAGCCAACTTTGTCTTCTACAGCCAAGGGCTTCCATTGAACTAGAAAGTGCTCTTGAAGCAGCCGTCTGCAGACACGTCAGCATAGTTTAATTCAGCAACTAGAGAAAGGTTCATGCCCTCGGGGACCCACAGATCAACTGCTGTTGTGCTCTTGACAATGCTGTCCTCCTCTCTTTGTACCCAGCTACAAGGTTCTTCTGAGCTCCCACACACCTTTATCCTTCAGAGAGACACCTACACAAGGCCAAACACACAAAATGTGTGCACAAAACTACACGTTAGATATATTTGCCCACACAAACGTGTAGAGAGGTCTCACCAAAACACAGCGAATAAATGAAAGGAAAGTAAAGGTAAATGCAAAATGCCAACACAAATGTTACATCATTATTGCATAAGAAGACGCTTCAAACATTACACTCTTAATTTTAGACAGGTAACGCTGTGTGTAGGTGCTGTTTTGACACATCATTTAGTCTCCACGTTACATGAACTTGGCCTTCCACATGCACACGTACATACTGCACACATGTGCACGCAATCTATGTTCATGCTGCCCACCCACACAGCTGTCACAGCTCTGCCAGGCAAGGTAGAAAATAGATGGTTCACTGCCTATTATCCCAGCCGAGCAACAGTGAGGTGCACTTACTGCTCATCTGCTATTGTAAGGAAACAACTTCAGTGGGGAAGAGTGGCTATGACTAATTGGGAGAAAAAACAGTTTGGGTGATATTTGGGAGCATTTCCAAACTCGTAATGGTATTCTGCATGAGTGACGAGCCCATTGCTACACTGTAATGAAAGCTGCTTCTAAAAGCTCCATTAGGACACACCAAGTTGAAGCAAAAGATGCTGCTGTCCTGTTTCCATTTTGTCTGAAAGACTCGAACTGTCTGAGATAATGTTACCTTAAATCATTTGGATAAATGTGGTAAAACAGCAAGTGGTTATATGTCTCTCTGCTCTGCTGGAGCCCCTGTTTGGGTTGTAAGGTGCGTGTCAGCATAAAACAATTGCATGCTGCATCTTTAAGTCTCATTTGGGAAGAATTTTGGGAATACAGTGGATAAAGTATTATCCACATTACACTTTCCTGCTGGCTTTACTGCCTGGCTTGTTGAGGAACTGCCCCAATTACTTGTTTGCTGGGAGCAGCTGCACCTTATACAGTCGATAAATTCATATATATGTCCGCACAACTTGAGCTTGACCAGCGCCACCTCCATGTCTGTCCCAGCTGGCATGTTAATTAGCGGCTGGTGCTGACGAGCTGGAGAGGTTTCAGTGCAGAAAGGAAGGCCAGGGGCCGCCGTTTGGTTTAACTGCCTGAGCTGTAAGAGACCTCATCAACATGCATGACCGCTCTGCTGTATGTGTGTGTGTTTGTGTTTGTGCTTGTGCATGCATGTGTGTATGAGGTTTGTCTACCAAGAAGTGCTTTTATCTGCTGCTGGTGCACCCATTATCTCCTCGCTACATCTGCTTATTTTTCTGTGTGTCTTCAATTAAGAACTGTGAAAATGCGTTAGAATTCCTGCTATCCACTCAAACCGCTTGCATATTTAGTGGAACTTGGAAGCGTCCAGCTGGCTTTTCCATGATAATGTTTGACTAACACACCAGATACTTCAGTCTGATAGCAAGGCTTGACTAATGACTCACCATTAGTTGCTACGTAGCTCTGTAATCAAATTCATCCTATCCTAGGTCTCAGTTTCGGTTTCGAGGGCCAGAGCTAATCAGCGGTGTGTGAGTTCGTGTTTGAATCGAAATCCAGTGTATTCCCTTTCCCTTTGATTGCAAGAACCACCAGGAAAAGTTGGATGATGAGAGAGCAGGGCTGTTTTTAAAGTAGATTAGATTGGCCGCCACGAACGTTGTTGAGTTGATTTAAGCAAAAGTGCGGCGGTCAACATGCAGCCAGAAAGAAATGAATCAAATTCAGATGCTCTTGGTATCTTTTTTGGTGCATTTCTGTAATGTAGTAATGAGTGAGTGTGCGTTTAACCTCTGTTTTTTTACTCTGTCCCGTCTTGCAGTCTGAGTGGTGCGTCTCCTTTCCTGGGTGACAACAAGCAGGAGACTCTGGCTAACGTGTCAGCTGTGGACTACACGTTTGATGAGGAGTTTTTCAGCAACACCAGTGTCCTGGCCAAAGACTTCATAGCGAGGCTGCTTGTCAAAGACCCCAAGTATGTATGATCCAGCATTTTGATGTTTGTGAAAGTAATTCAGATTTTAAAAAAAAAAGAGGTGACTTTGATTCGATTTAACAGCTGGATGGAAAAAAATATAGACTGTTCCGAAAGAGTGAACAATGAAGGAAATTAATAATAATTGTCATGACTGGTTATTGTATTCATTATTTTTCTTTGAAATATTA
This sequence comes from Datnioides undecimradiatus, assembly GCA_008933995.1. Lineage (NCBI taxonomy): Eukaryota > Metazoa > Chordata > Actinopteri > Lobotiformes > Datnioididae > Datnioides > Datnioides undecimradiatus. The sequence continues at coordinate 13,529,477 of WARS01000015.1, forward strand.
AGTTGATGAAATGTGACAACTAGTAAAACACAACCCTCACCCTTTCCCACAGTTGAAGTTGAGGTCTACAGATCTCTCATTTTCTCTGACTTACTGTTCAGACAATCACCAGGATTTTTAACTGACTGAAATAAAAAATATTAAATCTGTATATATTTACCACTTTTTATTGATTCTGCTTTTGATCCCGTATCAAATAAGTGAGGCAGGAGCTGTTTGCCATTTAGAAGTCAAAAGTACAAATGCACCATTATAAATGAATTGTTTTATCTTGTCGGTGTCTCTTTAAAAATTCTTCACATGTGCTTTAAAAGATATCTTTTCAAATAGGTTTGCTTTAAAAAGTCAGCCAGAAAGCTGACAAGAAAATTGAATACAGGTCCAGTGCAGATGTTATAATAAAACTCCTTTGTCTCTAGAGATAATATGGTACCTAAAACTGTGAACGCTTATTTCTGAGTTGCTGTAGCAACAATTGAATGGCTGCAGCTACACATAAAGACGGTTCATGCCATCACATTACTTTCTTCACAACAATGGAGCGAGAGCGAGGGGGCTAATGAGTGGGTAATTACAGGTGTGGAGATAATTTCATTTAGACAGGATAAAGTAAGAAACAGCATGGGTAGCCTTAAGATGACAGTGGGCGAAAGAGGAGAATGACTTTACAAACTTACACTAATGGGCATTTTAGAAATCCCCGACCGAGTGCATCAAAATGGAACGGCTTTTAATTGATCTGTGTAGTGAGCAGGCATGCATCCACTCAGCCAACAGGAAGATTAATGAAGACTCCCTTGAAGAAGACACACATAGTGGTTATTAATGTTAAGCATAGCGCTGCAGTTCACCCTTCACTGTGATTACATTTTCTCACCCCGTGGCCTGTCAGCAGAAAGAAGGTTTGAGTGTTTGCACTTTGACTCTGGTGTGTGTGAGCACAGAGGAGCCTCAGTTTAGAAACAGGGATGTGACAGTGAACAGACGTAGACAGGAGGAAGTGGTGGGTGTACTGAAGCGCATCAGTTTCCCTAATGGTCATGTTGGCTTGTGTTAAGCATACAGAAACCTTTTCAAAACAATGTCATTGTTTTCATTGTTAGCATACAGCAGGTGTGATAAGGGATGTGGCATTGAGGGACTAAAGGAAGTGGCGCCTGTGATCCAGTTCCCTTTAGACCAGCTTTGCTCCCAGTAAATGTCAGATAGTAACTTAATAAACGTCATTGATATTCAGAGCAATAGTCCGGCAATGATGTTAATTGTCATAAATATAATGTGGATGTGGATGGAGTGCTAACTTACATTTTGATCAATATTCTATAATATGGATGAGTGCCAAACAAAATAAACATTACTCATACATTTAATAAAGACTAATAAATACTATAATCAGTTTCCTTGGTTATATATTGAAATATCTAGTTTTGTCCCACAAATCCAGAGATATTCAGTTGACTCATAAAAAAAGCAATACACTTACACTTACAAAAGTAAAATTGACAATTCATTTTTCATTGATGAACTAAAATTAAAAGTTTTAAATTAAGTCAAAGTTTTCCCTGATGCCAAAATATGACCCTGCAATTTTTTGGCAGCCTGTTGTCTCAATCCGGTGGCCTCGACAGAACAAGTCAAACTTCTAGAAGGAAAACCTGTGCAAATGTTACGTATAACTTATGACTCTTTTAAGATTTAGGTTAGATTATTATAATATTGGTATCTCTCAGCTGCATCATGTTCATACAGCTAAATGGGAGTGGCATGTTCTTCCATCGATCTGTGCACAGCTGTGTTTGCTGTCTGTTTATGTAATCCCCCTTTCAACTTATCCACAGCCTTCATGGGTTGTCGACAGCGATCAGCATCTCTGAGTCATAGTCAGGAGGTTGCCTTTATCAATTAAACCTCTCATGTAGCTTTGCCTGATTGTGTGTTAAGGCACCTTAAGCAAGGCAAGCATGAGGAAGCTGGTTGGTATTATTTTTTCAATTTAGTAGCCCGTATTCATCTGAGGTTGTATTTATTTTTAACCACCCACTCAAGTGCCAGGGTTTGGTTTTTTTTTTGTTTTGCAACACTCCACCTGTGGATGAGAGCATATGCTCTCTCTTTAAAAGTAAAAGTAATTAACATAAGTAATTAATTAATTTGTAATTCAGTTAAAGGTGAACTCTGCTCATCTTGCTAAAAGCATTAACATGAGCATTAACATGAGTTATCACACCAGAAAGCACTGAATGAGCCTTTTAAAGATTAACTCTGGACCAGCTAAATATCTAAAATGAATGTAATTTTTCTGTCTGCAGAAAGAGAATGACAATTCAGGACAGCCTGCAGCACCCCTGGATCAAGGTTAGATTCTTTTCTCAGCTAAGTGCTGGCACCTCTGTTGAATTTGAATCATTTCTAATCCTTTAAAATGTTAAAAAGCTGAATGTTTCCATGTCTCAGCCAGTTGATTCTGTACCAAATGTATCTTTGCCAAAATAGTCTCTGATAATTTATTGATTAATGCATGTGTTGTGTTTGTAATATTAGCCAAAAGACACTCAACAAGCGCTGAGCAGAAAGGAGTCGGCCGTCAACATGGAAAAGTTCAAAAAATTTGCCGCTCGACGAAAGTGGAAAGTAAGTGCCTGTTGGTGCTGTGTCTGATTTTCAGTAAAGGCAAATTATTGCACATCACAACAAAACCTACCCAGGAACTCGTCACAGTCCCAGAGCATGACAGTGCGACATCTTTCTGTCAAGAAACCCTTTGTGCTTTGATGTCACCACAAGTCCTGCAGGCTTTCCATAAAAGTCAGATTTACTGCCGGTGCTGCTTTAGTGGTCGTCTCCTTGTCTGTTTTGGTTCGTCACGGCTGACCCAGCACTGCCTCTTGCCCGCAAGAAATGTTGGGCTTATTTATCTGTGGTGGTATGGCAGTGCTGTCACGCTATGTCTTCTGCTCGGGTTACCACAAAGACTAGGCTCACTAGCGGCTTCTGATTTTTCAGTAACCTTGATTTGACTTTTGACTTTAGGTTTATTTCCACATATAAAACTCAATTTCAAAGCAAAATAAGCAACAGAAATATAGTTTATGAAAGTTTATTAAATATCTCACCGAATAAAATCCATCTGTTACCAAGGTAATATACCCTTGATCCCAAAAGAGCCAGAAAATTAGCAAACTAAGAATGTATGTTATCAAGTCTGTAAATTTGATACAAAAATATATTTGTAAACTCACTTATTTGCTTGTTTTATGTCATTTTAGCAAAATGGCAAGCACTGGTTCAGAGTGCTCAGCTCTGAAATTACTGACTAAACACTTGGATCCCTCCTTAAAATGTCATCATTTACCCCAAACATTTCCTCTGTGATTGACGATAATGCCATCGGGAACACCTTTCAGATTCAGTATGTAACACAGATGGTTTTATTCCAGAAGCCATTACACATGTGAAGAGGTGCCCAGGGTTTACAAGTTAACATTGTGACATAATGTGCCTATTTAACAATGTACGCTGTTGACCCCGGACAGATCAACCACTGCCATTAACCCTTGTGTTAAACAGCCTTTTTTTTCGTACGAATGAATAATGCATGTGTAGTTGTGCTTTTTGGACTTTATTGGCCTCAAGTTGCTCTGCACAAAATATTTAGAGCCGAAGAGTTTAAGGACCGACAGAGCTGTAGATTTTTCTGCAGTGAAGTGAATTTAAATAGAGCAGAAAATTGCTATCTGTCTATACCTGCCTGTCTGTTCATGGCACCATTAACGAGACATAACTAGCTCTACTCTTTCATGAACCACCATCCTTCTCTTTTCCAGCAATCTGTCCGACTTATCTCCTTATGCAACCGCCTGTCTCGATCCTTCCTGTCCAGAAGCAATATAAGTGTGGCGCGCAGTGATGACACGTTGGTAAGTCCTGGAGATCTGCTTCAGAAGAGTATCTGAAGTACAAAAGCGCAGACATCAAGGCTCAGGTCAGTCAAGATCTGAGCCCCAGTTCATTAACTTGATTGGGTTCACAGCTATTAACACCATGAAGGCTTTGATTTTCATTGCACTTGAGTAAAACATCTACAGTTATCTTCAAAGCGAACCATTACTTTTATCTCTGCAGTCCCTTCCTATCTTTAATACGAGCCAAATAAATGTAATTGACAGGAGACTGGCATCTTAATTAGTTTCAGATTGCTGTTATTGAAATGTGTTTTCTTATTAGGACCCTGAGCTCTCAGTTACAGCTCTGGTATTTCTAACTCGGCAATCTCTCTGAGAATCTTGAGCTCCTGCATGTAATTGATCTGTTCCTCATTTCCCTGAAGTGCCACAGGTCAGCTGGTCGTAGAATTGTTGGAATTTCACTGTGTGTAGCTTTAAAACCAGGTCGGGCTTACAGGAACGTGCCTCCAGAGAAGCAAACTGTTTCCAATACAAGTCCATTTGTACGAGTTTGTACAAGAACAGTGGTAAGAGAAAGCTTTTATGTTACTCGTTTGTCTATTGATACAGATGAGCCTGTGAGATGTAAACACTGCAGGCTCAGTGAGAGGCTTAATCATTTACAAAGCATTTCCAGAAGGCCAAGGCCAGGTCTGTTTCCTCATCTAAGCATTACACGACTTCCCCATGTCACAGGTGAGCCAGCAGCTAGAAGTAAACCCACTGCGGGTGCTACGCCCTCCATTGTCCGCAAACAGAAATGCAGCAGTAGTTGACGTTTACCAGTAGATCTGATAGATCATTGTATTTACTAACTGAGCAGTCCGAGGGTTAAGTACTCACTTAAAGACTCTACTCAGAGGTGGGTTTTAGTGCAGCCGCCCCTCTGTAAATTTTCACCTAAGAAGTTGTTTGTGTTCTTTGTTTGAGGCTCTGTGTTAAAGGGTGAAAGCTAGTCAGGGAAGTGGGTGTGAAAGCTAAGGAAGTATTAGCTGTAGGACTGCAATTTATGCTTATTTTCGTTACTGAGTAATCTGTTAATCAATTTGGATCAATTGTTTAGCCATAGAAATCTTCCAAAGTACAGTAGCAAAGTGGGAAACCCCTGGTTCCAGCAGCAGACTTTACTTTGAAAAATATTTTCAATTAAAAACAATTTAATGTTGTTTCTAAGACACTATGTTGTTTTCTTTTGGTACGGCAGATGGTTGTAAATGCAACAATAAACATGAGTCTCAGCAATGTTGCTGTAGTGAAGAAACCAGAGATCAGATCAGAGATGTGAGGCCTATTCTTTATTTTACAGATACTGATCTCCTTCATAGTTCTTCTTTTTAATGAGAAGACTGTTATCTCAGACCACATGGTGGATGTGTCACTTTGTATTCACTTGTTGGAAAGAAACCGTACACATCAAGGTAAAAATAGGGTGGAGTGGTGAAACCTCTCCATTCTGTGAGGTGAATTACAATTTTCACAAGGTGAAAATCCCCAAACAGCTGTGTTGACAGTGGATCCCCAGCAGGCGTCTGCTGCTCGTCCATATTTGTGTTGTGTTTGCAGCACTCTGAGGTGGTTTAGTCACGGCTCCCCAGCAGGGAGGTTATGTTGAGGAATGTAGCTAGAGTGTCACGCCTGGCCGAACAAACGCCACACCGGCCTCCTCCCCTCCCCTCTTCTCTTCCTCACCTCCCTGCCTTTCTCCTCCTCATCTCTTTGTGCAGCAGAGCATCACAGTTGATATCTGTGCCGTCCGGCTGAAGGTTATTGGGTCACCTGTCACAGAAAAAAGTCTTGACACATTTTGAACCTCAGCTGCAGATGCAAGAGGGAAGTGTGTTTGTTTCTGTGTGTAATCATGCAAGAGGAAAAAAAGATGAAAGGGAGACTTAGGAGGGGGGCATGTGAGAGAAAGAATACACAGGATTAATGTTCACAGGATTAGATCATCCTGTGGGCAGCAGAGGAGTAACTGTCTTTCCCACCCATCTAGGATGAGGAAGACTCCTTTGTGATGAAGGCCATCATCCATGCCATAAACGACGACAACGTGCCTGGTCTGCAGCATCTGCTCGGCTCCTTGAACAGTTACGACGTGAACCAGCCCAACAAGGTGACCAAAACAGACGCACTGTCAAGTACAAGAAACCCTAAAATAATCCGTTTTTGATCATGTAGTGAGAAATGTTTCTCAAGTCCAAACCTCCACGGCCTCGTCTATAAACTAAGCATTGTAGTCCACTTTCCCACACACACAGACTAATCCAGTGTCATCACAGGGCGCACTAAATTTGGTCCACCCAAACCCAAATCAAAGAAGACTCCAGAGAACTGGATATCTTATAATCATCCTCTGATGTAATATTACTTGCATGCTTGAAAGTCATATGCTTTCACAGCTGTTGTTGTCCATGTCACTTAAAAATGGTCTGGAATCTAATTTTTTTTATGTGTGGTAGATTTCCTGGCAAATTTCCCTGGGATATAGTGAAGAATTGATTTTCATTCAAACACTGTTTGGAAATAGGCAAGGACTCTTTGAGAGAAACGTCTTGAGCTGAAGAGCTTTATTTACATCAGCAAGTGATCAGTTTCCGAGCAGCCAGAAGGACACAGTTTGTCATCTACAGCTTCATTTTCCTGGTTGTCATAAAAGAAAAATACTGGAGGACATGGGGATGGAAAATAGATATAGATGTTCTGAGGTGGAGGACAGGATTTATGATTTGAAGACAGATTTATTTAGTGTTTTACTTATGGGAAGATGAGAACATTACAGAAATGAAGCTGGGTTTTTAAAAGGCTCTGTGTGCAGTGACGATCCAAATAGTTTCAATTTTTACATCAGACAACCTGTTTGTCAGGTACATATCCCGACTTTACCACTCCCTTGTCTTCATTCTGCTCGCTACTTCGACGGCGAAGAGACTCTGTTGACTGCTGATGGGCGATAGTGGGACGTGATGTTATTAAACTCAGTGATGTGTAGAGGAAAAGAGATACGGTAAAGAAAAGAGGAAAGGGAGAATGCGATTATAGCAATATAGACAGGAGGAGGAGAAAAACACGACACTTGGAAACAGCAAGATTGATAGAGGATCTGGAAGAAGCTACAAAACGCAAAAGAAAGATAGCTGTAATTGCCAGATTTCAAACTTTGTTCTGTGTTTCAGCTCTGACGTGGTTCAGAATAGGACATCTTGACATTTTCTTCCATCCTCTTTCCCTTTTCTTGCTGCAGCTTGTGTTTTCATCACCACGCAGACACTTTAAGACACATGGGCGGGCACTCTCTAAAACCTGAGACACATTCATCCAGTTTCGTTTCCTGAATGAACAATTTTTAACAACCTGTGGGAGAAAATCAGCCCACTTCCCCGTATTCTTTACGTGTAATGGCTGTCATATAGTGTTCACAGCTCCATCTTTAGCACACATTAAAGATACATAAACAGATCACGGTAGCTGAAAACTGAGATTACGATGTGTGTACATTGCAGCACGGGACTCCTCCCCTCCTGATTGCAGCCGGCTGTGGCAACATTCAGATAATTGAGGTGTTGATGAAGAAAGGTGCAGAGATCCAGGCCCACGACAAGGTAAGGGCTCCTGTGTTTGGTGTAATCAGCGTGGTTCTGACAGCCAGCTGTGGAGTTTAATATACATGCTGTAAAGGTGTCTGAGCTGCAGTAACAATGGCAGAACAATGTGACAGACTGTCATTTGGATTATGATGGCAGCTATCTACACTATAAATAAACGTAGCCATGTACTCATTGCACTGTGCTGTACTGTGCAAGGTACAGTAGAGAACAGCATATGCCACAGTTAGATACATAGCTTATATAAAAACCACTACAGACTTGTATGTTTACATAAAAACTTTAAACGATAATTATGTATAAGTTTTGAACATGGATATGTACTACAATTTAATTTTATTTTCTGTTTTATATTGGCTTGAGAAAATGACGTAGGATTAGGACCAAGCAATAATTCACTATTATGGTAATTTGAATTTCAGTGCTATTGTATTGTGATCATAGTTGGCCAAACTCATTTTACAAAGTGATTTATAACTATCAAAGAAAAAAAAAATTACTGAAGTTGTTTTGTAAACACTAGAAGAGCTGCAATTAACATTTGTTTGAATGCTGATTATTCCCTAAATGTCAAAACATAGTGATAAACTTTCACACGTTTCCACAGACACATCTACAGCTGTCTTCATTTGTCCAATTAACAGTCTGAAACTGAAAGCTATTCACACTGAGAAACTGTTAATCGTCCCTGATTGGTCAAATTGTTATTTGATGTGGTTAAGATCACATGTCTATCTAGGAGTGACAAACGAAAGCAGGAATAAGAACGAACTGACAGTAACTGGCAGCAGATCAGTACTTGGTGAATTCACTAATCTTGCACCTGTTGCCTGTTGTACATCTGGCTTTGTTTAGGATATTGTAAATTATCACTGAGACATCAGGAAAACAAACAGCTGTGTGTGAAATTACTGACACACTGCAGAGTTCAAGCCAGTCAAGTTTCAAACCATTATTATTTGCTGTCTTTCAACAACAGTTTTGTCTGGTACAGCTCTAAACGGTTTAACTGGGAAGGCAAGCACATCCCCCAAAATAGTTCCCACTTCTTGCCATAAATATGCCGTGCAGTTGTTAGAAGGATGCGTTCCTATCATCTGGCAGCAGATGCAGTCCCAGAGTGCGTGATTTTCCAGTAAAGGTCAGGGATAATTCCTGGAATTTCTCGTTCACTTGAACTTTCAGACGGGAGCCAATGCTATCTACTACTCAGCGAGGCACGGCCACGTGGAGACCCTGAAATTCCTCTATGAAAAGAAATGCCCTCTGGATGTCCAAGATAAGGTGAATCAAGTGCCTCTTTTCCTCTCTCTGCATGTCTCTCTCACACACACGCAGAAACACACACATACTTACTACTACTCACCACACTCAGTCATGTCTCAGCAATTACTCACACACTCCCACCCATCAAACCTCTTGAGAAGCTTTACTTTGATTCTCCAAAATGCCCAGATACACGAGCACACACACACACACACTCTCACACACAAATTCACATGTTCACACTCACCATGGTGAGCACCTGGGGAGAAAACCAGTTACTCTGGCATTTTATCAGCTTATTTGCTGTTGCTATAGAAACAGGTCTTGCTGAGGAAGATGGGTTGTGTGTGTGTGTGTGTGTGTGTGTGTGTGTGTGTGTGTGTGTGTGTGTGTGTTTGCTTTTGACGCTGGCGTAGCCTCGATCACAGATCTTGCTCGGCCAAGCAAAATCCCAAAAGCATTTTCCAATCTCTTCAATCATTTTACCCGCTGGTGGTGTCCTCTTCTGTCTGTGAACGCTGTCGCTGAGCAGAGTCCTCCTCCACCACACCAGAGCTAATCTGCACTCCAGGCACTTTCCCGATTATTATCTAGGTCCTGTCCAAGGATCATTAAAGTTTCATCTCACTTTATTACACTATAACCCTCGAACCACAGGCTGAGGTCTCTGTGTGAAACCAAATAATTGTCTTGTGAGAAAAGGGAAGGTAACACCTTTTCAGCACCTTTTTAACAGGGTGAATCTTTTCCTGTAAAGCCCCTTTTTTTTTCCCCCTCAACATCGATCCATTAGAAGCTGTATTAGGTTGTGGTCGTCCCCGCCTACAAGCCAACACTGCGCCTGAGCTGTCATTTTACATAAGCAGCTTCTCTGCTCTGACTGGCAGCCATAAAGTTAAAGCTGATGGATCGATTTCGAGTCCAGTGTCTGCGCAGACACAGGACAGTAAAATCTGAATGCCTTGTTTAAGTGCAAGTGTTGGAAAGTTGCTGGCTCATTGGAAATGGCGTAACTAACGGGAATGGTCATGCCACACTTTGACACACGAATCATCATCATCATTGCTCTAAAGTCTTATTACACATGAAAGTTGTTATTTCTAAAATTGTGCTCTATGTACTCTAAAAGTGTACTCTGCTATTGTTTTTATTATTATTGTGTTAATTCTTTGTTGTCTCATCCAGTCTGGTGAGACTGCTCTTCACGTGGCGGCTCGCTATGGTAACGTGGACGTGGTGAGCTACCTGTGCAGCATCCATGCCAACCCAGACCTGGCTGACAGGGTAAGGGACATGTGCACACTTGCATGCAGTGAAATGCCCATAGTGGTTTTAAGAGAGAGACCAATGGCTTGAATGCTTTTACATTCTCCATTTCAATCTGCAGGAGCAGGAGACCCCGCTGCATTGTGCTGCGTGGCACGGATACTCGGCGGTAGCCAGAGCACTCTGCCAGGCTGGCTGCCACGTGGACGCAAAAAACCGCGAGGGCGAGAGTCCACTGCTGACCGCGTCTGCTCGGGGCTTTGTGGACATTGTGGAGTGCCTGGTGGAGCACAGGGCAGATCTAGAAGCAACTGACAAGGTGATTGAAAAAGTTAAAACACAGCATATAGTGTTTCAATAACAACGGTTACAATTAATAACAAACACAGCACAGCTCCCTTCTCAATTTTGTGTTGCAGCATCTAATGAGATAAACAAATTCAAGCACACACTGAACATTTTACACTTTAAGCTGCCCTGCTCTCACCCCACTCTATTATACACTGATAACAACTTCTGTGGTTTAAGTCTGGCTGAGAACCTTTGTACCTTTATTATTCCCCTTCTCTTTCTACCATCATTTCCTGCCTGCATATCTTATAAGGGCATAAAACACACCCAAAAAACCCGCTGTTCAATTTCCGATGAACCCAAAAAGACATAAAATGTGTTCAACAGCACAACAGTCAACTGTGTGACCCTGATGATTTCCATTGTGTTTCTCTCCAGGACGGCCACACAGCTCTCCACCTGGCCGTACGGAGGTGTCAGGTTGAAGTGGTCCGCTGCCTCCTCAGACACCAGTGTCACCTGGACCAGCAGGATCGCCATGGCAACACGCCACTGCACATCGCCTGTAAGGACGGAAACCTGCCCATTGTCATGGCAATCTGCAGCGCCAAAGCCAGCCTCGACCTCCCCAACAAAGTGAGGACAACCCCATCTCACCGCACACTATGCTCTTTTGAATAAGATCAGTTATCTATATAACACTCGTGTTACATAGGTTTTATGATAGAACTTTCTCCTCACAGTAAATACTGTTAATAGATTTATCTTGAAATAGCATTCACTTCCACTCTATTGAGGTTCAGACAATACTCTCCAAGGAGGTTTTGCCAGATTGTTCTGGGGGGTCTTTGAGTGCTTCCTGGTCCAATATGACGTGCTTATTTCTAAAATGAGGGAACCTGATCCTGCCCTCTACCATAATATCATGATGGATGTTTTAGTATACCATAAAACTCCAATTCTTACCTTTCTCTGTGCTTTGTTCACTAACACCTGGCTGCTCTGAATGTAATCATGTGATTCTCACACACCCAACCACACATTCACTGCCCTGTTCCTTAAAGGAACCAAGCTACTCTTCAAACAATAAGCTGTCAGCACATATGCTCATACCTTTTAGAGGAGAAGTTCATAAGACGATCCATAAGTTACCCATAAGCCCACCCCTCATCTCCCACGCTGGCATCAGTGTTTCCTTATTAACTCTTGTGTTGGAATGGATGCAATTCCCTGCAGCCAGGCTCCAATATCTCGTGAAAAGTGAAAGAGTGGAGGGTGTCATGGCTTCAGATATGTCAGATGAAATACTGCTCTGTTTTAACAGTCATGTGGCTTCAGCACATAGGTATCAGCATATTTTTGACCATCTAGTTCAGCTCTTCCATCCAAACTAAACTAAGGTTTGTCACAGACCAAACAGGCCAGGGCTAAATAAACACAGAAAGCAAACATATTAGAGGGATTAAAGGGATTTCTGTAAGTATAAATACAGGCACCCTGAGGATTTTTGCTGTGATCCAATCTAATGGGCTCAAAAATCTGGCAGTATTCAGTACTGCTTGCAAAAATATTGAATGTGGATCTATCTGTTGTTGTAGAAGCTTAAATTCTACACTCATTTCACATCTGTTCTGATTTATTGTTAGCATATCTTGGCCTGTCTTTACCCTGATATCTGTGAATAAAGTAGCTTTTTTTCTTATTTAAGTGAACCGGCTCCTTTTAAGGGAGTTCATACGTAGTTGGCTTGTATTTGACTGAAGATCCCATCTTGCTTTGCCGCTCTGCCAGGCCCGACTTCCCACACATGTTTCTGCCCTTGGTGATTTCACATTCTATTTTGACACCATCCATTTTAATGTATTCTGTGATGGGATTGCTTTTCCCAGACATTGGTAGGGCCTCTCTGCTTTTCCCACCGGGAAACATCCCCCCCCCCCCCCCCCCCCCCCCAGTAGTTGAGGGAAGTGATGTGCATCAGGAGCAGACAGCACTGCCAAAGATGTTGTGATTTATTTATTATTTTCTGTTTCTGCTTGTTTTTTAAGCTTATCTAAAGCAGCATATCACACCTAGATGAATCTGTGCATGTATGTGTCTTAACTGTCAGCTGGAGATACGGTGGAGAAAAGTGAGAGGGACGGAGTTAAATATGTGTCCTCTCTGTATACTGTAGAGCAGAAAAGGATGATTGCCCACTTGTTTTCTCAAGTTGTGAGAAATGGGAATTGATTGAAATGCTGCTTTCAAGGCTGCTGTCTTCATGGGTATCAATATTTTCCAAAGATGTTTTTATCCTCTGGCAGAGGAGAGTGTTTTGCTATCTGTCTGTATGGTTTTAGTAGAAGGAAAAAGCTTTTACAGGACTTTATCAGTATTTTAGACTGACTGTATAACTTTGTGAGCTCAAGATAGTCCTCCTGCTTTCATTATCAGTTTTTTCTTAACTCCATCGAGCTTATATCAGTAAAACAGAGGCTGCCAGACCAGCAAGCAGACTCCTTGTACATCTGCCTTGGCTTGCTGAGCCAGTCAACAAGCTAATGTTCAGCTACGATGGTGCTAAGTTAAATTGTAGCATGTCAGGAGAGAATACTGTGCCAAGTTCAGGGCAAAATGTAACTGTACCTTCAAGCATGTAACACTTTCTGCGTCCTCATAGCTGCAAGGATCTGTGTGACATAAATGCCCATATGTCTTCAGTTTTGGTTTTAGTGTGATTTTTGGGTTCTATCAAGCCCTTGAAGTAGATCCTAAACACTCCTTTACACACTATCTTTCATCCCGCAGGATATTTAATGTCCACTTGTTTAAAAAACTTGACAAAATAGTGTACTGAGTATTGTCTGTGCCATTTCTACGGTGTGCAGCTTTTTACGTTATAGGCTGCAGATTACAAAGCCAAAAACATTTAAAATTGTGTATTCCATTTTAACTTAGGTCAAAATACACTACACCCATCATTTAAATATACAGAACATGGGTTCTTGTGTTGTCACATGTCACGTGAAAACTGAAAATTCCTCCTTAATATGTTTGTCTTTTCATCCAGCATGGCAGAACTCCCCTCCACCTGGCTGCCAACAACGGGAGCCTTGAGGTTGTTCGTCACCTCTGCCTGGCTGGAGCAAACATCGACGCCGTCACCAATGTAAGCCAACGCACAGCGTTCCACTTTTCGCTGTTCACATTCACTTAAAAGTAGCTGTGGCTTAACATATGCAGCGATGCATTATGATTAGTGGTAAATGATCTCATTTTGCCTGACTATGCTGTATAAACTGTGAATACGGCTGCTTTCAGTACAGATGAATGTGTTAGTATGTACAGAGCGTTTTCCACCAGGAAAGGCAGTCATATCTTTTGGGGGTCTGATGCCATGACTCAGTGAAAGGGATGACATACGTTACGTGGCTCACATAGCATACAAACTGAAAACATCTCTGTCTATTTGTTCAAATAATGCCTCATTTGTGGGGGAGTTATTCATTTCCTACTTGAGCTGCAGAACAAGTCACTGCTCACTTCTTGCACACATTTTTAATAAAAGTAGGAAAGCTAGTGGCAGCTTTTTGACTCAAACTGAAATTAATCTGCAGAAATTCATTATTAATGCTGCTCTCCTGATACTGCGCTGCACTGCCTTTTTTTCTACAATCTTCTCACTTGTGGGTTTAAAGCTTAAAAATATTAATGTGTTTCTTTTTTTTATTATTGAAATGATTTAACCTCTTGAACCCTCATCCTCGTCATAAATTTGCTCCAAGTCGCTCCAAAGTCTTGACAAAAGTCTTTCCCCACAGCTCTTTAATGGCCTATATACATTCTGTTATTATTACTATTATTATTTCCTAATAATCTCATTAGAAGTTACTTTTAAAAAATGTGTTTGTATATAATTTAATACTAATTATTAATATGAGTCAGCAATTTCTTTAAAGAGACACTTCATTCAAGTTTAAGTAAAATTAAATGTTCTCATTTTATATTTTGACATGTTCAGCTATCCTGCTGTACGCTGACTGTACGCTGACTAAAAGCTCTTAAAGCATCACATTTGATGAATTAATCAGAGGTGTGTCTTTCCCCCTTAATTAGCACCAAATTACAAACAGTAATTGCGTAATTGTTTTCAGGAAGTGATTGGGCTTCATGATGGCACAATGATTGAGACCTGTAAAACAAAGCTTAACTAAAACTATTTTTCAGAACAAAAATATTCACAGTATTAATCTTCACATTTTAAAATGACTGTACTCGTTAGTATTTCTCTTTTAAATGAACTCAAACAAACCTGATTAACAGTAGGTTTCTCTTATATGCTCACAGTAGAAATTAAACACTCAATCTGTCTATATTAGAATGTATAATATAGTGGTAACTGAGTTGTCAGCACACTTTCATGACTTGGGTGAGTTGTTTCTGCAGAGTCTGAACAGCAGGTAAGGTGTTGAGGGCTCCAACAGCCACAGGCTAAGAGCTTTTAAGACTGCTACGAGTCAAATGGAGCGCAGACGTGGTGTGAGGTGTCAGAGACCCGATTTGCTCATTTCATCTGGATGCAATCTGGATGTTCAGCCTCTGAGATGGTTCATGCAGGAGTTCCATGCACCATGTTCTCTATTTGCTGTGTGCTTAACTGATCAACATAAACTCATCATTTCAGCTCTGTCAGCTCACATTTCTCCAGGCTTTTTTAAAACCTTCATCTTAACCCACGTTTAAAGAGCCCATAGATTCTTGCTCGTTTTCATTCCTGCTCTATGCATAACCTAAATCCTTGTCCTAAACAAGTGAGACGGCGACCCAGTGTACTTAGTAGTATACATAAAAAAACATTCCTGTCACTCAAACCTAAAATCCATGTAGTCAGTGTTGAGTATTCTTTGCAATGAACCGCTGTGCAGTCTGCACCAGTTTTACCCATCACGGGCAGTCGAGCTATAAAATCCAATGACCACTTTATGGTGCCGTTTCACGCCATCTCCAAGTTCATTTCTGCCACTTAAATGTTTGATTGTGTTTTATTCATTGTTTCACGGTGAGTAAATATCTGCTTTGATTCAGATATTCAGATAATAAAAGGCCTGTAACTGAAAGGCTCCACTGCCAGATGTCCCACACTGAGGTTTCTTTTTCTCTCTCTGCATTCTCTAGCTGTTAATATTGTATGACAGATGATGTGCTATGCATGTTTAATCTGGAAAGCACATACTGAGATGTATAATTCATTGTCCAGTGGCCCACGGTCACTGGTTTGTTGTGGAGCAGCCGAGGGAGGATGCAGAAAGCCCAGGGCTCGAGTTCAGTTATTTGCTCAGTTTTAATGTGTCATTGGATTGTGAAACAATACATCTGTGACTTAGTGGTGCCAGCTACATGCCACTTAAATCACAATCAGTCATTTGAGTTTTAATGAACTTTATAGCCTCGAGTTGAGTGTCATCGTTCCTCATCTCTTCAGTTTCTTCTCTTGCTTTGCCTTGTATATACTCAACACATCAAACATTTTTAAAACAAAGATCAAACAGTTTTAATCTATTTCAGATGATATGTGATTTCAAGCATACTGGATACTAAAGAAAATCTAATATCCCTCTCCAGTTTTGTGGCAAACATAACACTCACCGTTCACATCATCTGTCAGTTGCCAAGCAGCGATAGTAATAGTTGTAAGACCCTGCCATCTGTAACAGTGAGTCCCATGAATTTGCTCATAAGTAAATCCCACTAAGTGGTCAGTTTTTGGTTGGAGCTGCACTTCATTTACATTCACATCCCTGACATTTAGTAGTTCCGAGCAGCTCAAAGGTCACCGTGCTCAGTGCTCTTATTACATTATGTGACCTTATCAGAGAGGTACTGTCAAGGAATGAAGTGAGAATAAAGTTTCAGATTAAAACCACAAGCAATCTTTATTGATGTTTCTTAATAAAACAGTCAGTAAATCAACATGTTTTGCTGTAATAATCTGTACAAGTAGGAAGCGCTCTGTGGGCGTTTCAGGCTGTTGATGCAGTTTTTTTCCCTGTGGAGCAGCAGCCAGAGCCGGACAGTGACAGATGGCTGCGTTAGCGAAAGAGACATGAAACATGTCGGGATGGTGGTGTTTCTGTGTCAGTGTGTTCAGGGGAAAATGGAGAGGCTAACAAATTAGGGCAGTTCTGGAGCTGGACAGAGGGAAGAATGACACTGCACATACATTAAGTGTGTGTGTGTGTGTGTGTGTAGGCTCTTTAGATGCTGGAATTGACACAGTGGGAGTTCAGTACTTAACAAAAGGGAACTGCGCCAATTTTACACTTCACAGGGTGTTTGTGTTTACAGGTGTTGGGGCTTAACACTGTCTTTTGTCCGTAATCCACTGTGACTCCAGTGCTACACAAGCCCATGCTACACTGCTGTACTTAAAAATGTGTGAACTGATGTGATGAAATCAGACTTCAATCCAGAATTGTTACTGGTAGATTAGAGTTTTATTGTCCTGCACACTGTCCTTACAGAGAACATTACTCAGGCAGCTCAGGAAACAACAGTACAGCCATGGATGCTTGAATAGTAATGGCTAATGACTAAAATGGCAATGGCAAAAAATGTAGGACTCCAAACAAAACAATAAACCTCACCAGTCCTCATCTATCACCTTTCCAAGTAAACCAAGTAATTAAAAAGAAAATGATGACTATCTTCTCTCTTATGAATTGGCAAATTCACTCAAATCTCTCACAATACAGACTTTACACATACACAAACCGATCTGATGTTTGCATGATGAACAACCAGCATGCAGCTTAACGCTGTGAGATATTTCCATTGGCTGCTGTGTTGCAAACTAACTGATGTTAGTCAGGCTTCCTAAATGCAATGCCAACATAAATGTGTATTAAATATGAACAATATCTCATTCTTGTCTTTTCCTCTTTCTTCCTTTCCGTCAGGATGGAAAGACGGCAGAGGACTTGGCTTATTCTGACCAACATGAACTCATCGTTTCTTTGCTGGGCAAGCTTAAAAAGGTAAAACGTGATCCCCCAGCATATCAATAAAGGTGACAAATGAAACCAGTGATTTGTTCATTACATCACTATTTGAATGCAGCGAAGGGGAAAGAAAACACCTAAACCCTGTAAGATGCAAAACCAGGTTTCACAAACACTCATCGCACTTGGGCTATTTCAGTGCAGAGGTGTGGAGAGAGACGTCTCCCACAGGAAGGTGTTAGATTTTAGCATCCAAACCCATTCCTAAAGCATTTTTAGACTGGGTGGCAGCACTTTACACACCTACAGTTAGATTAGATTTTTTTTTCTTTGTTTTCAGCAACTGTTTTTGATAATAACAGAGTTAGAAGCTTATAAAACCACTAATACATTTTAAAACTCAACAATGTTCGGTGGATGTTTTCATGACACATTATAGCCATTTTTATTCATTATGGTTTAAAGCACATTGCATGTGTTTAATAAATTGGCTTCAGTGTCTCGCTCAAAGGCATTTTAACACGACAGGACGCATAACACTTTCTACTTACATGACATTTAGATTTTAAAACTGGTTTTCTCCAGAGGTGTTTTGGGGAGTTCAGTCCTGTGTCCCCGGTCTGACTCAAGTCACATCTTGTCACTTTGTTTTACCTAAAGCTAAATGTTACCGACTTCTCATCTAATCCATTTTTCCAGAAAACCTGCTGAGATTCAGTGCAGAGCGTGAAAACATGACAGCAGCAACTGTGAAAACAGTCATCCTCTGCATATGCTGGGCTAATTTAAGACACTTTGGCACATTGATGCCAGTTTTGAAAGAAAGACTGTCTTCCCGAGGACCCAGAGAAAAAAAAACACGGCCCTGTTCCTCTTTAACTTTAAAAGAGTGCACGTCGAGTTCATCATAATTCAAAACGTGAAGTTGTATTTCGCTCAGATGTGAATCACACATATTGAAATTAGAAGCTTTATTTATTGAATGTGCTAACATAACCCAGGTGGGAGTAGGGGGTGCTTTCAGATCCCACACAGCCACTCACAGTATTTGAGGCCACTTCGGATGAGTGACTCATCTATTGGATGGTGAAAAAAGTGTCTCACATGTTAACAAATGTTATCTGTTGAACTGGCAGAATTACAGCGGGGTGCAGAGGAGCCAGCCATCTTTGGAAATAGCTTTTGTTGTTTATATATGTGAGCGTGCAGCGTGCCCTGTTTCTTTACATAGAGAGACTTTGTGTGTTAGTGGGTGGATCCTTTCAAATAGCATTAAGGTCTCTGAACTTAAAATAAAAACACATCATTGAGAGGATGACGATTAACACATGACACACATTGTGGATCTTTTTCAGTTACATAACAGCTGTAACAACTAACAAACAGATCCAGGTTCATTTAAATATCGTTCCCTTTAAGGTTAGTTTGGGGTTTAAAGCACCACACAAATTAAACAATTCATTTGAGTTTTACCAGCCACATTCTCAGCCACAAAGCATTAAAATATAACATAAACCACTGAACATGTGAGCTGCGTGTGTTATCGTTCCTCTGTTCTCAATACATGTAAACGCAACTGTGGTATCTGAAAAGTGAATTACTACTCTCCCACCAATCTAAAATAACTTTACAGACTTTTTAGCCATGCTAGCACCACTTTGGTCCAGGCTAAACTTTGTTTCAGCACTAATCAGCTAATATTACCATGCTTTTACTCAGAAGATGTTGATCATTTTAAATGTTATTTCTTCTAAACATCAACACGTTCACTTTGTCATGCCAACCTTAGCAGTTAGCTCAAACACTGCTTGGCCTAAATACAGCCTCATTGATCTGCTGGCATCTCTGACTCTTAGCCTTGTTTTGTGGTAATTACCGTGAACTTGGCAAAGTTTGTCCATACTGTATTTTTCATTATCACACCCTGTAATACCGGCAGCACGGAGAGCTGACTCTGAACTGCTGTGTCATTGCACAAGTTTCACGAAGACATGCAGTATGTGGTACAAAATGATTTTTGGGGCTCCTTGAGCTGGAAACCTGCGGGAGTTCATGCCATACAGTGCATGAACACCTTACTCAGTGTGACCTGAAGTGTCAGTGGTCTTAACAAATGCTTCCTCTGTGTGGGTGTTTCTTCTTTTTTCTTTGGGGTCAGGACAACCACAAACTGAGCTACATCCAGCAGCTGCGGCCCACTCAGACCGTGCAGCCCAGGATCAAGCTGAAGCTGTTTGGACACTCCGGAGCCGGGAAGAGCACCTTGCTGGAGTCCCTGAAGTGTGGTATCCTGCGCAGCTTCTTCAGGAGGAGGAGGACACGCATGACCAACACAGCCCGCCACCCTAACTCCCCCATTAACTCCAAACCTGCTGGTAGGTGACAGACGGCTCTGGTGAAGTCGAGATAATCCTTCAAAAGATTAAGCTTTCACCTGCCAAGTACCAGAATGATTCCTCCTGCCAAAACAGGCCAGAATCATTAATTTGCCGTTCTGTTCAGTGCAGAGCAACAGTGCTTATTTAACACTTGCTCCATTTTTCAGACATACAGCATTCATTAAGCTCGTCCTCACAGTACAAACAGTTCACACATTTTCAAGAAATTTTGAAGCAGCAAAACTATAAATCCAGTTTACCTCTACTCGGTCTCTTATTTTGTAGGTTTGTTTCTAACATTTGAAGAAAGTAAGAGATTAAACTAACTAAACGACTAAACGATTACAGATAAGGCAAGCTGGTAAATAGTAGAAAGGAAAATAAGATGCACAATGAAATTAAATGGAATTATCCTTATCCTCAAATAAGAGACAAGAAAGATAAGAATCAGATGGAGCGGCTGCAAAGATTCAGCTGCTGATGCATTGTGTTGAACCATCATTGCAAAGCAGCCAATCAAAAGCCAGTTTGGAATGATTTTCTTGATTTATTTTGATCAAAAAGACAAATTTCAAAAGCATTAACTGTTGTGAATGAGTCCAACACATCTGACCCGGGGACACTGATGTGAACAGGCTGAGAGCAAAACATAGATAGTTCAAAAGATGCCATTATCACAAAAAATCCATACCACACACCAGTCCACACAATCATCAGATGAAAAGCTCAAATACTTCCCTGCATCTTCAGTAACCTTTTACTACAAGTCCAGTAACTCTAAGTTAACCCCATTACTCCTGTAACCCCAGCAGGAGCCTTAATGTAGAAACAGCCAATCCTCTTTGCAGCTCCTCGCCCTCAGAAAAGCTTTTTCATGGAGGTCAGTCTGTGGTAAGACTCCCTGACATGTTCAGTGTGGTATAAAAACATGACCGAGCACACACTCTGGTCTTCAGTCCTTCTGTGTTTGCACTCTGACTGCCCTCCCTCACACACGCACACACACGCACACACACTCAAACACATACATACTATTGTGTTTCCTTTAAGCGCTCTATTTTGCGGCGCTCAGGGCCATTACCTTCCAGACAAACGTGATGCTCGCTCAGATAATGGTCAGTTACGTGAGCCGTATAGTGTTACCGATCCCATCCTCTATACTATCAGGAAATCTGTGGCCTGTGTCAGAGCCGAAGGGAGGTTGAAAGAGCTTTTTCTCCTTCTTTCAATTCTAGCTGAATTCAGTAACAGGCTTATTGACTCTGTGTTGTATCTGCAGCGAGACGTGACAGGAGTCCACAGTGAAACACAAAGAAGCAGAGCTGAGAGGGAACAAGTGCCGTCATGATGTCCATTTGTCTCGTTTTTTTGATGTCTTTTCACACAAACTTCATGCAAGCATCAATTTGGTACTTTTGTGAGCCTGTCGAAAGTCAAAGTGTGGCAAGTTGAACACATATTTACCTTCATCCAGTGTCAGTATTTGTGACTTTATGGCAACAAAAAGTCAACTTGACACCTGAAAGTATCCTGTACTTTGTATTTCTTTCTGGCCTTTCAGCTTGTTCATACGTCAGGTCTTTGAGAGTGACTGATCTTTTATTCATTCGCTGTAGTCATCTGTTAAACAGAAACAAGAAGTGATGTGAATACAGCATGAGGTTTTTGTAATTTAAAGTCATGCTTTTTCTGAGACACTTTGGGCGATCATACAGGAAAAGGTGTTGACACAGATATATGAGCAGCTTCGTGTCCCTGAAGTCCAAACCTACAGTAGCTGTTATTATTAAAAAAGCAGTCTGACCTTAAACCAAGAAAACAATATGTCAAGCCCACTTTTTGTGTACCGTAACATTTTTCTCAACCTTTTCATTGCTAAAGCAAGAAGCAAGAGGTGCAAAATGTCTGAAAATAACAAGTGAGAGGCCCTGACGTCAGTTTTGAAGTCTTTTAAATGAGTCATACTCAGACTTTTCCTTAAAAAATAGCTGAAATAAAACAGCAAATTCTACCAACATCAGAATGATTGGAGAACAAAAAACTCTTTTTTGGTAAAACCTTGACCAGTTTTGCAGAGCAGAATTGTTGCAGTGTGATTGATTTTAAAATGAATAACAGCTGAATATCACATGTCAAGACCGTGAAAACACAAAATTCCTTAAACAAAGCAACCCAAGCACGTGTTCTCCTTTAGCTCTGTTTGTCCTGGGTGGAGCTCTCTGATTGGTTAGAACTGAGAACATCAGCTGGCTGCAACAGTGATTTGTGGATTGATTTCGACATCAGATCACCAGCGATTCATCAGGCCAGAGACCTCTTAACTGCCAAAACTATTTACATTGTATAGTGACAGGTAACAAACCATTAACAAGTGGGTTCCTGAAACCATGTGACTTTCGTTTACAGCAGTGATTGTATAAAATGATACTGCACTGACTTAAACAAACCTAAAACATCTGCAGAAAATAAGACCATGAAAACAAAGTGTAGGTGTGGTCCTGGAGAGTGTCAAAGAAACCCAAATGTTATGTCTGCATAGAGAATTTATTTGCAATAAAATAGCGCCCCCATGTGTTGACAAGTGTGCAGTTACTCAAAGGCAAATAAGAGTCTGATTGCTGTTTACACCAGTAAAGAGAAGTAGTCAGAGAGACTTATTCTTTGTGGACATCTGCCCTGAAGTAATACACAATATAAAATATATATGGATAATGTGTATACCAATATTGTGATGTTTACAAACACAGCTGAAATGATTCAAAGGGTTTCTTCAGGTTTTAGTAGTTGAGTTATATTGTTTTATTCTATGCATCTAAGGCAGCCTGCTTTCAGTTTTTAGAAAATCTAAAAGATCATTCAGGTAATAAGATGCAGAATCTACCCACTGAAATAACAGAAACATAAACTGAAAAATGTGAAATTATATAAAAATAAAATATATAATTAAATATATCTGGGGGGAAAAAGATGCATAGAATCATGGTTGAAATATCTGTTGCCGCACATATTTGGTGTCAAATACTTTTCTCAACAGGTCAACCTTATTTAAATATTTAAAAAAATAATTTATTTAAATATTTAAAACAGTTTCTTCTTTTCATGTGTCTTTTCCTCCGTGTTTAGTGTCAGCGAGCATTTCCAACTTATACCCGGGCTGTGAGAATGTGAGCGTGCGCAGTCGCAGCATGATGTTTGAGCCCAGCCTGACCAAAGGTGTCTTGGAGGTCTTCTCCCCCGTCCACAATGCTCTGTCCACAGCTGATGAACAGGCCACAAAGGCCATCGACATCCAGCACGCCAACATCAATGGTGAGAACCCCATTTATGCATTTATTTATTTATTTTGGTTTTAAAGGTGTGGTGGACATTTGTGGTTACATGCACCTTCATAACAAAATAAGCTTTACTTACTGTGATAAATGAGATATTACACAGCAAGCAAGAGACAAAAAGAACTGGATAACAATATGAACATGTGACTCGTGACACTTATTTCCCTCCCTACAGGTGTGGGGGATTTCAGCGTGTGGGAGTTCTCTGGGAACCCGGTCTACTACTGCTCCTACGACTACTTTGCAGCCAATGATGCCACAGCGATCCACCTGGTCCTGTTCAGCCTGGAGGAGCCGTACGAGACTCAGCTGGGACACATCACCTACTGGCTGAACCTGCTGAAAGCCCTGACCCTGCCGCAGGACAACATCGGTGAGGACAAGAAGCAGGATGTGACCAGTTTTTCTCATGACTGCATAGTGGATCAGCTGATAAATGATAAATATTAAATTATTTACTATATTTCTTAGCAGAAAATGTGAAGTCACCGAATTTCAAACAATACTGATGGAGCAGCTTAGGTTCATGGAGGAATATGCAGGAGTTTTGTTTCAATGGCTGCTGAATCTGTTTGTTGTCAGGTTGTTGTTAAATGTTAGTTGAGTGAAATTTAATGTATTTGTACTTTCTATGACTTGATCAGTTTTCTGTTTGTTTCATCTAACTGTGTGTGTGTGTGTGTGTGTGTGTGTGTGTGTGTGTGTGTATCCCTGTGTTTTCCTGCCTTCCTCCAGCGTTTGGAGGTCGTATCCAGCAGCCTCTGGTGGTCGTCCTTGTGGCGACACACGCTGACCTCGCTGACATCCCCAGAGCTTTCACTGGAGAGTTCACGTATGACAAGGAGAAAGCTCTGCTTAAGGAAGTCAGGAACAGGTTGGGCTTCAAACCACAGCACACAAGAGGGACACAGGGATTGTTTTTTTGATTGTTTTGGATGATGTTATTTACCTGATGGCACCTACTAGTGCTTTAAAAAACAGATTTAAAGCAGGTCAAGAAAAGCGTTTATACTATGTCAAATAGCTGTAAGTACTACAGTACCCAAGAGCCTCAGCGACAGTTGATATGGAGAACAAATTGCAACACCATAGTTGCTGAAATTACTTAATACTGCTGTGATAAATGTGATTAGCGGGAGTTAAACATGCTTGAGAACATTCAGGTGTAGCAGATGACTGTTCCCCAGGTTTTGGTTCAAGGTATCGTCCTTCATGTGTCTTTATGCTCCTGCAAAGAGCCAAATATTGTTTAAATGAGGCTGTTGTGTGTTTTTTTGTTTTGTTTGTTTGTTTGGTTTTGTTTTCAGGTTTGGGGTGGACCTGCAGATCAGTGACAAACTGTTTGTGATGGATGCTGGAGCCTCAAACTCCAGAGATGTGAAGCTGTTGAGGTGTCACCTGCAGGAGCTTCGCACCAACATCATCTCTGTGAGCTCGGCACACACACACACACACACACACACACACACACACACACACACAATCTTTCCCTATCCTATATTGTGTGTTGATAACCACTTATTAATTGATCAAGATCAGACAGTATTTCTTTGAAAGAACTGTTTTTACTTGATTGATGATATTAACAAAAAACTGAATCCAAAATATTGTCTTCCTCTTCAGTTGTTAGTTTAGTAAACAGTCAGTTCATCGTCATAAACGAGTAAGAGTAATAGAGTAGCTGCACTTATTTTCCACACCTCTGTCTCCATCGTTGCAGAGGTGTAGTCCCATGACGCTGCTGTCAGAGCGTCTGCTGACCACCCTGCCTGCCTGGAGGAAGCTGAGCGGACCCAACCAGCTGACGTCATGGCAGCAGTTTGTCAACGACGTCCAGGAGCACATCAACCCCCTGGTCAGCCAGGATCACCTCCGCACACTGGCCCTGCAGCTCCACAGCATGGGAGAGGTGCGTGTTTTTGTTTCTCAAAACAGACTGCATTTAAAGACTTGACAACAGGATAATCAAGGGATCAGAACCACACACTGAATGTGAAAAACCCAAAGCTGACACTAGAGCTCACTAGAGACAAAATAATCCCACACGGAATAACCACTATAATAGTTACTAGTTACTATACTAGTTAGCATCTAGTTCACTATATTGCCAAAAGTATTCACTCAGCCATCCAAATCATTGAATTCAGGTGTTCCAATCACTTCCATGGCCACAGGTGTATAAAATCAAGCACCTAAGCACGCAGACTACTTCTACAAACATTTGTGAAAGAATGGGTCGCTCTCAGGAGCTCAGTGAATTCCAGCGTGGTACTGTGATAGGATGCCACCTGTGCAATAAGTCCAGTCGTGAAATTTCCTCGCTACTAAATATTCCACAGTCATCTGTTAGTGGTATTATAACAAAGTGGAAGCGATTGGGAACAACATCAACTCAGCCACGAAGTGGTAGGCCACGTAAAATCACAGAGTGTGCGCAGAGGTCGCAAACTTTTGGAAAGGGTCAATAGCTACAGGCCTCCAAACTTCATGTGGCCTTCAGATTAGCTCAAGAACAGTGTGTAGAGAGCTTCATGGAATGGGTTTCCATGGCCGAGCTGCTGCATCCAAGCCTTACATCACCAAGTGCAATGCAAAGCATCGGATGCAGTGGTGTAAAGCACGCCGCCACTGGACTCTAGAGCAGTGGAGACATGTTCTCTGGAGTGATGAATCATGCTTCTCCATCTGGCAATCTGATGGACGAGTCTGGGTTTGGCGGTTGCCAGGAGAACGGTACCTGTATGACTGCATTGTGCCGAGTGTAAAGTTTGGTGGTGGGGGGATTATGGTGCGGGGTTGTTTTTCAGCAGTTGGGCTCGGCCCCTTAGTTCCAGTGAAAGGAACTCTTAATGCTTCAGCATACCAAGACATTTTGGACAATTTGATGCTCCCAACTTTATGGGAATAGTTTGGGGATGGCCCCTTCCTGTTCCAACATGACTAAATAAAGCAAGGTCCATAAAGACATGGATGAGCAAGTTTGGTGTACAAGAACTTGACTGGCCTGCACAGAGTCCTGACCTCAACCCCATAGAACAACTTTGGGATGAATTAGAGCGGAGACTGCGAGCCAGGCCTTCTCGTCCAACATCAGAGTCTGACCTCACAAATGTACTTCTGGAAGAATGGTTAGAAATGACCATAAACACACTCCTAAACCTTGTGGAAAGCCTTCCCAGAAGAGTTGAAGCTGTTATAGCTGCAAAGGGTGGGCCGACATCATATTAAATCCTATGGATTAAGAATGAGATGTCACTCAAGTTCATATGTGTGTGAAGGCAGACGAGCGAGTGCTTTTGGCAATATAGTGTATGTTTGTTTGTTTGGTTGTGGCTGTGGGTTTAAAACAAAGTTCACCATATTACCACCAGGATGCGCTGTTTGTTTATTAGTGATTTAATCCCAAACTACGTCTTCATCTGTAAACAATTACAGAGAATGACTCTGCTGCAGGAGCGTTGTTGTTTTCCTGTTTATTTACCAGAGTGACTCAGCTCAGGCCGAATGAGGAACCATCCCGAGATTGAAAAGTGTTTCTTTATATTTACCGTGTAGACTTGTGCCCACTGGGTGTCTTATTTAACTATCACTGTAGTAACTTTGCCTCCTTTTTGACCACCTCTCCTCCTCCTCCATCCCTCCACAGATCAACATCATGCAGAGTGAGACGGTGCAGGATGTTGTTCTGCTCGAGCCTCGTTGGCTCTCCAGCAACATCCTTGGCAAGCTGCTCTCTGTGGAGACACCCAAGGCCATCCACCACTACAGGGGACGCTACAGGCTGGAGGAGGTGCAGGCTCTGGCTCCTGAAAGTGATGTGGATGAGCTACTGCAGATCCTAGACGCTATGGACGTCTGTGCCCGCGACACCACCAACCCCTCGATGGTGGATGTCCCTGCACTTATCAAGACAAACGGTCTCCACCGCTCCTGGACCGAAGAGGAGGAGGAGGACTCGCTGATCTACGGCGGGGTACGACTCGTCCCAGCGGAGCACCTTACCCCGTTCCCCTGTGGCCTGTTTCACAAACTGCAGGTGAACCTGTGTCGCTGGAGCCACCAGCAGAAGCCTGAGGAGGAGAGTGGGGAGGATTTCGATGGAGACATCCACCTTTGGACCAATGGAGCCAAGGTGAGCCAGGCAGGAGTGGAGGCCATGGTCCTGCTGGTCAACCACGGCCAGGGGGTGGAGATTCAGGTGCGTGGTCACGACTCCGAGCGGGCCAAGTGCTACACCCTGTTGGACACGGTGTGTAGTATAACAGAGAACCTGCTGGCCTCCACGCTGCCCGGACTGCTCACAGCCAAATACTACCTGAGTCCTCAGCAGCTACGAGAACACCACGCTCCCATCATGATTTACCAACCCAAAGATTTCTTCCGCGCCCAAGTCCAGCGGGAAACCTCGCTCACTAATACCATGGGTGGCTACCGAGAGAGCTTCAGCAGCATCCTGTCTTTCGGCTGCGCTGAAGTCTACCAGCAGGGGACTCTGGGAACGGACATTCACATATCAGAAGTACCTCTGCTGGCTCGCAGGAAGCTCTGCCGCATGTTGGACCCTCCTGACGCTCTGGGGAAGGACTGGTGCCTGCTGGCCATGAACCTCGGCCTCACAGACTTGGTGGCCAAACACAGCAACGGGACTCCAAATGGCACCCCTGAGCTGGACTCGGACCCGGACTCCCAGCAGGCCACGCTGCAGCCCAGCCCCACAGCGGCGCTGCTGCAGGAGTGGAGCGGGCGAGCAGACAGCACAGTGGGTGTGCTGATGGCCAAATTGAGGGAGCTCGGCCGCCGAGATGCTGCCGACTTCTTGCTCAAAGCTTCACCTGTTTTCAGGGTCAACATGGAGGCGGTGGTAGGGGCCACAAATGGCTACCCCCCCATCTGCAACGGTGGCACATCGTACAACTCCATTAGCTCCGTCATCTCCCGCTGAACCGAACAGGGCCAGCTTTCTGTCCTCGCCAAACGTCAGATCAGCTCTGACAGGACATTTCCCCCGAAACAGGACAGTCACAGACTCGTGTGAATGAACATGAAGTGCAATCGTTACCAGAGGGTCCAGCTGCTCGTTCCTTAATCTCTCCATTAAGTTGGCGTATGAACCCGACGTTGTGTTTGTGCTCTCCACACCTGTACAGCCGACCCTTCCTTCCACTATGAATGTTGTGAAAGAGCTGATTGTCCTGAGCTCCAAAGAGGAATCCAGTGCTTTTACTCTGTTCTTAATCTTGTTGTGCTGCTTTTAATATCCCACCCACCCACTCTGCTGCGAGCCTCGCTCATCGTACAGGACAGGAAGTACAGAAAAGATCCCGTTTTAAAAGCTACCAACTCTACATCAAAGATGGCAGCCTCATGTTTGGACCTTTTTCATATCTGTCCTCAAGTGAAGGGAGGACTAGTATCAGTGAACATGTCGAAGGCTGCCATCTTTAATCACCACACCCATCACAGTCACGTATGATATCATCTCCCCTCTTTGCTTCTGTTTTACCGATGTGACATTTGGCCATTCAGCTTAGTGTTTAGTAAATTAAGAGCATTTTCAGAGTGCCTTTGTGGCCTTCTACCTCCCTGAAGAGCACAAATAATAGTCTTGTTATTATAAAAACACTAGTTCTTTCCAAACATATGAAGAACTGTGCCTTGTTGACACAAACAGTAAAATGAATTCCAATCAAATCTACCGAGGAAAAGGCCATCTTACATTTTAGGCAGGAACAGTTTTAAACAACATGGCTCTTCTTACAGGGTTGATTACATCTCACTCTCGAAGACAAACAAGCTGAAATCATACAAAGAAATCATATTTCTGCTGTGTTCTGTTTAGTGTCCAGTGAGTTAGTGCTGGAGACAAAAGCATCCGTCTCCTTTTATATAAGAATCAATGTGGAGTCGATGTGATGCTGTTTGTTTACGCACATTCTTCCTTCATAATCCAGCAACAGAAGTGTCTCAGTAAATAACATGTTTCTGGTGACACTTGATTTTACAGGCCTCATAATTTCCTGATTCACATTTCCCGGAAAGAACTATGTAACGTGGTAGGCGCTACAGTGAAAATAGAGACGATTGTTGAGTTATGATGTCAAAAATGATGCTTCATTTTACTGTCCCGAGGGCTGCGACAAACAATTTTTCAATATCGATTAATCTGACAGTTGCTTTTGAATTCCCACGGCCAAAGTTGAGAAGTGAAATCCAAAATCCAAAGATCACTAACACAGAGGCTTAGAAATGACTTCAGCAATCAATACTTTACTTTAATGCATCTGCAAGCTGTTCATGACATTTTCCTTTCCACCAACAGCACCAAGTTCATTTTGTTACATTTCCACTTGAAACCTGCATATGATTAATTTATTGTATGGTACCTGGAAGTCCCCCTTTTCCTATAGTTATTATAAAATTATGAGATTATCCTCTCCAGGAACCTCCCAAAGAGTTCACAGTTGCATATCAGTTCATTTCTTGGAGGTTGGAGTAAACTATGTGACCTGTAAAACGAAGTGTTACTACAAATGTTTACTAGTCTATTTACAAATTCAATTTACACAAAGGGATCTTCAGCCATTCTGTCAGAAGCAAAAGTACAGTGTCTTATTGAAGGACGTTGATCCGTCCAGCATCAAACTGTATTTCAAGTTAGGGTTATTTGATGTTTGGCAGACAGGGTGAAGCTCATGCTGCTGAGCTTCAGGGTCCAACTGAGACCCTCAGACTGTGCACTCACTCACCAAAAATGCTGAAAAATAACGCAAAGAAAAGTCATTTTTAACATTTTCTGCTTAGCTAAGGTCATTAATTCCAGTCCAGAGTCGTTGATGTAGGTAAACACCTGACGCTGCACCTTTGTCAATGCTTCCTCCACAGATTTTCTGCATTAGTGACCAGTGCTAAGACATCAACAATCAAGTTGCCGTCCACAGTGTCAGATTTTCACACAGCGGCATCGACGCCGCTTCTGTCGAGCTTGTTTTTCAGCTTGTGTCAGTGTTGGTCGGCCGTGCATGGCGTCACATCTTCTTTCGCTTTGTCTTTTTATATCATGAAGTTGCAGCCGGGCGGCTCGGGTCAGCAAAAGCAGGGAAACGACGGCGCAAAGTTAGAATTGTTAGCTGAATGAAATGCCAAAGGCTGCTGATGACAGAAATGTTCCCAGATAAGCATTTTCACTTTGTGTATGCTGGTACTTTGTAACGTTTGTGACCCCGAAAAATGCTTTTTGTCAGTACACACGTCTCAGCTTTGGGCAGAAGGGTCTTTCCTTCCGAAAAAGTCAGACGGCTGTGGATGTAAAAGGCATTTTTCAGGACACGGTTTAATAGAAAAAGATGAGCTCTGTGCCAGAGTGCAGTATTTCCTGACCACTTCACTTCCCCAGTGTTACCATCTGTTCACAGAGATCAACCTTTCAAGACTATTTTAACTACTGAATTTGTCTTACTAGTTTTTATCTCAGCCTGAGCTCTGTAATCGAACTTCTAGCTGTAATGTAAATATTCGAGTCTTTCCTCCACTTCGTCCTCTCTTTTCCATTAGTGTTCGGCTCACTTTAAGCTTTGTTGTTGTTGTTTTGGCCCAAAAAATGTCAATTCCAACCAGGCAAAATGAATGTACTACACGTTTCATAAGAATATGGTTACAAGTAAAAACAAACTCAAAGACATGGTGACAAAACACGGTGAGATGAATTGTCCCAAGCGGGTCAGAAACATCATTTGTCTTTCTGGCTTTATTGATGCTTTTGTTGTGTGCGATCATTGCCAATGCTGTGTGCCTAAAAACACGCTCCTTCATTCCTCTGTTATGGCCTTGTACAGTACACAAGCTGAGAAGTGAAAGGGAAGTGAATATTATGTTTCAGAAAAACAGGCACGTGCTTTTTCTTTTAAAAGCTTAAAATCACTTATATTATTATCAAGTTTGTCTGTTTGGTGTCCGACGTTTCTGACTGCGAGTCCGATCGAAACAAGTGGATATAAAGGTGTTTGGGACAATATTTTTCTTTATGTTTCTGTTTGACGAGGAACGACCTGCTCAATATTACTCTTGAGTTCATTTTTCCCCTTTGAGACTCCGGTCTAATCGCCACATTGCACAAGTCTTTTTGTCGCTATTTATGTTACATTATTTTAGCATGTCTTGGAATGCCATGTTCTTAGTACTTCTGACACTTTATAGTGTAAAACATTTTATAATAAATTCTTTACCTAATCTCGCCGTCTCCGTCTGAGTTTGAAGACAAACAGTTCAATATTTTGAAGATTCCTGCGATAGTGTGCAAATAACTTTTATTGATTTGAGACCAAACAAGTAAACAACACTCTTATCAAGAGGATAAACAGACTTGCAAAAGAGCGAATTGGGATTATTGAAAGCACAACATGTTTCTGCTGCACAAAATTGTGGATTTTTTTTGGTATTCATTAACTTTTATGAACAATTACTGCATAATCTAACAGTTTTTCTAATAAAACTAAAATAATTCCATCACTGCAAAATAATTCCATCAATGCAAACAGAGCAACACGCTTTCTCTGTCCATGCTGGAAACAAAGTAAAGAGACTTTCCATGTTTATTCTCTTTATCAGAGGCAGACCGGCATGCCAGGGACAGGCATTAACAAGTCAAAGTGCTGCAATAACAGGTCATTTCATCTATTATTTATTTTAGTTATTCTGTAAACAAGAGAAAATCATGTCAATGAGGAGCGACAGTTTCACTTGTTCGCAGTGATGTTTGGTATTTTTAGTATTTTATCTTCAGTTTACTATCGTCATCTTAAAACCAGATGGTCAGTATAGGAATCTGGTTAAGATATCTCACCCTTTTAACATTTTTAATAATGAACACATCTTGAGGCTCAATCATTGATGAAAATTCCTGTTTTTTTCATTATCTTGTTTTCTACTTTTTTACTTTTAAACAGAAATTACCAAAATTGTGGAGTTTACAATGAGTTAAGATCTATATTGAGTATCAGATCAGATTTTATGCAGTGTGGCAGTTGTATGGGACTAAATCTGTTTCTGATTGAATGAATGACTGCTTCTCACTTTTTATGTCTTGTACTTCTTTTACTTTACTCCAACTTCACTGTCCTCAGACACATTTCATATGCTTTCAACACTTTTGTTCATTTAAAGGATGCCCGCTGTCTTTTAAGTCTTTATTTGTCCTGAAACAGATTCCAGGCTGTGTTATTCACACTTCTCTGGGTTCATTGTGAAGCCGCAGAGCTCCCGGGACATCGACCCTCCGCCTACACAGTCACATGACCTGTCTGCTGCCTGAGGCACTCAAGGGTTTGTCTTAACTTGTCCAACTGCTGACGGTGTCAACTGTCTGTCAAAAATGTTTTGCACAGGGGGAGATTAATGGAGCACAACTTGTGATGTTTGCACCACATGAATCTGAGTTTTTCATACCTATTTTGCAAAACCAGCTTTAAAACTTCGATGTGGTGAATGCTTTTGTTTATAAAATGAGTTTAATTGGGTTTATTTATTGTTCATATATGTCTCTTGAAATAAATTCATTACCTGAATTAATATATTTAACAATTTAATACATTAACCTCAACTAACATCTGAAAAGAAGGCTGCTTGATTTTCTTAAATCTGTGTAAATGTGTCTGAGAAAACTCAGTTTGCAGTTTTAAAATGTTTTAATGTATTGTGCAAATGCATTTTTAAACAATTTCAAGGTTAGCGTTGAATCAGTTCTGCCTACAAAAACAAACAGCAGTCCTCACTTAGGAGTAAATATTGCAGATATGTGTGGGGCTAAAGTTAATAATATAACTCATGGATATAAATATTACAGAAATAAAACCAGTTTGGTTAATGTCTGCCAATACAGTAATGAGCTGATAATGAGTGTGCTGTTACAGTTGCAAAAAAACAGCTTTCACCCATTGTTTACTTTACATACACTAGCCTGCCTGTGGAACTATTTTTATTATTATTTCTGTTTTACACACAAATACACAGAAATCAAAAACAAACAGAGAAAGACAGGTACAGTTGATCTTAAAGAATCGTGACCAGGATATACTGTGTAGGACATTTTATGTTATATTTAATAATATAATATAACACATACATACAATATAATATAATACATGGCTTTAACACATAAGACATTTCATGTTCCTTATAACCACA
Organism: Datnioides undecimradiatus; assembly: GCA_008933995.1. Lineage (NCBI taxonomy): Eukaryota > Metazoa > Chordata > Actinopteri > Lobotiformes > Datnioididae > Datnioides > Datnioides undecimradiatus. The sequence goes on from WARS01000015.1 coordinate 13,562,715, forward strand.
AACAGCGGGGATCATTTCAGCCAATTAATCAAAAAGGCTTTTTCATTCTAGCACGTTAACAAGCTAACAAGCAACAGGCTAACTGTATGATTGCATATTAACAAGATAACTACAAGTAAGCATGCTAACAGACCTAGTAACACTGACATTACAAAGCCAGAACACTACATGTGTCAACATCAGCGTGTTAATTGCATCCATGTGAAGAATATTAAGGCGAATATGCTAATTGCTAATGCTAAATGCCAGCTTCATATGTTAAAATGATGCATTATTGCATTAACATGTGAGGAGCATTTGTTAGCAGTGTCTAATGGAGTGCTAATGGCAGATATTAAATGCTGGTGGACATTACTGGGACATCACAAGCCAGAAATTGTTCTTGAGCTTTCACCCATTTCACATGGTCTTCACCTGGGGCTGAACTTTGCGTAGTGATGGATCACTTCTTATGTATGTTTTCTGCGAGACTTCTTATGTAGTCCTGCAGATCATGTATTTATTGTTTTAAAGATCAACATCACAGTCTTTCCTCTGGTGCCATTATCAGACCAAACTTTATATATTTTACTCATCTAGTGGTGATGATAGAACAATATTTGCCTAACTATTTCGTTTTCCTCTGTGTAAGGAGCATTATATACTGTAAGCCTGACCACTGTTACTTGATTACCTAATCAAGTGTACTGCCTGGATCAATAATGTTAACAAACGATCGCTGCCGTTACATGAAAACAACATGTAGGGGTGATGTTCTGTTCTGTTGACATGTTGATTGGCTCAGGTCTGTTAACCTTTGTGTCTCAGTGAAGACCAGATCAGCAGCTGATAACCTTCCTGTTGTGTTGTCCTAATCTGAGGAATGTATATATGATATGGCTTGCAAAGCACATCGCCTGGGCCGTTCATCAGCCTGTTACAGAGGAGATAAACTGAGTATTTTAACATTTAACTATTTAATCATTTTACTAAACAAATAAAATAAGAAAAAGCATTTAGACAGTGAGACTGTATATTGAAAAGAAATACTTCATCATAATAGGATATCTGCTCATTCACTTTCTTGCTTGTGTAAGGAGTGGTATCAATTCTCCCATCCAGCTCTAAACAAGAAGGTGAATACCCTAACCTTTCCCAAAATACCATGATTTTCCTAACTAAAACGAAACTAAACTAAATTCAAACATCTAAACAGGTACAGTATATTCAGTTATTTGCATACTGCCTGCTTCATGTCAAGCCGTTGTGCGGCCTGAAAGTATTTCCGACAAAAAAATATGAACACTTTCTCCACTGCTGACAGTGTGCTGAGCAGGAAGAGCCAGCTGCAGTTATCTTGTTGTCAGGTGACTCTAAAAGAGGGAGACCAGAATGACAGACTCACACAGTCAGGCAGGAAGTGCTCAGTCACCCATTGTCATGTGTCGATCCGCTTGAGCAACATAGTCCAGTCACACATGAGCTGCTGAGGATGCAGCCTGCCGTTGGATTGCTTTAAATGCAAGGGAATGATGTATTTTTAACCCGCTGTAAAATATGATGCCATGTTAACTTCACCGCAGACATATTGGAACATCTTGCATACTGCATGTGACAACGTAAAGACATGATGTATGGAACAGAGGCTGCTGAATCATCAATCACACACTGTTCAGCATTTAAGGTTAGCATGTTGAGATGTACACGATTTAATTAATAATTCATTAACTTTGTCAAGTGACAGTAAAGCATGGCTATAGCAACCAGCGGTAAAATAATGAAATTGTTAGTAATATTCTTCTTTTAAAAACTGAATTGTGGTGGGAATTGTGTATTTTTGTCACTGTAACTTTTGTTAAAAAGCCTAACAGATCCAAAAATGCTTGGCATTGCTTTAAATTCAATTGAAATAATAAAAGGGGAAATTTACTATTTTCCCAACAGAATATTATTCCTGCGTTATTCCTCGATGATTACTCGTGACACATGTTTTGTGTGTAAAGTCTGAACTTAGAAAAAATAAATCAAATAAATGAACGGTGCAGTAAAAAGAACTTCTTTCTATGCTAAACATGAACATTAAAGTGATGTAAAATACTTCAAAACTGCCATTAACCAGAGTACTTGAGTAAATGTAGTTGGTTTATCTCCAGGAATGGTGTCAGACTGACACTATCACTGGTGATCAGTGTGAAGAACTCCAAAAGAAAAAGGTTTGCTCTCAACACATAAACAACTCTGCCTTTTCAGAGTTTCACAATCTTATCAATCACATGAGCACTGACCCTGATTAACTCAGTTTATACCAGCAGTTCCTGGAAGGCCTGATCCATATTCATAGGTTCCCACAGTTTGATCATCTCATATATCCTTCACACACAGATCACTGATCAACCAAAAGACCTATTTACTTCTTGTGCTCTTTAACAACTTTGTTTGTCTTTTCACGTTGAAGTGCCGTATGTTTGGATGGCAGCTTAGAAACTGTTATGGCGAAGGTTTCACTCTCTCTGTTATCTCATCGTCTACAGAGCAAATCAGGCACACACACTCTCATCAGGCTGTTCCCCAGCACCCATATAATAGTAAACATGAGAAGGACTACTTGAATTTCACTGCCCCCCCTTCAAAATCCCATCTTTGTCTGAGGCATAATCAAACTGATAATGGAGCCACTGTGAGCTTTTCTTTCTGTGTATTTTAAGTATGATTCAGCAACATTTGGCAGGTTAACCTGAAGTGTAAAGTGCTGCTGTAGGTTGAAAACTGCACTTCCTTTCACCTATTTTAATGTAGGCGTGTTGTTGTGAACAAATTTACATTAAATATTGCTGGAATCTGTCAAGCTGCAGCCAATGATTACAGACTCCTTGCAGATCCCTCTCACTGTCCAACAGTAAATCTTGATTACAGTAATTTCACACAGACTTCTGGCTAATGTAGCTCCTGGGCCTGTGCCCATTTCAGTGATCACATTCATCTCAGGCTCCTGCAGCCATGCCGTGGAGCCCATAAACTGAATGGTGTTGTCCTGCAGTATCCTAAATACTTGTTTGTTGTGTAACATCTTAGTGCACCACAGTCCAGAGGCCTTTAGTGTTAGTTAATCAGTGCATTCACATGCATGTAAGAAACCAGGTTACTTAGAGACACCAGGTTACTCAGAGATCAAGAGATCAACATTTACATGCACTGCAGTAACCTGGATTCTGTAAATCCACCTTTACATACATGCGTTCTTTTTTTATTTATTTATTTATTTTACTATTTTTAGCTGTAAGGACCAACTAATTTAGTCTTCTAGGGGCCTTGTTCATATCAGCAACAGTGCATTTAATGATCTTCCCTTTCATTTCAGTTGTCACAACAAAACATTCACTGGCTGAAGTTTGTCATACACATGCAAACATTCAAAAAGACAATTAGAAACCCTGGTCATGCATCTAACTAGGTTTCTTCTCTACACGGCATTAAAGAAATCAAATTAGAAAGCAGCCACTATCCTCATTACCTAAATGCCTGTGGGGGGTGGGGAGGTTAAATCCTCCTCAGGCCAGTGGCCATCTCATCTCATCAGGAGCGAAGTATTTTCATCTCAGTCAGCTTGTTTGAAGGCTAATTTGATCACTAAATATGGTCTGAGTCCTGTTGGCGTGGCTGCTGTAAGGTATCATGAATGTCTTCACATGAAACAGACAACCCAGGGTTAATTAAATGGCCCTTTTCTCTGTTTCAGCTGCAACAGTCCTGCAGGAAACACAATGTCCTCTTCTCGACATCATTCCCGGGGCCGGGGCCGGGGGGGGGGGGGGAAATCACGTGCTGCCACGATGACATCACACGTCTGGGTGGGGTTTCTGTGAAATAAACAAGGAGTGGACCAATCAGAGAGCTCTATGGGACTTGATTCAGCTGCCCGTCGGGCCTTTATAAACTTGTACCTCGACCGATGCCAGTTATTTTCTGCCTCTTCTTCACCGACTAGAAGGAATTTACAGTAAGTCTTCCAACATTTTGTCTTATCTGCTCCATGGTAGCGTAATGTACCGGCTTGACACCTAAATGTTGAACTAAAGCAATGATATTGATGCTTTATTTACGCTTCTTAGTGATATTCTTTCGTCATATGAGCCCAGAATAAACAACAAGGTGTCTGTTTGGGGAAAAAAGACCCCTCTGCATTTGACAAAGTTTAATTTTTGCTTCTTTGTTGAGTCAGAAACGGTCCCAGTTTATTGTTTTCTTCTGGTCTTGGGCATCTTGTTTCATTGGGCTCTTTGTCGTCGTAGCTCCCTCTGTACGCTCGCTGTGAGCGGCCATCGCTTGTTTATTTCCCTCGACTAACACCAAGAAACACACAGCATCAGTCCGTGTTGGAGCCGGTGTCAAACACCGCTCTCCGGTGGGTTTTGGTTTTCTTTTCGTTTTCCTGGTTTAGTTTCCAGGTCCGGCCCGGTTTCCTGGCTCCCTGCCGCGTCCGCAGCAGATCCCGTGACTGCGAACAAAACAAACCAGGCTGGGTTTATTGTTGGGATCTGGTTACACTTCTGCTGCCCCACTTCCAGCAGCACTTTACTCCGTCCAGTCTTGTTCTAGCACTCGGTTAGAATGATCTACTGATCAGGATCCCGTGGTCTTACTTCGCCTTGGCCTTGTTTTCGACCGAGCACTCGGAGAATGACTGTACTGTCGGGAATGTGTATTGCAGCTTTAATGCGGATCTCCTTTCTGTATGAATCATGGGAGTGAACGGGCTGTACTACGGGATCTGACTGCGTGACTAGTATTTCGATGGGAAAACACGTGATGGGGAATTGTTTATGGTAAATTACATGACTGGGCGCTTTTCTAAAGAAACTGCGCCTTGTTGTAATGGAGTCTGAGCCTTATCGGACCACAGGCCTCCATCAATGATTAACCTGCTTCTTTGGAAATGGAGGCCTAACTTGTCGTCGCCTTGTTGTTGTTTTCCAGTAGGTAGCACAATGTTGCCTTTAGCCGTATTGGCCGTGTGCCTGAGCGCAGCCCTCTCAGCCCCCAGCCTGGACCGACAGCTGGATGACCACTGGGACCTGTGGAAGAGCTGGCACTTAAAGGAATATCATGAGGTGATGCATCATTTTGTTTATTATTTATTTCCGCCTTATGATCTTTAAAATAATTAAAAAAAAATCTAACTGTTGGTTGTTCTTGTTGTTTGCAGAAGGAGGAGGGCTGGAGGAGGATGGTGTGGGAGAAGAACCTGAAGAAGATCGAGCTGCACAACCTGGAACACTCTATGGGCAAACACTCGTACCGCCTGGGCATGAACCACTTTGGAGACATGGTGAGACCATAGTATCCACACAACCACCAATATCTTACTCGGAAACACGTGCGTGTTCATTTACAGGTCTGGAAACCAAACTTCAACTATGTAACAGGAGTGTTTACCATGAAATTACAAAGAGATGCCAGATTAACTGAAGAAAACACAACATAACAAATCAGTTTCAATCGGGTGTCTGACGTGGACACGAAGACAGAAAAGCACATAGCACGGTGTTGATTGGAGATAACTATAGCTGCTATAAACTGAGCTAGTATAGCAGTGGATTGTGAATTGATCTAATTCACTTTGTCTCACCACAGACCCACGAGGAGTTCAGGCAGATCATGAACGGCTACAAGCTCAAAGCTGAGAGGAAGTTCAAGGGATCCCTGTTCATGGAGCCCAACTTCCTGGAGGCCCCACGCGCAGTGGACTGGAGGGACAAAGGCTACGTCACTCCCGTTAAGGACCAGGTAGAGATTCTTTAATGTCTGGTTTAGCCTCGGGGCTCCCTGACAACCACACCTTGTGGATTATCAAGGGGTGATTTCAACTGCTGGAAGGGTTCATGAGGTAAAGAGAAGGAAGCACTGACAGTTCATCGAGGAGAGGCAGGAGACATTTTGAGTCTTTGAACTGATTCATTATTTTTTTGTCCTTTTCATGCTGCTTAGAAAATATCTATTAGGACACATCTGAGGATTTAGTTCCTTGTATGAGAACTAGTTTGTAAAGTGGTCACTGTGTACAGTCCATACCAACCCATGACTCTTAAACATTGGAATTTTTGAGTATTTGAGACTCAAATGAAAGGAACAGCGTGTGTGTCTGAGTCCCCAGAGTGAAGAGTGCTCTGCTGTTGTAACCACTGTGTACGTTACCACACGCTCCTATTTTAATAGCTATGTTAGCATTAGCAGGGGATTCAAAGGCATGAGCTAATGTCAGCTGTAAACCTGGTAAACACAATTACGCAATGTCCAACAGCTTTGAACGGCTCCACTGTTGCCGATTTGCTTGCACGGCGCGACCGGCCCACTCTGTCCACTGAAGTACGTGTTTTGCTTGAGCAGAGATAAGATGGCCACTTGAAGGTTGTTTTTATCTGCGTGCTCCACACTCCTCCCAGCGTGCACAGCCTGCTCTCCGCCCTTATGGCATGCTCTACATTGACACCCTGTAAGCTGAAACTGGTCTGATCAGCTCACTGTTAACCAGGCCAGTGATGTGTGTACATTAGGGCAAAGTGCTGGAGTGCAGCATCAAATATAACTTTATTAGTGGAAGCAAAGTGCTTTTCAGAGTCGGGGAGATACAGCAATAACAAGATACAGGGTGCCATAAGAACACCTAAAGGACTTAAAAGACAACATTTATGTTTGATGTAATAAAACTACTGATAAGAGGTTTTTATAGCTGAAAGCTAAAGATGAGAAGAGTGAGGTCCAGGGTTGACATGACGAAGCATCAAAATGCAAACAGTAGAAGGAGTGTAAACAACGATTAAAAACAGAAATAGTTTTTACAGGTGACATTAAAGTCTGGACAAGCAACATTCATTCAGTCTTAATACAACCCTGCCTGTCTCGCTCTCTCAGGGTCAGTGTGGCTCTTGCTGGGCCTTCAGCACCACGGGAGCCATGGAGGGTCAGCACTTCAGGAAGACCGGCAAACTGGTGTCACTGAGCGAGCAGAACCTGGTGGACTGCTCCAGACCCGAGGGCAACGAGGGCTGCAACGGCGGTCTGATGGACCAGGCCTTCCAGTACATCAAGGACAACCAGGGCCTGGACTCTGAGGACTCTTATCCCTACCTGGGAACAGTACGTGAAGTTCCCCCCCAAATGTTCCTCCAAACCATAAACTGTGTCTTTTCCATCATAATCGCCACGAGAAAGGTGTTTTTGGTTCAGAGGTTTGTGTTGACGCCCCAGTCTTTCCCCCCTTCCTCTTGTCTTCTTCCAGGATGACCAGCCATGTCACTACGACCCCAAGTACAACTCCGCCAATGACACTGGATTTGTTGACATCCCCAGCGGCAAGGAGCGCGCTCTGATGAAGGCTGTGGCCGCCGTGGGACCTGTTTCAGTCGCCATCGACGCTGGTCATGAGTCTTTCCAGTTCTACCAATCAGGTCAGCTCTTGGTTTTTTGTGTGTGTGTAAAACCACAGTTAAAGACAGATTTTTATTTAATAACGGTACGTGTTTCCCCATTTTTAAGATGGATAGTATGTGACTGAGTGGCTTTTTTGCGTGTTTTTAGGAATCTACTATGAGAAGGAGTGCAGCAGTGAGGAGCTGGACCACGGTGTGCTGGTTGTGGGTTACGGCTTTGAGGGGGAAGATGTTGATGGCAAGAAATACTGGATTGTGAAGAACAGGTCAGTGGGAAAGGTCTTTGAGTTTTACTACCATCTGAAGAGAGAGGGTATTTCAGTCTGTAAAGATGCAGAACAGTCAGATTTACACTTTTCTCATTTATTCATAATCATTTCAAAGAATTGTCCAGTCTTAAAGAAGCTCAGCAACTTAAAAGTGGCAAAATGTAACTAGATTTGACTAGTGACTCTGTTTGGTTTTCATATCAAACTCATTTTTGCATTTAAGACTACAGATGAACATTGGTTATTGTTATTATTCAGTGACTCATTTCCCAACTTCTGTCTCATTGGCCCTCTTGCAGCTGGAGTGAAAAGTGGGGAGACAAAGGCTACATCTACATGGCTAAAGACAGGAAGAACCACTGTGGAATCGCGACAGCTGCCAGCTACCCTCTCGTCTAACGTTTGCACAGCTCCAACTTTTGTAGCATCATAGTGTTTTTATTGCAATAGTTTGGCTGAAGAAGAGAGACGAAGCTTCAGTCAGAGCGATACATCGGCAGGAGATTCTGCGATGTTCTCCGAGGAGAAACACTGTTTTTAGGGAAATGGCGCCATTTTGTTTTGGCTGGTTTTTACACCACTTTACAAGATTTTAGTTAAGTGTTTTATTCTTTGTAAATATGCGTGTATGCTACTTGGTAAGTGAGAATTTAACACTTGCTTCGGTCATTGTAAATGTTTTGTTTTTGGGTTGTGTTTTTTTTTTTTTTTTTCTACTTTTACTGTGATCAATTAAAGTTGTGAAACACTAGCCTGGTGTCGGGAGTCTTTTTGATCATTTGTCGTGTTTTCCAGTGTTTATTATGGAAACCATGTATCTCCCATAACAGCCTGAGGTGTCCCTGGACTGTAGCTTAAGGAATTTAGTGTTAGGAAGAAAACTCCGGCAGTATGCTTTGCACATGCACTTGTAAAATTAAAAATATAAGTTTAATAAATAAGCACTAACAAGCAGGTCATTGATTAAGGGTAGTTGGGTAAGATGAATCACGCTTTCAAACCCCTTATTGATAAATTTAGGGATCCGTGTACGTGAATAACATTTCCATCAGTTTTTAAGATCCACAGTGAATCTGCATTAAACTACATTTAGTATTTAAACATGGTATCCAGAGCACAACATGAGGCTTCAGTCACACTCTGCTGTTAATCCTGCATGCTGCTTTGACATATGGAGCACAGACTGAGTCATGTGATCTCATGTAAGAGGAGCTGTGCTCCTCCATGTCTGGCACTGGGATCTTATAGGATTATTGATGCTATAACAATGGTGCTGATTCACAAGGAAACAGAGTCACTGCTTTACTACACTGACCACTCTACACGAGTCCCAAAGGTACTGGGTGTTAACTCACATTGTGACCAGTGATTACTGTTATTATTGTTTGACTGGTCAGAATAAACTGAATGATTTGGGGGTGGGGGATCATCAATGTCAGGTGGGCGGATTGTCACAGGTGCTGCTTGTTGACTCATTGGTCTCTTTTTTAAGGTGGCAGTGTGTTGGAGCTCCGATGGCTGCTGTGCACACAGAGACGGTTAATGTAAGAAGTGTGTGTGAACTGTGTTCATAACAATGGACACTGTCTGTGTATGTGTGTGGTTTTAGTCAGGGAAACTCATGCTGAATGGCAGACCTGCTACAGTTTTGGATAAAAAGATTATTTAGTTCATAAGTTCCAGAGGTGATGTCCTCAGATGACTTGTCCTGTCCAAATGGAACGATATAAAACCAGGACAAACGGCACATTATTGTGTTTTTGCTTGATGAACGACTAAATGATGAGTTCAGTGTCAGATGTTTGACTGATTTTTTTTCTTTTTAATGACTTAAATAATAATTTTAGATCAAAGCAGATAAAAGGGAATTACAAACTATGAGTTAACTCATAGTGAGTTAGTTAACTCATGAGTTGTTTCTCCTGAATCCCTCATAACTAAAGGTCAATATAGAAACAATGCGGATGTCACACCGAATTAAAAGTAAAACAAGCACTTATAATGTTTGAAGCATATGTGCAGCATAAACTGTACACAAAACTAAAAACAATATTATAAAAAATTTAAATGTTTTTTTTAATTTTACAAATTAAGAGTGGACTCTTGTAAAAATAACCTTTTAAATATTTTTAAAAATACATGGTTAAAGTATAGAAATTATTTATGTACCAAAAGTACCAAAAATTAAACTTTTTGGATGCTTTTGAAAAACATGTTAAAGCTAAATGAAGTGAGGTCAGATGTGTGTTTTTATATCTCGAGAAACATTTGAGCAACAATTTGCAAAACTTCTCAGCAAATGAGAACTGCAGTAAGAAAAAAAACAATTAAGAATATCTCAAGTTTTTTAAACAGTTTATTATGTAATTTCAAAAACCTTCAAAAACAAAAAATAATTGATTTATTTTTTAAAAAAATTTTTGACTTTTAACTGTTGAAGCACACAAGAGGCTGCAAGGATGAGCTAAAGCGTACGGAAAGCTGGACACACTTGTCATGAGTGCATTTGTGATGTTTTGTTTCCTGATGATCATAAATGATCTATGTCATTTTGCAGTTTTTATAGAAACTGCAAAATGAATAAATGTGTGTCTTCTCATAGAAATTTGGTGCAAGCTGTTCTGGTTCTACTGGTGCTTCTTGACAAAGGACAGGTACTCGTTGACATCATCAGGGGAGCCGACCACGAAGGGCACCCGCTGGTGGAGCGCCTCAGGCTGAACGTCCAGCACCCTCTGAGTGCCGGTGGTGGCGAGGCCTCCCGCCTGCTCGATGAGAAAAGCGATGGGGTTGCACTCGTACAACAGCCGCAACTTTGAGGAGAAGATTCAAAGAGAAAATACTGTTTGATTTTTTTTTTTAACCTTTTCACAAATTAAACTGGATAAATATGGTTTAACTTGCTGGGTTTTTTTTAAATGACAGCACATTTCCTCTTTATTGACCTTGGTCACCCAACATTTTGTAGCAGTGAGCGTAGCATATTGTTGCTATCATCTAAACTCCATGTCTGTGTTATGCTTCATCATTAACATGACATAATTTGTACAAGTATACAGTACATATGGCAAAAACATATATAATGATATTGAATTGTAAGACCTGGTTATGGTTACATTTCTCTGTAAAAGCAAAACATGTAGCTGTTTCACTACAGAGACCATTACCATTTCCTGTTAATTAATCAAATGTAATTAACAATTAAATGTAATGTGCAAATTTTTACTGTTTCTGTCTTCCTGATTTTATGCAACATGCAAAGTACTTTGAACAATCCCTGTGTTTAAATGTGCCATCTACATAACCCGCCATGCCTCTTACATATGTCCTGTGTGTTACAAGTAAAGATTAAGGTAATGAGGATCTGGGTCATTTTGAGATGAACTGTGTGCTGCACCGTGTTCAGGTGTACTGAGATATCAGAGACACCACAGCATCAGGAGCCGATGATCCAGTTATTGATTTGAATGTTTTTGTAATTTGAGCACACGAATAATAAAATACTGCTGGAGCTGTAAATGATGACAGTCATAGTCCTGCCTGAGGGAAAGTAGGTAACAGGCTGTCGTTTATCGTTGAGGTCACACAACGAGAAAAACATCTCCAACCTGAAGATCCATGTGATGTGGTGTGGTACTGAGGCTGTGTGTGTCAGTTAAATAAATGAATCGGTGAGTTACTGAGAGCCAGCTGAGTCACTTCACCACTCACATCAGTTGTGTTGGTCTGATGAAGCACATTGTGTGACTCAGCTCTAACTAGCCTAATAATAAAGCAGTTTGGGTCACCGGGTACAGATTTTGATTTTGGGGTTGCAGGCTCACCACTTGTTTGTGTGTTTCAGTCACTTAGTGGAAGGGCAGCCTTACGTATTTGCACCTTTAAAATCAGCTCTATGACTCAAACACACCAAACACAATATTTTCTCTAATATTCTCAAAATACTCATAACTGACATTATCTGAGAGGTTTTAATACGCTGAAGGCCGCGTGGCGCATGAGGAAATCACAAAAACCTGTCAGTCTTTGTATGTTTGCTTGGTGAGGGTCAGTGTGTACCTTTCCCTTGGGGCTCTTCTCGTTGGCGGGGTACATGAAGATCCCCCCGTAGGCGATGGTGCGGTGAATGTCTGAGACCATAGATCCCACGTACCGAGCTCCGTAAGGGGAGCTGCCATCCTGCAGGAGGCAAGGGCACATTGTAACTTTAACTTTAATCATTTAAAGGTTTATTCATTTCTCCCCCTAAAGGCTTGACACCAGCACTTACCACCTTCATAGAAAAAAGCAGAGTATATCTGTATAATAACAAAAAAACATCAAATTATGTGTTGATGTAACGAGGATTACTCTGATCAAGACAAACTCTTTGAGTCCTGCTCGGGCCAGTGTGGTGACTGACTATTTAAGGACTTTTTATAAACCAGAGATACAAGTGGCTTCAGTTCAACAGGGTCAGCCTCTTCCCTCTAAAACGTACCCACCACACACACAAAAGGCAGGAAGTCATTTCTGAACATGGATGTTACATAAAACAGTCTCGTGTTTTGACCGCTTAGATGACTTAATGCCTTCATACACTTGCCTGTGTAATGTCCACGAAATCAGTGTCGTCTGCCGACTTTAAAGGCTCTTCCTTGTGCCAGAAAACCAAATCTTTCAGCGTTTAAATCTTAAAATAACTCAAATGTCTCTGTGAAAGTCTACCCTTGTTTTTTTCTTAAAGACTTTTTTCTTTTTTTTTCTTAAAGACTACAGAGTATTTCTCAGGAAACTGTGGTAAAAATATATTAAATCATAAGTGACGTGAATTTTGTGACTTCTGCTACATACATTTGGTATTGTCAAGGGTTTAAGAGCCAGGTTCTTTACTTTTAATTTGTTTAAAGCGACTGGATATACATTGGGGTTTTAGTTTCAGCTGTTTTTCCACACGGTTGTATTACAGTGAACTTCTAAAGAGCAAAGCATTAACAGGGCAGTCAGGCCTCTTATTTGAAAGGTGCAGCTCCAGCAGATCTGTTTCCTTCAGAGATCATGAACCGTTGTGACCTGCTCCCGAGGGAAAATCGAACAGCAAACAACGGACAGGGCAAAGTCCGCCTGCAGCAGCTGGGAAGTACGTTAAAGACTCATTACACAAACCTGCAAAAACAGGCTGTTTTCAGGATCACTGTTCAGTTCAATGAGTGGACCTTCAGAGTCCAGTTTTGTAAAGTCATCATGTTTCATTCACTGATTCTGCACCTTAATGTTCAAAGCGCCAAAGTCTTCAAACCGAGAACTTCACAAGAGCAGTTGAGTCTAATCTGAGGAGAGTGAGTGGAGCTTCGTGTTCAGACCGGCACAGCGTGATGCAGAGTCATGTGCTTGCTGAGTCACGTCACAGTCATCATCAGGGTGTGTTTGCATAGTATTTCCCAAAAACAGAGCCAACCATTACACTACGCAATACCCCCAAACACACACCTAGTTTGCTGGTTTAGTTGAGACAACATGAAACTTCCTGAAATAAATGAAATGAAAATGAAAACGAGTAAAGGAAGTGGAGGGAGAGTGTGGGAAAGTTTTTGAGGGTACAAGGTGTATAAAAATGAAGAAATTGCACGTCAGAAAAGCTGAAGTGTGAACCTGTTGGACGTGAAAGCACTGATCAGGTGGTGTTAAGCTACCATTGAAACCTAACATCTCTGTAAGTGTGTATCTGATCTTTGGAAAGGTATGAAATGATTTGCTGAGTCAGAAGAAAACAACATCTACGGCAAATAATGAAATAACAGTTTTCCAGACTTCAGATCTGAAAATTGTTCTGCATTTGCAGCCGGTGATCAGGGACGCGCACCTGGTTTTACAGAAGAGACACTTTCATTTCAAAAAGAGAAATGTTACCACCTTAACGCCTGATTTAAACTAATCTGTGGTTCTCTCCCGCAACATTTGCGTTCCAGTTCAACCTTGTGACACAACTTTGTGCACAACTTTTATATACAGTATATGACAATGACTAACACTGTGTATTATGACAATGAGCCACGATTCTGCCCAAATTAGATTTGTAACCTGCAGAAGTTGTTAGACACACTGCAGCACAACTGACATTAGATTATGAGCATTTCTGTGTTAAAGGCTCTGAAACATGATAATTTAACACAGTTTAGCTTGGCATTTTAGAAAACTGTGCGACATTACAAACAAACACCGAACCAAATGACTAAATAATTTTCCTTTTCTGTTATAATGCACTTTTAGTTGTGTTTCGTGTATGGAAGTTGCTGCAGAAATACTGCTCATTAGCAACGAGGCAGGTTTATTTGTGAAGCATCTTTAAATAACAAGATAATTTCAAATGCTTTATGTGAGACATGAACGGCAGTAAGAAATAACACAAGGAAAAATGAAAAGACATCAAAATAGAATTTGAAAAACTATAATAGCATAGAGGAATTGCAGTCTAATACAAGATTTAAATAAAAAGTCCCACATTTCACATGAGAGCTGGAGTCAACCTCATGAACTTTGGCTGTTTGTTGCAGATATGTGACGCATTAAAACTAAAAGCTGCGTCTCCAGAAGAAAATATTGTGACTGTCTTGCTGTGAGCAACAAATATAAACAGCTAAGTATTAAGTGTTAATGATGAGCAGAGGTATTTAGCCATAGTTGAGTGGAAGTGTTTGAAACATCTAAATGTGAAGAGGGGAAGTGGATTAAAACCCTTTTAACCTTTTTGGTTACATTTTAATTTTTGTGTTGGAATCCATTCTCACTGCTGTCAATTCAAGCTGCTTTGCTTAAACCAACCATGTCAAACCATTCAACACCTCAGAGGCACTGTTTGATACTCAAACTACACATTTTGAGAGTACTACTCCTTTAATCTGGCACAGGCACAGCTGAAGCCAACAGGTCGGTTTGTGCTGCATAAATGCATCCAACATTAAAGCTGATATTGTCAAAAAAGTGCGGCTTACCAACCAACACATGCTGCTGAAAAGGATGCTGATGACCAAACAAACCTTGCACTCACACTTGTGACTGTGCAGGAGAAGTGCTGAGTGTGCAGGAGTGCAAAGATCAGAGTTTCCAGATGAGAAGCTGTAGTTTCCTGAGGAACAGGCATATTTCCTGCAGTCACTGTGTCACCATCCTGCAGCTCAGCTGACAGAGCTGCCGCCCTTCATAATGTCTGTCTGAAGTGTCACGCTCTGCTGACTGTCCATCACATGTTTGCTTCGGCTACCTGGCTGCAGGAAGCACCTTCACGTGTCCCCTTTTAAGCTCAAGAATATTCCCCTTAAATATCTGTTTGCAGTGTCCGTGTTGGCTTGTGCACTAAATTGTCACGTTTGATCATTTTCCTTGAAAAAACAGTAAGATGTTATTGTTGACTGTGCTGTCCCTCTTTTTACTAGTGCTGCAGTGAACCTTCAACCAACCCTGGGAAAATATATCAGTCTCTATTCTTCCTCATTGGATGGCATATTTCTTGTTTTAGCTAAGAAATTGAGCTGAAAATGTTAAAAAAAAACTAGTAAAAGAATTTTTTGCTCCTGAGGTTTAACACGAATTGATGTTTCTGCATCAATCTGCTGATGCCCTTTATAACAAACAAGGTTTCTTTTCACATTCATGTGCTGTGATCCAGAAGTCCTCATGAAAACTCACTCTACCAGAGCAAACACTTGGTCAGGATTCACATGATGAATGTTTCAGGTCCTGCCTCAGGACTGAGCACAGCTGAGTACAGCTGCTGTGACAGGAAGCGTTTCTATTACTGTACAGCTTTGTTTGAAGATATCAAACCCACAAACAAAAAGTAGAACCAACGCAAATTAAAAAGGAGAACAGTGCGTGTGGTGAAGTTCCTCTGAGTTGTTTAGTGTTTTAATACAGTCTCACCTCTGGGTACTTCTTGTGCTTGAGGTACTCGTTGATGGAGGGATGGAAGTACTTGGCGTATCCCTCGTTGATACTGTAGATCTTTCCCTTCTGCTTGATCTTTACGTTCCTCTCGGTCAGGATGAACTCACCGATGGCCTGAGGAACACCAACACAGCAGAGACTTTAAACTGATATCACTTAAGCTGGATTTGTTTTAAGGATTCATTGTTTCAAAACCTGTATGTGGTTATGGAGGAAGTGCAGTGCATTAAAAAATACTAGTGTGGAGAAGCCTGCAATGTCTCATGTTTGGGGAACTACGGGCTTGAAAATGGCACAAAACTCTTTTTCTTGGCTTCCTGGATGCACAACAACAACAACAACAACAACGAGATTACTTACAAACATACACTGATCCTTTTCATCCTATAATAACTAAAGCCTCTTTTCCAAAGGCAATCTGTGGCTGCCTTTGAGCAAAAGAACTACAAAAAAGTTTTTTCTTTGTGGATTTCCGTTTGTGTGTGAAACTGAATCTACAATAAGATGCAAAGTCAATGTGTGAGTGTGACAGATGATACATGGGATTTGTTTACTTTTAATGAGAAAAAAACATGGTGAAAAAATATAAAACTGCTGTCAAATGAAAAACAGTCCCATGACCTCCAGTTAGGAATGCTGGAAAGTCTTGAACAAATGCTCCTTTTACGTAAGAAGACACAAGACATAACATGAGTTACACTGCTGGATTTATACAAGGGCAGTTAAAAGTGGCACACGTTCGACCAGTTTACAGACGTCCCTGACTGCTTTACAGAGATATGCAGCGTGGAGGAATGACTGACAGCAGAATGTGTTTTCTCAAATAACAACAGCCGTAGAGCAATAAAAGCATTTAACTACAAACAGCAGGAGCAAAGGGCAGAGTATCGAAGAATGAGACATCAGTGATTGTTTCTCAGCTTCTCATGGGGTGAATGTGAAATACTCACAGGGTCCAACATGAAGAAGTTGAGCCCAGCACCGGTGCTGAGGGCAACCAGGGCGGCGCTGCCGTACAGGGCATAGCCCGCACACACGATGTTGTTTCCAGGCTGAAGGGCATCTTTGTCTGCGGGCTCCCCCTCTGATACCTGAACAAGTGGGGGTAACAGCAGAGGTATCTTGCATACTGTTAGAACAGCTCACAGTGAGAGAACAACAACCTCATATCATAATTACAATGCACACTGTTTGAACCTTTCAGGAAGTTATATTTCCTGTGCGGTTCTTCTTCTGCTTGGCCCAGCGAACAGAGCGTGACCCTGCAGGTGATTCAATGACTCCCCTTGGATGCAGTTTAATGTGCAGAAGCCTGGATTAGCTGGCTTACAGTGCCCTCCTGTGTCTGCAGAGCGTTACTGCATTTTAAAACTTCACATTTCCACTACATATCCTGATAGTTAAAACTACTCTGATGCTTTTATAAACTGTGATGACTGTGGTTCTGTCATAATTATTTTTAAAAAGATAGGCTTGTCTCTTTTGTTTGATGCTTGTTTTTCTGAGTGTATTCATCATTTAAAAGAATTTCTTCTTTTTTTGTACATGCAGCTGCAGATCTGTATAAGTTAAACTGCCTTTGTCTCATCAAGCTTTCTTAATGAAATCAATGCATTCAAAGGAGACAGGATCTCTGCACAGAAGACAGCACATACTTTACTTGATTATTTACTATGTCTGGAATGAGCCTCGTGAACTTTAATCCATTTTGACTGAAGAAAAGTAAATATGAACATGTGATATGAGAGTAATCTGCATGAATTGTTGAACTCACCCGTTTGTAGATGGCAAATATGGTGCCGATAGAAGCCAAGCAGTCGATGTTACTGGAGCCGTCGAGAGGGTCAAAACACACCACGTACTTTCCCTTAGAAGAATAATAAAAGATGATGAAATTAATTTAAAATATCCTCCTATTTAATTACATTAATTCATATTTAACCTGTTTTTCTTAAAAGATACTGGACCAAATTTGTATAGTCTGTTATTTTCCAACATTCATTTAATGCTCATTTATAATATCACAATAATTATCACCACGAGGCGCTACATAGAGGCAACAGGGTGATAACAAGACCTTCAAAATAGATCACATGAACAGTATCTATAATTTACTGGGATGCTTTGCCAGTCAATTCTTAATAATTTATGGGTTGTGTGATTCAGCAGCAGCCAGGAATTTCATTCAGTATGTAATATTTATTGAAAAGTGACAAGAGGACAGTGTGATCACATGTCACGGCCGAACTCGGGAGATTTCTGGTAAATGTTGGAGGATGCTGTGACGAAATTATAAAAAATGTAATGGTGTTAATTGTGAATTGCTGCAGAGTTTAGTGATAATCATTACAAAAATACTCTCAGATCGTGAATTTTGTTTGTGGATTCTTTATGAACCTGATACTTTGGTGACACCAAGTGGAAACCAGTGGTAACTGTCTCACCTTGGAACGTGTGGAGGACTTTTTAACTTCTGTTCATCAGTGGTGTTTTTGTACTTTCAGCGCATCCACTGAATGATACAAACTCTCTGTGAATGGAGGGCCCACTGAAGTCAGTTTATGTCTGTCTCTGAAGACTGTTTCAACTCCCTTTCTATATCTAATCGACAGTTTTCTTGCACTAAATTTCAACCTAATGCAACTTAAACATGAAAGAAACCACCATCATGCAGTATTGTTCTCCTCAGCAGGCGAAGAGCATCCACCACTCACCCTCTTGTCTTTGGGAGTGATGATGAGGTCCTTGTTCTCCTCAGACACCATGCAGCAGGTGCTGTAGGAGGCCTGCAGCATGTTGATGACCAGGTCGTTGGACAGCACGTCCAGCTTCTTCACGTCGTCCCCTGTCACGTTCACTGAGCCCGCAATTCCCTGCCTGTGTGAACCAATCGGCAGCCAAGCTTCAGTCTCACACACATAAAACTTGATTGAGAGGTGATTTATCAGCACATCAGAGCTAGTGGAGTCGTCAGGGTTTCAGGTGAAACAATTTAACTGTAGCAGCCACATGAAAGCCATGTATTCAGTCAGCTTCAGCTAACCATTTTAATGTATTTGTCAACAACAACAACTCCTCCTGTGAGCACCCATTAGTGTAAGATGCTGTTTAAATGGATTATGAAGGACAGTAAAACACAGTTGGAAAACTGATCAATGAGTAGCGATGTTAAAAATACTGTCCAAAACACTTATTGATATAATGTATATACTTAGATCTGCCCACAACTGTATTATATTGTGCTATAAATCATGTATGTGTGAATATCAGCTAAACATGATGAAGATATTCATTTATACGTGACCCAGGTTCACTGGTATGTAATGGTCCTCAAGGTTTGGTGTCTCAACAGGAGCACTTACTCTCTGGCTGCGTACCCCCCTCTGACTTACATTGGCGTAATCGTTACTGTATTATCAGGTTTTGGTTTTGCAAGGCTAAGATTAGGGACAGGGTTATTGATAATTGTATTATATTTTATTCAGCCTAAAGAGTGAACAACCCGAGTTAGAAATCGCTCTTTGTAGCCTCTCAATAATTTAACAGAACTTGTCATTACACTCGCTTCTCTCCAACATCAATTCCCTGAACAAAGAACCTGTTATTGTGTCACTTTTTAACAAATTAAAAATCTTGGCCCATCAACAATTTTACTGAAAAAGCTGCAGGATGCTTTATCACCTCCTGATTAAAGTGTTGAAATGCACGTCGCACAAAGCCTGACGTCTGCCCCACAATACAGTAGCACGATGCAATCGATCATATCAGCACTGCTGGCTTGGTTCGCTGCTTCTGTGGTTGCGTGTTGAAATCAGACAACTCCTAAATCCTCAATTTATGCCCGGGGACACAGTCTACACCCTTGAGTCACTCTTGGCTCCTAAATCTACTGCAGGAGGGAAGCAAAAGGTCAAACACCAACTCCGGGAAGACATTAAACTCCTGAACCTGCTGTTCTGCAACTGACCTTGACCTCTGACCTCTCCACGGAGCGATGCAGGCACATTATTTTTATTTTTTATATAAAAGATGAAAATCTGCATATTAGTCTACGTTTAATCACAGATCTCTATAACTTTATACAAGACAGTATATAACTGGTGCCATTGAGCCTATTCCAGTGCCTCAGTACTTACAGGTGAGCCAGGCCTGCCTTGCGCACAGCAGAGGAAATGGCTTTGATGGCGGTCAGAATGGCATTGATGAGCTGGGTCAGCTCACCGGTCGCACCCCGAGCCTGACGGCCCGTCTCGATGACGAACCGGGTCAGGGTCCATACGTCTGTGTCAAATGCCGACTGGTCCGACATGCTGGGTTCTGGTCCTTCCGTGTCCCTCCTGGTGGACAGCAGATCGGGCGGACGACGAGCTGTAAGTGAGCAACGTCATTACCAGCCAAGTCCTTTTCATACCCAGAGTCATGAAGGCAAGCCAGGGGATCTATTTGTGAGTGCAGTCGAGTGGAAGAGTGCGTCTATGCATGTGTATGTGTGTGTCTGTGTGTATTTGGAGATGGGTGAGGGGGTGTCAGGTATCGGCTGCAGAGGCTGGCACAGTGATCCTGCACAAGAGGAGCACTGTTATTCACTTGGTCAAAAGGCTTGCAACATTTTTTACACCAATAACTCTGAACTTGGGTAACATGAGACTTCTGAGGTGAAATCTCAGTGCTTTAACCACATTTGTTTGCACATGAACATGCGAACAGTCTGGTGCTGTGACAACAGAGGCACAAAGGTCTATAGGTTCACGTGGAGAACAATGAAAAGTGGAAAAAAAATATGTTTTATTAGGCAAAGAGACGTCCTGCAGGAAATAATTTTGACAGCACTGATGTTTTAAATGAACTGAGCAAGCATTTATATTTAATCTAACCTTTTAACCTTTTACTGACTCAAAATAACTTTAATTATTTAGTCAAGAGCCTTTTGATCCTCTACTACATTTTTTCTGATCTAAACCTGTTAAAGATGAGAATGAGATGATAATTTAATATTAGGAGACTAGAGGAAACCTCAGTCGCTCCTTGTATGTAGGTTTAACTCAACAGCAGCTCAGGCAAGCTTTAAATGTCATTAGGGCTCTGTGAGCTTCACTGACCTTTAGCTTAAAGGTCAAGTCCTCTGGATAAACTATCTGTGAACCATGGCAGACAGTAGGTCTCCCAACCTTTTATCTTCTAAAACACAGTGAATTTAAGTCTTTGTTGATTTGCACATTTTCCTCCAAGTTTCATTGAATACTTGCTTGTGTGTAAAATACTAACCTTTAAACACAATAACAAGTGTGTCAAACAGCTAACTGTCAGGAAAAAGCAAACCATACACAGGTGACAGCGGTGACTTTTAAAGATGTGACATTTTTTGGCAGATACACACTTTTTCACAAAGAAGGAAACACTGATTTTGTCTTCACGTGTCAATTTATTGAGACTTTGTCATTCCGAACAGTAGTTGTTCACATCATAAAGGCATCTGGTTTTGTTGCATAGAGGTTTGTCTTTGGTCCTTCATGCACGGAGAATGTCTGTTCATTTTAATTAAGGCACAAGTGGAGGTAACGAGAGGTGCAGAACTCTTCAGCTTTAGTTTATTCAAGTTGTTTTTGGCTCATTGTTGGTCCTTGATAGTTTCTGTGTGGAATGTGTGCGTTATTTAGCTTATGAACCACAGTCTTCATGTTTTCACTGAACCAGCTTCTTTTCTATCACCTGTCAGCTTTCTACAAGTATAAAATGGAAATTGCTGCTATAGCATGAAAACCTTGCAACTCCAACTTTGGTTGTTTTTGTGTTTAAACTGAGAAACACATCAGCCTTTTTGGCAACAGAAACCATTTAAAACCCCATTTTATCAAAAATACATTTATGGCAAGCTTTAAATGAGGCCGACTTCCTCAGGGTGGAGCCGTTTGGAGATCCGAGGCTGTCATTGCACAGTGGCGGCTGTGAGAGTGAGATGGCCTCACTTCTTGGCGTATTTCTGGCAAATGGCGATGTACTCCTGCACGTCCTCAGGAGAGCCCAGAGCCACAGGGGCCCGCTGATGGATGCTCTCAGGTTGGATGTCCAGGATGTTCTCGTAGCCGGTGGAAGCCATGCCACCCGCCTGCTCCATGATGAAGGCCATGGGGTTGCATTCGTACAGCAGCCGCAGCTTTGAGGAAGAAGAGCAGTTTAATTGCTTGGCCCAATGTCTCCAAAAGGAATATATTTATTCAAACATGCATTTTAATTTGTACAAACAGTTGAAAGGAGAACTTCAAAATACTTCAAACTTGTCTAAAAACAATCCTCAGTCAATATGAGTCAGTCAAAACACAATATTTCTGCTGTTCCCACTAGCATTCAAGAAATCTCTTCTTAATGATGATCTAACGATGGAGATCAAACTCTACAGCCCTTGTTTTATGATTAAAAAAATCTGTATTAGACAAATCAATTAGATATTTTAAGTTAATGTCTGTTTAGCATTAAATTCCCTCCATTGCAGCTGAATACAGAAACACAGCCCAGGGATGTCAGTTGCTTTCAACCTATTTACAATATGACAACATCATCTTTGTCTCAGTCTTGCACACATTGGTAGGATGTGAGGAGTGAAGACACAACATTGTGACACTCTCTTCAGTGTATCGTAACATGACTCTGAACAATATTTTTAAGATGGAAGTCTCACCTGCAAATGGCATTAAAGGTCGAAGCTGGTGATGTTCTATGCTTTTTTATTGTCAACAGATCTTTGAATACATGTATCCAAAGCCTGACACAACTTATTCTGTTGTGTCACAGACTTCTGTCTAACTATATACTATATTTAACTCACACTGTAGTTTATTTTGGGTTGAACTCACATTCACTGTAGTGCTGCGAGCTGCAAGTTACTGCTAACATACCAACCACGTAGCTAAAAACAGTCCAACACTCAGGGTTCAGTTTTCAAAACAGGGCGTTACATAGGAGCAACATTGTCTAAAAGTTTAATTAATTTTTAAAGGTGCTAAATAATTTAATAAAAAAATAATTTAATACATAAGAAAAATGAAAGATGTGATGAGATACAAGCTACTGACGCATTCTTGGTTGTTGTCATTTCAGGATTTTTCAGACATTAATGGAAACCGCACACATCACCAGCCTTATCCTTTGTACCATTTGCTATGTTTATGACCTTTGAGATGAGGCATTACGTGTTTAAGACTCTTTCCGTAGGGGAACTTACCTTTCCTTTGGGGCTCTTTACATTTCCTGGGTATAAAAAGATGCCTCCATACATCAATGTACGGTGGACATCTGCCACCATGGAGCCAATGTAACGAGCACCATAGGGCTCAGTGCCATCCTGCAAAAAAATTCTAATTGTAATGTACAATGGTAATTGATATCCATTGTGCCTTGTTAAAGTACTGTGCATAAAGCCCAACTGCTCCAGTACACGTACAAGCAGTACATTTGAACAGATATTAATATTTATGAACACGACATCCACACACATCCTGATATCAGTAGTTACCTGCGGGAACTTCTTCTTCTGCAGATACTCTGTGACTGCAGGTTCAAAGTGCATTGCATAACCTTCATTCAGACTGAAAATCTTGCCACGCTTCTTGATCTTCACGTCCCGATCAACCAGGATGAATTCACCAATTGACTGTTGAGCAAAGAAAACAAAATGGTATCAACAACCTCAGAGCCATGTGTTTTGTACAAAATCCAATGATGATACATGACGTCCTTGTGGAGAGCACTAACTGGGTCGAGCATGAAGCAGTTGACTCCCTGGCCGGTGGAGAGCACTATCATGGTGGCACTGCCGTAGAGGGCATAGCCTGCTGCCACAAGGTTCCTGCCAGGCTGCAGGGCGTCCTTCTCACAGGGATCATCATCTGTGGCCTGAGGGAAACAGTACAAATTAATGGCATCATTCATTTATCATGACAATGGTTTGTAGACTGCTTTATTACAGTATCTGTATCAATGGTATAGAGAGGAATGAAATCTATCATAGTGTGTTTTTATATTTTAGACCGAACAGCTATTAGCTCATATCTGAAGCGAAAAGTGTCAATTAAAAGCGATTTTACTGATGAAAATGTAGATTTTAGATTACTGATAAAATGGCATTATCATATCTTCAGTTTAACTTGTTTGATCTGGATAATATAATTCTGGGGGATATAACATGATGACATCATTTTTGGCAAAATATTAGCCAAAATCAAAGACAAAAGATAAATAAAAAGAAATAGTAATTTTATCACTGAGCTTTAAGTTTTTAAAATGAGGAAACAAAGACACTATCGTGGGAATGTTAACGTGTGTTCATGCCTTTCTGTAGATGGCAAAAATGGTTCCAATGGAGACGAGACAGTCGATGTTGGAGGAGCCATCCAGGGGATCAAAGCACACAATGTATTTGCCCTGAAAGAAAGAAGGAGAAATGACTAGGATGTCATTGCTGCTGTTAAACATTCAGTGCGAGTCTACAAAACGCATTGTGTGGGTCCTAGTGGGAGTCAACTAGTGCTACTAAAGGTCAAAATCTCCACAGGAAACCTTTTAACTGCACCAACCAGTGACAATTAAACACAAGTTTGATCATTGCTGAACTGACAGCAAAGCCTTCTTTACTGGACCAGTTATATGAGATAAGTTCCCAAGAGGAAAAGATATGAAAGCAGACATTTACACGAACCCAAAGATAACTGGATGATCCTGTTATTCAAGAGATGAGATCCCAAATAAATGACAACAGGTTTTTCCAAGCTCAGTAGGGTCCAAACAAAGGACCCTGCAGTGTTAGCCTCAGACACACAGCTGCAGGAGCAGCTAGTTTTTAACATCCAAGTCAAATTCTTTTGTATCTCCACCTACCCTCATTTCTGGCTCTACAATGATGGCTTTGTCATTCTCCTCTGAGATCAGCACACAGGAAGTAAATGATGACTTGATCATGTTGATGATCAGATCGTTGGACAGGATGTCCAGCTTCTTCACCTGGTCCCCGGTCACATTGGTGCTACCAGCAATGCCATAACTGATAAGATATAAAATATAGTGAGAGGGAAAACTGGCATGAAAGGAATGTCACTAATAACATTTCATTTCTCTATGCACAGTCTTCTACAAACACATAAAGCCAGATCTACAGTGTTAAGGAAATCAATTCTGCTCTTGTGCCTTTTTGTTGAGCTTGTGTCTGTGATTCACTTCGCTGGTTGTTTCCATTTTGTCTCGGTCTGTATGTACAACACAATTTTTAATACTCTCTGCAGTTTTGGACCGTGAGTGTTCGATGGGGATAAAGCAAATCATGATAACACAACTGCAATTGACGCATGACGCTGCATTTCCTAACTACAATGGTTAGTTCCTGATTGAGTAAAGCACTGCATCAGTCCCATGAGTGAATAAGACTCAGTCTCGTCAGCCATCAAGGTTTAACTGATGTCTACTCATGATGGTCACAAGGGAACAACACAACAAATGCAAACACAAACGTGTAAATATAAACGAATGTAAATACTGTATTAACGACACATCTTTTTTTAAATGGTTTGTGCAAATATGTTCTTAAGTGAGCCTAATTGCATGAGGAAAGGAGACATGCATGGATTTTTCTTGCACGTGCTTTTCTAATCCTGGAAAAAAAGGCTCCACATAACCGACTCTACATATGAAAGACATGTGTAAACATTAATTGAATGTAGTGATATGAAAGTGGGCGTGGTGGTTTCATGTATGCGCTTCTTGATTGGCGGACGTAGAACCTGAATCTCCTGCTCAGTTTGTGCCAGCGTGGATGCACGAACCTGATGCTTCAGTCAATGGTGCTTTAACTATGAAACAACTGTGCACAACGTGTCACCGACCTCTTTTACTTTACAAGCGGTGCCTTCTAGTTAGAGACAATAGTTTACTCACAGGTGGGCGATGCCAGCTTTGCGCACAGCACAGGAGATGGCCTTCACCGCTGTGCACAGAGAGTTCAGCAGCGTTGTCAGCTCTCCGGTGCCTTTCGCCTTTCTGCCCTCCTCCATGACGAACCGGGTCACGGTGACCACGTTGGTGTCGAAGGTTCCTCTGTCGGACATGTTGCCAGATGTCTCTCCTCGAAGCCTGAGAGTAGAAGTTGGAGGAAATGCAGCGGTACTTTAAATGCTCTGCAACGCGGAACTCGGTGGAGGGAGTGAAGACACGAGGGCCAATCCAGAGCTGCAGGAGAGGTGTGGCCCCGCTGGAAACACTACCCGCTTTGTACAAACTGAACTGGGCAGTGATGAAATGATAATGCTTCCAATAGAGCGATGTGACCGAAATAATAGATCTGTGCATGCCTGGATTCAGAGTGACGTTGCGCAAGACGGTCGTGTGCTTTTGAGCAGGTTTGAAAACGATAGTGTGAATGAACAGTTTCATAACGTTTTACCTCTGATAGTGTGCGTTCATTTTTCCACTTGCTCTTGGACAGATGAACTTTTCAGCTTTCTATAAAGGTCGTGGATGTTTTTGTTCCCAATTTACTTACGGCATATATCCTTTTTATTATTATTTTATTATTGGAAATTAAGGGAACTCTTAATTACATAAAGTGATTTCTTTCGACCAAAAGAGTGTTGCCAACTTTGTGTCAGTGTTTTTGGCCTTCTTGCATGAACCCCATTTGGAAAGTTTTCCAGTTTGGTAACTTAACTGGCCCCGCAGAGCTCTGACCTCAACCCCCATCCCTAAACAACTGGAATTGCCTCAGTCAGTGGGATTCCCAAAATCCAACTTGTAAGCCTTCCCAGAAGAATCGAGGCTGTAGCTGTAGCTAACTGCTGTGGCCCCTCCTTGAACTGCCACCTTACCGTGGTGGAGGGGGGTGGACCCGAATGACCCTAGGAGCTATGTTGTCGGGGGCTTAATTCCCAAGGCAAACAGGTCCTAGGTGATGGGTCAGACTAAGAGCGGTTCAAGAAGCCCCTCATGAACAACACAAGATCAAGATCCGTTACGTCACCCGGATTGGCGTCACTGGGGCCCCACCCTGGAGCCAGGCCTGGGGTTGGGACTCGTAGGCGAGTGCCTGGTGGCCAGGTCTCTGCCCACAGGACCCGGCCAGGCACAGCTTGAAGAGGCGATGTGGGCTCGCCTTCCCGTAGGCCCACCACCCACAGGAAGGAGCATAAGGGGCCGGTGCAAAGTGGAGTGGATTGGGCTGTGTTTTGGAATTAATATATTCATCAACAACACAAGGGTTGCATGCTTAAATAAATATGTTTTAATTATCTAATTCTAATTATCTTAAGTGTTAAGACTCAGATTAATCTGTTGGAGAAATATAAAATCAACTTCAAATCTAGCTGTAAGCAACTAATTTCTAACATTATCATTACAGTGTTTCTAGAAAGGCTAAGTTGCATGCATTGTATTTTTTTCCTATATTTCATAGTCGTCATTTTATTTATTTTTGTTTAGTAAGCTGTTGCTAATATCAATACAACATAACAGTCCAAAAAGAGCTTTTGATATAAAATATAAGAGGTTTAAATAAAAGCCTGTAGTCAGAGATGGATTTTACTGAAGTAAAATCAGCAATATGATCGTGTAGAAATTACTATTACAGAATAGCATACCAGTAGAAATTACTGAATTATAATTATTGGTGCATAAATATGTGAAATACATCTGCAAAGTAAGATACCTAACAGGAAACAGGTACAATATGTGCCTTTACTGTGCAGTGGAGTAGAAGTTTAAAAGGCGATCTGGAAATACCACAGTAATCTACAAGTACTTTAAAATTGTTCTTAGGTGCAGGTCTTAAGTTACTATAAATGTACTTAGTTACTTCCCATTACTGCTGGCAGGGAAGTTAATCCACTATTTGTAACTATAAACCGCTCCACTATTTTTCACTGTACCACAGACTGTCAACATTTTCATTCCTGCTGTTAAAACAAAACACCACAAGATGGCGGTCTGAACCAGTCAACCTCTGTCCCAAACACTGCTGGTGTGTTTTGGAAGCCTACAATTACCATTAATCTTGGAAATCACTGTATAGCTTCACATGCATGATACCTTGTGTTGATGGCGGAAGATGCTATAGCCATAGCCCTTCACACCGCGCTGAGCCACCTGGATCAACGGGAGAGCTACGTCAGGATGCTCTTCATTGATTACAGCTCAGCATTCAACACAATTATCCCAGAGATCCTGATCAACAAACTGTGTCACCTGGGACTCCCTCCACCCACCTGCTCCTGGGTCAGTGACTTCCTCATAAACCGGCTTCAGACAGTTAAACTAGGACCCCACTCCTCCACCCGCACACTCAGCACAGGCTCCCCACAGGGGTATGTGCTGAGCCCCCTGCTATACTGCCTGTACACCTATGACTGTAGCCCAACCCACCCCAGCAACACCATACTGAAGTTTGCAGATGATACAACGTTAGTGGGTCTGCTCTCAGGGGAAGACGAGTCTGCCTACAGAGATGAGATCCGGAAACTAACAGCATGGTGTTTAGACAACAACCTGTTCCTGAACACCACAAAAACAAAAGAGATCATCCTGGACTTCAGAAAAAACAGAGCAGACCCGCCCCCCCCCCTCCATATCAACGGCAACTGCGTGGAGAGGGTTCACACCTTCCGGTTCCTGGGCACCGTGATCTCTGCTGACCTCTCTTGGACTGCGAACACATCTCCCTGAAGACCATATACACCTCCCGCTGCCTCAGCAGGGCTGAGCGCATCATAGGAGACAGCTCTCACCCCGGCTTCCCCCTGTTTGACCTGCTGCCCTCCGGAAGGCGCTACAGGTCCATCAAAACCAGGACAAACCAGTTCAGGGACAGCTTCTTCCCCAAAACAATCACCCTGCTGAACTCGAACTCAACCCCCCCCCCCCCCCCAATCTCGTTGTACTCGTTTTCTTTCTAACTTGTGCAATGACAATAAAGGCTTTCAATTCAATTCAATTTTGTACCAATTATTTAAACGCATTTAAGCTGTGGCATCTAAGAACCTCTTACACTAAGCTGAAACACGCACTTTTGTTACACCTAACAAGTCTGAAACATTCATAGTGATGCACCAAATGAAAACTGCCTCTTTATGATACTTTAGACATTCCAGGAACTATTTTGATTGGCATAAGATAAACACAGAACAAGTGTTGGCGTGGATTATTCGACACATGCTTGTAAGCCTCGACACGGAAGTACGCATCACTAGTGACCACAGTGCAGTCCAGCCTCTCGTTCCCAAGCCTCTACCACCAGGACAGTAACTCAGACTGGCCCCAAGGTGATATCATAAGAGAGAGAAACCCCTGCTTGGCACATTCCGTGAAACGTGTGTGTAGTGTCAAAAATGTGATAAGAGGAGCAGTTTATAAAAGTGGACATTTATGATGCTCACCTGAAATGTCTCCTCTTAATTAATTTGGGGGCTGATGGGACAGTTGGGTGGTGTGCCTGTTGCTTGGTGGCTGCTTCCACTATTACAAATCTGCGACTTGCACAAGTTTTCCCTGTTTCTAACACAATCATGTACATAGAGTAAGTTTATAGCTCTCCTCCACTCAAGGTGATAATAGCACCCAATATGGCTTTGACTAGTGATGGTCTGTTTGAAGCTGAAGCTCCAGCGCGTGTGTCAAAAAAAACTGACACACTGCTTCAGAAGCAGTGCTTTGGTACCTGATTCAATGGTTTATAAGGAAGTGAATCATTGCTGGGATTTGTGGTGTGTTTTGGTGGTGATTTTTGCGAGAGATGGAGCCTGCGAGGAAGAGAGGACATTCTGCTGTGTGGCAATACTTTGAATTGATTTCAGTCAATCAGGTAGATTTGGCAGCTTTCTGTTGTCGTTTGCTTTTGTTTTGTTTGTGTTTATTTTATCGGAAAACGTCATAAATTATAAATACTGCCGTTTCTGTGCATTCCAGCGTCTTCGGTTCCATGTGAGAGGATTTTCTCTAAGGCAGGAGAAATTGTCTCCAAACAGACTAAGCCCGCACTGTGGAACAAATCCTCTTTCTAAATAAAAACCAAATACAGTAACTTTATATGTGTTATGTGTTTATTTTACCAGTTCATAAGCATTTTACTGCCCAGTTCAAAAGCACTTCTACCCCCAGGTTAAAAACATACATAATACACTATGAATAACATGTTATTCATAAACGGTCTGTCCACTGGTTATTAATTACATAATAAGCACGTGGAGGCACAGCACAAGCATACTCAAGCTATTATAAGATTGTATTGTACGTTATTATATATAATGTTTTTTTATGTATTATGTTTACAAATGTCAAGAAGCCACAAGCAAGAAGAGACCACACCAGACACATGTTTAAATATGGAACGTTAATTCATCAAAATTATTTATTAATCAAATAAACATAACATTTTTTCCACCCAAAAATTACATGTTCAATGCACCACAACTATAGGGTGATATCAGACAGAACTATTGCATGATATTAAACATAAGCTGTCAACTCAACTCCGTAGAGTGGGCAACCAAGTCTTGCCAAGTCTTGGCATGCATGCCCAGCGGAGCCTCAACTGCCCAGTGAGCCAGCAAGCCTAGATCTCAGCTGCCCAGGGAGCCAGCACCTCAGCTGTCCAGCGAGCCTGAGTTTCAGCTAACCAGCGAGCCAGCGAGCATGCGACTCATCTGCCTCATCTGCCGAACAAGCCACAACATTGCTGTGACACACGTCTCAGCCAGTAAGCCTCTGCAACCAGGGAGCCAGGAGCCAAAGCCTCAGTTGCCTCAGCTGCCCAGCAAAACGGAGCCTCAGCTTTCCAGTGTCCCGGTTGATATACCCTCTGTCATGTCTCTGAGGTACCAGCGAAAGAACATCTTGTATTTCAGATCAAGACGGGTCCATCGAACAGGCCAGAGGGGTGTACATTGGGTCTTGCATCATCTCTTTTAGCCGATTCTGAAGAAGGTGTATGATGTGTATTGTGTATGACGTGTAGATGTGTATTGTGTATGACGTGTAGATGTGTATTGTGTATGACGTGTATTGTGTATTGCAGGTCAGCAAATCGGACAGGCCCACTGACAACCGACGCGTACTCTTGAACAAACAAGGGTTTCATTAATTTTCACTTGGACCCAAGGAAGGATTGAACCAATTTTCATTTCAACACTCGGATTAATCGGTAAACTGAACACATTTTCTGTTCAGTATGTAATATAATGTAAGCGTCTCGGGGAAATGGATTTGGTGCATCCATTTGGATGTTTCCTTGTCCTAATTTTTAAAATGACATTGTTATTGATCAATAACAATTTATATCTAAGCAGATCTTTAACCAGAGTTGGTGTTTTTCCAAGTTAATTGCACTAAAAGTGGGCTGCTGGCCCTAAATGTGTCCTAAAAGTCTCCTAAAATTACAATTAAAAATCCAAACTAGTTAATTATTAATATCATTAATTAATCATTATTTAATGATGATTAAATAATAATCGTAATTATTTAATGTGCCTAAATGTTTATCAGTTTTTCATCTAAAACCAATAATTTGAGTATTTTTTTTTTCTGGTGTAATTTACTTGAAGTCTTACTCTACTCTATCTTCACTTCTATCTCTATTCAAAGAGCTCTTTCTATCATATCTGGGTTTTTGGTTGGCCATAGGGCCAAAATGTGTCTATAATCAAAAACCAATGATTTGATACTTTCCTCTCTGATGTAATTTGCTTTTGTTGAACCTTTGGCGTGTTTCTTGTATACTGTTGTGCCGAAATCGGAGAATGACTTTTTTCTCCTGGTTTATTTCTCTATCTATCATTCGCTCTCTTTACCCAATGATCAATCTCTCAGATCTGTTTGTGGTTGGCCAACCATCAATCTTTCCAATCTTTCCGTCGGAAACAATTTGATAATTGTTTTTTTTTTTCTTCTGGTTGAATTTGCCTCTTTAACCCTTTGCTCTACCTATCTCTTCTACCTCTCTATACAATGATCTCTATCAAATCTGTGTTTTTGGTTGGCCACTGTGCCTAAATGTGTCCATTAATATATCTAAAATCAATCATTTATTGTTTTTTCTGGCATAATTTACTTTATACCTTTTGAAGTGTGCCTTGTTTGCCGCTGTGATACTGATCGCTGCTGGTTTCTCATCCTATCCTCAATCTCTCCCCAACAATCTATCTCTCTATGAAATATGTGTTCCTGGTTGGGCAATGTGCCTATGGTTGTCCAACTAATATCGTTTCAGTAATTGTTGGCTTAAGGCTAGCTGCTGCCCCTAAATGTCTAAATATATATTTTATATATATATTTATTTTCTGGTAGTACCCTGTTGTGCTTTATTATGTTATCAGTCTTTTTATTAGTTAAAAATTCTATTTGTTTACCCAGCTATTTGTCTTTCAGTTAGTTTAAAGCAATATTTAGGTCTCCTCCATGAACTGCCACCTTTTTGTGGTGGAGGAGTTTGAGTGCCCTAATGACCCTAGGAGCTACGTTGTCGGGGGCAATTGGCCCCTGGTAAGGTCTCCCAAGGCAAACTGGTCCTAGGTGAGGGGCCAGACTAAGTGCAGTTCAAGAAGAACCCTGATAAAGAAAAGGAACATGGAAGTAGAAACAGGTCAGTGGCTTATTTCATCTCGGCTAGATGCAGTAGTGACTGCGTAGTCTCAAAGCAGTAACGGCAGAAAAAGCTAATAGGCACCATGGCATCTAGTAGGATAACATGAGTTAACTCTCTTAGTACCACATGATGTCTCTCTCATCCTACTTGAACAGAGGCAAGGATGATAAGTATTTATGTTTTGTCATGTTTTTGTGTAATGTAAAATTAAAAAATGGTGCAAAAATATCTGAAGGTGAAAACCCTTTATTTGTGACTTTCTGCCAGTCTTGACATGACATTCAGGCATGATAAGCAGGAGCTGAGGGGCAAAAACTTTGCCTTGTTGTACCTTTATAGGACAGTTGACTCAAAACTGTACAAACTACAGATTTAATCGACAAAAAAACCCAAACATAATATGCTTTAAAATGAAGTATTTCAAGTGTAATTTTGCTTCACCATTTTAGCTTTTAAAAGCTCTGAAACAACTTTTTTTTTTTCATTATTTTACTTATATTTTTGCATCTACCCATTACTTTTACATGTTCTAATCAATTCTCCACTTCTCTGCGCACCATTTCATCACGGGACAAACATCCAGCTGTCTACCCAACTAGGCAGGCACACATACAAACAAACAGATGCCAAAACTTGGCAAATAGTATAGGAAATTGAAATGATTGGATTCACAACACTGCAAACTAATGAGCAAATCTAAAAGTTTTTTCGGTTGTAAAGTTTCTCAATAGAAAGTATCGTGATAGGCCAATTTCACCCTTTTTCCAGTAGTCAACTGATCTTTGAAGGGAGCCGGATCTTGTGGTGGATCTGTTTCTTTCAAAGAGCTGTCCAAAAGACTGGCTCATTTTTATATTTAATTTTTAAGAAGCCAGACTGGGGGTAACTTATTTTATACAATAAATCACTGGGAGGAATGAAACTTAGAAATCCCACCAATGTATATTCTATTGGTGGGAGATCTGAGTTTGAATAATTCTGAAATATTGATTATATTTTCATTTGGCATGTGTGGACTAGATTTTAATGTCTGATCTGCATTCATTGTAAACATTCCACAAGGTGGCGCCATATCCCTCTGCTTTGATAGTGAGCTCACTATTTCGGATTTACCCTTTGTACAAAACGTGTGTGTGTGTGTGTGTGTGTGTAAATAAAGCTACCTTGACTTATGTTATTCATGCAACACCTAAAAAACTTTGTGACACAATAAAAACCCCCACACAAGAACGTTCAATACCGAAACGATAATATTTTGTGAAAAATCTTTCAAGTGGCCTACTATAAAAATTAAAGGTGCTGGAAAAATACTAAGTGGTTGGTCAATAACATGGGTCTCCCAATCCCACACTGTGAAGCACACACACAAAACGGCTCGTGACTGCGAGCACATCGTTCGAGTTAAAGAGCCGGTCAATAGATTGGGTTTGTTCGTGAACATCACTGGATGGAGCCTGTCACTTAATGTTTTCTGGCTTAACATCTGTACATTCCAGTTAACGATTAGTATTATCTTTTTCAGATATTAAAAACTGTTTTAATCTCGATTTCTTGCTAAATGGCAAAGTTTACAGTTCCCAATAACGTTAACTGGCGGCAGCTAACGTTAGAGTGCTTAAATTAACAGCTGTGTTAGCTAGCTCAGTCGTTTTTAAGGCTAGCCTTACAGGTAAAACTGTTTAAACGTTTCACCGGGAAGGCAAAAGAGTGAGTAGTGTGCTTATTTAGCCCTCTGTAGCACAGGCAGTGAAACTGGGACAACCTTGCGGCAGGTAAGCTACACCTGTAGCACTTACTGACCTTCATATCAGCACTCAGCACGCTGAGCTCGTCTGGGCACCGAGTGCGCATGACCGCGGGTCAACAACTCGCTGCTGAAGCGGACAAGTACAAAGAGGCTGCTGGTGGTGCAGACGGGACGTTTTGTGCGCCACGGGGACAGACTTAAAACCTCGTTGAGTTTGACGTGAAGTTACCACTTTATCCGGACGATTTCCCCCCCAAAAATCTGACTCCAGAGACAATCAGGTGAATTAACACTGAGGAGGTTTTGCATTCAAGTCCATTAAGAGCGTGGGCGACACTTCTGCGTAGGGTAAGTTAAACGCTTTGCGTTCGCATTGAGCTTCTGCTAAATGCAAGGCAAGTACTAATTTAATCGCCCTTAAAGTATTAAGGCGTTTGAGTTATGTATATGCTGATATAAGCACACGCGAGCCTTTGGCTTAATTGCTCGGATAAGTTCAATGTGTCTTCGATGTATGTTCTGGGTCAGGTGGTCCTGCAGCGACCAGACCAGACAATCCCATGAAGCGCTGCTGGTTAAGCAGGATTATGGTTAAAGTCATATGGTGTTTGTTGTACCTGCTCGTTGCGTTAATCTGGTGCCCTTTTTCCGAACAAACAAAGCTCGTTCGCGCCAGACAGGTGTCATGGAAGCTCAGGAGCTGTCTCACAGGTTGTAGTTATGGGGTTGAACTTTGAGCTCCAAGTGCAGGGATCACAGGAGGCGAGGGAAAAAGTCGCTTTATTCATCAAAAATTTAACTTAAGTGGTACTGTGGCGTCTCCTTTCTTCAGGATTTTGCTCCTAAAGGAATTTTCAGACACTCATTATCTGTCCTCCCTATAGCCTTAAACACAGTATGATACTTGACTTGTAACAAAAGTGTCTTTATGGGCTGCTGCAAGGGACTGTCCTGTCATCAACTTTTAAATGTTGCATGCAAAATAAATGAAGGAGCTCTGCAATCCAGTCTCCCAACCATAGAGTGTACAGAGTTCATTCTTGCTCTGCTTTTCTGATTTTGCATGCCCTTACATATTTTCTCACTGTCAGGGATTGAAGCAGGCAGATGAAACCTCTGCAAAAAGTTGTGGTGGGGAGCCAAAGCATTTTTAGGATCAGAATGAAGAGGATATAGACCTGGAAGGTGGTCCCTATTGTGCTGATGAAGAGCTGGGATCAAATAGAGGGCTCTTCATCTTTAGCTGAGCTCAGAGGCTTTTCCACTTTCTCTTTATAGAGATAAAGTGCTGAATTGATATGTCAGGGGAGAGAATATGAGCTCTGTGACAAGCAGTGGTTTAATGAAATTCTTAGGCTTCCAGTGTGGCACTTTTGGCATATCCCTGAATCCATTTTTCTACACTTGGGTATAATAAGAGCAGAGATTACAAACAGTGCTTTCATCCAAGAGACCAAACAAAGCATTCCTTTAGACATAAAAGCACCAAGCCGGTATGGCCTTTGTTGAACCTGGTGCACAGTCACTTTGGGGAAATTTTCAATCGTTTACTTTAAAAATGATTTTTTTTTTTTTTCTAATTGTACCCTCAAAATGATGAAATCACATCTGTTTAAGACATGTTGCCCTCTTGAATATCACAGTTCGTATTTGTTGGTAGTTAAAGATTACATTTATTTAGAATTGAAAACATTGAAATTACAAAATTACCCAAAAGTAAAGAAAAAAATAACTGTTTGGTTTTTAAGTCTCAAGACACACTAGAGTGCTGGGAAAACTTCATCCACAGAGGTAGAAGATAACACAGTACCTTTCAAAGGCAGCACAAACTATGGCCTCTAAATGATCTTAAGTTTAATAAAACTTCTCTACAACAGTTACAAGAAGAAGTAAAAATCAGATCTCCATGGAGACAGGATTTTCAGTAGCATTTTTGCAGTAGGCTGAACTACTTCTAGCTAAGTGATCCTAATATTAATTAGTTTTAGTGGTGGACTTAAGTCTTGCCTGGAAACTCTTCTCTTTACAGCTCACCAGACCTTGGGAGTACAGCCAAAAAGTTTGTTTTGGACACTGCAACCAGCATCTCAATCTTGTTTGTTTTTGTGCTGCCACCATGGTGCACAACATACGGGACGTTATGTCCTCGAGGCGTCTTCTGTCTGCACATTCTGGAGAATTGATTATTTGACAACAGTCCAGATGAGATGTTTTTAACGCTGATTTTCTGGCACATAATGCATAACACTGCATGCTTTGTCTTTTTGTAATGTAAGTAATGTTTTTCTTGACACATAATTCTACTAAGGATCTATAATTAAAATGCATATTACTGCCTCTTATGGAATGTGTTTATCACACATATATATGTATATCCTCATTTATGCACTGTTCAGGTTAGCTGACCATAAATGTCTCACATTGTTTTTGGTGTGGAGGCAGCTCACATGCCTCTTGTTTATTTCACTGACATTTCTGAGCTCAGACTTGTTCGTACTGTAACAAGCTTAGTGTTAAATCTGTACATTGTTCATGTCCTCCAGCAGCACGCAGAGCATTCCACAGCCTCTCACTGGTTTCCCACTCTCTCTCTTACACACACAAACACACACATAAGCAGATCGGGTGGAAATGCAGCCTGGCGTCAGTTGGTACATCAGGCTTAGCGGTGCTCTGGGTCCACATCATCAGTTCTGGTCATTCAGGCTTTGTGGACATATGGCAGAGGTCTCTCAATTAACACCTTAGTGTGACAGCCCTTCTGTCCACATGATCAAAGCTCATCCTCCTCCTTCTCAGATGTGTCACCCCAGCCTCCACCTCCCTGTGATTATGACTCTCATCCCTCCTGTGTTTGTTTGGAGAAAATGACTTCCACTCCACTGCCCCGTCTGAGCGGGCAGCACATCCTATCTGGCCCTGCTTTTCTTGCAGCTGTACAGTTTTTGTGGAGTCCTTGCTGTGGTGTTTCCTCTGTAATTTTATGTAGAGGGGGTGCTGAGTTGTAATTTTAGTTCTGGTCGAACATCTGTGCATGCTTCTGTCCTGTTTGTGCTTCTCATGCATGTTTCAGGGCTTAAAATACTCTTTTTGGCTTGAAAATATTAATTTTTGGTATTCATATCTTTTTTTCAGTGTAAGCTTTACCCAGATCAAACAATTCTCACTACTGGTCTGGTGTTTGACCATGGAGGTGAAGGGAGTTTGCACAGCTGTTAGGGTCTTATAGTGTGGGATGAAGACCTACATGGGAAATGGGGACTGGCCTGTTATTACAAGATCAAGCCTACTTGAATAGTATATCCACTAAAAACGAAACATCCAGGGCTCCCCTGCAGAAACCAAACCTCACTGACAGCTGTGCAAAAGAACATATTTGATGAAGGCTAAATCTGTTTTGTGACATACCAGATTAGATTAGACACCGCATAAGTAGCCTCTTTAGCAATAAACCTGTAAATCTAAAATAACAAGCAGGGTTCAGCATTTTTTTTTTAAACACAGGACTTGTTGAGTGTAATAAAAACAATAAAGAAAAGTCAAGCTTCAGGGAATCCTCCTAAAAGATTTTCTGGGCCCGGGGCAGCTGCCAGGCCAGCGCCACATTGTTTGCAAATTTGCTAGGAAGTCATTATTGGAATGATCAAAGCTCTGGCAGAACTGCATGAAAATCCTTTTAAATCAGTGCTTAGAGGCTTAACAGTGTTCGAGATAGCCAGAGATGGATTGGGAGACTTTTGCTTTGGCTTGGTTTGACTTGTTCATGTGCTCATTGATCGTAAATACTTTATATTGAATGCTGTAAAGCATAGAATGCAAACATGTAGGCTAAGGTACGGCGTGTAATGTGATGTAAAGTTCAGATGTAGACATTATTTAAGTGAAGGGAATGTTTAAAGATTAACTTGTTGAACGCTTCATCACTAGACCAGACTATTTCTTGGGGGGAACCAGGAAAGACTCCAGCCTGTCAGAGTCCTGTAATATAGTGTCATTCAGTAAGACTGCTAAGAAATGTTTATTTTCCAAATCGAACTTTCAAAGGGAGCTGCTGTGCTGATGACAGACTTGATAACCTTTTTTGCTTTTAAAGCTTGTAGAGCTGAGGTCCCCCAGTCAATGCGGCCTGGGGGTGGTGAAACTTAATTTTAAAATTCAAACTGGCTGCAAACTTGCTTGTCAGCTGGTGCATCACTTACAGTCATTCAAGGTTTACAAAAGAACAAACCTGTCAGCAAAACGCTAAGCTCATCAACCGTCACATCGAATTTCACTGTATTCTTGACTGAAATGTTCTCTACTTGTGACCTGGATAGGCTTTCCTTTTATTGGGGAGTTGTATGAACCATATGGAGGATTGTTGGATGATTCAGTCCTGCGTGCTTCAACTTGTGTGAGATTTCTGTTGGGAGGAAAATTGTCGCGGTGAACATGAATGAGTGAAGGTATTTCTCTGTGCTGCTGGGATTAACCCTGGCTAAACCTTGAAGTGTGTTTCACAAAGATGTTTTGTTTCCTGGTATGTTAATCCCTTTCTTTCATTCATGCCTCCTCTTAGTCATCATGTGCTCTTTATATCAGAGATGATCAGGAGGGATCGTTGACATTTGCACATTAATTTAGTTTAAATGGGAGTTGTGAATTCAGGATTTCCCTGGTCTCCCAGCTAAAATTCTGTTTATGTCCCCTGAGCCACTTTTGCAAATCTGATCCCTTATTAATACCTATTGAGTTGTTTGGATAGTAAACATTGTCATAAACATTGAATTAAATTAATTACACACTGCAAAGATGCCCTGAAGCACAGGCACTCTGATGCCTGATGAGGCTTGCTCCAGATGATTGTTTTGCTACTTGGCCACAGTGGGAGGAGGTGCATGGAACCTCAAAACCAATTACCTTTCACGACCTTACCTGCTTCAACGAAACTGCAGATGATTTTCACTTTTCCTCAGTGCTGCAAATATGATGAGTGACAATGATGGACATTGTCACTTTAAACTTTAACAAAATAAAAAGTACAAAGAGAAATTATCTCCATCTGTCATGTTCATCTTAATGAAGAAATATTATCCCTGATGAATGATCAGTTAGGAAATGTTTCACATTTTATGTTGTTTTTAACTTTTCCTGCAGAACAGTGTGCATGCTCTATATTGTAGGTGTTAACTGGGTCTGTGCATGCATAAATCACTCAATAAAAACCACAAATGTGGCAGAAAACATAATGGCAAGGTTCATTTTAGGTCTGTTCTGAGTGAACAGAGAGGAAATCATAATAATCATTGTTTTTGTTTTACAGGCTGCATGTCTGCATATTTTGACCTCATTTTTTAAACAATTTTGTTTTATTTTTGTGTTCAGTTGTTCTAGTTTATATAAACTGGAAAGTAGGAAATGGCTCTCAGCTAACATCTATAATCACTAACTTTGAGGGGTAATTGTCAAAAACATTGAAATGTTTTATGTTTTTTTTTCCAAAACAATATTAAAATTAAGAAAAATATTTATTGTGGTGTAAAAAAGTCTGCTGTATTCTGTAAGTAGGTGAAGTTGTGCCAGTTGCTGCCTAAAACAAATAATTTAGTGCATTATTACTACCAGTAACAGTTGTGGCTTTCACACGATGATCATTTAACACAGACAGTTTGGTGCATTTTGCACACAGAATCACAGACCAGCTGCATCAGTTTATGGGAGTTGTTGTCCTGCAGGAAGAATAGAGTATCAACCCAAGACCAACACACTCTAAGATCTCTCTTCACACACTAAGTGACCTCAGTGGATCTGCCAAAACCTCCAACGCTTGTATTTACAAATCTGTCGCGGCTGCCTGTGCCAGAATGAAGTGTCAGTTTGTCGAAGCAGCTCGCCCTCAGCTTGTCATTATCCCCTCAGAACTACTTGTGAATGAAAGGCAAGTCGTTTGGAAAAGGGAGGAGAGAAAAATCCCGCCTGTTTCTTGTACGTTAAGCAGGACAAGGCAGGTGCAAAGGGAATTCAGGGCTCAACTGATACTGTGATAATCCCTCAACTATGTAGGCATGCACAGACTTTTCCTGTCAAGCTGAAGCTTTTCACAAGAAGGCAGTCTGGCAATCTGATTCAATTTAGCCAGAGCTCAACCCCTCAGGAGAGCTAACCAGCCATAAACAAGTGGCATGCAAGCCTCGTTTAATAAATGTCAAATGTCAATCCTGTAACTTGGAATGCTAATTTTATAGTTTATTCCTTGAGTCCTGTGTGTTTTGTGTTCACAACTCATTTCAGGTAGTTATTACAACTTTATTAAAGCAGCGATTGTGAAACGGGCTCAATTTGATAGTGATGCCTCTCTCTAATCTGCACAAGCAAATGAGACCGGCAGTGAGGACGTATTCGTCTACGGTTCTTCTCAATGCCTGGGACTGGATCCAGCTTACCATGAAAAGGGACTAAATAAATTTCGGTGTTTTCTCTTCTGTGGTTATGGCTGATATTGGAGCTGGATCATCAGAGAAAAGGAATTTGACCGAAGAACAAAAACATTTTTAGGATTCAAAACAGAAGCTGACTATCTGTCTTCCTCCTAGACATCTATGTAATGTGTTTTTTAGGTGAAATGCATTGAGAGATGAGGGTTACAATCCATGGATAACTTTAGTTTTCTTCAAAATTACTGTTACAGAGCAACCAAATCTGTTGTAGGCTTACATGTAACCAAGGTACATGAATGGGACTAAAACAAGTTTGCTTTCCTTCACCATCGTCACATGTAGCCACAGACAGATATATCTCCTCCTCCCTATGCACACAGCTGTATTTTAAAAGAAAAATATAAAGAGAAGTTGCATCTTTCTTGCTTCAATCAAAGGTATGCCCCACTCAGGTTAGGATCCTTCTGACATGACAGGCGGTAGAAACACTGCTGTGACAAATTCAACACAAAATGAAAATTCCCTGTCATGGGGTTTTGGTGTCTCTTCAGACACGGTGGTACCACACAATCCCACAGCAAAAGACTCCAGGAAGTCACTGTGCATGGCTGTTGTTCACAGCATGTAACTACCCATAAACCACAAATTGCGAGTTTTGCGTATCTTCCTATGTAAAGCTTAAACAAACAAGATTAGTTTTAAGTAGTCTGCTTTATGCTAAGATCAACAAACATGTCTTGACTGTGGCTTCTTCCTTAGTGCAGAGACATGAGGTTGATGTCAGTATTACGGTCTCACTCTTGGTCAGTTTGTTTAAAAAGGCTTTACAATCTCTTAAATTACAGCAGAGATGAGTGGTAATGTTTTATTAATCAAATGATTCATTTAGAAAGAAATTGGATATAATAATTAATAATGCTACTATACTGACGCTACATGGCTGCCATAAAAAAATGCCACTATTTGATTCAGTCCACCGTAAATCAAACTAGAATTGGGCCCTGAGGGTGGTGTCTTTTAAACGAGACAGATTTTGTGTGGAGTTTAACGAGATGTCGGACTTTTAATCGCAAAGCTTGCCTCGTGCAGCTTTTTGCCCAAAGACTATTGGACACTCCTCCAATTTCTCCACACTTCCATTATCCTCTGCACCACAGAGAGAGCTGTTGAATTTGTCTCCTGCCAGGGATGCCACGGTTTACAGCTCAGAGAACCCCAGAGCCTTGGCCCACTAGTCACCAGGCTGCTCATATTACAGTCTCCCTCACTGGCTGGTATTGTCAGGTTACAATGTGTGTGTGTTTGGTGTCTGAGCGGCTGTGTTGTGATTGGCTTGTGCTCTGCTGGGTGAGACCGTGCCGGATGACGTCTCCATGTTAATCCCTCATTTCTCTGTGGTTGT
Organism: Datnioides undecimradiatus; assembly: GCA_008933995.1. Classification (NCBI taxonomy): domain Eukaryota; kingdom Metazoa; phylum Chordata; class Actinopteri; order Lobotiformes; family Datnioididae; genus Datnioides; species Datnioides undecimradiatus. Next base: position 13,604,487 of record WARS01000015.1, read on the forward strand.
ACTGGGAGCTGTCCATGTGTTGTAGCTGAGGGAAATGCATTCACAAACTTAGTTTGAGACTTTGAAGACCTGAAGAACGTGAGTGCAAAGTATGTATCAATAGTTTGCATGCTTAGTTCTGTGGTTTAATGCAGCATTGAACTGCAGAGAGCACAGGAAAAATGCACTGAATGTGACAAGATTACATGTCTTTTTCCTGAGGTTATCCACTTCGATCATGTATTGAAACTTTTTGTGCAGTTGTAAAATTTTACTTATGCTAGCTTATTAAATGGGAAGACATCAAACTTTGTTGGTACTTATCTGATTGTTAGTAGTTAGTATACGAAGAAATACTGAGCAGCCAGCGCTGCACAGTTGATATTTGTGAGATGGTGTTGCTGCTTCCATGGTCTTGTCTGGGTTTTGGGGGTGAGGGGTGTCTGTTGTGTCTACAGCTGCTGCTCACCACATTCCCAGTGAAGATCCAGTGACTCTGGCTGGTTGAGGCTCAGCCTTATAGGCTGAGATATGCAGCTGTGTAAAATTGAATGTTTTAACAAAGACACTGGCTGATATTACTTATTTTTAGGGTCCTTTGTTTTAGCAGTGCTTTCCCCTATTTGTTGCATTTCAAACATACATATTCAGATGCCTTTGCCCCTTTGCTTCAGTGTGTTTAGGCTGGCGTAAACGCTCGGTTGAGTTGGTTCTGACAAAACAGCCCGACCAAGATCTACCTGCTCAGGTTGCTTCTGTGTATTTCAAAGCAGACTTTGATGCTGTTCATTTGTGGTATGGAAGCAAGATAGACCAATGACAGGATTTTATTATTATTATGTGATTTTAGCAAGAGTTCACAATCTAAACTACTGTTATCCCTGCCATAATGTTATGGTAGATAGTATTTTTTTATCCTGTTGCAACTGGTCATTATCCATAACGGTCCAAAATGCTCACATTACTTGTGTGACACCACAGAACATGAGTAAATATAAAAGGCTATGAAAAGCTGTTTGATCAGGCTGTGGGTCCATGGACCATCAGTCCATATGACTCCAGGTTCACTCCTCTAGGTTTAAAACACTAAAGTTAACAACAACAACAATGAATAATATTTTTTTTCTTTCTTGTTATGCACCAAATTAACCAAACGTCAGGTGTGAACATAACCTGAGACATAACCAGTGACCTGTTTATCACTTATACTCTAAACTGGCTGCGATACATCCAGATGACTTAAAGAACTAGCAATGACAAAGACTGCTGATAACTAAATGCGTTACAGTAATGCATGTTTTTACAAATCTCTGGTTATTGGATTCACACGTTCTTATCAGCCAGTACAGGCTGATAAGAATTGCACAATCTTTCCTTTCTGTGCAGGAGTCTTGACATTTGCAGGCTAATTCCTGTAATGTTCCTTGCATGTAAAAACCTCCTTTTGTTATTCCTGTCTTACGAATCAGTTCACTGTGAAATGCACCATGATAAGTAGTCAGCCTGCACAGCATCCCATCTTAATATTTTGGAATTGAGGTTTTCAGTCAGTTTAAGTTGGCACCTTTTTAACCTCATTTAACAAATAGTCATTCTATTTTTTTACATTTAAAATTAAGGCCTCACACAGTTCTTTGCTGTCCTGTCATATGTTTGATTTCCACTCCTCTCGGGGCAGACCATTAGGAAATTTATACATTCAGGTGAAGACAACTACACTCTGTTGTGGTCCTCAAATCAGAGGCAAAAGCTGTTTTTCCAGTCGGAGGTCTTTCATAAAACCTGTCTGCAGCCACATGCCTTTGATTTGGTGCATAAACATCTTCCTGAGGAAGGTTGGGCGTTTCTCAGTAAACTGTTAAACTGGAGAGGTAAATTATTTCCTCTTGTGGTCAGCGGGGCTTTGTTTACAGTGGAGATTGACTCCCTGGTGACACCAGTGATCTTATCTGCTGCGGTTAAAGCTACTGTGCACATGAAGGCTTGTTGTCAGCAGGAGTGGTTTCATACGAGGCTGCATTTACAGGACAACATCCCACATTAATTATACTAAGAAAATACTTGTTTGATCTATAATCAACACATACATGATTTAGGATTGTTTAATGATTTGCTCTTTATGCTGTGATTAACATTTTTGTTGATTGTTGACATTTTGGGTGTTCATTTTTCTTTGAAATATGTGATTTTGTTGTTAGTGCGGTGAACGGTGCCCACACTGGCTGTGTGACTTCAGTCCTCATCAGCATTCTGTGGCAAAGTCAGCTTGACAATGGCGCTGTACACGCTCAGGTTTCAGTTTCCACAAAGTGAGGGGCAGATCACCATGGCAATGCTGTCCACAGGTTCCCTGACCTATCCCATGTTTCCCCTCTTAGGAGGGCATAGCACATGGTGGCTTCCTCTGCAGTCAAGCCTTGACAGGTTATCACAGGAGCCTCAGTTTTACATCTGTTTTTTCCTGTAATTATATGTACATATTCCTTTTGGGAGTTAAGTTTTACCTTTCTTTTTCTGTTTTCTGTCCTTGTTTTTACCTGTATGTCTTTGGAATTTAAAGTAACTTGTACTTAAGTACATTGAGGACAGCTTCAGAGCCATATTCCTGGTATGTGCAGACACGTGGCGAATGAAGCTAATTTTGATTGTGATCAAGTGTCAGATTTCATCTGCTGATCACCACTGCTATGTAACTATACACTACACACAGAAGTCATATTAGCAAATGATCAGGCTGTATTATGCCTCTGGGATGCTTATCACTAAACCAGTTTAACAGGCTGTTCAAAGTTAGCCTGCTTTGTTTATGAAAATTAGATATGTTGCCTTCTCTTTTTAATAACTGGGTTCAACATTTGAGTTGTTGGAACACAAGACAGCAGTGTGATACATGTAATTGATGTTACTTTGGGTACCCCCAAAGTAACATTCATTTATTGCATTGAAAAATAAACAGTTAAACATATCGCTAAATACATATATATGATGCATGTGATCAAATCCGTACAAGGCAACCATAGCAGTGGTATGGACTCTGGCCTGTTAGCTAGCTCCCAAGAACTAGCACAACAGCAGTGCCAAAGCAGCTAAATTAGCCACAAAGCTGCTGTTGTACATCAATACAGTCCAGAAAGTCATAGGCCTCCTATGACTTCTAACAAGACACTTTTGAAATGGGAATTATCTAAAATCAGACAAATACAAAGTCACCAGTCTAAAATCCCTGTGCAAAAGAAATGCATTATTTTTTTATTAACATATAACCAAGTGGCTAGTTTCTACCCAAATAATGGTCATGCAGTGCCTCTGCCTGATTGGACGGAAAATGAGAATCCTGCATGATGATTTTTTTAAATATAGAGTGATGGGTGATCACTTTTTCAATGAGCTCATGTTTGGAAGATACTTTAAAGGAAAACAGGGCATGGTGATATGTTTCCTTGCCAAGTTGTGAACACTGATAATAAACTGAACACTGATAAATGATGTTTGACAGGACTACTTATCAGTTGTTCATTGTTGATACAGCTACCCTCGTTTCCTCTCTCGTCTAGCTGTTTTGCATATTCAGGGACATCTGCCGCCAAACCTCTCCACCAGCGAATGCTGATTGTTCCTGCCCTCCAGTGTCACTGAAATAATAGCAGAGCACGGGTCATCACTCGAGTCAATATTTGCTCATGGACAGCGCCTTCTGGGCAGGGGCTGTCAGTTTATTAGAGACGGTTAGTAATGCTAGCATGCATAATATCAGAACTTATCAGATAAGGTAACAAATAAAGGAAAGAGGAACATGTGTATGCGGGTTAACAAATAATGTTTATACGTGCGTCTGACTTTCCAGTCCTCCAATAAATCTAGGTACTGGTATCCAAAGTCTAGTGTGTCCTGCTGTCTGATGACGAGGTTTTTACTAGTGTATCAGTATTTCTAAGCTAAGATGGTTTCATTCTAATTGGATTCTTCTAATCAGAATTTCCCTACTGTCAAATCAAGTCTAGTTAAAAGTTGGTAGTTTGTTTCTCAGAAAGGAGTGTGATGTAGTTGATGCCGCTAAAAACGTCTTCAGTGATGTAAACACTTAACTAGTTTGTCGTACTCAGACCTGGAAGATTACTTTGTATGCTTGTCTCATCACCAGGCTTTCACGCTTCTGTATGTTTTGCTTTTTTGTTATTTTATATGTACTGGCAATGAATCCCCAAGGACTGTGAGACATTATTGAACTGGTTTTCACATTGCCCAGTTAACCTGTGATCGCTGTAGTTCATACCTAGATCCTCCTGACATGAATGAGAAGAAACCTTCACTACCAGTGGTTTAAGCTGCACACCCAGAGGGCATCTTTCTAAGCTTGTAGGGATAAAATACTACATCTTAGGTAAGCATATGCTAACAACAGCAACAACATATTTCGTTGTTATACTGTGGGAATCTGGAGCTCTGAGATTATTTTCTCCCTGTTTAGAGCTGTCAGTACAAGATTGAAAAACAAACAAACAAAACATGAGTTTTTATGAGTGATAAAAGCAATGCTGAATAATTTTGACAGTACTGAAAGAATTGTTTTTCTTGTCCTGCCTTCCCCCTCTGAATCGTTCCCAAAAGTGACACTGAAAATTCCCAGAATACCTTGGGAGTTAATCCCTTTGTTCACCAGGAGGATTCCCACTTCCACCAAAACAGAGGGCCGCTATAATGCCACAGTGTTTCCAGTGGAATGTTACTGCTATTGACCGGGATGACTCCCACTGGGAAGACTCCCCCCTTCTCACTCCCTCACCCCTTCACTGCCAACACAATACAATGTGTTGCATTCTCTCTATGAAGGCATGCTACTGTTTTCGTAGCCTATGACCCTGTGACCGCGAGCTGAGGCCAAGATAATGAAAAGGATGACACGGAAGTCATTAGTTAGTCCCACAGTTAATACAGCTTCCTCTGCTCAACGACGGCTGGGAATGTGCATGACGATTTTTAAAAAGTTTTGAATTTAAAAAAATAAATGCAGAACTCCATCCAAAGCTGCTGGAGTGAGTACAGATTTAGAAATAATTTATTGTGATATGTATCTGTATATATCAACAAATGTTCATTACATACTGTACTTACTGCAATCCCTTTTGTCATAAAAAGAAATAAAATGTAGAAGTTTTTACATATGTTGCCTATGAATCTGATAATCATTTTGACAATAATATTCTGATTCTGTCTGACAGTCAAAACCTTAAAATATTTGCTGCTATATATGACAAGCTCTCAGTAAGCTGTAACCAGAAAATTACAACTGATTATCAAACTAATTGATTTAATCGATTAATTGATTGATCTGCCTTAAAGCATTTAGTGTCCACCACATTTAGCATCGGGGAATCACAGGCGGTGTCCCCAAATGTCTTTCCTTGTCCCACCACCAGTTTAGATAGATATTCAGTGCTTACTGTATATAAAAAATTACTTCCACAGTTGATTTTCTGTTCAACTCGTCTCAGCGGTGTAAATCAGGTTTCAGTTTGTTAGGTACAACCTGTTAAAACTAATGCAGTCTGACACAACAGAGTAGAAATAAACTCAACCATCCGGAAGATTATTTCACTAAATGTTAATGTCATATTTCATTAAAGTGTTTAAATCTGTTTAAAGTGAGGTGGCTGAACTCGGCTTTAAAGTACTGCAGGAAACCTTGAATTGGCTTTTTATCATTATGTAGTGGATTTAATTAGAAACGTGGTCAGTTCCCAAAAGTCTTGCCTTTTCATTTTTTATTTCTGCTTGTAAACAAAATCTTAATGTGTTTTCATTTTAGATACTTTCTGTGGTCTTTATTGGCTTGCTCAGCCACCCATTTGCCCTTTTAACAGCTTCCTGAAGCTGTTGTAGTTTACTGTATGAAGACTGTGACTCTTTGTTGTCACTCTAGGAGAATGGAAACTGCCTAATTGTCTGTCAGGGTGTTGGTGTTGAAGGACACACCCCACAGAGATTCTTTGAGCGTTAGCTTTGTGTTTTGAAACGGTGTTTTTCCGTGTGTACGTGCAAGGCTGGGTATGATAGCTTTTTATAAAGACAGACCACAGCTAGTAGAGCAGGAGTATCAGAATACCTTGCAAAACCTGGAAGAAAATATGTATTTGAACAGATTTAAATCAATTTTTCAAGTTTTTGACTTTGAGCTATTACGTTGAATGAAAAAACATATTCGTACAACTCACATCTTTGTTTGGCTTTCTCTTAAAAGGGTTTCATTTCAGTTATTTCTATTTAAATCTTGTTAATCATATGTAATATTTGTTATTCAACCAAAATATTGGCTCCAACGGCAGATAATAAAGCTTTCTATAGCATGTTTGGAAAGTTTTATACATCTTTTTGTGGGTCATGTTGTGGTCACTGAATTTGGCATGTCATCAGCTCTGTCTGCTCTTCTCTTTCTTTGTTCTAATATTTCCTTGTTGCTTCCCCCATTGGGAGTAAATTAGACTTTCAAATGTGGGACTAAAGTGGCGTGTGGACAGCTTTGGATGTTGTAAATGAGGAAGCATGAGGCTGCAAACGGGGAGAGTAGAAGAGAGAGGTTTCCTTTTGGAAGAGATTGTGCCTCATTGCTGCTGTCATCCCCCCACCCCTTCACAAAGACCCCCCTGCCCTCTTCCCACACACCTTTTTATCTCCCCTTCTCTCACTGGAACAAATCATTTAGCTGCCACCCTAATGGGATTACTCCTCACTCCCTCTCTCCCTCCCTTCCTTCCTCTCCTTTTCTTTCTTGTTTCACAAGAGTCCATCTTTGAGTTTGTCTCTCTTTGGGGTGCTGTCTCTGGAAAAACACAAGTGGTTCATCTCAATGAGACGCTTTGAAGAGGGAAAATGGTCAATTAATGAGGAGTAAATGTAGGGTTGTTAAAGCTTCAGTCACCTCATTTGGCCTCTTTAGTTACTAAATTTGTTGCCAGTATTTCCAAGATGTTACAGATAAGCTCACCTTTATCTGTGCTGAATGCCACATAAAGTCCAAATATAGTCTTAATCGCTGCAGTTTGGTTGCTGTATCATCACAAGGCGTCCCAGTGACTGAGCAGGGATAACGGCGAGTCCCCTAGATTAGCATGCTTGATATCCCTGATGACAAATGACATTGAAGCCCGTTAATCAGGCCTTACCACTGATGTCACCACATTAAGCAGCACGGCCCTGACGTTACCATGATAAACAATGAGGCCAGCTGAGAGCACGCTGAGAGGATCACAAAAGCCAGCCAGCGTCAGGGCCAGCCGGAACAGATGGACGTGAATATATTTTACATTACATTTAAATTGTCTGTTTGTCTCCAGAGGGCCTTTGTTGAACAGAACACCGAATGATAAAAGCAACAGTAGCAAATAAAGTAATTCCACAGTGATTAAAAGATAAAGGCCCAGACACACATGTAAGCTGCACAGTGAAGTTCTTATCCTTTGCTTGAAAATCATCATTAAGATTTAAAATATCAGAAGCTCTATAGCCTCTGATTACTCTTTACACTTTGCCACATTTGTCAACAACTGATTAAACTTACTTGAATTTTTGAGATTGGAAACCAAAGTTGAGTTCACACATCCTGCCATTGTGGCAGTGCAGACCACTCACAGGGCTGGTTGTTGAGCTACTGAGGCCGGCAGGTGCACATATTGTGACTATTTTCATTAGGAAAAGTTGGTCACTTCTGGCAGTTAGCTTGGTTGTTAGCTTATTTTCTAACAGGCCAATAACTTCACAAGACACATTTTTCTGTTGACCCCCACCTCTGGAACAGTTTAAACTGTGAAAGAGAAATAGCTGTGTTTGTTATATTGTCCCAGCGATTGAGCAGGGTCAGAGGTGATGTTGAAGTCTCACATTGATTTACTGTACTAATCCTGTTAATCTAGTATAAAAACATGATATCACCACAAACCGTCACTTTCAAAGGTTGCTGTTTTTGTATCATTTGATTATCAGCATCAAGGACTAAAACCAGCAGTAGATCCGTGCCACTAGTAAGTGGTGCCTCCATAGGAACCTGAGCTTATACTCTGTTTGTCTGCATTCTTGTGTTCGGGATATTTCCTGACTGTAAGAGTCAATACCATTTAATTTTTATTTACATATTTGTTCAAGACAAGGATCAACAAGCAGGAGGAAAAGAGATAAAGTTCAATGTTGAAACTTTGAAAATTGTCTTTTAGTATCTTCACCTTCGCTAGCTGTGGTTTAGAATTGCTTCTGATGTGCCTTGTTGTCACAAACATGTTTCTCTGTCACACAGTCAGTAGCACCGTTCTGTTGGGGTCAAAGTGATAGTGAGATTTTGATAAATTCAAATACCAACTTCTGTCTGAAGCCAAGCGGTTCAGATAAAGCGTTCGATGGAAAACATCTTATCTTTTGAGGCCTTTTCATGCTCATCTTGTGGTTGAAAGCCCCTGAGGCTGGCAGGTTGTCGTTCCTGATGCCTGGTCGTCTTTTGTTCTCGGGACTTGGACCATGGCACAGCTGGGACAGCAGCCCAGAGAGAGAAAAACGGACTCTTAAGGGAGCACTGATTGATTTTTGGAAGAGGGCGTCATTGAAAAATACCCTGATTCTGTTATGTTACTTTCAGAAGAGAGGTTTAGTTTGTGATGTGTTGAGTTACTCCATCAGAACTTTGGTCCAGTTTTTATAGCTGCAGCTTGTCTTGATGGTGGAGCTTCACCTGAAGGGGCTTTTCTGCACCTTGATTCCTGTCACACAGTGAGGAACATTCATTTCCCCTGCTGTATGTGTTAAAACCATATACCCATACCAGATAAACAGCGATTTGTAATTAGTGACAGGCTATCAGGTCTCATGCCTGCGTGACAACTTGCTGCGACCTGCAACCCCACCCTTGCCCCTTTTCCAATTTAAATGGCTTCCCTTTCCATCATGTCTGTGCAGTTTTTAATCATTACAGCTCCCAGAGCAGCATCTCTGCACATTAGTGTGACTATCACACTCCGCCTTCTCCTGGCAGCAATCCAGCACAGCGCTGGCCATGACTCATTAACACCATAACTGGTCCAGCAGCATTAGTGTTTATGTCTAATCAAGACAGACGGGGTTCAACTAGCAGGCTGCCAGTGTTACAGACCTGTAACTGTCAATCACTGCTGTCAACAAACACCAACTGTGTGGATGTGTGTGAAGGTGAAAATGTCAAGGTTAACTTACTTCACTCTGCAGAAATCAGTTGTTAATTTTTTGTTGCTCTCCAGGCCATTTGTTTCTCCTTTTTAATAAGTTGTTAGTCTCTGTTTTTGGGGCTTCAGGCTCAGTTTGGTGTCTCTTTGGTGAAAGAGCCTCCTTTCCCTCCTTCATGCTGTCATCACTTTAATTAGCTTGTTGTTCATTGTCTGGCTGCTGTCAGAGGAGAAGGGCAGCAGAGGACGCAGCGGTGGATCTCATTGGTCCATCTCCAAAAGGTCAGCAGAGTGGGCTCACTTGGCACAAAGGCAAACATGGGAGCACTTAAGATGGGGAATTTCTCCCACAATGCCTCTTTGAGAGAGCTGGCAACAGTAGTGAAAGCGTTGGGAGTGACAGTTTCGCACTGGAGCCGCAGACTTTATTTGGAGCCGAGAGGAGGCTACAGAGTTTTGAAAGCACATTTTATAACAAAATGAGCCCATCTTTTTTTCTCTTGATTATGTTTTATTTTGTCTCTCAGTGACACTCCATCAAAGTGTCATTACTTGTGCAGGATATTTTGCTGCACCTGGTTTCTGTCTTTGCTCAAATTCCCTGGTAAGACGTTTCTAGCTGGTTGTGAGACCCATGTAATCCTTGTCTGCAACAAAAGTGGTCCAAAGGTTGAACTCAATATCATGTTAAGATTTATTTCACTGATGTATATTAGGCTAGACACCAGAATTTCCATGTTCATAGTGTAAAAGAAGAATTTGCTTGAAAATAATAATTTTGATAAAGGTTTAGAGCTGAGGTCATGATTTAAAGGTGGTGTTATAATGAACTACATCAGGGCTTTTTATAGCCTGAGACTATGGGCCTCCTCTCACACCAAGCTTTGAAAAAGGCATGATTGATTGCAATAAAATGTACCTGTGACCCTTTAGACCTTTGACCTTCTAGCTTAAGATATGCAATTTTAGCCATGTATAATTTTTTTTCTGAAATATTCAACATAAATCTTTGAGTCTTTAAAACCGAAACATCTGTTGCTGTGATCATAGGTCTGACAGACTGCAGAGACATTCTAGTCTAGTTTGCATGGTGCCCCATTGAAGAGGGTCCCCTGCATGGGGTGATGAGTGGTGGGTGATGTTCACCAATCCATGGCTCCCCTCCTCCGCCTTCGTGACTCCACTCAAGAGCTAAACAAATATGTGGCTCCGGCCTGTCCTTGGTCAAGTGCAGAGGGGCCAGAAAGAGGGGAGGTGGAGAGAGGGGAGAGAGGGTGGCAGCACATCGTGAGACACAGTGGTCAAAGTGGTCCCAACCAAGGAGATGAAATGATTCTGCTGTTTGGAAACCAGCTCTGAGTTCACCTGCCTTGGTAAGAGAAGAAGCTGCATTCTGCCTTTTGATCAATTAGAGGTTAAGAGCTCTGTTAAAGGGCACGAATCAGGAGATTAGACGTGGAGGTGATTTACAGACGCATGTTAAGAAGAGTTATATAGAAAAGGTTAATCTTGATAATTGCAGCTGTCTTCTTCTTCTTCTAATCAGCTTTTTTTGCACAAATCATTTTGACAAAAACACTGAAATTGCTTTTTTCTGTTTTTTTGTCTTTTTGTAACCTGATTAGTAGTTGATTCTCCATGGGTCTTGGACCTGTTGCCAGACAAAATGATGACATGTAACTGTTATCAGGTTTCACAATGTAGATAATATTCAGTCCCAGTCTTGAGTTCTAGAAAAATGTAAGCATTTTACAGTTATTATATCGTTATAAGAGTAAAGCAGTCAATAAATGGGAGCTTTCACACTTAATGCAAAAGATAAACGTATTTCTGTCATCTTATCTTCCAACTTTTCCTCTGTTGCCATTCTTGGGAGAGCAGTTTTCCTCTAGGAGGCACTGTTGTCAACAGAAGGAACTCCTGTGTCAAGGAGAAAACGGTTTCCCAGGAGTTGAGTGTCCTGAGCAGAGAGGATGAAGTCCTAAATCAGTGCTCTGGGCAACTTCACGCTGCTGTGAGCTGGATAGGCTGATAATTAATGATGTGCCACACAGTCTCTGGGGTAAAGGGTGAGGTTAAAGTTGGGTGTTTTAGGAACAGTGAGTGAGAAAGTTGAAAACAAGCCTTGGATGACTTGATGAAGGTTAATCATTACTTCAATGACAGAGCAGTCTTCTTAAGTTAAACACAGTAAATTATACATTTTTAAAATTGTTTTGGTGCACAGACAGGGTGGAAATGATCCTTTAATCACTCAGGACTTCATCTTCCAAGAATAGTTGGTGATGATGATAAATTGCACCTTTTTTGTTCTTTGCAAATTAAGTGTTATTACCTCAAACATGCTGAAGGCTAAATCTAATTGCACCATTAAACGATGAGGCAAACTGTTGGCAAAACTTCAGTTGCAGTGTTTTAGAAAAGGTACCCAGAAGCTTCTGATTGGCTGGTTTGCTGCAGGCCAAAAAAATATATATGTATATATCACAGTAGTAAATATTAGGTGGACCACAGTGCTGGAGTGTGTCAGCCAGATTTTTATCCCCCCAGCCTCCCCCGGCTCTCATCCAGCAGAATAAATCAAATGTCACGGTGTTCATAACCATCTTCAAAGAGCTTGTGCAACGATACTCTGGAATCTCGCACTGTCAGATATTTTGTTTTCTATTTTTTATTTTATCCTTTGTAGTCTAAATTTCATGTTGTTGAAACCTTACAAATTAAGAATTTGTAAGAACCTGCAGATTTGCTGTTCGGTTTGCATTTGACAGTGTTGCACCAGGGACACTGAACCTGTGGAGAACAGCTGTCAAGATAAATGGTTGAACTAGATAAACACATTCCTAAAATAGAGGCACAGCAATGAAACACACCCTTCCAAAGTGTGGTCTCCTCCACAGGGTTTCTTCATAATGTTTGTTGTTTGCTCAATTTTGTGGAGACACGAGCAGAGTAGTCTGTTTTACAGCAACAGCATTCGCATTTTATTCTAATTATGCAGTCCTTGTACCTAAGATGAAGTTGCACAACTTAAATCATAAAATGTTCTGCAATGAAAATGAAAAAAAACAAACATCATGTCTGTTTCTTAAACACACACTTAAACCTGCCATGATCACCAACACTTATAAATGACCTGCTTTTGCATTTCCTCAGACAAGAATTTCATATTTTGAATTCCCACATTTGCAAAACATCTGACCTGCTGCTGAATTTTAAATGTACATTAAGCCATCGATTTAGACTCAGCTGGGTTTGGGTATCTCCATGTGTCTCCCAGATGGCCGGACCTGCTATTTTGTAATTTAACATCCTCGTTCCAGAAGTTTCTTTTTCTGCTCAGATACTCGGACTCTGATGTTCCTATCTTGAAATAACACAGATCCATTTTCTGGATACTCAGTGTACAAGTTTTCTGTAAGTGATATAATGAGGTAGAAATGGTCAGACAGAGGAATGGACATAATGATGGGGGTGTATGTATAATTTGTTTGACTTCCATAATTGAGCAAGCGCTAGTCATTCCCGGACGCTATGTTTATCTGCGTGCACAAGGTCTGCGGCTGCACCAGAGGAAGAATAGCAGGGAGTAGAAAGTGATTGCACCAGAAATAACTTGATGTGATTATACAGGAACACTGATTCGAGGTTGACTCATCCACACACTGTATGTACTAGTTTACTGCTCTTGTTTCTTAGTATACACTCTGGTTATACACTCTTTTGGTCAAGATTTGTATCAGGGTTTCACTTTTGGAGAGCTGTTGATTTATTAGTTAGTGCTTTATTGAGTGTTCTTGTGAGGTATCTGCACACTGAACCAGTTTGTAAAGGTTAGGCTTGTTTTCAACATTCGAACAAGATCTAAATTTTGGTGTGTGTCAGGTCTTACAGATAGATGTCTTGTGTTTTGGGACCAGTGCAACCCATTACTTATACACATTGCTGTTTTGATGCAGAGAAGAAGGGTTAGAGTAGAGTAGAATCTTGCCAGACAGTGATGATGGCATGTTTAGGAGGATGCAGATGTGCATGGAAGGGCTGAATGGACTTTTTATTTACATAATTATTACAACAAACATTTTGTGAAACTTTGTATAAACTTTCTTGGTCCCCAGAAGATGATGAGTTTGGTGATCCACTGACTTTTACTGTAATGGAACAATGAGGTTGATTTTAAATGCAATATCTCAACTGTTGGATGAACTGACACTAAATTTGGGTTGGATTTTTGTGTCCCCTCCGAGCATGAACCGCAAAAACATTGGTGAAACCCTTTTAACCTTTAACACCACCATTGGTTCAAAATTGTAATTTGTCCAATAAGTTGAGTTTATGACCAGACATCCAGATACACTGGATCTTAACTGTATTTTGTTCAGTGCCAATTAGTGAATGCTGGACATTGTAAACATTATACATGTAGCATTGTGATGTTAGTATTTACAACCTGTCAGAGCTGCTGGCATGGCTATAAATTTTAATATCAGTGCAGTAGAATGTCTACTCCATTCATTGTCTAAGTAAAATGTTTAGTTTTATCAAAGTGGAAGACAAAATCCCTTCGGCTGACTTGTCATTCCTGTAAGTTCTTCCCTCCTTGCTGGGATAATTGAAAGGCTTTAAGTTGGACACTCTAGAGTTGAACTCCTGCAGGCTCACGCAGGATATCAAAGGAGACGCGCCGTCGGACAGCACAAGCTGGGGTCAGTACGCTGCCAAATGGTAGTGAACGTCCCCGCTGAAGCATCCGGCCTCCTCTCCCGGCCTCCTCACCCTGCCCGAGTTGTCTCCACAGTCTGCACAGCAGCTTCTCCTGCAAAGCTTCAAAGGCATTTCCTAATGAGGCCCAGATGCAGAGCTGAGATGACAAGTAGCCACTGCTTGTTCTGCAATTATGCCAACACATATGTGTGTCTGTTCCTGCCAGCACAGAAACGTACAGCTTTCTGTCTTGTGACATGTAGCTTTTCTATTGCTACAGAGATGCCCCTGAAGAGGGCAACTGTGCACAATCATGCTGATTATCAACTGAAAGATAAAATACTCCACATGTTCCCACACACACTGTTTTTGATGCTCTGAATAAAAATATCCCAGTTTCTCTGGAGGCTTTTTTCCTCCATTAAAGCTGTGGCCTCAACTTTTATTAGGGGAAAAACAAGCCTGTTGAATATTCAGCACAGTGGGTTTGCAACCTTTACTGCCCTTCCTTGACTTTTCATGCTGTTTACTGTTGACACACAAGTTAAAAAAACCTGAGCTTTCTCAGTGGAAAATGTTAAGTGTCACACCACATCCCGTCAAGACTTGAATGTTTTCTCTTAAGATGGAAAACAAATGAGTCTAGGCACACTGCATTAAGATCTGTATGAGTGTTTTTGAAAATAACATTGTTAAATCTTTTAGTCAGTAATTGAATATTTATCTTATCCTGATTTGACTTTTAAGAAACATTATTCAGCTTTTGCAGCATCCAGATTTTCATTTTTTTTTTTCAAGCAGTATTTTACAAACAAGCGTCAACCTAAAACTCTTGAACTCACCTTGACTTCAGTGCTGCTGTAAAGTGGTGGTAATTTAGGTTTTTTTCTCAGAAACCCGTTACGCAGAATTATTGGTTTTCACTTGAGCAATCTACCTCTCCATCTTGCTGTTGTCACATGACCACTCTGTTCACAACCAGAGCACCAGAAGCTCAGAGCAAACCACAAACAAAATAAAAAACAGTTATGATGTCCCCGCTAACAAATCAAAGAACAGAGAAGCTCAGATAACAGCACACTAAGAGGGAGTCAGTCTTCTCTGCTCTAATTGCCACTATACTAAAAAAAACTGCATAAAAGTCAGTAAGATTTGTTACACATAATAATAATTAACGAAACCGGTTAGTTAGGATTCATGAAGTCTTTCAAAAATTACTTGACTGATTAATGGTTGTAAAAATAGTTGTCAGTTACTTTGTATCTGTTGACTGATTAGTTAACTTTGAACTTGTCAGATTAGCAATTCATGGGAACTAATTGGTGCAAAGAGATTTCTCCTCCCCTGTGATTCTGCAGGCACATTTGCACCATGAAAACAAAACAGCCTGGTATGTGATATATGTGACTGTTGGGTTATCTGTTAGTTTGCGTCTGTTTTTGTTTGTCTTGCCCGTTGAGTCTCTCATATCACAATAAATCATTTAGGCAGCTTGTCTTTTGAACACAGACACATGCCACCCCGCGAAGAGGAACCTGACATGAGTCACTGTCAACCAGTTGACATGCACCTGCAACTCGTGTCACACCTCTGCACTCTGAAAGCTATACGTGCCTCGTGTTTCACATTTATGTAACAGCCGAGCAGGAGCAAAACAAGTAGATCTGGTTTGTGTCAAATGATGTTGTAGCACTCTATTTTTTATTTTATTTTTTCATTTCGACAATGGTGTCACACTCTTGACTCCTTGGATCAGATCAGGCTCCTTGTAAATCTGTTTGTTCAGTTCAGTGAATCATGGTGAGTTTTGTTTATCTTGTCTTTGTTCAGACTAAATGCAAATATCAACCTGGGATCAATGTTTTAGGGAAGGGCTGATGTTTTGTTTTGGCCTGGGAATGCCTCGAAACCAGCTACTTTCTGAGCTGAAGGATGCCTTCGTCAAACTGCAAACCAGAATTCACTGCCACGATGCTAAAGCAGCAACTAAGTAGTAGAGCTGTTGAGTAATCTGATGCCACACTGACAAATACAAGGCACTGATTCTGCCAGCAGCTCGTCAGCCACTTTAGTCTGACTGTGATTTAGTCAAAGAATTAAGTCTAAAACTGTTTCTAACTTGAATAAGTAAACTGTACAAAGGATTAAATACCTCTTCAGAACCATGACTTTGACCATTAGTTTTAGCATAAGCAGTTCAATAAAATGTGAGCTGTCACCAAGGTCACTTGTTTCTGTACAATGTGGGAAATTGTAGCAAAGGATTTGAGTTACAAAAACAAAATCTGACACAACAACATCCAATTAAATGTATAATCCTAAAGCAGTCGCTTCTCCTGACACCCTTGATTAACACGCCTCTCGTGTTGAATGTTGTGATTATCTGTAGGAGTTGAATCAGTGATTATGGCTTGTTGTTGACTCTGTTGCCTTTTACCTTCAGCTGCTGTGCTGGTTAATAAGTAAACGTTCATGAAAAGGTTTTCCATTACGCTGTATTGTCTGCCTCATTAGCTGGTTTTCAACCGCAAGCTGAAGGTCGGCGCAGGCTGAAGAGTGACCGGAGGTTGTTAAGCACATTAGCTCGCCATGCGCTTCACCTGGAGGCCCAGCGGAGGGGTCGGTTCTACCCAAACAGCCTAAAGTCCTGTTTCCTCTTATAGGACACAGATCGTTTGGCTGTCATCTGAGGAAGTTGTCTAATCTTAGCTGTGAAACCTACCCCCCTCGCCCAGAGGACTGCTGGGTAGAAGCTCGTTGTCAAGCGCTTGTGGACTCAGTCGTGTTTGCTACCTGCAGCGTGCTGTGGGAGGAAGTTACAATGAGAGTCACAGGTAAGCTGCATGAGCTGATTGGTGAAACGGTAGATCTCAGTGTTGGTGATGACGGTTAAC
The DNA here is from genome assembly GCA_008933995.1 of Datnioides undecimradiatus. NCBI lineage: Eukaryota > Metazoa > Chordata > Actinopteri > Lobotiformes > Datnioididae > Datnioides > Datnioides undecimradiatus. The sequence goes on from WARS01000015.1 coordinate 13,621,243, forward strand.
ATGTAGCAACCACACAACTATCTGACCATGTAGTTGTTGGTTTGAGCCTGCTGTAGATGTGACTGTGCATCCTGCAGTGTTCCTCTGTTCAACCTCCCGCAGTAACACCTTGCTTTCACTCTTTAACCTCAAATGATCCCAAGGACACAAATGTTCAAAACCATGGTTTGTTGGGGTACATTCCTTAAACATCTGTTGGACAAAGGGTCCAAAATTGTAATGTGATAAGCCCAAATGCTGTTTTTAAACTCGGAGCTCATGTATGTGACATTGAACCAGCCAGTTTTACTGACTTATTATGCAACAGACAGAAAACTCATGTTTTCTTGAGCGTATTCATAGTAAGGCTCAGTTGTAAATTATAAGTTGAAGTGTCAGTTCCTCACTATGTTGATCATTAACTGAATGCCATGTTGTTGTTGTGTTACATCAAAGAGAGGAAAAGGTACAGACTAGGCTTTTCTTTCCTTTTTTCAAAATGTTTTTACAAAATACAATATTCACTTCTTTTGGAAACCATTTTCAAGGAGGATAGAGATGACCCTAAATATGGTATTATGGAAGCCATACAGACTTCCTGCACAAGTGATGCTGGTTCTTAGATTTGCTTATATCTGAGGTTTTACTGCTTCTTTCTTCAGGTTTGCATTCTTGCAGCTCATGGAACCGGACACTTGGGAGATGTTCGGTCAGTGTAGTACTCATTCTGTTTTTGATTGTAAAAGGTTGACAAGAAGAGTGTGTGTTGTGTTTTGGATTGAAGTTTGGTCTTGCAATTAATACATTAAAAGATTTAGAGCTACACTAATCACATCAACACACAACCAGCATGAAATATTTTCTTGAATTATGTTTGCAAGTGAACATGCGCTGAGGCATGTTTGTGTTTTTCAATATATTTTCCTTGGACCTTCTTGTTTTCTAAGTGCTGCTTAATTCAGATTTATGTCGTTTTTCTTTTTTGTAAACTGCAGAGACAGATTTTTGAGTGTAAAATGCATCTAGATAGGATCGATGCATATAGATACAGTGTAGCAGAACTGATAATGTATTAAGTGACTTCACATGCTGTAGGAGGAGGGGCCTCAGACTTTTTTTTTTTTAACGTGTCTGTGATGGCAGTCTATTTGGGTGTTGGACCAGTCCAGTGTGCTCTGTAATGGTCGGTTCATATCTCCCTCCACTCTGCATCAGATCTATAACAGGTCCCGAGGATGATGGCCGGTTAGGATTTAGACACATCAGCCTCATGACATAGCTGTGGAGCTTTATTTGGGTGCATACTGTAAACATGGTTCTACATGTGCTGCAGATGAGTGAAAGCGCGCCTGCAAAGTAACTGCAATGGGCTTTCAGTTCGTACAGGCAGAGATGTTGGTATGCTGTTTCTGCTGAGGTCAGCTACCCCTTTAATAACTGTTTCTATTATGACCCTTATGGGTATTGTCAATTATAATTTGACTTACTTTTGATTTTTGGTAATAGACTATTTGTATTAACTATATTCCCTAACGAGTTGAGAGTTGAGTGTGTGAGTCTTGCTTCTCTTAGATCATATTATTATATTTATTATATATATTATTATTTTTTATATATATTATATTTTGAAGATGTGACCTGGGGACACTTGTCCAGTACTGATTCCTACCCTGAAAACAAAACAAACAAAAAACTGTTTTAAAAGATTAAAAGTCACTGATCCCTGAAGTTTAAGTCATTAATTAGCTCATTAAATCAGAACACAGAATAAAAAATACCAAACAGCATCACGTTTACATGTTCTAAATTAATTAAAAAGCAATAAACACTTAAACTACAGTGCTTGATTTCATTGTGGAGGACACTGGAGACACTTAAGAACCATTTTAAAGACCACTAGGGGGCTTAAAGAGAGCCAGTGATCATCAGAGCAGAGGATCTGAGGTCAGTAATCTTTCTGGTAAATAAAGTCTGAGGTCACTGGGAGTCTAAAAAGAGCTTGGATCTATCTGAGCCAACCTTGCCAGCTTCTTAACTCCCCCAGATGCTCATTTAACAAACCAGCCCGCTCTGCAGCCCATGAAGTCGACTTCTAGCCCTCACGTTGGCTCCTTTTTATTAGAGGAGAATAGCTCTTTTGTTCCTGCTCATAAAGTATCCATTGATGATGACCAGGCCTGCACACACAGGACCTCTTATGTTCATAAATGTCAGATGCAAACACACCTGTGAAAAAAGCAGAGGTCAGCTCCGCTGATCGCATTAAGTGGGCTTCAGCTTTCACCAAAAAGGCCTTTGTGTAACATGAAAAACGTGTCAGAAGGAGGCTTTCTTGTGCTCCTTGGTTTAGACCATTTCTCATTTAATCTTTCTTTGTAAGCTGTGATTCCTTAAACCGCAGTGTACCGCAACAGGTAAATCTCCATATGGTTGCCATGCAGAGTTTAAGTGCAAATCAGTTGTGAAAGACATAAATCTATGATCTTTGATTGACAGGATTCAAGTTCGTCCTGTGACATTTCCCGTGTTTATGTTGTTAAATATGTTTGATATAAAGAGCTTTTTCTAATAGCTGCTTAACTGCATGCACTGGACTTTATGAATAACTTTATGTGAGTAACCATTTCCTTTTGTGTCTTGTCTCAGTTTGCAGGTTGCATGGTAATCTGGACTTGATGCATGGAAGTTGCATGAGCGCAGTAGGTCTTGTTGAGGGACTGAGAGCACACAGCTGCAGCCATGGCTCAAACCATGCACATGAATGGCAATGGCCCAGGTAACCATCCCTTTTCTTACATGTCTTTGAATTAATTGTGCATTTACTGGTGATGCTGTAGCATGGCCTATTTTTATCTTTTTGTGTGTGATTAACTTTCTTACATCCTCCTCTTTAGACAGAAACATCAATCATATTGAGGTGGGATGGTGGTAAAAGTTGGTCACGCCACTGTGACAAAAACTAGCTTTCTTACAAAGTTAATGATAACACACTTTTACATGTCAGATGATTCCTGGCTGCTTCATGAACAGTATGTTCTAATCCTTAACTAAAATAAACTGAGCTTGGTAAGGATACAATGGGGCTAAACGTAGATTAGGTGTCCAGTTTCATGCTTGTGTCAGGCCTGTATATTGGACTGCATGGCTCCTGCATCACATCTGTCTCTGTCTTAACACCAAGCTCAAGTGAAAGATATCCATGCTGTCATTAAGAATTTTAAAAAGTCATTTATTAGCTTTTTAGCCAGCAGCATTTTTATACACTGATATCTGAATTTATACCAGTAGATGATGTCATTCAAAATTCGGACATATGGCTTTGTAGCATCTTGCTACCATATGAAAAGCTATTGAGTGCTGAGATTTCCACTCTCCATATCAATTAAATACATTTTAAATGAATTAATACATTCATGTTAAAATATGATTTTGATGTATGAAATAAGCAAATCAATGTTAACTGTATGTTTACAATAGATAATTGTTTTTAAAAACAATTGCCTTGGATATTATTATTTTGTAAATCAAAAATAGGGCATGATATACCAGGCCTTCATCTTCAATCTGTTTAACAGACGTGAATTCAAAAGATTTAAAAAGTATTCAAAATGATCTCCAAGGCTCTTGTAAAGTTGTAAGTTGTTCTCTAGCACATCTCACATACTTGCAGGAATGTCAAACATTAGCTTATGTTGAACAAAAATCCCTTTTTGTAGAAACTCTTTTGCTCATCTGTCTGTTTTTGAAACACACTGCACTGCGTGCATTCTCACAGCGCACATGTAGGGAAGGTTTTCATGCTTCAGTGTGAAATGAACGCTGTCAGCCGAGGCGCAGCTCTGAACACACACCTGCAGACTGGCTCACATTCCTTGCCAGACTAACAGGAGAGAGTGAAGCGTCTTACTCCCAAATCCCTCCAGGAATGCACAGCACGCAGGACAGATGCTTTCAGGACACTTTCACGACGTCCTCAGCGTCAGTCTGCCACCACCATGTATACGACTCTGAGATATGATACCTCCTTTTAGTATGTAGATCTCCGGGATTCACTTCTAAGAATACGACCAAAAGAGGTGCTTTTTATTGCTCATTTTTATAGAATGCAAGAAATGGTGAGGAATGCTACGCTAACACTGCTAACCTCCTCCCCATGCAAACTGTAAAAATAGCTTCTCTGTGGTGTTGGCTGTTAACATACCAATGTGGTCACCTGCTGCACCAAAAGAATTTCAAGAAGACCGCGTAACTTAACCTTTTAGTGCTCCAGTGTAGAGACTCATGCTCAAAATTGGTAGTATTGTAATATTGGCTTTAAATAATGATGTTGGCAATTAGGTTCTTGGCCAATGAGATCCTAATTGGAGCTGAATATCATGAGGAGAAACTAATGTGGCCTGGATTTGTCCCATTGTAGACTCAGACTATTTACCTTGTTTATTACCTTTTACAGGATGACGCTTACTCCTCATTATACCTGCTTATAATGATTAAGAATCAGCCTGTAGAACATTTTGTACAGTGTCCTTTGCACTTAATTTTTGGAGGCGTCTGAGAAAACAGCACAAAAGATCTTTAGATTTTTCTGTTTCAAAGGGCTTTGCAGCGAGTTTCAGCTTTGTTTAGCTGCCTGTCAACATTTAACGTGAGTAAAAATGCATCAAACATTGTCAAACCAAGACGGTGTGGTTGGTAAGAAAACATTGCTGTAACATGTTTCACAAGCTCGACTGACTACCTTCAGTCAGGTGACCCTTGCCTCAGCTGTGGTGGTTCTCCATCTTTGGGCGCAATGGGCACTTCCTTAAAAGGAAAGAATACTGAAAAACTGAAATATTACATAAATGACTTGTATGGACAATCAGTTTTAATGACTGAAAGAAACACAGGACTCAAAATGATCTAATTTGAGTCTCAGCATCAAGTGCTTTATGTTGTGCTTCACGTTGTACTAACAAGACAGTTACAACTGATGTCCTGAAATCATCTGAAATCTGATTTATGTCTGATTTTTGTCTGCTGTCAGATCAGCACAGCATCAAAGCTATCTTCTCTTGTGTTGTCTAAAATAAAAACCCTGCAGAAGCCAAGTCACGGCTCACAGCAGACCACAACGTCTTTGGCCTTGCTGCCAGTCTGTTGTGGACAGAAAACCCAAACAGCAGCGGTCAGAGTTGGACCAATGGGTTGAGCCCCCCTGCAGCTCATTCAAACCCACTGAAGTGGTTTTGTTTCAGACCCAGCTGCCTGTTGAAATACCCCATGGTACTGCTTTCTTACTGTGACCCATTAGTCTCTTTCCTGTTGTGTTTTTGTGTGTTCATGCAAGTGCTGTAAGCTTATAATAACTCGTGCCAAATGGGCAGTGCGCTGTGTCTTAGTAAACTAAACAGGATAATTGTTTGTTTTATTCACTGGTCCTGAGGGGTCCAGACACTTAGTGTCTTTACACAACAGCGTTTGATGAATAGATGCAGAACCAGTTTGTTTAAGTGTGACTGTATCTCAGTGCACATTAATCTGTTCATTGTCTGTATTTGAAAGGTGCCTTCTGCAGACAGTAGGGCTGAACAGTGTATTATTTTAGCATCAACAACATGAACAATAACGTCAGTGCACTGAGTGAGGCAATGGCTGTAGTGAGATTGTGCACTACATGAACCATTTTTCTTTAATAAGTGATGCTACATGTGAGCAGCCCAGTGCATGTGATAAATAACCTAACGTTGATTTATAAATAACATTGTGCCGTTAGAACTGCCTGCACGATCATTGCCTGCGATACAAAAGACCACTGCCAGTCATTTTCAGTGATACTTGTGCTTAGTGCTAATAAGCAAATGTTAGCATGCTAACATGCTGAATTAAAATGCTGAATGCAGTTGCAGATGTGGTGCATTGTCACACTGTGAGCATGTTGATATGATGTCAGGATTTAACTCAAAGCACCACAGTGCTTATCACAGCCCCTCAGAGTAGCTAGCATAACTTAAGTGTCTCAGTCTTGTTGAGATGAAGAAGTGGAAACAGTTGCATTTGTCTCTGGAAGCATTATGAGCAAGTCCTTTTTCCCCCATAATGTTAAGTTTTTGCACCTGCAGTCTGTTTCATTATTCAGATTGTTTGACTTTAAAGTTATTTGGAGATTGTGAGTTTTTAAGATAAGTACACAGAAGCATTTAACACGTCTGTTGATGGCATTGCTCTGTGAACATCTTGAAGCTCTCAGCAAGGTTTCTTGTAAATTTTCTTCAAAGTTGCAAGTCACTGCATATTTTTCTTGATGCATTGAGTGTTGTTAGTTCTTCCTTCTTCTGCAGATGGTTGATTCTTGTTTCAACACTTATTGCACTCAGCTTGATAAGCTGAGTTTGAGGGACCAACTCACAGGAGAGCAAACAGGTGGTCAAGCCAACGGCAGGCACTTACTGGGTATTCACACCGTAGCTTGTCGTCAAGCATGTTCTTGTAAAAGGACTAAAAGATCCTACAAAACTAAATGCAATACATTTAGTGGGCAATATTCCTTTTTTCTCGTTGTGTGGATTTCCCATGCTGGGCATCTGTTCAGAAATAAACCAGTCAACACACTCAGTGTCTTTGACAGGTCTGACTGTTTTGCTTGACCATCTATGAGAAAAGGCCGAGACGGGCAAAGTTTTTCAAGCTGCCTCATTGTTTGCAGAGGAAGCCCAAACATTTCCTCCAGTCTGCATCATCATGTCCAGAGTTAAGTTGTTGAATTTGGCAGCAGAGTCTGGCATGGCCCCGTGACTTTCTCGAAGAACTAATAGATCACAGTCAGGGGGCTCGGCTGTTTCTCTGCTGCCTGGGTTCAATTTGAAAAGGACAGGAATGTGCAGCTTTAATGTGCTTATTGTTTTTTTGTTTTGTTTCCTGTTTTTTTTTTCCTTTCTTTTTTTGTGAACGGATGTATCTCGCTGTTCCTGGTGCTGAGCTGCTGCAGTATGAGGTGTTGATCAAACGTTGGCTCTACTTTTCATATGAGTAATTAGGCGTATCGAGCTCACAGGCACAGTCAGGAAATACCAGGCTCTCTCTGCTCGTGTGTCTGTGTGTGTGTATGTGTGTGTGTGTTTGTGTGGCCACCAGAGTCCCCTCCACCCATGCACTTGCATCATGCTTTGCTCTCCCTCAGTATAATGCTCTTGCTGTGTGCATGAGACCAGTACTGCTGTACAGTGTCTGTGTCTGAAGGGGTGGTGCTGTTGTGAGGAAATATCTGTTGATTCTCTGCTCATTTCACTTCCACACTTCAATATTTATTGTTGTTATGAACAATGGAAAATAAAGGGAAAACCAAAAAAATGTCTCAGTAAGGTGTTGTTCCACTTGTGGTGGAAAGTGCTGTTGAACACATCGATCCAACTTATAAAGCTAAGAAAAATGGCAAATAAATTGAACCAAAGAAGGCAAACATAATTAACCTTTCAATGAAATCTGGTGTTTGGTGAGGTCTAAACTTCTCCAACCAAATGTGTGACACTGGTCCAACATTATAAACTGTCCATAGTATGCACATAGAATATAATGTGGTCACTGTGTCTGATCATTTGTAGGTTTCATTATTTAGTGTTCACTGATTAATAAGCCATCATTAAGTGAGAAATTACATTCATGAAAATATACAAACAGAACAGCAAATTCAGACAAAGACATTGCTGTGTATCGGTTGGATAACAAACAACTGGCAGACAGATTTAGACCAGTAGTCTAATTTATTCTGTCTCTGAGGGCACGATGAATGTTAAAAGGCTTTTGTCAGCTCTAAATTTAACCTTTTACAGAGTCAGTGCAAAATAAGCCAGGCCCTGCCTGTATATTTTTCCCTCACAGATTAACATCAAGGCCCATGCTGGCCTTCAGTGCAATGTTTAAAGAGCAAATACAGAAAAAGAGAGTTCATGGGCTGGAAGTTACTGATTTCAGTTAGTGCAGCATTTTAAATGAATTAATAATAGTGCCAAAAAGCAAAACAGAATGTTTTTTTCAGCCTGTACAAGCCATGAGAAGCCCCAAAGCTTAGATGCTTTAAAGGGCATTTTATGCAGCACACGTGTCTGTTTGAACTGGAAATGGCTAAAACATATGCAAGCCACTGGTGTCAGATCAGTGTATGTTGGTGAGTTTGGCCCCAAAGTGAAGTGTGAATAATTCAACTGTGGCTTTGTTGGAGAGATTAATGTATTTCACTTAATTTAATGAAGAACTGTTTGCAGTGAGCACATGGTTTCTGTTTGAACTTCTGCAAATCATCTGCGAAAGACACAGAAGTAGCTCCTGGAAACACGAGAGTGAGAAGTTTGAACAGCAACATTTTTACAGATAATACAGAATCCGTCAATGATTCCGCCTAATCCGTCGATAATTAGGCTGAAATATTTTAATATCCCAGCTGAGAGAAGTAGAGCAGCAGTGTTCCAGTGTGCCAAGAGCTCAATGCTATTTTAAAGTTGTTGTCTTGGCACTTGCATAATGTTTAGTTCAGTTATAAAAAACTCAGTTAGTCAATTTCTTCAGCTCTTGTTGCCCAAAAAAGGAAATTATTCATATAGATTAAAAACTCAGTGTACAAAAATTGCATCCTGGATACTGCATAAGCTGTTATGGTGCTTGTTATATCACTATTACTAAAAGATATTTTACAGCAATAAATACACAGTATCAGTAATCATGCTAATTAATTTTATATACAACACTCAGCATCCGTCAGATTGGGCTCACATTATGCGGTTTGATCAGTCTGCCTGTCGTCACACAAAACAGATTTTTAGGTGAGACAGGGAAAGTCATGCTATGCAAGTTACCTGAACGGATTTATGAGGGAAACTTTGGAGTTCAGCACCCTTCCCCAGCTAAATAGTAACAGTGTTTAGTCCTGTTGAGCTCATTTTGCTTGGGAGCGTTTCAGTGTATTGCTTCATCTACGAAAAATGTGCCACTTGCAGGTTGTGCAGCAGGGGTGACTGTAGGAGAGGACTGGGAAATGTTAAAAATATTATATCTCATCTGTTTCAACAACCATAAAAAGCAGCAGATCTTTAGTGTCCTGCCTCACACTGCTGTCTCTCTAACTGTTGTGTAATCCCTGTCAAATTGACAATGTAACAGCTGGTGATAACTGGAGCAGACTCCAGGGCTCTCAGTGTCACTGTTGGCTCCCTGTCACTGGAGCGTGACCCCTTCAGTTGTCCTGTGTTGATGAGGTCATCGCTCAGCTGTTCAGGGTCTCTGCAGTACCAGAGGGTTGCCTGTCACTCCTCTGTGTGTGTGCGTGTGTGAGTGTGTGTGAGAGCGAGACATGGTTGGTCAGCGCTCAGTAACTCGTGCCAGGGAGATGCGTCAAAAACAGACAGCACAAGACCGTGACTGTGCAGCCTCACAGAGATTATTAATACCAGGCAAAAAAAACAGGATGTGCTTATTTCAGGGCAGTGCAGGGGAAAACATGACCTGAAGTGCACTTTAATTTTAATAGTTCATTAGTAGTTATCATTTGCTCCCAATTTTGCAACATATAAAGAAGGTAAACATTAACAAAAAATTCAATTAAATCTTGTGTTTGGTGACATCTAAACTTCTCCAGACAAATGTTTGACGCCGGTCTAAAGTACTTTATAAACTGTCCGTAGTTTTATGTATAAGTATGTACATAGAATATAATGTGGTCACTGTGTCTGGGCTGTTGGATCATTTGTAGGTTTTGCTATCTAGTGTTCATCTAGTGTAGTCCAAAAATATAGAGGGTGGTGAAACAGTTGAGCTGGCTAACAGAAAATGGTCATGGTCAGCTGTTTTCATAGGCAATCAATTATTTTTTAAACATCTGTACGTCTGGGTTTTCAGTAGCTTTTCAGCTGCTGGTGGGACAAAATTTGTTGAATGATAAGCTAGTTGCAGCCTTCCTTGAAATAAAAATGATTGATGAAAAATGAAAGATTTCCTCTGGAAAAATAAAGGTCAGCTCTATCAAAAGTTTAATTCAGGCATGAATTCACTGCAATATGTAGCTGTGAAAGCTGGCAGTTGACTTGTAAACAACAGTCTATTTCTTGAAATCCTGTGTTATACTTTAGTTTATACTGGTTCTACTAGTTTATACTGTACAGCAGTTAAGCTATTAGTATCCACAACAAGCTGTTATTGTCATGAGTTCACCTCCCCTCCGATGAATAACAGGACTCTTATTTGGGTAGGGAAGGTCTAGCCTCAGAGCCTCACAGGATTGGACGAGGCAGCTGTCCAATAGTGTGCCAGAGCAATGCTGTGCTTAGTTTACACCAATAGTGGAACTTTTTTTCCCCTTATAGAGAGAGGATTGAGAAAGAGTGTACAGAGTGAGAAGAAACAGAAGTTCTGTAGCTCAAACAGTCTGATTTCAGTGAAGTTGTATCCTGTCCTGTAAAACAACCAGCACTGAGAAGTGAAGAAGAGAAAATAAAGGCTGCTGTTGGTCTGAGGTGAGTGAAGCTTGAACAGCAAGGCGGTGAAGTTTTAGCAGCAGGCTAAGCCTTGTAGTTCCCTCCTCTGTTTTAGCTGAATGGAAAGGATTGACGGGAGAAGTTGCTGGAGCTGGGTGGACTGGAAAGGAAGAGCATGGCTGTTTATTTCAAGCCTGTGTTTGCTTTAGTCTGTGAGAGTTCCAGGCATACCATGAACAAGACGCTGTATTTAGCCAACACAGTGTGACTGTAGTGGGGTCTCTTAATGGCCTGGAAAGCTGACTGGCTCTATATACTCAGATCTCTCTGACAGGGTAAATTTTTTAGCAGGATGTGTGGAGTTTGGACCTTGATTTAAGCAGCTTTGACCAATCTGTACAAGATGTATTCACTTAAGAAATTCATAAATTCAATGGAGCTTGTGGGGTTTTTTTTATTAGTTTTCAATCTGTGTGCTTAAAATTTAAAACCTTCATTCATTTAATACGTTCATTTGTGTCTGTAAAAGTTCAAATCTTGATATGACCGATGGATTTTGGACCAGAAAATATTGACATTGTCCGTTTTTCTGTCTCACTGACCCTTTGGGCTCTTCACTTATCTGAGCTTTGTAAACAGCAGCCTGTTTATCTGTCACAAGTTTCGCACTTCCACATTTAAATTACACAAGGATAGCCAACATTTGTTTTTATTTTGATTTTTACTGTCCCACTTGTTATTTAGTGTTACCTTTGCATCACTGGATCTCACATGACTAAAACCAGCCCTTGCCAAAATGATTAGCACTCATGCTTTTCTAGCAGAGAGGTGAGAAACTTGAGACATGCTTGTACTTGCGCGCTGAAATTATGGTGATTGTCAGTGGCTGAGGAAACACAGAGCACTTTACCTGACGATCTGTCTCAGGGGCTTCAAACAAATCACTTTCTGCAATAAATAAATTATTAATTTTCAGTTATTCTATACAAGTTACCTTTTATGTCATGTTTGCACACATGCAGTGATTAAAAATGATCAAGCAGCACAATTTTTGGTCTTTACAACAACACAAAAATCAGAACTCCTAACTCTGAAAATGTTCTTGTGGTCTCTGTTTCAGAAAAAGGACAAAGATGCCCAAGCACAGAAGATGAGAAGGACTCTGAGGCCCCCTACTATGTTGAAACACCATATGGTTATCAGCTAGACCTGGACTTCCTCAAATATGTCGATGACATTGAGAGGGGCAACACCATCAAGAAGCTGAGTATCCAGAGGAAGCCCAAAGTGGCCAAACCCTTGTCGGTGCCTCGGGGCAGCACTGGCGGGGTTAGCGCTCAGGCTGAATGGACCTCCACCGACTCCCTGTCCTCCTCCAACAGCGACGACAAACAGTCCCCAGTTTTCTTCAATTCCAGGCCCCAGGTCACAGCACCGCTAACCCCTACCCTCTCTAGAGCAACCTGTGAAGTCCCCCCACAACAATCCTACTTGAGTATCACAGAGCAGAAACAGCTCCTGCCACCTCCTTCACCTAGGTTTGCCCCGCGTCATAACCCCCAAGTGGAGAGGACCCTCATGGAGACACGTCTTCGACTCGAACAAGAGCGTCTGCTCATGCAGCCACACAATGAGCCTCCAATGCCCCGTCGCCGTCTTGCCAGCTTTGGCGGCATGGGATCCAGCAGCTCATTGTCGTCTTACTCAGGCTCCATGCCCCCAAGCCAGATCTCTCCCAGTGCACATCAGCCTCTTATAATCAATGGTCATTTACCCAATGGAGAGTATAACCCCTACTACCCCCCATCCATGGGCAGTTCCATCCGCCACAGCCCCATGAGCTCTGGCATGGCTACACCTGTGACAAATGTAAGCCCATTACACCTTCAGCAAATTCGCGAGCAGATGGTTGTTGCTCTCAAGAAGCTGAAAGAGCTAGAGGAGCAGGTGAAAACCATTCCTATCTTACAGGTTAAGATTGCTGTTCTTCAGGAAGAAAAAAGACAATTGGCTGCTCAGTCCAAAAATCAAGGTCCTGGTGGCTTCCGCAAGCGCTCCTACAGTGTAGGCAGTGCTGACCAAATGGAGAACCCAGGCCCCATCCAAAAAGAAACAGAGCTGCACATAATGGAGCCTGAAGCCCAGGAACAGAGCGCTCAGCGGCTGGAGGAGTTCAGACGTCTGGCTGCCGAGGTCCAAGCTCTTGAAAAGACAACGCAGGACAATAATTTAAATGAAATTCAGCCTCAAAATCTTGCACAAAACCAGGCCCACCAAAAGTCCATTGGCATAGTTACGGATGAAAACATGAACAACCTTCCTGTGCCTCAGAGAAATATCACAAATAAACATTGTTTCCGGGATGCAGGAGTATCGACAGAGCAGCAGGAAATGCGCAGTGCTGCAGTTGGCGTGACTGAGGCCATGCTGGGCATGACCAGTGAAGCTGAAAGAGAGATTGAGCTCCAGCAGCAGACCATTGAAGCTCTGAAAGAGAAGATCTACCGCTTGGAGGTGCAGCTGAAAGAAACTACTCATGAAATAGAAATGGGAAAGCTAAAACTGGAGCTCCAAGCGGCTGGTGGGTCAAACAAGAAAAAAGCGGACAAAGGTTTGATGGCCAGGCCTGAAATGTACAATGCCTGTGTGGAAGCCAAAGTCCAGATGCGCAGCCAGGGAGCAGGTGATCATCTTGAATTCAGCCATGCAAGCACAACTAAAACTGTACAAAGCCACAGTATAGGAGTTTTATGTCAACCCACTGTGCAGAGTGTAGCCACAGGCCCAGAGGTCCCTATGGACCGGTGGGTAGTGCATGAGCGTGTGGAGGTAAATGACCAGTGCGTAGGGAGACAGGTGGAGACTTGTCACCAGCAGGTAGGCATTGAGCTAAATGTTTGTGAGGTGGGAGTTAACACAGAGGAATCAGTAGACAGCTTGGCTCTCTGCAAACCCATGACAGAGTTGACCAAAGAGTCCAGATCAGTTGGCTGTGGAGACTGCTCAGTGGACGTGGTCGTTAGTGCTATCAAGATGCTTGTGACGCAAGGAACTGACCCAGATTTTGTCCACAAAGTGGACTGTGGCGTCATGGCTGCTCCTGAGTCAGTGACTCAGCAGACCAATACCGAGATAGAGGTTGAGTGCAAATCCACCAACACAAAAACTGCTGTCCTGATTGACTCTTTCACCAACATGGCATTGGTCACGTGTGATAAGCACACCAACACGGCTGTGACTGAAACAAGGTCAGTCGCTGCTGGGGAGGGACTTGTCAAAGACGTTCACTCAACAGCAAAGATGCGTTCAATTGCTGTTGGAACCACCACAGATGAGGAGTCATTCCTTGGCAAATCCAGCTCTACTAAAACCAAAGAATGTGGGGTGGGACCAGTTAGCATCCATGAGAACTTCTTGGTTGGCTTAAAGACCAGGAACATAGCATGCGGCCCCTCTCAGCCAACTGAATCTGTCACAAGCAGCAGCAAACAACAGACTGTAAAGGTTGAGACAGAGGCCACACCACTGCAAGCTCAGGCCCAGGGAGGTGCTGGACTGGACCATTACATTGAAAGGGTGCAGAAGTTGCTGCAGGAGCAACAAATGCTGCTAGCGGAGAACTACAGCGAGCTTGCAGAAGCTTTTGGTCAGCCCCAGTCTCAGTTTGGATCCATCAACAGTCAGCTGGTCAGCACGCTTTCGTCCATCAACTCAGTCATGAAGTACGGAAGCGCAGAGGACATCCTCAAGCTGCAGTCAGACTCTGTGAACTTAAACAAAGGTGAGACTGGGCATAACATTGGTTCCACATGCTCACAAGTGTTGCAAAATTATAATTGGTTATTGGATTAAAGTCCATCAAAGCATTGTTTTAAGGACAGACAACAAAAAATGTAGACAGACACAAACAGATAGTGTGTCTTACTCAAGCAAAATAGCTGGCAAGCAGACAGTCCTATATTTAGTGCTGAAGGGGGTGTTGAAAAGATTTATTTTCTTTTTCCCGTTTCATTACACAATAGATGAAACATGTGTCTCTCATTACATTTGAACATTTTTAATGTAAACAGTAATCTAAAACACAAGAAGAATTATTCTGTTATAGTAATTACAAATCAAATGTTTTGTATGTTATATATTTCAGTTCTCACTGTCTTTGAGGCTGAAGGAGTTACCCTTTCTAAAAAAAAGCCTAATTACACTCTTACCAGTCTGAAGTGTCTCTTTAGAGTGTTAAGAGTTGCAGCACTTAAAGTTTCACTGTGGGGTCCCCTTGTTCTTTAACTGTATACGAAAAGGTATTTAAGAATTCAGTGTAAAGAGGATTTATTTATGTGCTTATTTAAAAAATAAAGTACGTATGTTTTGACATGAGGGATGTTAGGACACTGTGATTTTCCTTGAGTTGAGTAAATATAAATAGAAAGGATAAGAATTTTTTTTTTTTTTGCCCTAAAAACCTTTCTTTAACTTATCAGTCATTATATGAGATGTAAATTAAATTCATTGCAATTTAACTGAGCGGTTCAATAAAACTGCTGGAGTGAAAAAGTAAGATGTAGTTTGGGATTGCATGCCAGCACAGTTTCAGCTGCAGAAGATCTAGTCTGTAGTGGGGGGCGTCGTGGTCAGAGTGTTCACACACTGTTTAGAGAGAGTCCTGATAGGATCGGACAGGCCAAAGTTATCTCTGACCCTGAAAAATGCGGCGGGGGCTTTGGACATGAACCAACAATGAGCTCATTTCTTTTTGGGAACCAGTAGCGTCGCACCAATCGGCCACTTGTTGTTTTTGCGGGCCGCCCTGCCTTCACTAACACCTCTCTGTTGATGCTGATTCATGGCTCCTTCTGAGTTACATAACACGCATTCATGCTGGCTGGCACATGAACTTCAGGGTGATTGTCTGAGTTGTGTGCAAGCTTGTTTCTGGTCAGTTGGTGGCCTCTTTAGGAATGTCGAATCACTAACCAGACCTACTTCCTGTTCATGTAACTGATGTCGGTAAAATTACAGACCGACAACACAATAAGCTCAGTGGGAGCTATAAAAAAGTGTCTGCTAAGACCTTGACAGTGGTGGTTTAAGTTGGATTTCAGAGTTCAAGACTTTGCAATAAGATCAGAGAGAGTGTAAGCAGCTCTCTCCACATCAGTTCATTCTTTTTGCATTTTATTGTCGCTTTGTTGAGGCTGTTCAGTGTTAAGAAGCTGTAGATGTAATAGACATTAAGATGGAAACTTGTCTGGCTGCTCCACAGCATTGTGTGTGTAATGTTAAGGCCTGTCAAACTTGCTAACTTTTTCTATAGCTGCATTCTTTCTAGTCTATTTTTAGTCATTTACAAAGCATCATTTACAATAGTTAGCTGTCTTTATTTCCTCTGTTACTGGTGTGTTTAATTTCTGGTGCATTTAACATCCGCAACTAAAAGCAATTCTCATTGGCCACATGAATATATGACATCACCATCCTGTTCCTACCTGTGCTTAAAGAGAGTGGAGGAAATACAAATACAGAATAATAGAACAACTCAACCCTGTGCTTGAAGCAGGTATGTCTGATAAAGGCTGCCTCTAACCATTATGTTTGTGCACAGCACCTCTAGTGGGCAAACACTCTACATTGTTACTTTTAAAAGGGACATCAAACTTTTATAATTGAGCAGTCCTGCCCTACCTGTGAATTTGGACACTGACTTTGGTATTGCCTCTCCTGCTTTTTTAGAGAGCAGTCAGCAGCTCTGCAGTCAGCAGCTCTACAGCCAGCGCCCGCAGAAGGAGAAGACTTCATCAGGCCTGAGTCCTGCAGATAAACCTGTCAGCACACCTGCACAGCAGCAGCAGATCAGCGCAGCAGAGCAGAAGAGCCGTATGGACCTGCAGATGTCGACAGCGCTCCATGGCACGGCTGCTTTCTGTTGCCTGTTTTCAACTTTCAGCTTTTTGTTTTTGCGTGTTGTGTCCTCCATCCTCACAATCTGCCAGCCTGTACTGCAGTTATCTCTGCTTGTCTTTGGGGTGGAGTCAGCTTGGTGGGAGTTGAAGTCTGGTCCTCATCAATGAAGCACATGATCGGCTGAATGCAGATCAAATCACCACTTTTTGGCCATAAGAAACCACTCTAGGATAATTTCCCTGCTGTGTTATTGTGAAATTGCTTTGTCAGATCTCTAGCTCCAGTGTGCTGGTGCACATAGCCAAAAAATGAAAAACACTGACTAGAGGTGACAGTGTGTCGGTGTGTAGATCGAATGGAATTTTTTTTTTTTTTTTTTTCCCAAAAGGGGGCAGTGACAGTTTTCTGACCAGATCATGAGGTTATGGTTAGCTTGCTAAAAATTGTGCTCTCTAAATACAGAATTGAGAAATTTCTTCTGCGGTGAAGTGATAATATTACAGTTTAAAAACAAAAAATCCAGATATGCTGTGACACATACTTCACATTTAAACCCGGCAACAGGCAAAACATAAACCACAAACATCATCATCAGCCTGGATTCCTCCTAACAAGCTGCACTCGCTCCCACCTGTCAAAACATGGGAAACGTGCTGAATGACTCTGTAGCTACTGAGCCTGCACATGCTAATGTATACATATGCAATTGCATACATGTTTATACACGAACACACACGCACACTCTCAGCTGTCCCCTGGAGGCCCCTCCGTCAGGGCAAGTCTTGGCAGATGTGCTGAGTGTTCTGGCTCTTCGCTGGTATTTTGGTTTTAGAGGCCTGTATTTAAAATGACTGAGATACTTCAGGGTTTGGGGAAACTTCCAGCATCTCACTGACAGATTACATTGAAACGAGCACGAGACAGACACTTAATGGCTACTTTCTTCTCTGCCAAAGCTCATGATCATGTCAGAGAGCTTTAGTGGATCATTCAGCCATTATCAGCAGTGGTTAAATGTAACTTATTACACATACAGACATACATACCTACAGACAGACTAAAAAAAATCATGTCCCTTAAAATTTAATGTAACTTAATTCAGACACACTGACTAAAATGTTATCACATTGTCACTTTCATCTGCTACAGGGCAGCCAGGCAGCCAAAACACCTTGAAATCAATCATGAAGAAGAAAGATGGCCGACCTGAGTCCAATGGCACCAAGAAGAACCTGCAGTTTGTCGGGGTGAACGGAGGGTGAGATGGAAAATGAATTCCTCAGCTCTTCTGTTTGAACTTGTATTTAATCACCATCATGAATATTTAAGTAGATTATATTTAACTTTGCATTTTAAGATGCCCGTTGGATGTTTTTACTCTGGTGATTTTGTGTGGAATTGGTGTTTTCAAGCACCTCATGTGAGGTTAAAGGTGGTGGGGTTTTATATTTACAAGGCTGTTGTGTTGATGTTCTTCCCTCCTAAACGTGGTTGTTAACATCCATGTAAAGATATGGTTATACATGCTGTCTGTGTCCTTATCGCCCCCTTGTGGCCTCAGGTATGAGACTACGTCAAGTGACGACTCCAGCTCCGAGGACAGCAGCTCGTCTGGGTCGGAAGAAGAGGAAGAAGATGAGGAGAAGGAGTACGGAGGAAAGGAGGAATATAAGAAAGTGGAGGGAAAGAGCACCAGGGAGGAGTTCCAGCCTGAGGGAGCCGAGGATGTGCATAAGAAGGACGAGGAAGAAAGTTCAGAGAAGCAGGAGATGAGAGAGAGGTGGGCTAACGAAATGACTTTTCAGTTGACTGTTTTCACTGTTCTCATGTAAGACTGTGAATAACTGGTTCAAATGACAAACAAGATCCATTTTAAAGTAACATTACATTCTTTGTTTTGCTTGGGTTTCTAAGAATTGCATACATGAGTTTTACTGTATAACATAAGCATGCACAGTGGAGGATGTGCGTTTAATGGAATAGAATAAAATTTAATTGTCCAGCCACAACAGTGAATTTGTCTTCAGTCTGACCTCAGACACAGTAGAAAAATAGCTGAATAATAATGATAAATAAACAGTTTATCCAGATGAGATCTGGACAGTTATAATATGGAGAAATAAGGAGAAATATACAGATTAGTTATTTGAATGTTACAATAATAATTTGATCATCTCTGATGCCTCTCCAAGGTATGAGCTAAGTGAGAAGATGACGGCTGCGTGTAACGTTCTCAAAACTCACCTCAATGATCCGAAGGCTGTGAGCAGTAAAGACGTGGTGAGCAGATGTTTGGGGTCTTTATCAGACTCAGTTGTGTTTAATCCAGTAATCTACTGTTTTATTCTGCATGAAGATGGGAAATTATTTCAACAGATATGCTTCAAATGCAAAAATGCTCTCTTTGAATTATGTTTAACCACTAAATAAACTCCCTCCTGCTTCCTCAGAGAGCCTGTCTGAACACGGTCCAGCACGAGTGGTTTCGTGTGTCCAGCCAGAAGTCAGCGCTGGCGGCCATGGTGGAGGACTACCTGGGGGCTTTCGGTGCCATCTCACCGACTGTGCTGCGCCACATCGTCAACATGGCCGACGGCAATGGCAACACGGCGCTGCACTACAGTGTGTCACACTCCAACTTCCAGGTGGTGAAGAAGCTGCTGGAAGCAGGTGAGTCAGCAGAAGTTGGACACCAGTTGGCATGAAAGCCTACTCTAAAAAAGTCAATTGTTGAAAGGAATCCCTGTTGTCTGATGTTTCTGAAATGTTTCACAGCTCTCCTGATCGATCAGAACCCTGTGATTATGTTTGTTTTGCTTAAAATGCAGCCATGGTTTTCTTTTCCTCCCCACGCTGCCTCATCAGACCAGCAGAAGCTTTTGTATTCCTGAGCTCTGCACAGAGCTCAGCACTCAGCTCCTGCTCCTCCTGCTTCATTTCATCCTTATCTTCCTCTTTAAGATATCAGGTTACTGCAGAAAAGGGGTGGTGTCTCAGTTACTTAAAGGCATGTAACTACACTGATTTCCTCTTCTTCTTCCTCTTCTTCTCTGTGTTTGGCAGTGCCTCACTGATCCTGAGCGATCCATTACAGATTGTCCCAATTTACTGTGAGAGTAGCATGCATGCTGCCACAATCAGTACAACATAGTCTTTATATTAGGAAATGTTACCGCTGTTAATGATAAAACTAAGATGTTAAGATCAAAAAGACATTTCTCACAGAATGTCTGACGTGTCTAATGGCCCTCTGGTTAATGTGCATACAATGTGACCACAGTGACCCTGGTTTAAAGTCTCTATATAGCTCTCTTTCAAAAAAAAACAAATCTTAAAGATAATAGCGTTTTGGTTTTGTTTTATCTGTCTCAGAACAGTCGATATTTGACAGCCTCTGAGTAGCCCAACTGATTGTGAATAAAAAGTAAAACTATGACAGTAAAACAAAAGCCCTTTCAAAGACACTTTGTGGCTCTTTCCTGCCAATAGATCCCACTAAATCTTACGCACTGGTCCTTTAATGACATCCTCCTGAGTATCCTTACAAACGTTTACTACAGAAACATCAGTGTAGTACTTCAACATGTTATTTTTTAATCGTGTTATTTTTTAATCTAAGTAAAAAGGCTCTGAATACTTCTCCCACCACTGCCATGCAGTGATCTCTCTGAAGGCTCAATAGACTGTGATGAGGTCCCGGCCACTCGCAGCTCTAAAAGCCTTTTGTTTCCTCAGCCTTTTGTGTCCTTGTGCTCTCTGACAGCACATCCCACCCCCCTGTCCCCATTGTAGCCTTTGTCCTCACACCGTCCCAGTTCCTTAGACCTCTCCTCCCCTCAGTGGCAGGGGCAGCCACCCTCATACCCGCCTCGCTCCCATGCAAGCTCTGATGTCTTGTCTCCTTGAAAGGCTTCAGGCTTGAAAGGGCTACGTGCAGAAAGTGTAAAAGGATGAGTTCTTTAAGGTCCGGACAATGAATCATGGTCCCAGACTTCTGTCAGGGAGGAGAAGTGACACAAGTCCTTGTACATTACTGTGTTGCTGACTGACAGGCAGCGACAGTGACAAGTCAATCACAGTCAGTCATCGATAACAGGACCACCCACACTGAGAAAGTGTTACCCTCCACCATGACTGCAGAGCTTTAATCTTGGAGTGTGTGTGTGTGTGTGTGTGTGTTTCAGATGTGTGTAATGTGAACCAGCAGAACAAAGCTGGATACACACCCATCATGCTGGCCGCGCTGGCCGCTGTGGAGACACCCAAGGACATGCGTATCGTTGAGGAGCTCTTCAGCAAGGGTGACGTGAACGCTCGAGCCAGCCAGGTCAGTGACTGGAGGTCAGAGGTCAGGGGGCAGTGGCAGGGCACCAACAGGCACCACACACAGTTTAGGTTTCAACGAGCAGGGAATCAAAGGCCGTGGTGACAAATGAAGCACCGGCTCTTTGTTTGCAAGTAAGCCGGTTAAAGGTAACAAGAAACAAGAATTAAGACCACACTGATGCACCAAAATTATGAAAGATTAAAACAGCCTTAAATGACACGCACAAAAACAGTTTAAGCACAATCTCTATTGAAAGTCTTAACTGAAAACAGATTTTATGATCGCTGGTGCTTTTACTCTGTAGTAGGGACAGCTGTCCTTTGGTGACACCAAGTGGTAAACAAAGGTATTTATTCTGATTTTTGAAAGTTAAACAGACTTTGGGTAACATTGTTATAATGGATAGAGGTGTTCACTTGTTCACAGTTAAAATAGGAGAAAATAGGACTTGTTTTTTTTTTTTTTTTTAAATCTGTATATGAGGTTT
Organism: Datnioides undecimradiatus; assembly: GCA_008933995.1. Lineage (NCBI taxonomy): Eukaryota > Metazoa > Chordata > Actinopteri > Lobotiformes > Datnioididae > Datnioides > Datnioides undecimradiatus. The sequence goes on from WARS01000015.1 coordinate 13,642,376, forward strand.
GGGCGTGTATGAAGGGCAAAAGGCAGAATTTTACGTTTTAAACTTTGTGCGTGACTCTGCTGAATGCTGAAGCCATAATTAGTGATTTGGTCTCGGTGACGTATGTTTCAGCAGCAGCTAATGATTGTTTATTGATTTAATTCCATGGAGCAAAACAATAATAATAATATTCATCTCAATAATCCTGATTCCAACCAATGACGTGTATTCTGCCCATAGGTACATTTCCACCGCCCCTCACACTAGTAAAGCACTTCAAATTACTGTTTTTTATCCATGTAGTAACCATATTGTTTAATAGTATTTTACTATATTGAGATTGAAGAGTGAGTAATAGTTTGCATTGATAACTTGTCTAACTCAGCCGTAATCTCAGCCACAAACCAGTAACTTTAAAGGTTTCTCCATGCTGTCGTCCTTGTTTCAGGCTGGTCAGACGGGGCTCATGCTGGCGGTCAGTCACGGCAGGATGGACATGGTTCGGGCCCTGCTGGCTCACGGGGCCGACGTCAACATCCAGGACGACGAGGGCTCCACTGCGCTGATGTGCGCCAGTGAACATGGACATGTTGAGATAGTTAAACTGCTGCTGGCTCAGCCCGGCTGTGATGCCACGCTGAGTGACAGTGTGAGTAACGCATGAAGGGGCACAAAGTAGTTATGTTTTATTACAACTAAACTTTATTATAATTGTTGAAAAAATGTCTAGTAAGGGCATAATTGACTTTTGATATGCAGTATATGCTTTATTTTTATTGAACATGTTTTTTTGTAGTCTGTCTAATTGATGTTTTATTGTTTGTCTCTGCTTCTTCTTTCTGACTCTGTCCTTGTTGTTTTCTTCCCTCAGGATGAGAGTAATGCTCTGTCCATCGCTCTGGAAGCAGGACACAAGGACATTGCAGTGTTGCTTTATGCACACGTGAACTTCTCCAAAGCCCAGTCACCTGTACGTCCACATCACTTCCTCCTTTAAACCACTGTGTTTTCTGTTAGGTCTGTCATGCTGTAATATCACAGTAATGCTTCATACTCGTGTCTACGTATGTTTGTATTTTAGGGGACCCCTCGACTCGGCAGAAAGACGTCACCTAGTCCCACTCGGAGGGGTATGTTTGATTAGAGGCCCTGCCTCTCCCCAAAAACCCTGCGCTGCTATTGGTTCACGCTGAGCGATGCCTTACCCACAGCTGGATGAGGGACTGAATCCCAAGCACCAACCAACCAATCAACCAATGAGATTTCTGGGAATGCTTTTTATTTATGTGCACACTTGTTTCCATGACGAGCCCAAAGTGCCCTTTGAACATGAATGTAAACAGCTGGTGCCTCGAGTCCCATCACATTCTGGCTGCAACGTCTCAAATATTCAGCAAACCAACATACCGACACAAATTCAACTACTAAATGCCATTTTTCTTCCTTATCATTCTTTTTGTTTTCCTCTTTTTATCAATTTGAAAACCTTTTTTTTAATTTCTAAAGCTCAATGTTGATCATTCAAGAGCACCAAAACATCTTTTGTGATTTTTTTTTTTTAACATTTTTTTTGAATGCATCAGAGTAGACAGATGGAAAATAATCCACCCGCATGTTAGAGGAAATATTTCCTGTATATATTGCTCACCTCGACATCTCGCTCTCACACATGTGCGCCCAGCTCTACAGTACATGTACAACTCATGTGGATGAATGCATCAAGGAATAGACGTGACCTAGACTGGAGAAATTGTACTTTTATACAAATCCTTTGTATCTATTTAAAAAGAAGAATCACAGTATTTTGAATATTTCCTATTACTACTTAACAACCCATGAAGTTATATATTTATCAAAGTATAGTTTTTAATGCAGATATATGTATTTCATTGTACATATGGTCAACTTTAGAGTTTAGTTATTCCACTTTTTTGTCTTTGTGTTTCTTTCTGTCTCTCATGTGTAATATAAGGCGTCTGTCCTCCTCTAGTATTCATCAAGGTACTGACTTTCATCCTCAAATGAGAATTGAAGTGCCTGAGACTTTGCCATTTAACAATAAACATCAATTAAAGAATGCAGAGCAGTGTCTCCACTTCACTAAAGACCCATAAAGCTTAGGAAAGTAAATATGTTTCTCTCACTGCAGCCTGATTTAGGTTGTATCTTCTAAGTTCTCATTCTGTGCTGGGACTACTAGTGTCTCAGTGGCTCTCTGTGCCAGTTAAGCAGAGTAAAAGAGACTATTAAATATAGTTTCTTCACTCCAAAAATATTTATTCCAAGACAAAATGTGAATGTTCAACATCTAGCAACATGTCCGTTACAAAAACAAAAACATGGTTGACACGAAAACCCAGCAATGTAAAAAAGTCGCCACATTATTTGTCTAATAAATGAAAAGTTTAAGGAGTAAAGGGCTTAAAGGACGGTGCACTGTACAGTTTTTACTTCTACATCCTTCCTCCTCCTGTAAATGTTTTTAAGCTTAGCAGATTTAAAACTGAGTTGATTCACTCACACTCTTTGACACTGTTATTACTTCATTCTTACTATAACTGTGGCCTGAGCACTGAACAGTGTGAGGGACTGTTCAACGCTGCTTACATGTAAATTTGTAACTTTAAGCCATCTCTGGCACAAAATAAATATGATAAAGCCTATAGGCCTAAATGTTAAGTTATCAGCCAACATATGAACAGACTGGATCATCTCTCTTCTCTATATGAAGGGATTTCTACAACCTTAACTGTTACTGTTACTTGGGTTTGATGAAAGAATTTCGGGAAGTGAATAATCCAACCACTGAATCAGCTGTGGTGATGGAGCTGACTGTTTTCTGACCAGACGGCTTCCTGAGGGATGGAAAAGAACAAGAGAAGTAAAATAAGTCAGTAGAGTTATATAGGGTTATATTATATATACAGTCCATTTCCAACAAACCCTCAAAAATGGGACAATTTGAGTGAGGGATGAACATTGTATTTTCTTGTTGCTGACCAATTGTAAACTGAAAACTTCTCTTATTTAAATGAAAGTGACAGTTTTGGGTACACTGTATGTACACTGCTTGCAAAAGGAATCCTAAATCTAACATCAGGGTGGACTGAGCCTGTTAATAGTTCACTTTATGATTTTCTGTTTAAGATAAGAGGTTTTAGTGAGGGGAAACTGAACCAGGGCCTAAACACACAACACTGCCCCCTGCAGACTCAGGAGGGGAATTTTAAGGTCACATACACACCTGTGCAAAGGCACCTGGATGCTGCTGGACCCAGCTCCTGTCTTGGAGAGTGTGTGTTTGTGTTTCAGTGTGGGATGGGGAACAAGTCCCAGGTCGCCCCGCATATAGTGGGCCTGTTCAAACTGGAAACTCAAATCCGAATTCAGGGTGTCTGCTCTGTAAAGAAACAGAAAACAGGATGATGGTGACGCATTTATTTCTTGCTGATTCTGACATTCTCTTATCTCTTTGATGTTTATTCCTGTAGCAGTTGTAGGTGATGGGAATTATTTTCTCACAATGTCGTGCATAACGCAGATCCAAGAGCCACTCACTGAGTGAGAGGTTATTATGCACAACAGACATCCAGCGAGTGACTTTATTACCTGGCCACTGCAGGCTGAGGGATCTTCTGTTTATTTAGTTGGTCGTTGAGTGTGGGCTGGTCCAAGAACATCAGCACCTTCTGCATCAACTGCTGCCACTGAGGGACAGAGTCCTGCTTTGAGCCCTGCTCTGTGGCTGCCTCCTGCGTGAAACAGAACCAGCATCTGGTTTACAAGAAAACATTTCTAGAAGACGACTTTTAGGGAAGGTCAGCCAGATCTTTATTATGTTCAGTCTTAATTAGTCCTAGTTAGCTAATTAGGATAACTGTTGATTTTCCCCATTTTTACATAACAGTCAGCTAGCAATGTCCAGAAAACTACATTTTTGTTTGCTGAAGGCAACACAAAATAATCTATAGGGGTTAAATTTGGTTAATGTGTCCTAGTATGAGATACAGTTCTACCAGTCTGCAGTGACAGCTGTTTAAGGTCAGGAGGGCTTGTTTTGCTTTACCATCAGTGCTTGTCTGAGGGTGATGGCTGCATCCTGCAGGTTGCTCTTCATCCTGCCCCTCCTCCTCCTCTCTTCCTGAAGCTCCGCCTCCAACCGACTCACCTCCGCTCTGGTGACACTGCACTGCTCAGACAATGAGGCCTGGACCTGTCTGACAAGAGAACACTGACGCTGAGGCTGCAGTCACCATGAAGAGGTACAGATCAGTGTGTTGTGGTTCAAATCCAGATGCAGGTTTCACATCATTTCCCTACAGGCGTCTTTAAAATGTTATTTAATCTTTATTTATAATATGGCTTTGATAATCTGTTCTCACATATGTATTGCTATATGGCTTGTTATCAGGTATTTGTGTCTCAAATTCACATCGTGTCTTTTTTCTCAACATTTTGATGTTTCCTAGAAGAAAAGGATTTCTATTCTTTAAGAACAGAAGAAGTTTTTGTCAAGAGGCTTTCATTCAGCTTTTTGTTATTTATACTGCTTCTCATCATCTTTTAAGACAACAATAATAAAACAGTGTTTCTTAGAGTACTGTCAGGGTACCCAAGGGTACCTCAAAAACTGTCACTTAAACTATCATCTCTCCCACTTTTTAAACACTTTTTTCTTCACCCAGGCTTAGCGTTCAAAAGAAAATAACACTAAATAATGGTTTGGTTGTGTTTCAGTGTCACCTGCTGGATATTTTAATCATCTACACTTGATTGAGACCATTAACATGTGTTGCTTCATTTGTGTGTTTTGTGTTTCAGTGTTCCTGGACATTCTTGTCTTTTGGTTGTTGTTAATCGATATTTAGCAACATAATTATGTGTTTTGTTCAAATCCACTTGACAGATTATGTTGGTCAGATTGTGCAGATTCTGTTTTAATACGTAACTTATTGAGACATTTATTATCTAGTTTCTTTTAATACTGAAATGAATGTGAACTTGGATAAAATACAAGTTAGTGGTATGGGCAGCAGAGACAGAGTCAGCTCTAACCTTAGTGCCTCCAACTCAGCCAGGAGTCCTTTGTGTTCTGTCTGAAGCTGCTTGACTTCTTGCCGACGTTCTTTCAGCTCCGCCTGTACCTGCTGACACTTTTCTGTGAGCTGCTCCACCAGCTGATGGGTAGAAGAAGTTTGATTTATTTTGGTTAATTGGTTATTAAAAACAAATTGGTTAATTGTATATTAAAAACAAATTCATCCCCAAGAAAAATATTGAGAGGAGAATTTAAAGGTTGCAGCTTCCAGCGCTGTATACTTGCTACTAGACTCCCACACTAACAAATCTCAATAGGCAGATAATATATAGAAAATAAGTATTGTTGATCAACCAGGACCTACAACTTGATATTAAACCATTCATTTATGCATACATACATTTCTCAAATCTACACTATAAGTATAGATACTTAAGTCAAAGCCAAGGAATCACCATAACTGGGGACCATAGATATCAGCAGCAAAATGCAGACAAACTGGGCCATTAGGTTTCAGGCTTGTCACCTGTAGTATTTATTACAAATGACGGGCTATAACCTTACACTGGGCCCAAGCAATGAAAAGCTAGGTTTGTGTTTATCTGAGAAAAACTTAATTATACAGGAAGTCTTCCTCTTACCTTCTTGCGGATGCAGCTCTGACGAGTTGTCTCACTGAGTGTTTGCTCCAGTACGTCCACATCCACACTGAGTTGACTCTTACGGTGCCGCAGGGCAGAGTTCTCCCCCCTCAGGACCTGCGCCTGCTCTGACAGCTGACTGATCCGAGCCTTAACCTCCATGTTCTCCTGAAGGGCCAACCTGGTTGTCTCTGTGACCTTCTGGTCCACCAGGTGCTGCAATTCAGCTGCCATGGATGCCATGTGACTCTCCATCTCTTTTTCCAACCTTTTGTCAGGGGATTGGGGAGAGGAGAGTGGGAGAGGTGAACCTTGCTACAAAAGCAAACTAGCTTTATTAGCATTACAGGTTTGTGAGGACATTTATTTATCTTATGGAGTTTATTTTTTTAATTTCGCTTAGTTTTTTCAGTTCAAATAAAAAAAAAAAAAGCTGCTCTTCCTGTCATTTAAAATGTATTTTTCATAGCCAGGACAGCCCGTAATCGTGGGCTACAATTGCAGATGCAACACCGTCAGTAAATCAGCAGTTTGAACCTCTTCTTTTCCAGCAGTGCTTTCATCTCCAGGCTGTGGACGTCAGATTTGTGTTCCTCCTTTTGACCGGCTAACTGCTTCTCCAGAGACTCCATGTTGGACATCAGCTGCTCCCTCTGTTTCTCAAACTCCTCCAGACCAGCAAGCCTCGCCACTTGGACGAGCAGAGAGAGGAGAGGAAAAGAGAGAAGAGAAATAAATCTTACTGGCTCCACTGATTGAGGTTTAACCCAACTAGTAAGTTCATTTATGTATTTGATTTGTGTTCCATACAGTGAAGAGGCTGCTCAACTAATCCAGCCATCTTGTTTGTTGCCATGGTGAGTAACTGTACTGTAGTTATAATGTGTTGATTTTACAGGTCCAATGAGATAGAAAACACTTAATATTAATCTAATATTTAACTGGACTATGTTGAGTTAACTAGAGATACATTGTTGCCATATTTACGTACCATCATTGTCAATGTATAAAAGTTCTACATATTCAGTAAAATGCAATCACAGAAGTGATTGCACAGAAGTGTGCAGAAGAACTCTTGGATAATTAATTTCCTACAGTGTGGAAAATTTCTGTTTCTATAAATTCTATGCTGTGTGAAAAACATTTTTCCTTTGACACTCTTATTTTCTCAATTAAATCATTATTTACGATTATGTCTTTCATAGTTTTATGTAGCAAGATGTGTCAACACAGCAAAGTGACCATCTATAAGCACTGAAACCTTCAACATGCCACAGCAAGAGCTGAACTCAACCCTGGTCTCGTTATGTCTCACCAAGTGTTGTGTTTTCTGTGGTGAGTTCCTCTATCCGGTCTTGAAGCTCTTGCCTCAGCTGACTGTGCTGCAGCTTCAGGGCGTCTCTATCCTTCTCAGCATCCTGCCGCTGACTCTCCAATCGCTCTGTCAGCTCGTTCACCTCGTCCTCCTTCTCCAGCAGGGAGCGTTTCAGGTACTCAACAATGTCTTTCTTCTCCTTCTCCAGTGCACTGTTCTGAGAGTTCAAGTCCTTCTTCTCTTTCTCTAGTTGATCACATTTCAGCTGATATCTGGCGGAGGAATAGGGTCATATAGGTTACATTTAAAAACTTACTCAAGTAAAAGTATGTTAGAACTATACGCTAAATGTACTTAAAAGTAAAAGTACTCATGATAAAAAAAAAAAAAACAAGGCCTGTCCCTGAACAGAGTCGCGCTTTCTGTTGTGTAAAAGAGCCCCACCTCTCCAACTGCTCGTTCAAATATCCTATTTGAATCAGGTAAATTTCCTTCTCTCTCTCGTCAGAAGCGGTTTTATCTGCAGGAGACGCGGAAGCCTCATTTTTTCGTGTTTTCTTGTCTTCGCCTTGTTTCTCGCCGCTTTTCTTATCCTTCTTTTTGGGCATGGTTTCAGAGTAAGCTGTCCCTAAGTTTAGTCAAGCTGAGGGCCAGCGGAATGGGCAAACTAAACTAAGTTGTTGCTAGGCGATGCTGCCATGGCAGCGTGCCATACGTCGACAGCCATTGGTTCGGCTTGGAATGCGCCCGCCTGCTTCAGGGACTCCTCGAAAAGTTTCTGCTTCACTCACATGATTAAAACTGCAGGAGGACACACATTGTAATGCAGAACGGGTATCCGTACTATTATACGTCTTCTAACAAATATGCATTGATGCCATCGTGTTTAATCAATGGTTCATCGATATTTTAAACCATATTTTTTAAACATTATTCATGTGCACTGATTAATTTAATCTTTAATGAAGCCCATTTTTAGTTTATAAAGCTGTGCACAAACCAGGCTCATTTGTATCCTAATTTCTTGGTTGTCTGTGTTGAAAGAGGACACAAAAAAAGAAATATATTGAATTTCTGCTTATTTTATTTTATTTTCAAAACAGGCAAACAACCACCTCCTCAAGTCTTTCTGTCATTTTATAATATTAGAAAAGTAAAATTTGTTTGTCACAATTAGAATATGTCATTTCATTTTCATTAGACTCATTAGTTTACAGTTCTTTTTTTTGTAAGATATACAATTGACCCAGTGGTGTGGCCATGACCTCTTGCCCCCATCTGATGATTTCCAACTCAGTGGCTCCTTTGAGTGGTGTGAGACAGTATTGCAGGAAAAATTGCCTGGTTACATATTACAGTATACTGTGCATACAGGAAAAATGAGACAACTTTTTCTTGCTTATCCATTTCTAAAAGTTTCAGTTTCTTCGTTCAGAATTTTTTTTTGTGTCATTGAATGTCAGCTGTTCCTGAAAGAGTAGCTTCATCCCTTCACTGATACACTGGCTTGACTGCTGTTTCACTGTTTTACTCTAAGGCCTGTTACTGACCCAGAGAGCCATTACTAACAGAATGGTTAAATGTGTTAATCACAGATTTACTACTACCTTATAGTCTATCATTATTACCTTATGCTATAAAGGCAATCAAACTCTTAAACTGCTCTCAGTTACCTACAGGACTAGGATGTCAGCCAGTGAAGTGTAGCAGTTATTTATCTTCAGCGCTGTGTAAATGCCTGCTTTTTAATTGGTAACTTTTCATTCCCCCTCAATTTGTGGTGGGATTTTAATTGGGTGTCTTTGGTGTGTTTCACTTCACCTCACTCCCTGCGTATAAATCCACTTGGCTGACTGACTGACCAGTGTGGAGGTTAATTCACTTTCTGCTCAGTCAAGCCTAGTAAATTAATAAGAAAGTATTAACTCACCACGTACCCCTTGTGAATAAAAGAGCTACAGTAAATGTATTTTAGTGGGAGTCTGCTCAGCTATTACAGCATGACAACAAGCTCAGGGGGAATATTACAGTAATACCACTGGCTATTATAGAGTACAATAGACACGATACTGTTGCAGGGAGATACACTGATATCTAATTTGTTCATCAATACTCTGCATTATAATCTGTATCAATTACAGTCAATTACAGTGAAACAAACAAAATATTAATATTTGCTTGCCAAATTATTTTTTCAGTCAAGGGAATAAACTTCAGCTTCAGAAGATGTGCTTTAACTTTTGGTACTTAAGCTGTAAGCTTTTGATGATAATACTTTTTGACTTTTACTTGTAAGATACTACACTGTGGTATTGTTGTATTAAGCCGACAATTCCATGAAACAATGCCGTTTTAGGCATTATGTTTTTCTAATAATTTAAGTGGGAATCAGTGGGTGCAGCAGTCTGATGCCACTGCTCTGCCAACTCGCTCCCCCGCGTCCAGCTTGTTTCCTCCCACACGTCGCAGCAGCAGCAGCAGCAGCAGGGCGGGGAAGGACAGTGACCTTATACCCGCAGCCTCTACCCTGGCACCAGGACGGGCTATAACCAGCCGAGCCTACTGGCACTAACTCCATCACACTAACTCTCATCGTTGACGTCCAACAGTTTATCTCCAAGTAGCCATGAGCAAGGACAAGCAGAGCAAACAGGTGCCTGAGTCCACCGGACCTCTGTCCCCATCCAAGGGCCAGAAACCCCCCAGGATGCCCAAGTGCTCCCGCTGCAGGAACCACGGCTACGTGTCTCCTCTGAAGGGACACAAGCGCTTCTGCAACTGGAGGGACTGCCAGTGTCCCAAATGTAAACTGATAGCTGAGAGGCAGAGGGTCATGGCGGCGCAGGTAACCGTTACATTATCGGCTAGCGCGAATAGCTCCAGCTGCTAACATTGCTTTCAAACACAGAGCTTTGGTATGAAAATATATATATATATATTTTTGCTTTGTAAAATAACAAATACAGCATGTTATTGTTATTAAAATGTTTTAAATTATGATCATATAACTTTTAAACCAAGCACAAGGACAAATGTACTTTAATAGTTTTTTGTTGTTGTTGGGGTTTTTTTTTTTCCCCCAAATTTGCATTTGTGTATAAACAGCCAAAGCTAGCTAGCTTAGTTTCAACACAGCTAGCTTACAGATATTTATAAACTCATTTATAAGCTTGTTGCTTTAGGCTAACAGTATTTTAACCAGTAGGCTACATTAAATTAAGTTACAATAGCTTCTTTTCCCACACTTTGTAACTTCGTAGCGTCAAGTAACATTAGGAGGTTGTAAAACATTTTGGGGTCGGCTAATCCATGCAGGCTGGTTTCGTCTGCAGTGAGCTCATTCAGCGGATGGCCAGTCTGACTACGGACACTAAAGAGTTGGCTTATTAAGAAGTTGCACTATGGCATCAAGCAAACACTCCAATACATAGATAGATACAGCTGCCAGTTAGATTGGAAAAAGTAATTCTTTTTTACTGATGTAAAATTTGACAGCAGCTAAGTCATATCGTTCACAAAAACTAGCAAACAAACAAAAAGTGAGCTAAACCAGGATCAACCTAGGGCTGTATTACTGGGATTATTATCGTTGTTAATTGTTATTATCATTTTATCTTGAAAAGTTTGGAAAAATACTTTTCAAGAGTTTTCAAGAGTCTAGTTTTACATAGTCAGCATGTATTGCACAACTGATAGTCCAAAATTCAGTTTCATTTAATTTGCATCAATATGAATCGCTCGAAAGCAGTAAATATTTAAATTTAAGAAGCTGACATCTAAAAATGTGTACAGTGTTTGCTTAAAAAGCAACTCAAACAACTAATTGATGGTCACTGTATTTAAGACAGACCAGCCTGGACAGAAGATTGATTTTTAATTATTACTGTTAGTATTTTGTAGTTCTGACTTTGCATTATCAAGCAGATATTGAGTGTATTCTGTCTACTTATTAAATGATTTTCCTTTCCTCCCCTCAAGGTTGCCCTGAGACGGCAGCAGGCCCAGGAGGAGGAACTTGGGATTTGTAGTCCGGTGGCTCTGTCCGGCCCTGAGGTGATGGTGAAGAATGAAGCTGGAGCAGACTGCTTGTTCTCTGTGGAGGGACGAACTCCAACACCTACCAGTACATCCACCTCTCCTCTTGCTGTCACAGGTGAGAGTTTGCAAACGCTTATTCATTTACTGTCCTGCCACACCATCTCACCCCCTTCTCGACTGTCATCCTGCTAAAGTTGCCAACAGCTGATCATACAGCTGCACAGCTGAGTCATTGTATCCAAACCCTAAGTTGGCATAGCGATCTCCTCTTTTCTTCCTTCCTCCTCTCCATACTGCAGGCAGCACCCACCCAAGTGGTCTATCATCTGTGCGATTATTTCCTCATCAGCCTTATTACTAAAGTTTAACCCTTTAAGTATAGTAGCAAGTATGTTGTGATGGTGGCCACTTGATTTCTACAACATAATCATTTAGACACCAGTTGAATGATTCTGTTTATTTAGCCTGATCACTGACATTTGTACAAATAAAACTCTATATTATTGATGATTATTAGAGCAAGCAAACTAAATGTAAAAAGGCAGGGCTCATGGTAGACATATGGCGGTACTGTTACTCAGCAGTAAGGAAGGTAACTGTCACACACAGGTAAGCAGGGTGGACCAGGTGTCAGAGTTGCAAGCATATTAAATTGATTTGACACACTATACAGTCACAGTACAGTTTCATAATAACACGGTATATGGCAGTCTATCCATTGATTGCAGCAATAGCGGGTTTGCTTTGCTACTGAGTGGTGTTGAGGTGGTGGTGTAACATGAAAATTAAAGGTTTGGTCGCAGCAGCATGAAAGGGCATCCTTGATGTCTTTCTTGGCAGTGGTGTGGAGGCAGGCACAGATACCGTGTTCCTTGTCAGCCTGATAGTGAATATTCGGACAGGTCAAGGCTGCTCATGTCTTGCTCTGATTTGGCTTTGTTTTTCTGTGAGAATGAACTTTGAGTGTCTGGCTTGGAAACAGAGGCAGAAAGACTGAAGTGGAAAAAGGAGTCGAGCACTCAGTGATTCACAGATGACAAGAATTAGAACAGGGACAACAAACGTCATTATGTTTAGCTTCAGTAGTGCACAGTGTCTTCATTGTGTAAGACAGAAAGCTCAGGGTCTGCCTGAAAAGAATGTGGCCTTGTTGATAATAAAAGAACAACGGATAATGAGTAATGATGATTTGATGTTCACATTTGTCCTGAAAAAGGCAGAGTAAGAATGTGTTGTGTCAGGTCTGCAATTCTGATTTCCAGAATAACATACACCTGCAGATGGTGCTGTTGGTAGCAAATTGGGCCACTAGTGGAATGAAGAAATCTTGTAAAGTTCAACATGTTGTCATTTGCTATTAAATGATGGATCAAAGATCTGTAGCAAACCTGGTCTGTATAATTTAAATTGATCTACTTCTACTTAAGTTCTTTGTTCTTTCATATAAACAAATCAGCAATGATTCAGCTGGGAAAATAAAAACCTTAAAATAAAATAAGTCCACTTAAGCTCTGCCGTTGGATGCATAATTCATTAACATAGTTACAAATTGATTTATTAATACAACTAAAATACAGTTCAAACTAGTACATTAATACAATTCTCAGATCAAATTTTCCAGTGAAAATATGACATGAAAGTATTGAAATCCAGTCTCAGTCATTATACTTAAGGCAACCCTTAAGGCAATCTTATTGTTGTCCCCTCTGTGTTTGGGTGTTTGACCAGGGAGTCGCTCAGTGTCTTCCTCTAGTCCATCAGCAGCTACTCGGGCTCATACTGAGGGACCGTCTGACCTGCTGCTGGAAACCTCCTATTACAACTTCTACCAGCCCTCCCGCTACCCCACCTATTACGGCAACCTCTACAACTACCAACAATACCAGGTAATTAACAACCACTCTGCTGTTTAACAGCCAGACTCTTATTTGAAGCTGAAGTGTGAACAGTGTGCATGTGAAGACCCCCTTCTCATAACAGAATATCAGTGTTTGTCTCATCAGTCTGTTGATTACCCATCATGAGAGTTTTACTCACCTTAAGAGAAGGTTTCTGTGTTAGTGTTTTAAGCTACATTACAATTAATACCCTTGTTATATTGCATTATAGGCCAGTATTCTCCGTTAATGCATTTGTGTGTAACCTGCCAGGAAGGTTTTGACGGATATCATTTAAAAAGAAAATTTTGTTTTGTTTTTTTGCTATGTTGGAAAACCCTGAATGGTCTCAGCATTTTTACCATTATGAGACAATAAATCTCTTTAGAAAGTAGCATATAGTATTGCTTTAACCTAATGATGTATAGAGAGCAAATAAAGCCTAAACCTTTTGCCATCCTGTTTTTTATAGCTGTGTCATCATAATGAAAGAGTAGAGTTTGATTGGTATTTAATAAATCGACACTGGCACATGCACATTGCAAAAAAAGTTTTTTGTTTATGTTAGTCTGTTGTTTGCTGAAATACTCCTAGCAATAAAAAGGAGTGTGATAGGTAAGTAACTATGGTAACTTCAGTCCTGTGTCAGAGAAATGGTACAGTGCTCTGTGTTTAGACCAATTAGAGTCTCAAAAGGAACGATTCTTACACTAAAAGGTTTAGAATTCAGCCAGTCATAAGAGTCACATGCAAGGGTTTTTATTAAAGAGGGGAGAGGCTCTGTGTCAAAAGACACTGGTGGTGTGTGTACAAGTGTATGTGTTTATTTGTGTGTCATTGTGTGTATGTAGGAGGGGGATCTTTACATCTAAGCTGCTTCATGCCACAGAAACAAGAGTTAAGCTGCTTAGCTATGATTCTGCTCAGCATGTACAAGGCTTACTTTCTACTACCTCATCACATCACTGTCACAGTAATATGAAACCTTTGTCTGTCGGTGAGCTTAGCGTGGATGCACAGCTGGAAGTTATGACAGTGCTGTTTGGTGAACAGAGGAGTAGAGTAAGTGTTTCTAAATTGGTCCTGAAAAGTATTGTTTTGTTTTGGGGTGTTTGGGGGGTATTCATTCTTCATGTTTACAACAGAGGTCACAGGTTGTTTTTCTTTAATGTTAGAGAATCAGGATTGTTATCTGAAGAGAGCAATGTCCTGATCCTGGATTGAATATCTGTGGAGGTGTTCATGAGCAAGATGCTCAGGTGCACAAGGTTGTTGTTGTTGTACCTTTAAGCTCACCAGTGTAAAAATACCAAACATATTTTCAATCACCAGTTAATACAAATTCTTACTCTTACCAAGTTGATTTTAGTTGGGTGCATTTGTTGCATGTCACATCAAGACTAAACAGTTATTATTAGTTAACCTGTTTCTTTTTGAAGAATGTATTAATCACAAGTCATCATTGCAACCAAAAACGTAAACATTTGAGAAGAAAACCCATCCCCAATTCCCAGAATACAAAATATTTCTTGGAATATAAAATGCACTGTTGCCCATAAAGTTGGAATAAAATATTTTTTTACTCTTCTCATGAAATCATTGTGACAATGTAATGTATTCTTGATAGATAAAGTATATATCTTCTCAAATCTTATCATTGCACCTGGTTAAAAGTGATTACTGATGTGTATAATAGGAATAAAAAGAGGAACGTGTCTGAAAACAAAATTATTCCAACTTTATGGGCAACAGTGTATACGAACAGAGAAAATCAGCAACATAACAAAGCACACATTAGACACAATTAAACAATTGATTGATAATTAAAATAAATCAATTTTCTGTCATGGACTTTGAGCAGTGATAAAGGCATGTGGCCTAATATAGAGAATAACAGATGTTTACAACACAACTGTATAAAGACAAAAGTAATGTGATGGAAAGTTTATGATGTCCCATCTGGGCACTGAAACTTTAAATAGGAAAAAATTTTATTAAAGAAAAAAAAACCTTTGATGTGACAGTGATGTTACATGAGCCTCATGCTCCTGATGCATGTGTGAATAATCCTGATGACTTTAAAAAATCATTTTCTTTGAATTGGGTAGTGATTTATAGAAACTTTTATTTCTTTGTTTTCCCTAAAGATAAATGGCAGTGTCTGCTTTAATGTCGGTACTTACGCTATAACCTAGGACACGTCAGGGAGACAGTACCCAACATCCCACCCACACACACACACTTGGTCCCCTGTTCACCCATCTTAACATTCACACTGATTTATGCTAAAATGTATCTCTATTGTGTCGAATGAGATGAGCTTGTGTGTGAAGCAAATGAGATCTATAACTCTTTGGTGATCTCAGATGAGGTGGTTTGTTTTTTATGAAGAACATTTGTCCACCCCTACTCCCCCCCTGCTGTTCCCCCAATAGCAACATCTCGTTTTGGGGTCACTGCCTCCGCTAACCTGCCAGCACACAGCAGAGCCTGAATTGCAAAGGTTAATGGTATTGTCTGTCGGCAGAGGAACAAACCGCTATGCTTCAGTGCTTGAAGGAGAAAGTGAGCACATTAATGCTAATCAGTTAGCACTCTTTAGCATAATTTAGCCATCGTCCTTTGTGATTTATGATATTTTCAGTGAAGTTGTCAGGTTGAGAGGGCTACGTGCTACGGTTATTCAAATTCAGGGGCCACTTTTTTGAATGAAGAGCTGATTATTTGAAGATAAGTTTCAGTGGGGCAAATACACTGCTGCAGAATTTGCAACTAAAAATACATTTTCTAATTGCAAATAGTGAACAAATATTACTTTAGAGATAGAAAAAGCAACTTCCACTAGTTAAAAACAAACAAACAAACAAAAAAACCCAACTTTTTGTCCTTCTGTCTCCTTTACCTGTCCTAAACCTCCACAATTTAAGGGCTGTACTGTAATTCTCGCCTTCCAACAGAGGTGCTTATCCTTGAGTTACTCAGTTTTGATTTTGTCTCCATGTGTTTAGCGAAACACTTATGGCTGTGGTCTCTGCACCATCAAGAGAGCACTTATCACTCAAACACTGACATCTATTCTCTCTGACTCTGTATTCATTGAGTTAGTGTCTGGACATGTCCTCCATCTGTCTCTTGCCTTTGCTTTTAAAAAGTATATATTTTTATACATATATACATACATTTATCAGTATACGTGTGTGTGTCTGTGTATGTGTATATATGTTGTAAATGGTAGCTTTCACCTAATACATTTTTTGTTGTTTTGCTCAGTGCTCTGTAAGGCACTGTAATGTAATGACAATTGTTTCACCGACACCGACAACTTGAGTCAATGTTGTGTTTAGTTCGAGAGTGCCTCAATGTCTATTTATATTAACATTTTAAAGCTATATTTATCTGTTTTCATCTGTTGTGGTCTTATTCTAAAGCACATGAGGCCGCTTCATTTAGAACAGTACAGTATTTTCCCAATGTATTGCTGCCTTCATGCAATATGTGGGGTTTTTTTTTGCAATAAGTGCAGAGCATCTAGTTAAGTAGTTTGTTTTGCCTCAAGGCCAAATGTCATTCTCAACTGCAAAAGTGTAGTAAAATGTTCATTTCCTTTTAATCATCATAAATCAAGCTAATCGACTTATAGAGATTGTCACAATATAGTGATCTTTAGATAATGTTGCTACATCCAAACACACAAGGAAACACTGTGGTCTTTATCAGTGGCCATCTACCCTGTCCTCTCCTCTCCCATGCACTCAGTGGTGCTTGGCTGTCATGCAGGTGGATGATGATAATATAATGGTGGTGTAGAGCTTCCAGACAGGAGATGGTGCCAGATAAGAGGACAGAACTCTCTCAGGAAGGTGAAGAAGCCCCCCCAGGAGTTTGAAAGCTAGCTACTGAGCTGAGAGGAAATAATGTTGTATTGGAGGACTCTCCTCAAGGAAATTGCAGTACATATCTATCTTACTCATTACAACTTATTCTATAATGTAGTGCAAACAAGTTATTATTGTTACTTTAATGGTATCACTGATGTCATTTAGTTGTTGTTAATCTCATGCTGTGTCAGTTATAATGATACAACGCGCTTAAACTCTGTCCATTCACCTATGCCTGAAACATCAAGTGCCATGAAGATGCATTTTAAAAAGGGGCTCTGGAGATGCATGTTTATATGAAGTTATCATTAGGTTGTCCATGATTCTTCCAGTCAGTGTTGCCTGAGCAAATTACCTCTTTGAATTTATCTCAGTATAGAAACTAAAAAAACATTGCTGATATATTGTCAGATGGGCTGTTTCTGCTTGATGAGGTGAGTGTAGAAAGAGGTTGAACCCTAACTGTAGGGAAGAGCATAAATTACACTACACACACTTCAACACCTACTCTGTTGATACTAGGTGTGTAACATTACACAGAATCTATGGCTCAACATGGTTGTGGGGTCATTGTTCAGTATGATTTTGGAGCTGTGTGGAAAACTAACTTTCTCTTTATTTAGTTTGAGAAACACTAAACAGTAGCTCGTACAACCTCCTACACAGTGTCAGAATTTGGGCACTCAATGAATTGTATGACGTCAAGAGGTAATCTTAAAAAATAAAGCAGTCAAGAAAACTATATACACAAGAATCAACATTATAGTGAAGCTCAGTGTTTATGCTTAAGTGTCATAGTCTTTGATTCATACTGAGTATTGTAGCACATCTGAGGTGATGAACACTCCCTGTAAGCTGACTGTTGGTTCGACCTTTGGCTTCATGAGCACAAACACCCCAGGCTGTTTTAAACTACCTCTGGTAGTAGACACACTTCCAGAGATAATATTACCTGGCTCTACACCTTTTTTAATGTTGCTATAATTTACAGGACCCACCCAAATACAAGATAGGCTCTTCTAGCTTTGACGTCTCATTTACAGATCAGTCGTCCCTGTACTTCATGCTTCATTTCTGGGGCTGGTTGTGGCTAAGCAAGGTAGTTGAGACGTCCCATTCTCCAGCAACCTTTTCCCCCAAGCCAGATGAGAAATAAAATCTTTCCTTCCAGTTTGGTTTCTTTTTTTATATGAGCTACACAAGCCTCTTAGAAATAAAGCCATTTGGTGCATTATTCATCCCTCTGAATCCTGTGCTGAATGCTTCTGAACAAATGCATGTACAGTCACCCTCTGAATAGATGTAGACATGCCAAAGGACTGCTTAGCTGACCCTTATCAAAGTGTCATAGAACACGAAGTAGTTTTACAGTGAAAGTACATCTGTCACGTGTCATGACCCTGGATTGACTTGTTAGGTAACTCATACTACAAATGTACAGGTTTTTCTTTCATTGATGTATGCAAACAACTTGTAATGAAACTAGGTAAAACAATATTTACTGACAGACTTAAAACCTGCTTATATGTCATCATTTTAAGCAAGTTACTGTGACTGGAGCCTCATGACCATTGGATGTAAACCCTCTCCATGGACATGCCAAAACGTGCCTTTTGTGAGCAACTTTCAATAAGACAGTTTTGTTCGGTGCTGTATGTGTCCTGCAAACTGTAAGCTCAGTACATTTTCAAGACTCCAGTCCAATCTCTGTTGTATTTTTCATGGCCTAATACAAGAGCTGAGTGTAGCTTAAATAACAGTTTATAAAGCTGTCGGAGAATTGATGGTGTGGACAATACGGGTGACATATTACAGGCTGACAGAAATCAAATTCCATAAAAGTGAAATTGAAAACCCTCAGTGAGGTGGCCTTGCTGCTGAGTAGACAGCTCGTTTTAAAGTTTTCAGAGGGCTGGAGAAAACCAGCGCTGCGTGTTGCAGCCCATTTTTAGAACGGGCCTTAGACCCGACAATTTAAACACTACTAATTCTCTGACATAAATTACATTATCTCTCTGTTTCCTCCTGTCAGATTAGGTTGCTCAAGTGATGCCTGTGAATGCCTGATAGCTTATTTGAAAGATTTTACGCTTAGACATATGTGAAAGGGGCCATTGAACAGTGGTACCTATACTGTATTTGAAAATTTCAAATGTAGAAAAGGAAACTTCATAAAAAAGGCATTAAATTAAAAAAAATACAATCAGTGTATTTGTTTAGCTGTTGTTGTTATTATGCATGGAAACTGTGTAACTAACAAGGGTAATATCATACTGTCAAGGTAAACAAAGGTTTGTCCATCTACACCAATCTATCCAGACTCCTGTGAGGCAGTCTGCACACGTGGTTTGGTTATAAAAAGAACATAATAGTAAATAAGCAGCATTTCAAGTCAGAGACCCACTGCAGGAGCTCTGACTTGGATTATTTTGTAAGTGGTTATGCCTGAATAAAATGTACTGTTGCCTTCTTTGCAGCATTTGTAACTCATCTTCAGCCGCCCACCTTCTTCTCTCTCACTGCTGCTGTGATTCATTTTGTGTGTCCTTGTGACCACAGGCATCACGCCACACCCCCTTAACACATGACTTTAAGCAACCAGATGCATTTTGGTACAAACTCAAATTGTGACAAGCGCACACTGTCAGAGTATGAAATATTTTATTTTAGAAGTTAAGTTTTAGAGCTTGAGTAATTAGTCGATTGATGGAATATTAATTTGAAAGAAATTTTATGATGAAAATAATAACAGCCTTATTCTAGTTGGAACCTTAAAATATCTCAGTATTTGGCGGATGTGACATCACTTTGTGAACCTCAGATCTCCTGGAATCTGATGCCAAGGATATTGTTTGTGAAATGCAGCATATTAGGACAATCCTCTCTCCGCAGTTGTAAAATTGCTTGTTTTTTGTGTTTGTCTTGTATGAAGCAGATGCCCCATGGTGATGGTTGCCTGTCGAGCCACAACATGTCCTCTCAGTACCGCATGCATTCCTACTACCCAGCAGCCACCTACCTGACTCAGGGCCTGGGCTCTACCACCTGTGTGCCGCCACTCTTTAACCTGGAGGACAACAACAACTGCTCTGAGACCGTGGCAGCCTGTGAGTGACACACAAAAACACTCTCAAACACACACACTTCTCAGGCCCCATAAAGTTTTATCCAGACTTTATCAACAGTGTGGTTAAGTACATTCAAGGGAGGATTGCACTCAAGTCAAGAGTGCCATAAAATTTATAAGATGAAATTAGTCTAAAGTAAAGCTTTTTAACTTTTACTTTACTTCAAAAGCAGAACTGTGTGTCTAGGACTGCATCTATTTCCAAAGTGATCATTCACATGAATAAATCAAAGGAAGATGGATTGTTTGTCCGTTCTTACCTTATTGTCACCTTTTCTGTTTTAAAGATGACGGAAAGTTAAGTAAAACAACGCTTAGCTAATCAGCAATAAATCACACACATATTGGCTGTAATTCACAGCCACCACAGAGAAATTAATCAGTTTAAAACAACCACACACCTATCAAAGACCTGACAGTGTAGATCTGTTTCTTTTTGTTGTGTTTAAGATGAAGTAGGTCTGATCTCAGTATTCTGGCACTCTATGCCACCAATGTTAGATTACAATCTCAGATGAGCATGGCTGTTGACGGTGCAGGCCTGGATTTTCTCTGTGTCTCAGTATCTGTGGATGTGGGTAAATCAGATTGTGTGCATTGCTTAATATGTGCAGTTAAGTATTTGTGGAACTTTGCATGGAATGCACGTAAGTGCACAATGAGAGTGAAATAACATAAATGGTCCAGCACAAAGCAATGTGAGAGAGAGCTGTTTTGGTGCACTTCAAGAAATATAAATAAGTTTGCAACCACAAATCTGTGAGATCCATTTCCCTTTCAATTATCATTCATAGACGTGTTTTTAAGTATTTTGCAAGCACGAATCACTGATTGGTGGTCCTTTATCCCAAATAAATGACAATCACAAATTGCAGAAAAATGCCTATAGGTATAGATGGATCTCACATTTCTTTATGGACTAAAACTTGCTAAATGTGTCAATAGAGAAGTAGAGGAAATTAACTAACGTTACAAATTGCAGCCTGAATGTGGCAGGTTTGATGAAACAGCCCCCATTAATCTTAGTGTTAGTCAGTGTTGACTAAGTTTAAAAGGTCTGAAGGTGGCACTCTTTTCTTTATTTGTGCAGCCATTGTTGAGTTTACTGCTTACATTAACACAACAATTATAAGCTGTAATTCTTTGACTATGTTGGATTTTTAATGGATATTCTGAGTAAATCTCTTTTGTAACTCATCACATGTATGGCTCTGGGTATTTTCTGATGGTACTCCATTCCTCAGGTGGCCTAATTTTGTAGTCTTGTAATAGGCTGATTTGTCAGCATCTATGTGCAGATAAATATGAAAATATAAAAGACTACTTGGACCACTGCTCACATACCAGAAAGTTGTGTATGTATTTAACTGCTGTAGATGAGTGTAACAGCACCAGCATCATATTTCTTTTATGGGAATCTTTCATTTTGTCAAATATGGCTCTATTTTTTTATAATTAACCACCTATGTCTGTCTGGTGTTACCTTGGTTTGTGTTGAATAGGGTGAAGTTGATAGAAGGCAGGAACTGCTAGTTATTACATGTCTCCTTGTGTTTCCTTTGGAAGGACCAAAGAGGCTTAGTAATTATTATCTTTTCTGATGGTGGTGAAACTTAAATCCGTGCTGTATTTATCCTCAAAATACAGCAGATTGTTAAGCTGTCTTACCACCCAGCATTATACAACAGTGGTACTGGTATTAGTAGTTGTTCATATAGGACACACAGGAAGAGCGTCATTACTACAACATCAACATCCTTCTTCTACTGAAATACGGTGCTGATACCACCAGCATCTTAAACCTAAAGACCCCCGCATCTTCCCTCGTACCTGTATTTGTTTATGACTTTCACCTGTCCGTTTCCTGTGAGGGTCCCATGTCGGCCTCCAGCTGTGAATTGCCATGCTCCATTACAAGATAACAACGCTCTTAGCGGGTGGTCCCATATTTGGTATCAAGTCAGACTCCAACACCAGAGAAACAAACGGCCTAAATCAGCTGTTTCCAGTGACCCTCCTAAATAGAAGAAATATCTTGTTGTAGGTTGCAGGTTCCCTTCTTGATTTTTTTAAAAATTTCAATAAATGTACCAAATATTCTTGCTTGTTTGTTTAAAAATTTATGCAAATTAGCCACCAGAAAAATAAACTCTATTTAGTACAATCAAAGCCTCAAAACCACCTTAGCTAAATTAAGTATTTATTAATTAAGTATAGATTACAATAAAATAGTGATGCTATCCGAGTTAATACTGATAAACAAAACCCATTAATCTGTATACCGCTCGTGAGTGCCTGACAGATCAAGTTAGAACCAGTCTTTGGCTTTTAACGTTCCCTTAACATTGTACATGACAGCACAGTAAATCATTTTGAGAATCTAAAATGTAAAAAGTCTCTGTAACAAATTAACTCATACATTATTTAATAGTAGTAAATATAAATAATAATTGAGCCCATGTTGGGCAAGCGCCAGCTACCACATCTCGCTCTGCATGCATCGGAATATTTTTGAGGCATTGAGCTGTAAATCTGTCCCGTGTGTCGTTAGAAAAAGGCAAAGATTCAAAAATCTTTGCTGCTGTGGAAATAATCTTTCTCTTTGCTGTTCTTGCGGCTCTGTGCCTGGAACAGGACGTAGGGTCTGCTAAAGGATGACATTCCTGTAAGACAATTTGTTTTCAGTACCTTTTGTCTAAACATTTGGTGCCTACTTGGTACAACCACTGCCAAATGCAGTGTGTGGGTGTGTGTCGTATCTAAAGAGAAAGCCTCCACCGACTAAAGATGAATGTCGTTAGTGCAGAGGAGGCTTTTTTGTCAGAGCCTCTGTGAGAAACATTTTGACGCTGGTTGCTCCCCTTGTCTGAACCATTGTGTGTGTGCAAGTCCTGCACTGTGTCCTTGATATTGTTCCAAGGCTAATTCATATCTTATCAGCTCAGCATAAATCACTTTGCACAGTTATGCATGTTGTTCCAGTGGGCATCACATAATGAACTTTTTACCTTGCGTAATGCGGCTGCAAAATTGTTTCTCTGTTTCTGTCTCAATAGGCACTGTGGCTTTCCCTGTTGTTTTATGTAGCCTATCTGAGTGTATTTCATATTGCTTGAGCTGCTTTTATCCAGTATAGGATAGGGATTTGTTTTCAAGCGGAGCTGAAATGGTGAGTTTTGTAATTAAGTGAATATTAATGCAACAGTTAAGTAATCTCTCTGTCAGCATATTTATTTTTACACAAATTTTCAGTCTAACTTCTCAAATGTGATTTTAACAAAATTATCATAAACCCACCACAAACCACCAATCACTATTATTTGCTTGATTCTGCATTTAGTGTTCCCAGAACCCACAGTGATGTCTTCAAATTACTTGTTTTGTCTGACTGACAGTCCAGTAGTCAATAAATACACCATTCACAATGAAAGATAACTGAGGAAATCTGCAAATATTCACCATTAGAGAGACTAGAACCATTAAAAAACCTTCTGTCTTGACTTTTTTTCCTTCAAAAAAAAAAAAGACTTGGACAAATCTATTATCAAAAGTTGATGATTATTTAAAAAATTTTCCATTGATTAATTTATGAAAGGACCAGTCGTTACAGTTCTGATTTGGTTTGCTGGTTGAATAAAACAAGCAATTTGAACATGTCACCTCTGACAAACTGTGGTTGAAACTGTCACAGTGTCTCACTACAGTCTGCCTTTTTCCAGGAAATTACAATAATCAATTAGT
This sequence comes from Datnioides undecimradiatus, assembly GCA_008933995.1. NCBI lineage: Eukaryota > Metazoa > Chordata > Actinopteri > Lobotiformes > Datnioididae > Datnioides > Datnioides undecimradiatus. The sequence goes on from WARS01000015.1 coordinate 13,666,010, forward strand.
CCATTAATCTGCATAATATAGAGCAGATTCATTGACAATGACAGCTGTCAGCGAAATACCCACTGTGGAAAGCTAAGCTAATATCCAGAATATTGTCCTGGTTGTTGATTTAGATTAACATTTGCATTACATCAAAATTTAACCACTTCATCTTTTAATCCTTGAATTGTTTTGCTTTGACCTAACATGTTGTGTACCTCCGGATGCGTCCATGAGAAGGAAATATCTGTGTGCCCTGAGCCTACCTGCCCTCCCCTTCTACCTGGCTGCCAAACAGCGCCCCATCAGATTTATCTCCCTCCTAGGATAGGGCTAATCAGTTGGCCAAATACAGAGATCCAAATAACCTTCAGGAGTGCCACGCTGTCCTTTCCTCCTCCCCTCCTCGCCTCCTCCTCCTCTTACACCCCCCTACCCTGCCCTCCCCCTCCGCAGGCCCCGCTGTCTCCGCAAAATTGCCTTCTGGAGTTAGTGAGCGGGAACAGTTAAGATTTACAAACAATGATGAAGCTTGTCATGCGTCTTTCTCCATCCGTCACGGCGGGCCGGGTGGAGCTGTGGGTAGAGCCGTCCTGGTGTTCTTCATAAAAGCCAGCTCTCTGTGAAATACGCCCCCGGCCGGCGTGTTTACTGCCCCGCGCTCGTCAGCAGCCCCGCCGCCGTAAATCGCTGAGCGGGAGGTGACAGCGCAGTCCATCAAACTCCCACCCCACCTCGCCGCCCTCCCTACATCTCACCTCACACCGCAACCCCTCCACCCCTACCCCCATATATACCCATACACACACAGAGACACACACACACACACTCACAGTGTTTCTCCACAAACACCCGCCCCACTTCCTCACTAAGATCTGACCGGAGAGGCTCAGATGAGCTGCCCCAAAAGAGTTATGGCTGTTTCAGTCTTACAGGAGACAGCTTCAAGCCGGCTCTATCCCTGTTTATGTTCCTTTCTGTCCTTGTCTAGACTTTTTTAAAATTCAAAGCTGCTCAAAGTTCTCAAGCTGTCAGCACAGCAACTTTCCTTTCACACACTTCTTACTTTTTTTGAAAACAAGATTTATACTGAAGTCAGACCTCAAAATCGAGCGCCGCTGTGCCGGCTATGCGTTTGTCTGTTTTGTTATATTGGTGTCAGCACAGAGCGTACAGTAATTTAAATGCAAATCAGATTGTTGAGGTATTGCAGATGTTAATCCTGCTAATCGATAGACCTGTGTGAGCCCATTAAGTTAGAAATCCATTACTATCTTTCTAGATGATATTCTATTGATTTTTCTTGCCTCAATCTATACTGTACTGTACACCAAAGTGAGTTACTGCGTATAAAGTCTGCCGTTTCAAGTTCTCCGCCTCCTCTGATAAAAAAAGAGCAAAAAAACCCAGCAGAGAGTAAGTTTCTTTGTTTCGTGTGTAAAATGGGCTTTATCTGCTTTCAGATCAGATTACTTCAAACTTGGACTTGCTCACACCCACGCACTCTCTCACATACACATAAACACTTAGGGAAGTCCCTTCAAACACACACACACACACAACACATGTACACACACTTATGGCCACACTCATTGTGGAGTTGTCAGAGAGGCCTCTCACTCTTCTGGATTTATTAAGCCCCAAACAGATTGGTACTTCCAACCCAAGAGGTGACCTTTTCTAAGAAAGTGCTGTTTCATGTCATGTAGCAGCACGAGTTCATTTCCTTGGTCACTGACATGCTCAGAACATCCCTCACTTCAGTCAGTGTACTCTGTGTTGTTTCTCTACCTAAAAAAAAAGCCCAGGCAAGAGAAAAACTGTTGGTGTGGATTGTGGTGTAATGGTTTCATCTTGAAAAATGATTATTGTGTCCACAAGTCTTAACTGCCTTAAGTATCCTGTTAACCTTTCACATCAAAGTTCAAACTAGGCTTCAAATGTCCAGGTTTGGTTTCACATTAAAGGATCAACGGTATACTAATTTGAACATAAATCTGTGATCACTGAGACTGTTCACGTGGTATGTGACAGTCTGCTCTGCTTGAATATGTTTTCATTACTTCTGTTTTTAAGATGCACATGGAAAATTCCTTTCTGCACAAAGCCACTGAAACTCAAACTTAATCAGTGTTGTTTTGATTTTCTTTCCTCATCTATGACAAAATATTTGCTTGAACTTGCTTACAACTGGAAAAATGTCTCTTGTTGATAAGAAAGTTGAGACATTGTGGCGATAAACAGACACAGTCACTTGTACGCACTTGAAATTTTTACAACTTTATATCATTTTTATTCAAATTAAATTCAGTCAACACCAAACACTTCAGAAAATTGACGTGACAAAGGAGCAATGCTATCTTTAAAATGATATTCCTTCAGTTGCCTAATCAACCCGAGGAAATATCCATATTTTCTTGTGATTATTCAGAAACTGTTGCATTTCAGTTGGGGTATTAACTTGACTCAGTCTGTAAGTGAGATCCAGCAGCAGAGAATGTGACCCAGCTATGGCTCCTCAGACCCTGGAGGGTCTCACTGAGTGTCTGGCTTATTGACTGTCCTTACTGGCTCTTAGTCACAATGAAAAAGTCCTTGGTGGCCTGTCAGAGTGTCTTCCCCACCCTGCTGTGCTGCTAAGTGCCCTGGTAGCCTGTGGGGCTCTGGATAGGCTAAATACCAGTGTAATTGTCTGCTTGAACCACAAGCACCGTTGTAATGTGTTGTACAACACCACCATTAACACAGGCCTGGGGCTGTGGAGACATTAAATGGCCAGGGCTGTGTAGTTTATGTCCTCTTCCGCTCACTCTCTATTTCTCTCCCTCACTTGCACACACACACTCTCACACCGTCCAGCTTTGAGGGAATCGAAAGGAAGTAAAATGACATGTGACACGTTTGTCTTCAGTTTTACTTTTGTTGTTCTTTTTGCAGTGATCATCAGAGGTAGTAATTTATTTGCAGTTTATGTAACAAAAACAGTCATCTTTAAGAAAAACTTATATATATTAGTGTATATTAGTAGTGATGCTATAATCTGTAAACAGTGTCTTCTAAATGTGCAGACACTATAATCCAAATAAGAGAAGAGTTGTTATAAATGCTGACATGCTGTGCTGGCTTCTCTTTAAATGTTCAGTGTCACCAGAGTATCATAAGGCAGCACCAAATAGTTTGTTACGTCTTTTTCTGGCCTGGGTTTTGTCTCTCAGTGTTTGTATAAGCTGCCCTGACCACACCAGACCTGACCTTGAGAAAAAATTGATATGCTGAATTTTGTGACTCACAGGTGATTCTAACATGCTTTCGTATAAAGATAGTGTGTGTGTGTGTGCGCGTGTGTGATCTCCCAAAAATGAGGCCTGTATGTAAACAAAAGAAATCTGTAAACAAATCAAACTGACATTTTAACCTTAAGGCTAAGATAAGTTTTATGCTTCACTGTAGATGAATGTCTGTGCAAACTCATAACAGTTCTTGTTTTATGTTTGAAGACACAATTTGCACATTCCTACTGCGTGTATCTGAAGATAATCTGCATATAAAACAGCTCATACACTGTATATATCATTCTCACATCTGCACATACATACGGTAAAGTTGTTTTCCTGATTTCTCAGTCGAAAAAAAAAAAACTTGGTTGGTTATGGTGCCCCCCACCACCACCTAATCATGCTCTTGTAGTCACTTTCCTTGCATTGTTTGTGCAGCAGCGACGGCTCCGTGTGGATTGATAAATGATGTTGCCTTGGCAGCTCGCTGAAACAGCTGAACGACTTGGATAAACACATATGGCAGCTTTAGCACCCATGGGAGGCGTCCTTCTTTCCATAGCAATATATTTCACTCTTCCTGTGTCCTTTACTTTGGCATTTTTCTTACCCTGTCGACGCACAATGAATCTCTTGTTTAAAATGTAATGATAGAAAAGTCCCGCAAATATTGATCGGCCGCCTCAGCTCATTATTGCATATCCATAACTTTTCGACAGTGCACGTCACAAAGCCCAACGATAGACTGACAGGCCATTTTGTGAGTTGATGGGGCACAGTAGCCGAAATGGAGATTTAACATAGGGACGAGAGCTGTGTCACGCCTCTCCGGCAGTCATCTTCACTGGGGACAGATTGGTTAACAATGCAGGAGCAAAGGTTCCTCTCTGCTTAATTAGCCTTTGACCCCGACACTGATGCCTTCTGTCAGCCTGTGCTGGCCCTTCAGCTCCATAGCAAACTGATAATGAGCTTTTAAGTGTTTTCTTACCTCCTGTAATGACTGCATAAAAGACTGCATCCCTTTGAACAACTGTCTCAACAGCTCTTCTTTTGGGGACATGAGAGTGAGAAATATTTGGACGATTAAACTGTGCACACAGTGATGTGAATAGTCCTTATTCATGACAATGCAAAGGCTATTGTTTGACTCTTCATTTAGCTCTCTGATTAAGGTGTTTGATGTGGCTTGAAATTAGTAGTAGCTCACGCCCTAGTACCAAGCTTACTGTAAGAGCTGTAGTCACAGTTAAGTGTAGGAACGTTTGCTTTACCAGCACCTGCAGTAATTCAGAAGCTTTGACTGTTAACTGAATCTTCATTTACTTACCATAACAGACACGTGTTTGAAATGGGGTGTGAAGATATGACCATTATTTCAACATTTACCTCAGCTTCTATGAACAAAATTTTCAACAATTAATTTATTTGATCATATTAATTAAAGATGTCCCTAAATCCTTTATGTGCAAATTATAGGTAGATGCTAGAATTCATTCATGTTCCCGAACAGCTCATATGCAGGCTACAGCTGCTACTGTTGTGATTTTTGGTGCTCTGAACCTAGTTTATTTTACAATATTTTAGTTGACTGCAGCTAACGACCTGTATACCTATACGTGGTTGTTCTGCTCAAGTATTCAGAGCTCTCTCTTTGTTTACACACGTCTCAGATGTGCTTGTTAGTTAGTGTTCGAGTCATGGATTCTAATGTAACACAGAGTGAGAAATGTCACACTGTTGTTGTGGTCCAGAGTGATGAGCGAGGCACTGGGAAGACTGAACACAGCATAGTATGAACGCATGCACTCTTTGAGGAAAGTATTAACTGAATTCCCTGACATGAGCAAGATTAAGTTGGTGAGAGGCTCTAAAAATCTTTTTTTGGTTAATTGCCCAGCCCCAGTTGAAAACAATAAAAAATGGACAGAACATTTTATAGTTCATTTTTTTTAGCATGCCTGTCTATTCATGCTATCATCAGATACCGGTTCCGTTATAAAAGACTTGCTGAATTAGAAGTTGTTCAGAAAAGTCAGATATGAGCAGTGATTTGAAACTGAGGGTGAAGGTCTGTGGGGAACACCAGCTGAGTGTCATGAGGCTCCACTGTTCACTGCTCAGCATTTAAAGCCTGCGTGCCTGCTGCCTGTCTGCTCTTTGACTGAGTTTTCTGGACCATTAAGTCCTGCTGTTGGCCTGATGATGAGGAGCCAGACGTCCATATCTTTTCTAGAGAGGGGAGCGTCCATCTCTACAAGGGTCGTCTGCAATTGGACACTCACGGGACCCTCTCAAACTGGCCAGGGACGATTTTTTTTAGACACAGCTCGTATCATTTTAATGGGAACCATTTAATCCCAGGTCAACCTTGTAATGTGACAGGCCACTCTTCATTCTTAAGATTGAATTTTTGTTCCCTTGATGAAAGCCTCCACTAAGTGTTCATGTCCATGGACAGCAGTGACAAATTCAGACAGCTGATTGTTTTTCAGTAACTTGCAGGTTGTGCACTGAATATCGAGTCAGCAAACTTTATATCCTGAAGAAGGTTGTGAGGTATGTTTGAAAGCTCTGGAAAAAGGTAGTGAATGGACTTTGAGTAAAGAATACTTTCTCATTCATGTGGTTTATGTGTAATCATAACTAATTTGCAGGTGTGTTAACATAATACATTTCTCATTAATGTCATGTGACCTATTATTAGCATACTGGTTTATTATGCAATGATTATGTTTATGGACAAAATTAGCCCTTTATTTTTTGTTTGGCCTTACTCAAAATCTTTTTACATTTGCCATTAATGTACTGCTGTAACAACCTCCACTCTTCCATCCTACTCTCAGTCTTTCTACTAGACACTGGCTGCAGGGAGAAAAGAAGAAATCCTTTTTTGCTTTTTGAAGTCTAACACTGATGTTTAGCACTTATGCCTGCATGTGAAACCATCTTTTTATGAACCTGGTTGTGCACACTATTGTTCGATGCGTCCTACACATCATTCCATGCTGGTGGTAGCATTAAGATTTTTATTAATGGGGATATTAATAATATTTATTAATAGAAAAGCCATTAAAGTAATAAAATGTCAGCCACTCCATTCAGGGGCAGTTTTGTCACTACAAATTTTCCCTTAATAGATTTCACGTTATTTTAAGATGAAAATGTCATGTTGATTCACTTCCATACACTTTAAGCTTTCACTCATATGACCACAGTTTAAAGCAAAATCTTGTGTGTGATTGTGTGTGTTTACTTAAGTGTTATCTACCCCTATGACCCTTGTGTACGGTGGATGAGTGTAGAGTATGAAACCCACAGAGAGAGCTTATCTTCTCTGGATCAGACTGAATTACCATGTAGTCTCACATCTGGGCTTTTGTTCCCCTCTTTGGCAGCAGCAGAAATGATTGCACCTTCATTCACTCCCTCCCTCCCTCTCTTAACAGGACAAGTGGGAGGTTAAAAAAGCTTCCTTTTGTTATTCCACACAAAGACTGTTTAATAGTTTGGAAATCTTATATAGAGTGCTGAGTGACTGGGAAAAGGGCAAAAGTTCAATTAGAAGAATAAACTATTTTTCAACACCACCAGCAGGTAAAGTCTCTGGCTTGTTACCGAATATTTGTAGAGAGCCTTAACCTCAAATAGACTCTTACAAGCACTCTTACAACTCACATAAGAGCTTCTCTTGTCATAGCTCACAAGCACATATGTAGCAAGTGCAGTTATTACCACTTATAACTCTAACATACAGGATCAGCAGAACTTTGCTATCACATCTGACAACTCAAGAAATGTAAGACTTATTTGGCAGTTGTGTGTTTTCTAAAAGTGAAAAATAAAATTCAAAATAACACACTGGTGGTCAGGTGGTTTTGTTGTTTCAAAAGTTCCTCAGGAGTTGGTAGAGACCAAAACAGAGAAAAAAGCGAGACAGCTGCGCTAACATTTATTAGGTGGCCACAGACAGAGCTCTAAATGAATGTTAATGCAACTTGATGTGTAAATAAGCAATCAACATTTGTCAGTGTTGTGTCCATGTTAAGAGGTGTGATCTGTTGATAAATATATTGACATCATACTAGCAACATGGCATCTTTCGCTACAGTTTTGATGTCTTTATCAGTACATTATGTTACAGACAAATGCTGTTTCAATCATGATCTACATCCCTGAAAAAAACATGGCCACTGATATCAGGATCTGTTTTTCTAAAATCAGTTTGTGTCTTTTGCAAAGTCATATTAAAGAAACCCACATGCAACAGACCAAATAACTTCTTCATCTTAGCCGGCGGTGGCATATTGTTGTTCTCTTTTTCTCCTCTTTTCCCTCCTCTGCAGGCAGCATTGGCACCTGTACCAAAGTGCACTCTCTCTGCCACTATGATGTCCTCGTAGGAAATGGTCATTAATTTTTTTACATGTGTTGGAATTTACGAGAAGCCACAAGATAAACACTATTTGCACTGTTTAATTAATTGTAAAAGCAAATTATTTAAATAGCTGAATGTCACTGAAGTATCAGTAAAGGATACAACTGTACAAATGAAATGTGTAATGAAATTACATTAAGCTTTATATTTCCATTGACAAGATCATTATCAAAGGCAAAGTCAATGTAGATGGATAAAGCACTGCTGTATCTCTGCTTCTGTGATCCACAACAGACATGTAAAGGAGCCATCACATGCACCCACAAGTAGATGGTGTGGACCAAGTAACAATAATATTAGTTTAAACACACTTTAAATTTTAGTTCACACCAGTTTCAGGAAGAAATACACACATATTGGCCTGTACCAAGAAAAAGTTTAAGAAATAACACTAAATAACTACAAAGAATATTAATTTTTATAAAAAGGAAATGGAGGCAGGAGGAGGAAGAGAGAACTGAAGAACAACTGAAAATGTTCTCGCAAGCTCACAACCACCAGTGTAAAATGAGCATTGCATTTCTGTGGGAGTCGTGACTCCAGAGATATTTGTTTTAAAGTTTTAAACTAATGAAAAGCATTCATACAAAACCTTTTTTCCGTGATTATGGCAAGATGCTGACAAGCTAAAAACAGATCTGTGATAGTAAAAACTGTGAACTGTGAAAATTGTACATTTTATATTTTGAATACTGTCACTTTGAATACAGTCTCATTGAATTGGTTTAAAGAGAGAAAAAATTTCAGTCAAGTTCTAAGTTTTCATTAAACTAAAACTAGACTAAAACTATGGGGAATAAAAATGACTAAAATTTGACTAAAATAATTGTGCATTTTTTATTTCTATGAAAGAGTAATGGCCCAAATGATAGCTCTGTAGAAATCAAGCTTCAAGACCATAAATATGTTGTTGTACAAAAGAACTTGGCTACATAGTGTAGTCAACTCATTACATTTCAGACTAGAACGATTAGATGCGTTGATTAAATATTTAATCTTTCAACAGAAAAACAGTTAACAAAATTGAGTATTTGATTAACAATTGATTAATTCATATGATTTGTTGTTTTTATTCTTTCTTTATCATAGTAAATTAACATTTTTTTGGACTAAACAAGCAACTACAAGATACCTTATTAGGATCTAAAGACTATTTTTAGAGTTTACTGACATTTTTAGACCATCAGTTCATCAAATGAATAGGAAATGTAATTGGCAATCGACATAATTTGTTAATTGTTTAATTAGTTGCATCCCGAGTGGCAGCTAATTGAGAACAAAGCTTTCTGGTGTTTCAGCAACATTAATCTGTATTAAACAGGAGAGCTGAGGACAGTTGGATGCTGCAGGGAACATGTGTACAGCAGCGTGTCGTGATTTAACATCTCTGCTGAAACTAACACGTCCAGTTGCTTTCAGCCTTTAATTACATCATAGATTTCCTGCTGATGAACAGGCAGAGAATTAACAGTGAACGGGCTAATTCACAGCTACTCTCCCCCACCCACATGCTGTTATTGCTGTACAAGTATACCGCTGAGGGGATAAAAAAAGAGCAGGGTGCACTTAGCTACACAAACATTAGTATTAACGATCGGGCTGCCAGTTTGGAATTGGTGACAAACTGCAGACGGGCAAAAATTGGAGTCCGAAACCAATCAGGAAGTTAATGAGGAGAGAAATTACTCCCCTATTCCCCTCCCACCACTGCTGAGGAGAAGAGAGAGAGAGAGAGACAGATAGTGAAAAGAGAAGGATGAGGAAACATGAGGGAGGCCAATCAAGTCTGAGGATTCTGGGAAACACTGGACGTCAGATCATATTGATGTAAATGTCCTGACCAGGAGGTCATTCAGAGTAAATGATGACAATAATCAGAAAAAATTAAAACATTTTAAAGAATTAGACTCTCTACTGGAGCACATTTAACTTTACCATCCCGCAAGAGTGAATGGTTAAATATCTTTCAAAAGCTTTATAGTATATTTATCTATCTCTGGTTAGAGCTGTAACAACTGATTGTCAATCTCTAGATCCTGTTTCTGATAAATTGATTGAATGAAAAAATATCCATCACAACCTCTCAAAGCACAAAGTGTGACATCCCAATACCCAATTTGAGATTTGAATTTTTGGCATTAAAAATATTTCAATCTTAATACTTTTTGGGTACCAACCCCAATTTGTTTGTAGCACAGAATATCAAAACTTTGAGTCATGTCATATTTTAGTCTTAAACCAACATTTGATGATTTTTTTTATAACAATCACAGTAATAATACAGTTTAAGACTGTTTTTTGCTTAGGCAAAGGCCTTGTATGCATTTAACACTGAATTAATATTATAGCTACATTAACCTGTATTTTCATTTGCAGCAAATGTTTCACGTTTAGCATTTTTCTACTTTATAAACTCTTGGTTGTTCAGTCCAAAGATGATGTTTGAGATCATCTTTGTAGTGTTGCTGTCCTTTGAGAACAACGCATCTCTGAAAGAATCAACTTTTAATGAGCTCAGACAAACAGCCTGTCTTTAGCTTTGTGCCAGTGCTTTTTCTACATGGCTACTGTACTTGAGCGTAAATGTACTTAGTAGTTACTTTGCACCACTTAGCCTGCCACAAGATCCCAAAGCTTCATATGACAGCTTCAGTTTTTTTTGTCATTGAGGAGCTTAAACTTGTTTAATGTTAGTCACTTTAAGTTAATAAATTATTCAAAAGAAATATCATTTACCAAAATAACAAAGTCTGAATTGTCAGTTACTTTTCACATAACAGACAGAGATAAATGTAATGTTTTCCTTTACTAGAGACTATAACTGAAGTTAGAACAATGAAGAAAGAGATGAAGGTGAACAGTGGTTATTATATGTTAGTGTCCTGGCCTCACAGTGTCATTAGTGTGTGCAGTGGCTGTAGACATGTGTTAAAATGGCTGGATGCTCGTTGCTCTCATGTTAACTGTAATGCTTTTGTTTTGTGCTCAGTGTCGTCCCTTTTTGCTGACTGATTCAATTTGCTATAAATCCTGAGCTTTGCTGAGAATCATTTTACCGTCCAGGCATATTTATATGAGGCGAACACAGCACCAACAGAGAGGTCCATTTATTCTGCAGCGCTGATGATACCACTCTGCTGTTTTGTCTGTCTCACTATAGTATTTCTGTTCTCCTTTTTATTTACTCTCCTTACAGTACAGAGACATTTTTTATTTTATGTGTGCTGCTGTTCTGAGGCAATATGAATTTATCATATTAATGACTTTGAGGAGTATCCAAGAAAAAAGATTTGCACTTCAACACCTGACAGAGAAGTGAGCGATTTGAATGCATAAACATACCTTGCTGTAAATGAATGTTTTGGGATTTTTTTTTACCATTATAATGTTAGAGTATTTGTATATATGAAGAGTATGTCTTCATTGAAAGAAGAGAAAAGAACAAAACTGAAGGCTTTTGTTAATAGAAAAGATGTTTTCATTCTTCTTCCGACTGGCTTAGACGAGCGCTCTCCTGCTACATAAGGTTTGTTGATCTGATTGGTTGGAATTAGCCCACGATAGATAATCATAGACAGTCTGTGAATTCGGTCATCAGCAAAGTATTTTTTAAAACGCCTGCCTGACTTCCCAGATGGATCTGTGTAACAAACCATCAGGTCGGGGTAGACGAGTGGCTGAACAGGCAAAGTTTGCTTGGAAAATGTCACACATTTTCACACCCGAGCAAGCTCAGCAGAACAGATGTATAGAGTTAATGAATTAAGACTGTTTGATAGCGACGGACTGCAGACCCCTGATAAAAAAATAATTGTACAAATTGTAAGTTTGACCTGATGGTAGAGCTAGGGCAACTGCCGGTAGAGTGTCACAGTGATTATATTTCATCCTGAGGGAAACATGGATGCACTTATCATGAATTATTAGTCATTAGGATAAATCATTTGAGTATCACATGATATTTCACTGGATAAGTGAAACCTGCTGCGGGCACCACAGGAAATGTCAGACAATCACCAGTATGACAGACAGTCAGTATGAATTCATTAGCTAGGGACAGGCTTCCACATTACAGTTCAGTCATTATGTGAGGTGTTAGGTGGCTTCACCTGCTGCGTCGTCTGTTTCAGAGCGTAATGGAAAAGTCAGTGATCTCTGATTTGGACTCTGTCTGTCTCGTCTTTGCAGCCTTGTCACCGGGCAGCATCACCACAGCTCACGACTCCAACATGACCTGCAGGTCCATGAGCTCGCTGGTTAACTCAGATGTGCGTGCTGAGTGTGAGGCCACCACTGAGATGCCAAACTTCACCGTTGACTCCATCATTGATGGTGATGCCACAAAATAATAGTAGAATAGTAATAATAGAAGTAAAGCCAAACTATTATAAGGTTAGTTGAATGAACGTGATGTTCTTGCAAACTTTTTCCATAGTTCATTGTTGCTGCAGGTTTCTGTGTTCCTGTCCAGGCTCGGTAACATGTATTCCATGATGTTGTGGGTCCTTTTTATATTTTTAGTTCATTTTCAGCCTTGAAGCTGTTAAATCTTCTGTTGAAGGCCGTTCACCAAAGTAGAGAGTAAAAGTAGAAAAAAATAACAAAACAAACATGTGAGAAGCTCTCCTCAGGATTAGGCTGTTTGGATTAATTAAAGATTAAACAAACATTTCTTTATGATCAGTAATCAAGACTGGACCAAATTATTCATGATGGTATGGATAGTGACTTGTTATTTTGCAAAGTTGTATACGTGTATTTTCTCTTCAGAAAAGATGAAGCGACATCTGGAATAATGATATTAATGTCCAGTCTAGTTTACGGTAAATTTGACACTCACTCACTGCAGGAATCACTGGTACTGTACATCTCAAGCACTTATTTGGAAAATGTACAAGTTCTTCTCCAACTCAATCGTCTAAACTCAAGGGTCCCTCGTGTCCTGGTTCCTCCCTTGTTGATATTTTGAAATGCAACACTTTGTGCAGTAATTGTAATACTTTTTTTATATTTTTTTGTTAACTTAATCTGTTTTTTGTACGATGAACTCTCAGACAATGTTGATCCCAATCCTCCCTAACCACAGCTGACTTAGTGATTTCCAATAATTTGTTTAAGTGACTAAAATTTAATGTGTAGTTTGAAGCTGCTTTACACTAGAATTAAGGCATTAAAATTGTGCTAACAATGATTATAAGGAGCATAGATGTTTTAAAAAGCTTGCAACAAGGCGAGATTCTGATGTTCTTGTATCTGTGGATGATGAACAACAATAACTTAAGTAAGTAAAGAGTAATCTGCTCTTTTCCCCTAATGGTTAATGTTTAATTTGATAAAAGTGATAATTGTTTTTTGACCCAGGATATGGTACAGTATTCAGCTCATCACAGGAATTATTACCAGCATTAATCCTGAAATATGAGCAGAAAATCAAAGCACCGTATGCATTTCAGGTTTTTTCTCTGAAGGTTTAGAGTAGAGAAAGTCTCTACGAGCAGCCTCTCTGCACCTGAGACTTCTTCTGCAGGACAACATGCAACTCAGGGTTGAAAAAGACAGACAGACAGGTGAGACATGAATCATGTTTCCCTCCGTTGTGTTGGCGTGCGATGAGCACTGGCTGCTTATTTATGGCACCGATCCAGCAGCGTCGTTTATACCGCAGAATTTGCATGTCTATTGTATATTTAACCCCTTCAGGTCAGAAGGTTTGCTAAGCCACTGTTTACGACTGTTTACGCACTTTGTTCATGGTGTCACTGAAACAATTAAGAATTGTTGTCAATTGATTACCTGATTGACCTGATCAGTTTAGAATTTAAAAAATTCGAAAAAATGTATGGTTTCACCTTTTTTCTTTTACTGAATTATACTAAATGGCATATCTTCTGGTTTTGGACGGTCGTCGTGTCACCTTGGGACCTAGAATATTGCAGTAGACATTTTCCATTTCTTTTCTGAAGATGTATCGACCAAATAACAATTAATCGATTAATCAAACCCCCAAATAAACTGTAATTAATTAATTGAGAAACAAACAACTCAGATGAGATCTTGCCAGCTTTTCTGCCTTTTATGAAGTAGATTAGTACATTTCTGTACTGTACTGTATATTGTGATGTGTTTTGTGGTTTATGGAGATTCATTTCCAACTGCATGCTTTGAAAGTGTTTATTTGTGTTTGTGTTTGAATAAGACAGCAACAAAAGTAATTTGGAGTCTTGGAGTTTATGTCGCTACAAGTTTTAGGGAAATAAAAATGCTCTAAGTGATGGAGTGTAAATGTGATGGTGTGCTGGAAACAACAATAAAAAGCAGACAAAGAAAATTACTTGTATTTTCTTTCTGCTGCGCTGTGGGAACATTCATTGGATTCTGCCCCATCTGTTGTAATCAATAACGTGACCATCTTGTTTTTTTATGAAACGCACTTACTCTTAATTTCATCCACCAGTGGTTTTAGAGAGAGGAATGTGGAGTTACCTATAAGACTTTGACATTATAAATCACCTCTTGAGACCAGATTGTACAGCAGTATCGATTGATCCTGATATATCACAGAAATTTACTGTCACTTCTGTTTTCAATTAAAGATACAATCAGTCAGATAATGACTTAATTGGATTTTACAGAAGATTGAGTTTTATTGCCCCGTGCTTTACGAGTTTAGTTAAGGAAGGCCATTTTATCACGGTTGTCAGGGGCGACCGGCTGCCGCTGCCTTGTCCTTCTGTAGCTGCTGCTGGCCTGTGTACAGCGCAGGGGAGAAAGTGTCACAGGATTGGTTTTCCTTGAGCTGCCTCTGCCTCCATGAATCACGCCCTCCCATAATAGATAAAATCTGCTCAGATCCCAGCGTGACACCTCCTGCTGGAGTGATGGCTGCGCGATAAAAGACAGGAAGTGTGGAAGAGGACGCTGTAAGCTCAGAGATGGAGAGGGAAACTTCAAACTGTTTATATAATTTCACACCTCAGGATAAATAAATGAATGAATGAATTAATTAGATTAGTGTTGATGTTGCAGAGCTGACTAGAGAATAAAGCTGAATACTTTCAGCTCAACAAACACCTGCTCAGGTGTCAGAGAAGATCTGATAGGTTGTGTTACATCTCGATGGAAAGAGCCAAGGAAGCGGTTTTTAGGAGTAAAGTTATGAATGACAAAATGAAAACTTCAGGATTTTAAACTTCATAATTAGCTCATTATTCAATAAATTAGAAAGTTTTTCATTGTGTAGATAGAGCTGAATTCCTCCAATAAAGATTGGTGTGAATTTTGTATATCGAGCTCAAACAGTTTGCTTATATTTTGACTGTTTGCTGACATAATGAGCAGCTTACTTCCCTGAGTTTACCTCTCCTGTTTCTATAAACTTAGGAATTTCTCGGCTCACTGAAATAAGTTCTAAAGTGTTTTAGTTTGCAGGAAGAAACAACTTTCAGGTGGTCGGGACAAGGGGACGTAAAGTGGTAAATTAGTTGAAATCAATCAGCTGTGCGTCATTTTTGTAAAGGCTTGCAACAAGTTGAGGTCTAGGTTTAGTGGGACTTGTTTGAACTTTTGAAGTATAGTTAGCAAATATATTTAATCTATTTACAAATGCAATACGTAGTTCAGAAACAGAAACAGGATAGAAAATTATGAATTGATTTAACTATTAAGACACATTACATATTATATTTCCCAAGGACTCATTACTTTTTTTTATATGCATATATGTATCCTTTGTCATTCCTGCTGAATGATATAACCAACATCATCACCAGTTCATTCACATTTACCTCAGAAATCCCAAATTACATATTCAGGATCTAAAATGAGTGAACATGTAGAGTTTTGTGGGTTGAAGCAAAACCTTCCTGCAAAAAACATTTTTTAAACATATACAAAAATTTTTTTTTTTTTACAAAAATATTATCTTAAGGACACAAATTGAGTAACATTTTTGATTTCTCAAGCGTTCAGTTGTCACATACACAGGTGATTAATGATTGAACACCTGTGTGTCCCAGAGCTGCACTGACTGGCCCAGCTGTCCAGCAGTCACTCGTTAGGATCATAATGAGGTGACTTTGAGTTGCACATCATGTTGGAGTTCACGTGCAGAGATTCCCAGCAAGTCCAAGACTGACAATATGATTTTTATTTGTGATCATGACAAGTTTTGTGTTACGTAGAACATAACAGAAGCTGATGAGAAACAACACAAAGAAAACAACTTCACATAGTATCACAGACTTGATTCTTGATTCGTGAAGTTTGTGTTAAATGCTGACATTAGATTTCTAATTGATCTGTGACGATATTCTGCACCTTCATGTGTGAAATTGAGTGACTGTAGCGACCTTCTGAGTCATTGTGTGAAACATGAAAGCATTAAACTAACAAACTGAAAACAGCTGCTGGTGATGATGACTCGTCCACACAGGTGTTTCCACTTGTTGAGCTCTGAGCTCACAGGTTTTGTTTTATCTACTGTATCTCTTACAACAATAAGCACTCGCTTGATTTCTCAGATGGCTGTAGGGGGCTCCTCACTGGTCTTTCATTGACTACTTTATGACACTTCCAGAGGAATCACTGGTGACAACTGGCATTTCTGTCTCTGTCCACTTTTACCCTGGCTTTTGTCTTTAAAATAAATGGTTACAATCAGCATCCAAATGACACTGTGGTAGTCACAGGTGTTTATCAGCTCCAGCCCCAGTCGGCAGCGACGTAAACACAACACCTGGGTAGACGCACAGATTTTTGCCCCTTCTCCAGCGCAATGTTACGATGTGTGCATCACCATTCAAGCAGCTCTGGAAAAAACATTCCTACTGCAGCACAAACCTTTCAGAGACAAACTGAATAAAAAGATCCAAGCCATGCTGCCCTACTGCAGCTGTTTTGTTTTGGTATTTCAACGTTTTCCATTTTTATGCTTTGCTGTAGCCTCAAGAAGCACAGTGAGCTCCAAAATGCATAGGGACCTCCAATGAAGCAGACCACAAGACCCATTGTCTTGACACCCACTCAGGGTTGTTGCCAGCCTCAAAAGACGGGCAGATCCAGTCCAACATTAAATAAACCTTACTTAAGTAGGAGCTAAGTTTCTCCAGCTTCTTGACTTTTTTGATGAGAATAGACTGAGGCCATATCGGACAATGAACCAGTCCATTCTACAGATGCCGCAGTTTCAGTTCAGTTTCAGAGTCTTGTCTATGCTGACCAGACCTGTGATGGTTTCTTCCCTGATTTGGAGGGCTGCATGATGCCACCGCCCAAAGTTCTTGTCAGGAAGCTCACACACCGTTTGAACTGATGTGCAATGGACATGCTCCCAGATTTGCTGGGTTTGAACCTCATTTACTTCATGTGTTAAGTAGCACAAATTGAGATGAGATTATGAGATCTACTCAGTTACTTTTTGGTCATATAAACAAATAGAAATGTGACACACTGTAAGACAACTTTAAACAACAATTACAGCAAACGGAGTAGTTATCTTGCAGGAAACCCAAGGAATTTTAAAAACATTCATACAATCTCACGTTTTATCTTTACACGTTGAGATGCTGATTTGTACAATTTCAGCCAAAATTAAATTCTTGTGGGCACTTTTCTGCTGACAGGAACTGATGAGCCACACACACTTTCTCCTAAATATCTAATGCAAGCAGCCAGTACCCATCTCTCTCTGTTTGCTGACCAGTGGTGGAGGATCTCAGTGCTGTTTGAAGGACAGGCACAGCTCCTCTCATAAACGTCCAGCCCTGAAAGCCAAGCACCAATAAACAGGCTGAACTAGACAGACTAAGAACCGACTTAACAGGTCGCCGTGACGCTGTGCATCCACAACTAATCTAAGGACGTTACCCATCATTTGTCTTTACACCTGCTAGCACTGCAGTGCCTTTTTGGAGGCCTCTCCTCTTCACAAGTGGCTCAGAGGCATGAATTAAGATTTTTCTTGCAAATCATCAAATTGTTTGAATGTTGCTTACAAAAACAACTTCTCATGTGCATTTATCAAGCTCTAAATCAGTCTGGAGGAAAAGTTAACATGCTCCTTTCTATAACTGTTGATGTAATCATGTGTTTAGTTATTAACTGTAGGCCTTGTATTCCCCTCTGATTTTCTGACACTTAAATACTGAAAATTCAACAGTAAAATTGGTTTATTCTACATGTTTCAGGTAACAGTTATGTCAATAGTTATGTTACCTGCTGATCTTTTAAAATTGCCATTGAGTTGAAAGTGAAGAACTGCCAATCATAAGCTTCCATAGTAGGGCTGCCCAAATTTGGGCCGAAAGCAAAAGTTGACCTTGTATGAATGGGATATGACCTGCCATGTGTTTCTTTAAAAAAAAGAATAAAATGTTTTCAAATATATTGTAAGATAAATTGCAGGTGGTTAAGCTTTACCTATTTTAATCATCTGAACTTGGCAGGCAGAGTGATACAGGAAATTAAGGGAACACTGGATCCTTGTATTAATTGGATCTTATAAATACAACACAAAAGGTGCTTGCTTTTGGCTGACCGATACGTTTTTGTTTTGGATTTTGGGCACTCCTGTGCTATAAATTGATTTACAAGTTACTATACATTGATTTTCTCTTAGTGTTCAGGGTTGCTTCAACTATTTTTTTTTAAAAATATTTTGTATCAGTCCCCAGGTCAAACATTTTTGCAGTAGCCAAAAAACAGACATTTGCTGTTTTTCCACCCCGGAGAGTGATGGCTGCTGACTGATTCAGTTGTCCGACTAATTCCTCTGTAGGAGCTCAGTGTCCCGCCTCTCCAGGGAGACTTAAATCAGCGTTTCTGTGACAGGACTTGTGAGTGGCAGCAACGCCCCCAATCAGCACCTAATAATAACCCCACTCAGCAGAGGTCAGCTCCTCCTCCTGCAGCTCTGAAGGGGCCCTGCTGGAGAAGTTTCCTGTGCTGATATAAACGAGAGATCTGAGATATGCAGGGAGTCATTGGAAATGCAAAGTTATTGCACAAACTGACCATTTACTAGTTAGCAGCACAGAGGTAAGATTCATTAGCTAGCATCAGCATGGTATGTCAGTGTGTCTCCAGCCATTATGGTGAGAAGCTATGCACTCTGTTTCACTGAGTTTTGACAAAATGAAATATGAGAGATATTTAGAAAAATACAAAGCAGTTGGACTGTACAAAAATGATTACAGAGAGCTATCAGAAAACTAAATGTGTGTAAACAAACTCTGCAGCCATTCTACAGCAGCACAGAAGAGCCATGCTTTAAGCTGAAAGCTGACATCAGCGTACACCCATAATCCAGGCCAGGGGTTCATGGCCGATAGGTTGAGACTGCTAAAGTGAATACAGATATAAATAATGCAAAATGTTCGTTTATACAATTTACTTATTTTAAGCCATATTAATAGCATGTCTAGGGATAAGAGAGCTGGTATGTTGCCCTTCAACTTCAGTCCAAACTAAAATATCTTGATAGGCCTCTGTGTGGGTTTATATGAAATTTTGTCCAGATGTTCATGGTCCCCAGGGGTTGAATTTTAATGACCTTGATGACCTTTCCTTTAGCACCACTATGAGGTTGACCTTTGCAGTTTGTGGGACAGTTATGAGGCAGAAGTCAAAAACAGGTTTTGAATCAAAACTGTGTGAATGCACCGTCCCGTTAGCGAGCTAGCTAGGGTTATAGGAGCAGTGTGTAGGATTGAGTGGCCCCTAGAGGTGAGTTTCAACATTGCAACCGCCTGAATACCCCTCCACTCACCCCCTCTCTCACCCTCAACTCATCATGCCTTTACATTCCTGTAGTAGGCTGCAAAAAGTGTGAAATGCTCTCTCTTCAACCAGTGTTTAGCTTGCCCTTTCTGGGCTGCTGGAGAAACACCATGGCCATGGACTCTGTGGAAGCAGGTCACTGTTTATGTGCCTATAGTGGGCTCAAAGCTTTAAAGAAAAAATAAAAACAAAACAAAAAAAACACCACAATTCTTATTTTTGGGTGATTCTAATGAAAACTTAATTGTGTTTCTGGCAAATCCTAAATCCCGCTCTGCACCCTTAGGCTAACAAGCTAGGAAGTGTCCATTGGAAAGCTCTTTAGACCAAAAAGCTTCGTTGTCCCTCTTTAGTAACTTTTCATTGAATGAAATTATGTGCAGGGAGGAACACAAAGTCAAACTAACAGCACAGGCACTAATGTGACACAGCTCACTGTCCACCATTACAGCCCTGCAGCTCTATAGACTTTCAGCGTGTCTGGCCTTCTTGCATATTTTGTTTATGTTATTTGTTTTATCCATGAAAGCCTATTTTAATCAGGTATCACACTGCTGTTTTATTTTTTATTTTATTGATTCCGCTTCTATTCCTTTACCTAACTGCTTACTTTGTCCAATAAAGATCGCGTGTTTCTCGTAAATTAAAATCTATTTTGCGTTTCCTATTAAATGCACATCGGATCACAGCATAACAATGTTTTACCTCACTGTCTTTGTCAACTTGCAGCACATCAACAGGAAATAAATACATAAAAAAAGAAATCGGGCCTTTATGCCAATTCCGGTGCAGCCCGCAGTATTAAACTTTTATTCCGCTTTGTGTTTTACTCTTTATCAACGAACAACATGAATAAATTTATTATGCGTTGTGGTGTAGGCGTTCAGCCGCCGCCTCCCACTCCCACAAATCTACTCGGCCGGCACAAACTGCAAAGCCACTCTGGTCACCTTGAAATTTCCTCTGCTATTTTCCAATTAAAAGCTTAATAGCCCTGGAGACGGGCTCCATGCGGGGAAGTTTACCGTGCTCTTATTCTCTGTAAGCCGCGCAGGCTCAGATCCCATTATTTGCTTGAATAAACCTTTTTTACGGTCAGAAATGGGCCTCGGCTTTGTCCGGTGTTATGTTTCAATGCCCTCTATTAGTCCAGCAGAAGGGACATATCAGCATCCTCGACATAGTTCCCAAAGGGCTTTTATACATGTAGAGACCTAATCATTTAAGTTATGTGCGATTGTGTAAAAGGTGCGAGAAGCTGCGAGCGATTTGTCCGAATTAGGTCTTATATCCTGCGGGCCTGCAGGCAACAGGGAGGGGAAAATAATACACAAACGTCCTGACTTTTAAAATTAAATTAAACGGGATCTATGAATGCGTTATGCTCGTGTTATTTCCTAAAAATCAACCTTTTTATTGGGGATCTAAAATCTAAAGAGGTCCCAATCAGAGTTTAGACCGCCGTGTTTATGTAATGGTACTGTTCATTCAGCGTCAGTTAAGTGAACAGTTTGGACTTTACAGTCTACATACCTCCGAGTTTAATTGGCATGATTTTCACGATACATTGATAAAACATTCATTTGATGTGTCATATGTGTGCATTTGGTGTTTGCACGTCCTGTAAATGTTTGTTTGTTTGTTTTGTGCAGGTACTTTTGTCCTGTTGTTGACTCTGGACTTGTGGTTACAAACGTCTTTTACAGCAGGTATTTCTGGTGTCACTGCCAGATTTGTCTTTTTCATGTTGACTTGTTTAGATGAGAAGTGTGTGCCTCCATATCTGAGGAGAATAATGTACAAATGGGTGTCCAAATATTATTATTGTATTTTGTTTATATGTATTTTTCACTTTACAATTGTTAAAATGTTTTTTTTCATGCATGGACTCTGACATACAACCTATTAAATGGCTGTATTGACAAATGATAATTCATATGTTTAATATTTGAATTTGGACCTAAATGTGCCTCATATGGGTGTCATCAGAGGACAAGACTTGCAACGTGTGTTATATTAAATGGTCATCTGTTTCATGCACAGACTCAGTTTTCCTGCAGAAAGATGTAATGTCTCTGTAGCTGGATTGTCCAAATTATTGAGATTGAGATCAAATGATTTAAATTTTTTTTTTAAATTGATCAAATTGGAGTTAAATGATGCTGCACTGACAAACAGAATGCTGTTTGTTTCATGCCGTGACCTGCAGGGTTTTCCTACAGTCTCATAAACGGTTACAGGCCGGTCCTGCTCTTTGGTCTTCTCTGGAGCTGGACATGATGATGCAGCCTCTCACCGATGAAGCTTTAATGTGCTTTTAAAAAAAAAATCTCAACAAATCATTTCAGGTACAAGATCAAGAGTTTTAATCTGGAACCCACTGAGAAGACATGGGGAACTAATTGTTTCCATTGCAAACCAGAGCAGTTTAGGTTTCCTGAGTTAAGACTCTGGTGTTTCCCTCATTGTTGTCCCGTTTTTAAAGGAAACTTAACAAACGTGTGAACCCAACAGGAAACGTGTGGGACTATCTGATCCATAGTTTGGGGTTTTTTTTTAGCCCACTTGAGCCTCACATGGACATTTTTTGCAGCGTGCAGGCGCCTTGACGCGGGTGACAGCGTTTGGTTACTCGTCTCCATAAGTGCGTATCAGCCTGATGCATATCTGTGCTGTCATCCGGTGGAAAGGTGGATCCTCCACTACAAGCCAACACCTCTTGTCCTCATCCTGTCATGCGTGTGGCAGAGCAGCTCCATCCAGCTCCATCTCTCGGACGACAACACCCCCGCCCTGCTTCGCCTTTCCGCAGATCCTCTTGTGCGTCCTGGAAAACACGCACCGTCTGACAGAATGAATGGCTACGGGTCCCCCTACCTGTACATGGGTGCTCCGGTGTCTCAGCCTCGGGCCCCGCTCCAGAGGACCCCGAAGTGCGCGCGGTGCCGAAACCACGGCGTGCTGTCTTGGCTCAAAGGTCACAAGCGCTACTGCCGCTTCAAGGACTGCACCTGCGAGAAATGCATCCTCATCATCGAGCGGCAGCGCGTCATGGCGGCGCAGGTGGCGCTCCGCAGGCAGCAGGCCAACGAGAGTCTTGAGAGCCTCATCCCGGAGTCACTCAGAGTGCTTCCCGGCATCGGCATACCCGGAGCCGGCGAGGGGAACCAGGGAGCCACGCCGAGGACAGAGGAGCTGGAGCTGAGGTGGAGCAGCACGGAGCCGGTGCAGTCAGGAGCTCAAACATGCACAGGTACGGGAGGACGAGCTGCTTCATATTTCAGATTAGTATCTACTTTTACTGGATGCATGAAAATAAAATTTAAAAAACCCCAAATTGCCCGGATTATGTAGTGACGTTGGATATAATTATTGCTACAAGTACTAACAAATAATTTTAAGCCATCTTTATCATTACTGTTATGGACACTGCTACTAAAGCCTAAAAATAAAGGACTACTTTACCAAAACTTTGTGAGAATTGTTTTAGGTTTAGGAAAATGTTGTCAAAACTATTAATTATTAACCTGGACAGTTCAGTGCATTTAAAAAAATGTAAAAGAGCGAGAAAGTGTTTTAGATTACAGCGCGGTGAAGTGTTGCAAAGAACCTTAAAATGCTGCCATTGCTGCGCATTTTTGCTCGATCGTCCAGCTGCACAACAGGGACTAAATCCTGCTTCATTAGCCGATATGAAAAGCTAATGAAAGCGTCCCGTGTCCACTCTTTTATTGAAATCATCAGAGACTGATCCCTGCAGATTCAGCAGCACAAGAAACAGGTTTAAACAGATGAAAACGGACATCTGCAGTGCAAAAAGAGCAGGTTAAATTAAACTTTGGTTGCTGTTTGCTTAAAAGATGCATGACAGTTGAGGCTGTAATAAAATAAGAAATATAACGTTTTTGCTCTGAAGGTAAAATAAAAACATGGTTTATTGTTCTTGGCATTTTAAAGAATATATTTGAGCTTAATCAGTGGAGATGAACGCCTGCTGGCTTGGTGTATGCTTGTAATTAATTTCTTTTTCGCCCAATTACTCAACATAAGGAGCAGCAGCCCTATTTATTGAAAACTGATATTTTCCTTTATATCTGTTTTATTCTTTCTTTCACTCGAAAAACAATATTTATTATTTTGCAAAATATTTGTCACGTGGCAGGTTGTAAATGTCGTTTTTAAATATCAGCTGTTTTAGGTTCAATATTGCTCTTGTTTGTTTTTCTGCAAAGAGCGTTTACTGAGCTCTGTATGATTAATATTCCTCCCTCACACCCGGCGTTACAATTACTGGATTACTGTTGTCTCAGTGCAGAATGTAGATTTTTTTTTCTATATATGCTTGACCCCACTTGTTTGTTTGTTGTTGTTGTTTTCTGAGACTTAAAACATTTGGACACAAGCGTCGATCAGCTGACTCCACATCAGCTCAATTTGCAGCCTGACAGACTGAGAGCCGAGCGCTTAAAAGATTACAGGCCTCGATCGAATGTAATCGCCATATTTCTCGCAGGAGGTCAACTTCAGATGAAATGTTACCGAGCAACAAGCGATCTGTTCACAAAATGTGGTCAAAAGACATCGACTGCAGATTCCTCAATGACACACACAGTCAGCACTTTGTGTTAACAGCTTCGGGCAAGAGAAATTTAAAGCGAATCCACACAAATCGTTGAGTTGGAGCGATTAATTGTATGCTGTGCTGTGTTGTGTTGTGTTTGGTCCTGAGGAGGGTTTATGGTGGATTGGCTTTGCTTTAAAGATTTTGCCTTAGGAGGTGCAGAGAACACATGTTTCCAAAGTCAGATTAGCGTCTTTAATTCTTTTAATACCCCGGTAGATCTGTGCGTGCCTTTCTTGCAAGCTGAATGTTTGTTTTTACTCTGTTTCCTGCCCAAACTTGTTTCCCGACTGTTTGTTTCTTCGCCTTGCAGAGCCCACAGAGGACGGTCCTGATGAGGTGTCAGGGGGTGAAAACGGGGGCAGCTCCAGTGAGAAGGAGCAGGATCCGGTCAGTTCCCCTGAAGGCTCCAAACCAAACTCCTGCTACACCCCGGAGCCCCCAGAAACCCCCTCTAACACGGAGGAGAGCCGCTACAGCCTCCCTAAAGCCGGCAGCACTGAGAAGGAAGCCAAAGCCGAGAGTCCTCAGAAGTATCCCGTCAGCCCTGCGGAGCATAGCGTGCTGATCGAGGGTCTCGCTGGCTCCATCAACCTGCCATTCAGCCTCCGAGCCAACCGGCCCCCGCTGGAGGTCCTGAAGAAAATCTTCCCCGCTCACAAGCCTCCTGTCCTGGAGCTCATCCTCAGAGGCTGCGGGGGGGATCTGGTGGGGGCCATCGAGGTACTGCTGTCCAGCCGGAGTCCTGACGGGAGCGCGCAGCCTCACGCTGACCCGCACACAGAGGCGCTGGTGCTGCCTTCAAACGGACACCTGTTCGAGCACACGCTGGGCTCCTACCACCCGGTGTCCTCCTCCGCCAAGTGGTCGGTGGGCTCAGCTTTCCGGGTCCCCGAGTCCCTCCGGTTCACATCCGACTCCGCCTCGGGCGTTGTGTCCACTGGCCCCCTAGGTGTCCCCTTGCAGCACCCGTCTTTCCCGCAGCCCACGCGCTACCCGCTCATGTTGCGCAACTCTCTCACGCGCAGCCAGGCCAGCCCCTTCGTGCACAACGACGTGACTCTGTGGAATACCATGGCCCTGCAGCAGCAGTACCAGCTCCGCTCGGCGGCCCAGTACGTGTCGCCTTTCTCCCCCGCTGCCCCCGCCGGCCCCGGTGGGTCCGTGTTCCGCAGCTCCCCTCTGCTCCCCTCCAGACCATCCGAGGAACAGCGCATCAGCATCCAGGAGGAGAACTGCACGCTGGGACCCAAACCCGGCCTCTACTCTCCTGATGAAGAGTACGAGGAGCGCTCCGACTCCGCAGACTCCCGCATCCTGAGCTCCTCCACCTAGAAACGATGCTGTTGATGGACTAATGCAGTTTGGGGACACCAAAAATGTATTATTGTGAATGGCAGCGTGTGTGTGTGTGTGTGTGTGTGTGTGTGTGTGTGTGTGTTACGTTTTTTGGCGGGTGGGAGTTGGGTGGGGGTTCGATGTCTCGTTTGAACTGAACTGTGTCAAGCAATCGTCCTTTGATAAGGTGATGTTACTCCTCTAACATCATGCTTTCAAGATGTCACGTGGACACGACCAAATGGATGAATGTCACGTTGTTTTGCAAATCTTGTCATCTATTTCCTGTGAGCATGTTTAGTACTGTGAACACTTTCGATGTAAGGATCATCAATGCATGTTAAGAGTATGCCAAATAAATCTGAGTTTCCCAAATGGATCAGACTGTTGTGTTGATTTCACTTGGTGAGTTACAGTAACTGCCCTTTGGGCTATCTGCGCTCCTGAGTATGCATTTGCTGTTTTGGTCTTATTCAACACTTAAACACCCCAGGAGTGTGTGTGCCAGTGTCAACTGCGCAGCCTGTGCACAGCTCCAGGTTTAAGAGACACCAGTGTTGAATTACTGAGATATATTACTTAAAGAAAAGTGCAGCAAGATGTACCCGAAGTATTAAAAGTAATAAGTAAAAGTCAGTGTTTTACTGTTTTTGGTTTAATATCACTGCTCCATTAATGTGTGTGCGTGTTGCATTTTACTGCTGCAGATGTTTAAGCGTAATCTAATTTAAACTACTTTATATACAGTTGAGTAGATCTGCAGCAATGCATTGCATTCTATAACATCATTATGTGTTTTTAGTGATATGTTTTCACTTGACAGGAACTGTAGGGAGCATAATCTGAAAAGTAACTTGTAACTAGAGTTGCCAGGTAATTGTAGTGGGGTAGAATGTACAACATTTGGCTCTGAGATGTAGTATGAACTTGCAAAAAATGGAAACACTGAAGTAAAGCACAACCACCTTGAATTTGAACCACTTGATCACTTGAATACATATATTTGGTTACATCAGCATAGGGTGTTGGTACATGTTGGTCCAAAATAGAAAAGAGTGAGTCACATTCAATCAATAGCATGACCACTAGTGTCAGTTTGAGCCCATGCTGGTGGATCTTGTATCAAACAGTGATTTAAGAACTAAACAGTAAAGATCTGCAGAGTTGAGAGTCACCAGGTGGTTTAAGGTCACCCGGCTGAAGCAAAGGGACAAGCTTTTATTTATTTATTTATTAGCTGAAGCAAAACTGGTGACACAGCTTACACTCTAAATTAATTAACAGTCAAAAGTGCACTTGTTTCCCCTCACTCTATCACGGATTTATTCAGTCAGTAGTCAGTTCAATAGTTTTTCTGTTTGTTGCTGCAAATGGCCCAAGTCTTGTGGTCTTTCACAAGCCTTTTCAGGAAATATCTTCATAGATAGATAAATACTCAGATCTTTTGAGGAAAAACCATGATGCAAGTTAAATTCCTGGGGTGCAAATATACAAAATAATTAGCATCAAAATATACTTAAAGCACCAAATGTAAAAATACTCATAATGCAGAGAGGTCTTTTTCAGAGTAATGAACATTTATATTGTTGAATTATATAATTATATATATAACTTTCATGTTACAGGACCTTTTTTAATTGTGTCTGTTTTATTATTAAACACAATCTATAATTTACACAAGTATGTTTTTGTATTATATAGTAAAGGGAAAAGAACAATATTTACCCGTGAATTGTAGCAGACTAGAAGTATACAGTAAATGTACTTATTTATTTTATGAAACTCAGGAAATGTCTGCACACCATTATCAGAAGAACAAACACTGTGCCCTGTAATCTGGTCCCGTTTGGTTTAACTCTATTAAATGCTGCCATCTAGTGGCAACAATGAGCTACATCGTCTTTATGTCACAGGCCAAATCACATTTAGAATAGCGGATGTATTATGCATTATTATAATAAACAATAAATGAAATGTGTCTTTAGCAGTAAAATATTTTTAATCTTACGCAAAATCACATTTTTACCCGGGTTGGAATGATGTAAATATAAATAGTTGGCACAAACATTTTTGCTGAGGGTGGGGAGAGCATTTATTTTCTCACTATTAATCAGTTTCCTCAGATCAATCCAGCGGTTTCAGCCATAACCCGTGTGTCTCTGAGTCACCCCCTGAATACACTTTGTGGATATTTTACCTCCATCTGTGTTCAGAGCCGTTTTACTCATTGCATGAGACCTCAAGGCAACGCAGACTCCGTTTACCTGCTCCAGTCTGCCGCTCAGTGGACAAAATGTGCAGTTCTGTTGTCTTGTATTGGGGCCTACAGTGTGGAAATAGTAACACAGCAGCATTTATCATTTCCATAAAACGATAAATGCATTTGAGATGCATTTGTCGACTGCTGATTGTCAAATAAATGAGAATAACTGAGAGTTAGTGAACAAAGCCTAAAATAATGACTTCCATCAGTTTTTTTCCCCTCCTCATACTTCTGTCAATATTTCATATAATACATAACAGCAACATCAGCAAGGACACACACTCTCACAGTCTTATTTACCACAGAATTAATGGCTGAAGAATGAAACAAATAGATGTTAGAACTTCATGTGTCCACAGCAAGTGATGGACTGTAACTTTGATTTTCTCAATAAGGCTACTTAAGTACAATATTAAGGTGCTTGTACTTTTTAAGTATTTTCTTGCCATGCTCCTTTATGCTTGTTATGACCCCAGGGTCATATTTTGACCATTCTGTGAAGGCATGTGTGTTTTGGTCGTGCGTGTGTGTAGATCTTTCTGTGAGTGTTTGATAGGTTGTACCTGAGTCTGGTTAATTGACAGAGGGGAGGAGCAACGGTGTGGATGGTTTCTGGGAGCTGATTGGTTCCAGCCTTCCAAGCTTCCCACCTAAAGGCCGGCTTCCACCAGCTCCTGTGGGCTTTACTGTCTCCACTTCTGCCCAGATTACCAGCATGGTTCTTCCTTTGAAAGATGTTTTTAAGAAATAAATCTAAAGTATTTTTGTAACTTCTTGTCCTGTGGGAGGGGAGTCTCATTCTCATGTTGCGTCAAGGTTTCCCCTTGGCCAGGACGTAACATACCTTCCACTACAGCGGGAAATATTGCTTTAGTTACCAGTTAGAGGCTTTATTGATTGTGATTTCAGCACTAAAACGTGTGAAAAGCTCATGGAATACAATGTTTTGTACAGGTAGAGCTAAAATGATTAGCTGATTAACAGACAATGATTTGGCAGCAAATTTGATCATTGTTTCAGTCATTTTAAAGGGTTGGACTGTTTGTTGGACACAAGCATTGTGATGATCAAACTGACTGAAAATAATCACACTTAATAAAATTGCCATTAGTTGTTACACAAATAGTCCAAACCAGCTCCACCTCCCCCTGCTATGATGGAAAAATGATTTTATTATGGGAAACATTTTTTCAAAATAGACTTTTACTTGAGTCAACTATCTGAATACTTCACAGCAGAAGGACACGTCCTCCTGTTTGTTGCACATTAGCCATGAGAGGTCGAGGTGTCAGACCTCTTCAGACAGAGACAAATGCCTTCCCGCCTGGTTTTGTATTCAGCCGCATGTGTTGTCGGTCCATCAGAGGCTAATTAACATAACAGGATCCCCAGTGATCCCACTCTGCTCTTCTGTCTATACACAGCTCCTGTTACACTTTACGACCTGCACAGCAGGACACTTCCAACAAGATGCTGTTGTTTCAATCAACCTCAAAAGCAAACTGGACAGCGTGTGAGAAAGTGTCATTATGTGTCTGTGTCCTTCTCCAGGTTGCACTCATTAAATAGGTTGAGCATCAGTTGAAGGCTGTGCATTGAAGAATTTCCATAGACAACACCGTAAATCAACACTAGGTAACACAACGTTTCAGACACACAAACCTTTGTTTTAAAAATACAAATGAAAGGT
Organism: Datnioides undecimradiatus; assembly: GCA_008933995.1. NCBI lineage: Eukaryota > Metazoa > Chordata > Actinopteri > Lobotiformes > Datnioididae > Datnioides > Datnioides undecimradiatus. The sequence goes on from WARS01000015.1 coordinate 13,695,389, forward strand.
TGGAGCTAGACCTCCCTCCCAAAAACTAACTACATAATAGACTGATGACATTATTTCAAAAGTCACATTATGAATTTGTAAATATTTATAATGTGAATAGGAGAAAATATATAACACAAATACCCAAAGGCCATTATAAATTCTTGAAATGTTATGATAATTTTAGGACATTTGTGATATTTTTAGCCTGTCTCACGAATACTCATCTAAAAAAAAAAATCCCATGAATACATTTATCATGATGCCTTGGATGATTTCAAGGATCTGTACAAACTCTCTAAAATATCCCTATGCTCCATACAAGGACCCTTTAAAGGATTCCTTGACCCAAGCAAATAAAATCCTGAAAATGCTCCAGTAACACCTGGAATCCATTCAAGGATCCATGAAACACCCTAAGGAACCCACCTTCCAAGTTCCCCCAAATTCTTCTAGCAATGCCTTGAACCTTGTAAAAATTTGCTGAAAACTCCTGAAGGATCCCTGGACAGTCTCAAGGAGCCCTGCAGCTTATTGTCAATATGCCTGGAATCTTTTTAAGGATCCCCAGATCCATGGATATCTTGGAGTTGGGATGCTTCAGTGATTCTTGAAACTTCCTAAAGAACCCTGAAAACTCCCCAAAAGATACCCAGACCCCTAAAATTCCTTAAATAATACCTGAAATATTTTCAAGGACTAATAAAGGACTTCCAACCTTCCAATACCCCTTCTCCAGGGAATCCATTGAAGATTCCTTGACTTCTGAAAACCCCTCAGTATTGCCTTGAACCCATTTAAGGAAGTTCTCAAAGCTCCTTGTAGCTGCTTCAAGTATTCTGAAACCTAGATCCAAGATCCATGCAAAGACCTCTGAAACCCCATCAACAACATATAGAATCTCTTCAAGGAATCCCATGAAGCTTTTCAAGGACACTTTCAGGTACTCATGAAATTCCTTAAATAACATCCAAGAGCTCTTCAGTGATCCTTGAAAGCCATCTCAAGCTTCCCCAGACCTCTACAAAACCACCGAAACTTGTCCAATGACCCCTGGAATCATATAAAGGTCCACAGGAACTCTTTATGGACTTCGAGGATTTCAAGAACAGCACCCTGGTGCTTCGTTTTGAACACAAGGATTCCCTTCAACGACATTTGGGGCCTTCTCAAGGACCCACAGAACACCCTTTAAAAATAGACTTACCATAACCACCATGAAGTCCCACTGTGCCTCCTCCAGGTTCCCCAAGACCCTTGGAAATACACCTGGAACTCCCTAAAAGACCCCTGGAAACCTATTCAAGGACCTCTGCCCTCCCACCCCCCAGCTTACTTTTTCAAGCCATAATGATTCAACGGACACAGACAACACTTTTCACCTGGAGGGTCCAGCTCTGCGCGGATCCTCCTGTCCCAGCGTCCAGCCTGCTCTCCACATCAAAGCATTCCTGATGTGGAAACAGCAGCCCGTGGTGGTCGGTCGTAACCTCCGCCATAAATTAAGACGAAGTGGCAAATAAAGCTGCACCTGCAGGCCTGACGTCTTCACCTCCGACACATGGAAGAGCCGTTAAGAGCCACTGTCCTCATGTGGAGAAAAATCATGGAGGGCCCAGTTTATAGAGGGCAGTGTAAAGTCTAAACAGGTATGTAATACAAACGTGCATAATTTATTTTAACGTTGCAACTGCCATGAAACAGCCATGAGTCCACAGTGAACCCTACCGATCAGGAGAACACATATTTTCCCCAAACAGGATTAATTTAAGAACGTGAGGATGAATTTTCGTTGTCTTCGATATAAATGACAACATAAAGAAGGCCTATGTGAAAAATAATTCAATTGTGAAATGATGCAGAGCCTGGAATATATATGTTCTATAAATATACGGAATATACAACATATCCTCCTTTTAACCTCGCGTTGTTCATTAATTTCACATCAGCAGCAGTAGGCTACAGGTAAACGGACTGAAGTCAACACGCAGTTTTCACGCTACAGTACGTGGATGTGTGTATTGTCCTGTTGTCAGTTCCCATGGAAGTCAGTTGGCACTGAGTAAATGCTGCGATCTCTCCTTTTTCTTTCTTTTTTTTTTTGAGTCGGGCTTTCAGTCAGCACGCTGCAAACAAAGAGCCAAACATAGAAAGTTGCCGGCATTCCGCTTTTAAATCCAGGAGTCACCGGTCACACCCAGAGAAGAAGATAAAAAAACTTGGTTTACAATAACCGAGTGACACAAATTCCCTTGTATAAGCTCGACCACATCGAATTGAATATTTATCTTATTTTAATAAAATAAATGTAAAGTAATAAAGACAGGTGCTTTCTTATGTTTTATTCTTTTTTATTAAGGTCCTACATGAAAACGAACTTTTTTATTTGGTTTATGTTGGAAAAGCATTAAAACTAGGACTTAGTGCACTAAGGATTAACGGCCAAGGTCATTTGTATTTAGGCTGAATAGTGTTTTATAATTAAAGGGTTAGGCTTTATCGGAATTGAATGGGCCTTAATGCCATGGTCATATTTTGAAATAATCTTAAAATAGGAAGACCTAATAGAATTGATTTTTAAAACGGGGTTTAGGATCAGTTTTATGTATGTTTTTGGACTTTTACTTGGCTGTTTGTGTGTATGGCTCTGCATGCTGACATGGTGTTTTTTTCAGCTGTGTGATTGTTGTGAAAACATTGTAATCATCCTCAATTACTCCCGGCAGCAGGACAGACTGTAACAACCTGCAGAACGCATTTCTCACCTGTTTACCTGCCCTCTCGCAGGTCCGTTTAAACTGTGATGTGTGTAAATATCTGCTGACAGATCTGACACTTTATGCAGGACACTGACATTACCGTAATATTCTAATAAGGTTGACAGGTTGGCTCTCAGATAGTAACCTTGCTCTTTTCTGACATATCTGTATATCATATTATGTATGTATAATGTATTCTTTTTAAGGGATTTGCAGTTTTTAATCTGCTCTTGTTGCCTTTATAAGATTTTTCTTTATTTCCATCAAAAATTGTATTGAACTCATTCCCAGACAGAAAATCCACATTAAATATTAAATGAGAAATATGCTGAGTTGTGAAAACTGATGTGAAGAGGACCCTGTGTTCGTGTTTTTTATTTTTTTTATTTATTTATTTTTTATTGAAAGATTATTTGTGGCCTAATTTATGCTGCCTGTCAGTTTGAGTAGTGTAGACGTCTATGCTTTTATCCTATAGGTCTATGGCGAATGGCCTATAAATAACTGCCTATTGGCCAACTGTGAGATCATTATACATTACAGTATTATAAATTAGGCCTCAATTATAAGTTAGCAGTTTTTTTTAACTTAACGATATAGTAGCTGACAAACTATTGATTTTTGGACTGTTCATCACCTTTGATCAGCTTTGCTCATTTTAATCAATCATTTATAATCTATAGACTGTCTGAATATAAATGAGCAAATCTGATTTAAATCTGACGATCAAAAAAGTAATAATTCATGGAAAAAACAATTCCACCCAGCAGTAAAATAAAGATTAGGGCAGCCATTCATCCTGTAAAAGACAAAGAAACCACTTAGGGCGCAGGGAACCGTCAGTTAAATAAGCTCAGATAATTAGCTCCCGTAATGCAAAAACTGTATCATGGCTACAGGACAATGAGTGAGTTATTACTGCACACTGTTAAATTATGGCACCTTATTGAAGCTTCATGAACATGTAGCCTAATATTGGTCAGTATTTAACTTCGGTATTGAGCTAAATTACAATAAAAATGAACTCGTTGCTATGGAAAAGTAATCAAATTAAGCTTAACCGTTACTAAGAGAACTCCCCCCGTCCGATTATCTGCTCCTAATGCTATTGGTCGGTTGTTGTTTAGAAGCGACCAATCAGGGCAGAGAGCACAGACCGGGGCGCTTCTTAGGAGTGGCGCTGTGTGCGTCTGCCTCAGAGGAAACTTGGATCTGTTCAGTGTTACACTCATTCACCCGCTCAAATAGCTAATTAGCTACAAGGCCACTTTGGAGTCTGGACTGTGTGTGTGTGCGTGTGCGTGATTCATCACGGTCTTAACGACGTGGCTGCTGCTCTCAGCACACTTCTGTGAAAAACCCGGGGACAGGACCGCTGCATCAGCCTCTGGAGGTAAACTGAACTCTTTTCTCGCGGTTTTGTTCAATTACAGGTTAAGGAATAATACGGACTATATATCTGGGCTACTAACGTCTGTAAAGTTTGACCAAAGCCCTGCATTACGTAAATTAAACAACAACAACAACATCAATAACAAAAACTCAGGCAGATCACGCCGACATTAGAGAGAAGCGATGATCGGAGTGTGTTCAAGACGTTTAATGGACTGATACATAAATCATTGAGCTGTCACGATTAACGTCTCTTGCTGTGATTAATTCAAGGCTCCCAGCAATAGATTTTTTTTAATATGTGCTTAGTCATTCTGAAAGATTTGAAGGCGACAAAATGAAGTTGAATATCTTAAAAATAATCCTGAAGAAATCGCAGTACCCAAATTGCTATGGATCCATATCAATATGTCTATCTGATATAGTCCAACAGACTGTCCGAGTTTTCCCTTATGTATTTTTATATGAGCAATATTTTGAAAAAAAATAATAAAAAAATGGGATCTGTATAAAATCTTTCATTTGTTATTTTCTTTGGGTGGATTTTCCCTTTTGTGGAAAAAGCATTTAGTTTTGCTCAAAGGTAAACGAAATCTGTTGTCGAAGTTAATTTACAGCATCATTAATACGTTCAGATTGGTAAATGGGGATTCAAAGAAGAATGCAGACTGGTTTGTTTAGTTATCCAGCAAACAAACTAACTAGTGTTTATTACAGGTCCTATTTTTTAATGAACCCAGCTTCATGTAGGCCTAAGTGGAGCTTAGACACGACTTGATGACTGATATATAAGTGCTTATGAATTAAACTAAATAACTATATTTGCCTCCAGACATAAACTGGAAGCACAGACAGCCGGCGGAGGACTCGGGGAGACATGTCAGACAGCGCCGGTTGCGAGTTTGAAATCGACGTGGAGGGCCTGGAGACGGAGAGCGACGACCTGGCGGACTCCTCGAGCCGCCCCGGCTCTGCGCCGCTCGGCCCCACCGCCTCCGAAGACGACGGAGACGGCAGCAAGTGCGACGACAAGCCGGGCCCCAGCGGCCTGTGTCCGGGGGACCAGAGGAAGCTGAGCCGGACACCGAAGTGCGCCCGCTGCCGCAACCACGGCGTGGTGTCCTGCCTGAAAGGTCACAAGCGTTTCTGCCGCTGGAGGGACTGCCAGTGCGCCAACTGCCTGCTGGTGGTGGAGAGACAGCGGGTGATGGCGGCGCAGGTGGCCCTGAGGAGGCAGCAAGCCACGGAGGTAAGCCCAAAGTGTGTCTGTGTGTGTATCTGTGTGTGTGTGCGCGCAGATGAATGTGTATGCGAGTGTGTCCATGACCTAGTTTTATATTGTTGCCTTAAAATGCTGTTCATAAACTTTAAAGTGTCTCATGCATTCAAGTGTTTAGCAGATTTCGAGATTAACAATAAAACAAAACATCAGATCTGGTCATATTTGCGCGCTGTAAGCTGCTCACGAAAGCAATGTTTTCTGTTGGATTTCCAGCAGATGTTGATCCTGCTTCTCCGCTTTATTTACTTCACTGCTGTACACACTGGATCAAATGCCTAACTCCTCATCTCCGACTAGACACTAAAATCCATGTTAAACATGTAAAGATTTCTTTAAATCATAGCTTATGGTACATTAAACACAAAACACCATGGCAAATGGCATGATAGTAAATTATATTGTCATTAATATTAGTTGTAGATTTAATGTGTAACTATTTGCAGCTCATGCAGTTTCCACTTGTGGTCACAGGCCTTTGTAATACTGAGAATGCTCTTGTCAGCTCTTGGCATCTTAATCACCCAAGTGGGCAATGCCTTCATATTCCAGTTAGATATATTAGTAATTGATGTATTGATCTATTTCAGCTGCAGTGTAACATTAGTTAATGATAATATCAGGCCTGAAAAGGGTAAACACTCTGATTATTAAGCACAACTGATTTTTTTTTGGTTTTTAAATGTGATACATACCTGCCATGTTTTCTTTTCTTGTTCAGCCACGTCAAAGTCACAATGTTGATTTTAAGTTAAGCAATAGCTACTTAAAAAAATACAGCTTTTGTTTTCCAACCAGGCAGGCTTTTAAAAGATGTGGTTATATCTATTTTTAATTTTAAGTTTGGGCATGTAGTGGATCAGATTCAGGCTCAGGGTTTGGGAGTTAAAGCAGTTATTTAATGTTTGCTACTTCTCTTTGTTTGACTGAATGGACATAAATGTCAATCAGTGGTTCTTAAAGTGGTGCGTCAGGATCCCTGAGGGGATCTCAATAATGTCTCAGCTAATAAACAGTTACAGAATGTACAAATTAATGTTTTCATTACATTTTTTTTCTACGGTCTCACTCTTTCCTCAACATAGACGGTTATACATTTCCAGCTCGCTATACGATCTCCACAGAATAAAATTGTTCCTATTTGGGGACTGCGGCCCCTAATACGTGTGTGTGTTTTGACTGCGGTGACATTCAAATAGGTATTTGAGAATGTCTGCGGTGAAATAATGAACCATTACAGCTGTGGTATTTTAAATATAGTAACAGATGGAAGATTTTTGTTTTGAGTGTGTGTGTGTGTGTGTGTGTGTATTTCCTGTGTTGTTGTGGGTGCTTGCTTTTGGATTGCCAAGCTGAACGTATTTTAAATGCAGCCTTGTGAAAACGTTGCACTCAGCTTTAGTTGTGAAACTGCTGTAAAATTTCTGCATTTTTTTCCTCAATTTTACTATATTTGAAATCCAAACATTAAGATAATTGCTTGTCCAAGATTTACGCAAAATACACAGTAATTTATAAGTTTGACCGATTCCTCTTTTATCTGGAACAAAAACAAAAAATCATCCAAACGCATGTGTCTTTAAAAGTGTCTGATCTATCACGGCTAAGGGATCAAGAAAAACCTCCCGAGAGCACGTCTTTACTCAGTTTTTTGTTTTCTCAATTCATCAGGATAAAAAAGGCATATCTGGGAAACAAATTCCTGCAGAGAGGAGGACGATATATCAACGACACATTCGACCGTCCACCATGCTCGCCAAAAGTATCCTTGAAGGTAACGAGGCAGCACATCTGACGGAAAGAAACATGTTTTATTTCTTTGCATTAGTTTGTTTGTGATCTGTTTCTTTTTCTCTTGGCCTGTCCTCTGTCCCTGTTTAACTCTGATTAAACCTCCCTTTCTCCTGTAGCTTGTCTGGGATTTCTATCTAACAGTGATAAGGACTTGTTAACATCTGTAAGCAGTGGCTTGTTAAACTCTATTCAGCATGTGATAAGTTTACTGATAAACGTCTCTGGCACTGTCACACAATACAAAGATAATTTAATTATAGAGCACGAGTTTTATTTAGAGGGAAGATTTGGTTGTTGCAGCTTTGCTTGTTTGCCTGTGTTATGGACATTTCTGCATGTGTGCTTGACATCAGCTATAATCCAAAACACTTTGACTGCTGTAAACACATTTGAATTAAATGTGGGATCGTTTGTTGACAGGGTATCGTCCAGTGCAGTCTGATCCATTCCTGGCGGCCAACCCGTCTCTGCCCCCACCGCTGAGTGATCGCATGAGGAAGAGAAGGGCCTTCGCCGACAAGGAGCTGGAAACCATCATGCTGGAGCGGGAGTACAAAGAACGAGAGCTGCTGGAGAACAGCCAGGCTGCCACAGCTTCACTCCTCTTCCCTAACAACATGGTCCACCATGCCGCAGAGTACAACTACAAGACGGCCTACTCGCCAGCGGCTCAGGTTGAGCAGCAGCCCAAAGAGCTGTGCAGCTTCCTTGGCCCTAACTGCCTGGATCTGTCCATGCAGTACCCAGCCGGCTCAGCCAATGTCGAGCTCATCTCCTCTAATGTGAGCGTGGCCACCACCTACCGCCACTACCCGCTGCAGTCGTCACGAGGTGGCTTCATGATGTGGCCCCGTGGTGCTGCCAACTTGGGCGACGCCTTGCTCTACCAGCAGTGCCTCTTCAATGCCACGGCGGTGCAGAACATGAAACCAGGTGCCGTGTGGGAACCCAAGGTGATGCCCGCTGAGAGCCAGCCGCCAGAGCAGGAGGCTGCTGCTGCCCTCGCTGCGAAACTGGAAGGATCTCGAGCTGCTGCGCTGCAGGACTCTTTAGACCCTCAGCGGGGTGACCCCAAACCGCCTAGTGTCACCCAGGGGGGGCAGAGGGAATGCTCAGCCTTCTCTCCACCCAAGAGGAGCTTTGGACAATCCTTCCCCAACAACTCTCATTCCCAAAACTCCAGCCAAGTCCTGAACAAGCTGAGTAAGGACAGTGCTAAGCTTTCCATGAAACTCAACTCCTTTCACTCTCTCATCCAGCACTCGCTGAGTGAAAAAAACAGCAGCGGGCCCACACCGGAGCTCAGGGCTCCATACTGCAAAGAGCTCTTAGAGGAGGCCGCCCGCAAGTTCAGGGAGGGCTCCGCCAAGGACATTCAAGCTGTTAAAATCACTGACAGGTACGCCAAAGACTTTCTGTCCAAGCCTGTGGGGACCAAGATGGCATCCACTGAGTCTTTGTCCTTCTCTGTGGAGGCCATCCTGAAGAGACCCACACCTGCTATGAGTCGAGCATTCCATTAATTTCCATTAAGCGCCTTTTCTTGCACTATAAACGTCAGGTTTGTCTCAGTTATAGAGAGCATCTCGAGTCGTGGTTATGGGGTCAAACAAAATCTTAAACACACAGGCACTGCATCAGAAATTAGACCAGCTAGAAGTTATTTTTTTCCTCAATGTAATATTTATGTACAGTATATTATATTTTACACGTGCATGTTTAATAACGTTATTGTGTAGAGTATTTAAACATTATCCCAATGTTTTCCTCATGTCAATAAACTTTATTAGACTGAACTCTTTCCATAAAAAGTCTTGTATTTCATTTTATGCTCAACGTTATGACACCTTTAACTGTGAACAGGTTTTTGTTTAGGTCAGAAGTTAGTCTGCACACACCAGTACATCACTATGGTTTTTACATGCATACTTGGCAACACAGTTCACAGTGAATATAGGACTGATTAGAGAAATCATTACAGATTAGACGTACCTGCCATCATACGAATGTCAGCAGATTGAAAAAAGATTATAATTCTTCCCTAATCTTTAAGAAAAATATATGATTTTTTTACAGGACAATGGTGATTTAACTGATTTAGTATTTTTGAGCTTCAGGTCAGCAGAATATAGACTTAGCACCGTGTTTACACAGGATCTTATTTTGAAATCTTGAATTTAGATGCATTTTGGAATGCTGGATATACAAAATAAGGGCAGCCATGCAGCTTGTAGTGTGTGTTGTTGGGGAAGAAAGCAGACACATAAGTCACATCCTGGTGATCATTAATAAAAAACAGAGACGCAACCATCATAGACCAATGCAAAAAAAAAAAAAAGCCCCTTTAGATTACAAAGTGCAAGCCAGATATTTGTTTTGCATGCATGCTCAACACAAGTCCTTCAGAAATTAGTCTTGTTTTGACCCATTTTATTGATCTATTAATTCTATTTCTATTTTAGGGGTCAGTTTATTGTAACTATGTTTAAATCTTACATTCAAATGGAGAATCAGTTCATTAAATTAAATCCTAATATCATGATAGCAACTATAAATCCAAAGACGATGCACATCAATTCCACAGCAAATATTGAACTTTCCGTAACAAAAGAAGCCAAAGCTGTAAATTCAGCCTCCCTGAGAGTCATTAAAGGGATTTTGTTTTTATGATATTGTGTATTTGCATAAACACAAATCACACAAACGAAACACATAAATGAAGTGTGGACGTGACAGAGTGGATGCGGACTAACTGTGCTCTCCAGGGCCTGAAACACGATATCGACCCCATAAATCTGTGAGCAACATCATCTCATCCGTTCAAGATGCATTTCTCCACTCATTCCTTTCTACTTACAGACTTGCAGTGTGTGTGTGAGTGTGTGTGAATGTTCACGCTGAAAGATAGCTCCAAACACGGGTTTCACATGAGCTGCAGAACACTGATCCGTGCAATAATGAACAAGACGAGAGGTTAAAAAAAAAGTCACTAATCTGTTCTTTCTGGCACAAACTTCACATTTCGTCAGCGTGAACCTGCAGCCGAACTCTTCTTCCATCTTCTTGTCGCTTTACTTTTTTTTTCTTCTTCACTCTTAAGCCCACGCAGAAATCTCACATCAGGAGGAGATTGTGGATTGTGTGATTGTTTCAAGGAGCCCTGTTGTCGCTGCTGTAATTGGATTTGGCCCAATGATGACATTTTGTGTCAACAGAAGGAGCCGACATCATTTTAAGTAGCCGGGGGTATCAAATTTTTGTGTGTGTGTGTGTGTGTGTATGAGACAGAGAGGGGGAGAGAGCATGCATTTATACTAGATTTATTGTCATAAGAAAAGATAGTGCAAAGGAAAATACACATCCATTTTTGTGTTTTTTCCATCCATGTTTATTTCTTAGTCCGCATATTTTTCAGTATCGGTGTTTAAAAGTGTATATTTTTAGAAAAACATTTTGGGAAATAAACAAATTCTTTCTTTTGTTGGGAGAGTTAGGTCAGAAGGTTTACTGCACTATACACACACAGTTAGCTTAGCTTAGCACAAACACTGAAAACTGGGGGAAACTGCTAGCCTTGCTCTGTTCCAGTAGACATTAACACCTAACATCTGTTTCCCTGAAGGCGACAATTTAAATAAATAAATGGATAAAATAAAGCATGGTTGTCGTGAGGTTACCATGCAACCCGTAGAAACTCCATCAAGTCTCTGATCCAGCATGAAACAAAACCCATGGTCAAACTACAAATTGTTGTTATCTGCGTGGATTAACAAACAAGATATAATATGTTCATTTGTGAGTTTTAATGACGCAGGTGTGCTGTTTATGTTCCCAGCGTGTCTTTTATGCTAAGCTAAGCTAACTGGCTGCTGACTGTAACTTCATATTTACTGCACAGGCAAGATCTTCTCATCCAACTAAGCAAGTTAATAAACATTTCTTTTAAAACATAGGTTTTACACACTTGCTTCTGTGTGGTCTTTTAGGTTTTTCTTACCATTCATTCTTGATTGTCAAATTTTAACATACCTCAAACTGACATGAACTTCATTCTAATCCTAGTGGAGCTTGTGGAGTTCCAGAAAATACCAAATATGTCAGGCTAAGATTTGGGAAACGGGAATCAGTATATTCATGTTTGTTGTTATTATTAATTGTCTGAATATTTTACTTAGTGTCAACATCATATATAGTGTTGATGAAGATCTGTAACACAAAACATATTATGCCGTCACTGTAGATCTTTTCCCTTATTTAAAAGTTCCCATAAAAGGGTGAAACTGAATGTTAAGGTACAAAGGTACAGTATGAATGTTGCACACCGCTGTCCATCAGTGGTTTAGTTAGTACTTAGATCCTTCATTTTAGTGAAAATTAGCAAAAGCAGATAAAGAGAAAAATGCAAATTTCCTACATTTGATGTAAAAATTTACATTATGTATTAAAAGACAAAAACATTTTCCTTTGAAATGTATTGGAGTCAAAGTATAAAGCAGTATATGTGTACTATATTTAATATACTTAAGTAAAGTACTAGTAACTTGAAACTGTATTTAGGTAAATGTACTTCTTTTACACCACTGCTTTTCACACCATTGCACCATTATTTCCATCTTGCTTTCCCAACCTGTCTCAAACATTTACAGCCCTGAAGTATTAAATTTGGAGCTATAACTGGAGAGCACAAAGAAGATACTGTGTTCTGTGACTTAACAGTGTGTGTGTACATGAATACATCTTATTGTGTATGAGAATGTGTGTGTGTGTGTGTGTGTGTGTGTGTGTGTGTGTGTGTGTGTGTGGGATGCACCGGCGCTCTGACAGCAGTTGGCTGATGAGCAGAAGGTGACAGTGTTTGTCTGCACTAACTGCCACTGATAAGTATCTGCTGAAGTCCTTACAGTCCCATTCCCAAAGTGTGAGATTTAACATGTCAGCAGAGCAAACTCGGTTTGTTGACTCACCCCCCTCCCCGCTCCTCCTCCCCCGTCCTCCGTCCACCATCCCCTTATCAGCAGTTGTAGTTCACACAGTAGCATTTTGTTTGGGGTACGCAGGTGTCATTTGCTATTAGACTTCAATGACTTTCCTTCATGCTGTGATGTTGGGAAAAGGAAAACACACACACACACACACACGCACGGCCTGGGATTGTTGTCTTTCGTGGTTCTTATTTCAAGGCTTAGTTTGTTGCGTAGACAGACTAATGTGCTTGTGTTGAATGTCACAAAGCTGCACTCATTTGCATTTAAAGGAACACACTGGATATAACAGTTTGTCCATTTTCCCACAAATTCAAGATCTGGCATCCAGAGCTCTATTGTCATATATACAGTGCACACGGAACAATAAACAAACTAAAAATAAAAGAAATAAAGAAAACAAACAGATAGTAAGCAATCCTACTAACGTTCCGTAAAACGTCTTAACGACTATCAGATGGATTTTAATGATATTTGTCTCACACATTCATTCAAATAACAAAAATAATCAGCGAATCTTAGCATGCTGAAATGCTGCACTAAGACAATGAGCGTGGTGAATCATGAACGGGTCAAACATCAGGATGTAGCATGTCACTGTGATCATCTTAGCATGCACACATTAGTATTTCTCTCCAAGCACCACTTAACCTGTGTGCAGCCTCACCACGGCTGGTGTGGTGGACGACTTGTCAATACGTGTGTATGCAGAGACCTATCAGCCTGGAGAATAGTTCAATAATCAATCATATGTATCATTTTTTTGGGGCAAAAGTCAGATAAAATAAAATGGTGTGATGAGCGAGCAGATGAAATATGTGGAGCGGACTTCCCCTCCTTTGATACAACAGCTCAATTCTTCTCCTGCCCTCCTGCCCAGATAGCATTTGGCTGCCCCGCCAGTGACTGTGTGGTTAGTTTATTGCTTTATCACCGCCTGAGTCGTCTCAACCTGTAACACACACATTTGCGTGCACACACACACACACACACACACACACACACACACGCACAGACACACACGTATGAACCCTTCTCCAGGTGTTGAAGCAAGTCATCCATCCCACTGTTGCTGTTGTCACGCCAGTCACTCCCAGCACATCTGATACGCTACAATCCTTTGCACATTAAGAATCTATTAAGCACCACAAAACTCAAACATACATTCACAGAAAAAAACCCCACAGTGGGATATTTTGACTCTAGAAATAAATGGCACATGCTGTATTTTGCATTGCGATCAGTGGGCGTGAAAGGAAAGGGTAGGATCCCTATTCATTAACCCCCGTGTTGTTGCTCTCGCTCTGTACCAGCAGCAGGGAGAGGAACACCGGCTGGTTCCTGCATTCCTTCCCAGAACCTTGTAATCCAATAAGAAATGTGTAGCACTGCAGCTTTTTGACAAGTAGCTCCCACTTAATTACCATGCTGTTAGGGCTGACAGGCGTAGGGGCCGATAGGGGCAAAAGGCTGGTGGCTCATGGCTGAAGGAGGTCTGGGAATGACTGCAAAGATACATTTCAACACACATCGGAGTCTTAGTTGTTCAAGCATTTCTTGCTTTGGCTATGGCAGAAAGTGACTCACTTGGGTCGACTTTAACCTCTGGCTAACAGTGAGGTGGTTTCTGGTGTCCCGACACGTGGGAAAATAATCTGGATGGACTGTTCACTGCAGGTGGCAGAAAAAACAATGGAAAGTTGGAAAAGTGGAGGGGAACATAAAAAAGACATTTTCCACAGGATGCTTCATGAACGACAAACAAACATGATAAAGCGCCCTCTTAGATGTCTCTAAGACAGATATAACATGATGAAGGGCACTCTATGTTTGCTCAAGAAGCAAGGAAAGGTGTGCATTCTTTCTGAGCTGTGATACTTAAGATCTGAGTCACAGATTAAAACAGTTCTTATCTTAACCAGGGTATGTTTCACCATAAACGCATCACGACCTTCTGCAGCTCGAGTCCCACACTGCTGTGAGGTGGACTAAAGGTGGACTTTTTTGAGGCCACAGCCAAATTGTAGGCCACGGGACGCCACTGACAGTGAAATAATGGGTGCATGTTTCTGTCACGAACACTCTGACCACAATGTTGTGGGTTAATGTGCTTCTCAGTATGTTTAATTACGCTGCTGCTTGTGCTGAAGAGTTGATATGCCCTTATAAAACCAGTGCAGGGATGGTAATTGGGTTGTATAATAAGATACTAAAGCTTTTCTCCCAACATGGTTGGATCTTTGTGATCCTTTGCTTGGAGTGTTGCATCAGTTGTTCACAGACCAGCAGCGAAGAAGTGAAGATCTCAATAAGCCGTGTTTGTGCGTGGACCACTCAACAGGGAACTTCAAATGTTTAGAGGTAAGCGTTAACACTGACTTCATTTCTGCCTCCAAAGCAGTTTTACCATCCAGACTCTTGGTATCTAAACCTCCAATCTGCCGTGTTTACATGTACACTCACTGCAGGCCCACATTAATACACTGTCCATTGTGCGGTGTCCTGTTGCCTCCCGAGGCTTGAGAACAATTATTTCTACCATTAGCACCCATCTTCTTGTTTCTGTTGTTTCAGCAGCCACCAGCATCACCTTGTAGCCCTCCTGCTCACAGTGGGAATACAAAGACATTTCTGCAACACAAACTGACATTTAGGGCACTAAACAGGACAACTGAACAGTCACTCTGTGGCTCAAAGTAAACACCGAACCTTCTCCTCAGGTCCATAAAACAATTAGCTCTCACCCTGTGGGAGAAGTAACAATAAAAGAGATTTGAGTTCTCTGAGAGGAGACCTTATATGTGCACTGTATTCAGCTTGGTTTCATTCAGCCCAACCGTAAAGACCAATTGTGTCCATGTCAATTTGCAAGTTGAAGCTACTTGAGGGTGCGCCTAGTCTTCTCTGGAATAATTTTGAAACATTCACGTAAGGATCAAGGAGAAAGGCAAATTCAGCCACTTCAAATCCAGATGATAGCCACATTTGCAAGTTTATGCAAATAATTGTAAATCTTTGAGCAGCCAGTGTGTTTGGAAAGGTGAACCTTGAGGGAAAGCGAAGACAAAAACAATCATCTTTTCATTGTTTTGGTGTCTGGTTGCACCAGTAGTTTGTGAAAAATGATGACAAAGTTCTTTCTGTTTCTAAGAAATTGTAGAAGTTTTACCTGACTTGGCCATTTTGCAAATATGTCTTTATTTTGAGACACAAACATCTGCATCTTCTCCACCTGTTGAGCCTTTGCAAGGAATTTGCCAGTCTAAACATTCATGTAAATGCTATGGAAAAATGCTTTGTGTCGCATTGTCACCCAAAGTAAATATCAGGATCCCCTGCGATGTACTGTCACACTACCTGCTGTGTGCACGTATCACAAATGTTATTTCTGTCAGTGATGTTGTCTCTGCTGCCTTCTGCCGTCCCCCTGTTTTCATTTGCTACAGTACGTGGAGCTGCTGTGTGAATGGAAAAAGAGATCAGTTGTGGCTGTTGCTTCATGAGCACCACTGCACGTAGAGGTCGGTGCAGGTGGCGCAGCTGTAATTCTACTAACACAGTGATAAATGAGCACCGCACCTGGCTTACGCTAACTAGAGTAAACACCACGATTGCCAAGGTTAACACTTAAACGCTCTGATTTGCATAGACCTTTAAAAGTTTATTCAAATGTACACTCCCTTACATACAGCCTGCCCCCAGGCAAACAGAGCGTCTATGTTTAGAGAGGAGCACACACTTGTTGTCTTTTACAGCTCAGTCAAAACAAAAACAACACGAAAAGACATTTTATTCAATCCATGAACTATTCTGGTGAACTGGTGCACTACACGGTTAAAGGTTTATTAGATTTATAGAATGAAAAATTGCAGTGTACACAAAACTGCACCATAGGATGCTTATCTTATTGAGTATTTAGATTATTCAGGTATTTAGTTCCTTTGTCCCTCCTCCATCCATGTGACAGTGAAAACAGTATTACCACATGATTCTATTTGTGTTTAATAACTGAGCTGAATAGGGGGTACCTTCATACAAGACAAGTAACAAATTCAAGTTTTTACTCAAATTAGTAAATTGTTTAATTTCTGAGTGCACTGTTGATGGACATTATTGTATGAAACCTTTAGAGCACATGGCAATAAACAATAAGCAAAGATAGAAAGATGTTTGAGATCAAAAACAATTATATTTTTATTATGTTTTTATTTGTAAACAAAAATAAACAGTCAAATAATAGTTTTAGTGTGTTGTATATTGTGTGTGAATCACCCATTGCATAATCTGTGCAATGGGTGATTTGCAAACTCTGTTTTTGGTTTATGTTCAGCACCTCCTCAGCGCGGGTGCTGTGGACAGCACCTCATGCACACAGACGTCTCATCATGTCATGCACGCAGCTGACTTTGCAGTTTGTATTTCCACAGTGAAAGATGGATTCAATAATCTGTCCTCAAACCAGCAGTCAAACTCCAGACTGGAACTTCCTGTGTCTGCATGGACAGAGTGGGACACTTTTACTGGGTCCATCAAAGGTGGCTCATCTGGAGGAGCTGATGGTGCTCATATGTGAATGAGGTGGTTTGGTGCAGGATATATGTGCTACCATTAACACTGTGGTTACTTCTCTCCAGTGAGCAACAGATGAATGTGAATGTTATCTGCCTCAGTTTATGGTATGAATCAAGTTGCTGGGAGCCATTGCAGGATTAAGTGTACTGTTTATGTAGTGTGGTAAAAAATAAGGGTTTGGAGCAACACCTTTGGTTTTGACGTCAGAGACTGAGGTTCTTATCAGGTCTTTCTTTCCCTTTTTTCTTTTTTAGGCCTGATATATTTTGCAAACTCAGTCTAAAATTAAAGAATCTCTGGATTCTGTAAAACACGAGAAATATGGCACTTATGTCACCTGGTGAGACCTTTAATATTTTTTTTTAATTGTTTTTACAATCAAAAGCTTAAACACAAGAACACAAGCATTGTTTAAGGCCTACAGTCAGCATTTTTAAATAATTCATGAGGAGGTATCACCACCCGACTCTGCAGCTTTATCGCATCATTAAGATCGTTTTGGTTTTCCAGTCCATCTTGTTGATCTTGGTTTGCATTGGTTTTGGTTTGTTTCTCTTAAGCCCACTGTACACTACCCATCCTGCAACAGGCAGTAAAAGTGAGCAACCAGCAGGTGAACACAGTGTAGACAGTGTACACAGCTAACAGATGAAGTGCTACATACTTCTCTCAAACACCAAACACATCGTGTCCTTGTGTTATGACCCCAGGGTCATATTTTGACCGTTCTGTGAAGGCATGTGTGTTTTGGTCGTGTGTGTGTAGATCTTTCTGTGAGTGTTTGATAGGTTGCACCTGAGTCTGGTTAATCAACTGAGTGGAGGATCAACGGTGTGGATGGTTCCTGGGAGCTGACTGGTTCCAACCTTCCAAGCTTCCCACCTAAAGGCCGGCTTCCACCAGCTCCTGTGGGCTCTACTATCTCCACTTCCACCCAGACTGCCAGCATGGTTCTTTCTTTGACAGATGTTTTTAAGAAATAAATTTAAAGTTATTTTTTGTAACTTCTATTCCTGTTCTTGAGAGTTGGGAAGAGGGCAGGTGTTTTCACTTATTTTGCCAGATAAGCTGTAGATGGTGCCGCTGTGATCTGCGCTTGGCTGACGTCCCCGATTCCCCCGTTGCACCTGTTGAGGCGTGAAACTTTTATTGTTCTCATTGCTGCATCGAGTTTGGTGTCCTGACTCTTCAACTTCAACCAGCCAGAGGTCTTTCAGTCACAAAAACTAGAAACACCTGTGTCGTGATATTATATAGCTTCCCTGCCAGGATGTTGTAAAACAAACAAATAAAAAAACATCCACTGCGTGCTCAAATGGGGAATTATTGAATGTAATTCACAGATTCAAAGGCTGCTGAACATGGTTCATATCAAAACGTGCCATTGCCCTGATCTTTCTATTAATTATATGTGTAATAATGTTCACCCGTTCTGTCCTACTGCTGTCCTCCTTTTCAATGTGAATGTTCCCTAAATAACATTTTACGTCAATGGAAACCCGTTGACCCCTGAAGGTGCAGGGTGAGGCTTTAACCTTGGGGTTGGTCTGACAAAACCTGTTGCCACTGTGACACTTTGGTCCTGTTTTGTCAACACAGCCTGTGCTATTCTCTCTGTTTTCCCATCAACACATTTTGTTTCCTGTACAATACAGTGTGAAGAAACAGGTTTCCATTTCTTATCTGAAGAGGCTGTTTACTGCCGCTGGCGCTCATGGATTTTGTCGGGGAGCGTTTTGCTGCGGCCGTCAGACTTTAGTGCTTGTGCTGCTGGAATGCTCCCATCTGATTTAATCTATTTGTCATTTCTTTTGTTGTGCGTTGGCTTATCTGACACCTGAATAAGACAGAATGTGCTTGCCCCAAAACTTTTAACTGAGGACAGGGAAAGAGTTAAGGGTGTTGTTTCTTCCTGTGATCTACAGTCTCATACATAAACATGACCTTTTATTAGAATAACATTGTTGTAAGCTGCTGAGATCAGGGGTCATAATTATTTTTTATTTTCAACAAAGGAAATTTCTTTACATGGGTCCAATTTTACAACAAATACTGAACTGAAATTTATATTCATACATCGTTTTTTTAACGATTAACGTCCTGCTGGGAAGCTTTGTTGTTCATTGTTCCCATGTACTGTCTTAACCAATAATAAAGGCCAACATGCCCAGAAATGTGCTCAATCTTATCTTATCTGTTCTTAATGTAACTGTAAACATATTTTCATAGAAAGAATGTTGTTTTTACGGACCAAAAAGCCCTCAGCAGACCTTTTTATTGTTACCCTCGTCAAGTTCTTCATATTTTTCCGGCACTGCGGCAGATTAACCTCTGATAATTATGAGAAATTTTTGAAACAACAGAGACAGTGAAGGACAAAATTAGTGACTGGTGAATTTGTCGACTGAAATGACCACAGCTGGAGCAAGAGTTTAACAACTGTTGCTGGCCAAGCCAATCAACACTAGCCCGATGAAATTGTTTCCAAACGCCAACTCCACCTCTCAGAACTTAAGAATTTTAATGAAGATAGCCCAACAGTAGTGTTCAGTTATTGCAGTTCAGTAAATTTGCTGGGAAAACTGAAAACACCACAGAGTTTTTTTTGGCTTTGACACTAAAAAACAGTTGTTAATCTATAAAAATACTTTGTGATAATTAAATCTTTAACTAGGCTGCTTCATCTGCTCCTCCACCCATCCAACTTGTTAAAAGTGCCTTCAAGAAATGAAAAATCACAAATATAGGATGACGTGTGATGGAGCCCGGCTGAAGGTAGCGTGTGTTTCTGCCCTTGGAATTGAAATATTACAGTCTACATGAAGAATTTCTGCCGTGATACCTGTCCTTCAGTTTGTCTCAGTGGGAGAAAGTGAGCAAGTCGGACTTGGGGTCAAAAATGAAATCCAAAGCCTGCAGATGAAAATTAAAACCAACGTATTTGACTCCACCTTTTAAATTTTTACAGGACTTTTTTTTTTTTTTTTACTGAGCTACATGAAAGTGTTTTATGGGGACCCTGCGTGACACCGGGGGATACCACCTCTGAAGTAGAGTTTGGACACACTCGGCTCATCCAATACATCACCTGTAAGTCTATCTTTGGGAAAGACAGGCAGCCTGCCTTTGATCAGGACAATGGCAGAGTTGTCAGTGCCTTCAGTTTCAGGGGAAAGGGGTTTGGGTTATACTTCCATGCTGTAGTGCTGCACAAATCACATGTTAGACAATGTTTGGCCTTAGGGCTGGTTATAAACTAAAAGAGGCATCCATTTGTGTCTGTTTGATAATACTTCACTGTTGTTAGCGCCACGTTTTCTGCAAGGAAATATGAAAATGTGAATTATGGGTCCACACACACACCAACACTAACAAGATGTTGACTCAAAACGTTGACCATAGTCTGCTTTTTGTGCTCTAAGCATTTGCTAAGTGGAGGGGTAAGTTGCTTTATCCCTTACTGAAGCTCCAGTGCCACCGTCTTTAGGAGTAAAAATCTTGCATGAAAAATGATATTCAAGAAAAAGTTCATCAGTATTATCAGCAGAATCGACTTCAACAAGAAAGTATACATTGTTTTGAATGGTGTGGTTGGTCAAAGTGAAGCCAAATGCATAAGTTTAATTGGATAATAAACAGTTTCATCACCAATGTGGTAAAGACTAGAGAAGCTGTGTTGGTTAAATTAGAAATGCTCTGAACTAAGCACAGAAGCCTACATGCACTCTGCAGCCTGTTTCTGTACCTCACACAGCACAGACACACCATCTCACCCCTGCATTAAACAGTCGGCACAGTGCAGAATATTAACGCTGAAACAGGATCTTCAGTTTCCTGTCCAGCACAGCGTTTAACAGGGGGTTTGATGCGGCCTCCGATAGGATTTACACTGCAGAACTCATTATTAAGAACCAATGAGGCTTAAAATATTCTCACCTGTAAGGAAAAAAGGGCCAACTTTGACTTTGAGCCATTTTCCTGCTGCACGAGACGTGAACCTTTTCTCTATGAAAAACTTATATCAACTCTGTGAGCATGAGATAAAAGAAACCACCTAACCAGGAAACAAGTGTTATTTGGCCCAAGTACACCATTGTGGAACATGACCAGAGGTCAGGGTAAACATCAGGTTTATGTTGGCTCTGTAAAATACCTTATAGAGTACATTTGTGCATCTGCATCTCCACCTGTAGGAAATTTATCAAGAGGCTCTTTGGAAGACAGCAGGAGGTCTTTAAACATGTGCTACTCAGCTGCTCGCCTTATAGCCTGGCTCTGCATAGGAAAACCTGCACACGGTACAATAATGGAAAGCAAGATTTATGTCCCTGCTCTGTAAAAAAAGAAAAAAAAAAACATTGTCCAAGCCACATCTCCTACGGGGTGATTATTGCTCTGATTCAAGGGAGTGTATTATATTCAATGATGTAACAGTATATATCTGTGATACTAATGACTCCTGTGGTTTGCATGTGGAACAACTTCCCAAAGTCCTAAACTTCTCAGGTAGCGTGGCTCAGAAACCTGCTGCTGTGATGGAATATAGATCTGCTTTGCTTGTCCTGCATCATAAGTAATGTGTGTAAAGAATGACCCTAGTGGTCGAACGAACCGCGGCAGGAAAAATATCCACTTCCTCTGGGCCTGAGAGGGAAGCGTCGACAGCTGAAGTCTCCACAGTCCTCGTGTGAACAGACGGTTTCAATACTTTTCCTTCTCGAGGTAAAATATGTTGGTTTAAAAAACAAGGCTATTAGGATTTCCAGGTGACCGCGTGTTGATACGCCCAATAACTCATCGTCATTTAGATTGTTTGAGAAAGGTCCTGAATAAAAAATAAGAACAAGAACAAATTATATACATAAAGTCACTTTTCAGTCCATAAGATTACAACTATTATAATTACTGTGAAGTGTTTTATTGTTTTTTACTGTCTCTCACTCCCGTCTGTCCCAGAGACTTTACACTAAGGTGACGTCATGCGAGTAGCAGCTGTGCTCCTACAGTCCTGGTTTAAAGGTTCAAATATAAACATTTAAAGTTCAGAAACTAATAATTCAAAGAGCAATAGGAAATATAAAAACAAAGAGCAATAACTGACCTTACTTTACTTTACAATGGAGGTCTTTAGTACCACACCTGCCCACTGAAATATACTGACACATCCTTGACAGGATCAGCTCCCGTTGTAACAGTGATTACTGTGTGTTCACTTGTCTGTAATGAAATGAGTCTCCATGCAGAGAATCAATTTTATTATTTTTACCTCCTTGAATTACTCGAGTTTCTTAAATGATTGTATCAGCCCGTCGGCTGATGTCTTATCTCTGTGTGTGTACACCTGTTCCATTTAATAAAACTCTCTATGTTTCCATGCTATATGAGACTAAAAGTGTTTAATATAATTGAGTAGCATGGCTCCGCTGGACCAGAGGTTGAGAGGCTGAGCAGGCAGGAGCTCTGATTTCTTCATTCACATTTGCTCCTCTGTAACATCTATAATTACCTTATTGCCTCCTTTTCCCTGCTGCAGCACAGGTGAGCTGAGCTGGGCTCTGTAGCCATGTCCCGGGTCTACTGCGCACTCACAACAGCTGCACGTTTCATATATGAACATTTGATATGAAAAAGGAAATAATCTGATATGACCGCCATCAGCAAAATCCCCATCACTGCAATAAAGACTCACAATGTGGAACCACAAAGATTTCTATGGATTAGGAACGAGCTGTAACGGTATCAATATTCGTCTACAGTAGCACATGCTGGGTTGTGTCTGCCGGTGTTTTCAGCTGGGCATTAACAATTACTGAATGAGTAACAAGAACCTATGCTTACTAAGTTATACTTTGTCCTGGATGATGAATAAAGTTGTATTTTTGCAAATAAAAACCTTCTGGAGGCACAAATGATCTTGTCTTCATGCTAATTAATGGCTGCTCTGTGAAAAATCCATAAAAACAAAATCAGTGGCAGTGGAAAAAGTATTTAAGTAAAAAATCATAAATCAGTACTAACTACTCTTTTACTAGTAAAGTCAAAGTCAGCATAGTTTCATAGTTTGTGCACAAATAAGTAGTAAGTTCTGTGAAAGGTAATAACAACTAGCTCTACAGTAAAACGTACCATGTCACTCATGTATCATTCACACTGATGCATCAATCCATCATCAGCGCTTTACTGGTGTAGCTTCTCAAGCTGTTTGATAGTTTAGTCAGGTGATTCCCAGCTTTAGGTTTTTATCTCTGCAAACAGTCACAAGATGAGTCTTAGGGGTCCTGATTATTAACAGCAAACAGAGAAAGACTATTTTGATTGTTGCGACCCCAGGGTATTTTGACCATTCTGTGAAAGCATGTAATGTTTTAGTCATGTGCGTGTGTAGATCTTTCTGTGAGTTGCAGGTGAGTCTGGTTAATTGACTGAGAATCAACGGAGCTGACTGGTTCCAGCCTTCCAAGCTTCCCACCTAAAGGCCGGCTTCCACCGGTTCCTTTGGGCTCTCCTCTCTCCACTTCTCTCTTGTTTTTAAGAAATAAATCTAAAGTTATTTTTTGTAATTTCTAGTCCTGTTGGTTCTTGGGAGTTAGGAAGAGTGGAGTCTCATTCACATTCACATGTTGCGTCAAGGTTTCCTCTAGGCTGGGATGTAACATGATTTTAGATAAATTAAAACAGTTATTTAAATGAAACCATGTGAGAAGTTAAAAGGGGAGATGTCTCACTGGTGGCTAATAACATAGAGATGTGACAAGGAGCCAAAGCTACACACTGTTTTCACATCAGGACTACAAGTCAAGGCGGTTGTGAAACACTTATGTTGTTTTGAACAATGTGTTGTTCATTATCAGCTTCATAAAATGTTGCTAAAAATGCTGTCAGATAAATGTAGTGGAGTAAAAAACACTGCATATCCCAATGAACTGTTGCAGGTATGAAGTATAAAGAAAATATATGTACAAGTATCTCAGAATTGCAGTACAGTACAGCACTTGGGAAATAGCACTTGGCTATTCTCCACCACAGTCTTGAGGTGCTGCAGTGTTGAGGACTGGACTCGGAGCCACCTGAGCAGAGCCCGGCCTGTCCACACGATTGATGGGAAAGCCAGACAGCATGTGCGGTGTTTTACTGTGAGGCTGCTCTTCTGTTTTCTTGCTGGAAAAAAAAAAAAAAAACCCTCACATCCATGAAACACACGTTTGAGCTGCCCGACCGAACAGGAAAGGGGGCTATATAGGCTATAGCATGACATGTGTAAGCAGATCTAGCTGCATTTGAAGTTTTAAAAGCTTCTGCCTGAAAGATTTAGTATTAAGAGGGGGGACTGTATACGACACCCTTGCAGGACCCCTTATAAATTGGAATCAATTTTTCAAAGGAAATCATAAAAGCCCTTTCCTTTTCCTCTCTTGCCGTGCCATGCTGATGGCTCCATTTAAACTGGGCCCATCCACATTCTTTCACCATTACCGCTAAGTATCCGACTCGGGCCTTACCTTCAGTGACAGAGGGCTGGAGCTGAGGTTTGAGCATTTTAATGGCCCAATTTGAGCCATTTTTACATTACATCAGGATATGTTGTGGTATTGTTTGGAAAAAAAGGCAAAGAATAATACTGGGCCGGGGAGAATGACAAAGCCAGTCACTTCCTACAAATTGACCCAGCTGATGAGAAAAGCAAAGCACGTGTAACGGCTTGGACCGCTCCTAAAAGGCCCCATATGTTTAAAGAGGATGGTAAAGCATTTTTAGTCCTGTCACGCTTCGCATGGAGAGCTTGTAACAAAAGGGAAGGCGGGGGGCTCTCCGGAGGTATCAGTGACGCAAGTGGATGGAAGGCTCCCGTTCGCTCTTCATCCCAGTCATCACGGCTTTCATCAAGATCCGCAAAGTTCGTCCAACAATGGCCCTACTAACGTTTATCGCTTCAGTTTATTGTTGCGCTATTCCTTGTTGAGAAAATGTCACAGGCCGTGTAAAATCTCAGATGAAAGGGAGGTTTTGGGAGTCGAGGCGACCCCTTAATGTGCTTCAGTCTCAGTGGGCTGCAGGCTGATTCATCACGCTGTACTTGTTCAATGTGTGAAACACTCATCCCTGTAGTGAATGACATGGTTCTGTGCAGGCTGAATCCCCAAAACTGTTAATGCAGGTCAAAGTGCTATTTGATATACTGAGCACAAACCTCCTTTAGATGACCAGGACATAACAAAAAAGACATTTACAACATTTGGTTTGATGTTTTGAACTTCTTCATGTTGATGAAAGGAGCAACAGGTTTTCCTCCAGAATAGAATCACATGGAGGAGACACACCCAGAAACAGACATTACCTTTGACTTTGGTGAACATCACTTTCCAAATTATTCAAATAAACAGCAAAATATGAAGCACTTTTGTCTGAGTACAAGTTTTTTACTTGCAGTTGCATCAGTTTTTAGACCCAAACGACACATGCAGCCATTTTTCCTGCTTTTCAACAGAGGTCTGATCTGTGAGGGACTTGAGGGCAGTCAAGTGTAATCAGACATAGAAAAAAAGATGAGTCGATCTTGTCCAAACATACAGAGCAACGATAACTGGAGGTACCATGACGTGCCGCTAATTAACTGTCTGTCACGATCGGCAAGAGCAGCAACAGATTTCCCCCTCAATCAGCCTCCTACATCAGTGATTTTACTCCACCTGTGCTTTTCCACCTTTTTTACTTTAACAGACAAGAGAGTTTGAAGCAAAACTTTACAGTGGTGTGAAGATATCAGGCTGGTTTGTCTTTACTGGATCACAAATAAGTTGGACAGTCACATCCTTTCATTTAATAACTTGTACCAAAGGTCTTCATGCTCATTTCACACAGCTATGTGAGAGTGGCTGGTCTTATTACAAGGTGCATCTTAAGTACTTGGAAAAAAAGAAGCTTCCTCCACGTGCGTCTTTTCTGTTCTGCTCCTCTGTGCCTCCCTCACTCATTCCCACAGGGATGTAACAGTTAAATGAGGCGGACGATGAGCTCCACCTCCTGTAAAGTGTGTTAGTGAGATGACTTGATAGAGCAGAAGCATGGTGGTCTCCTGAGGGCTAAGTCCTTGTAAAGATGAATACCTCCTCATCTGTATGCTGCCCCCCCACTCTCTCTGGGTCTGGAGGGGCCCGGTTCCTTTCAGTTTGATGACCCGCCCAGCTGGAGCTCCAACTCCCAGAACTCACTGTGTTCACATTTACTTCCATGGAGAGTCAATAGAGTGAATATTCACTTTTACAGCACCGTCCTGCCCCAGATTCCCTCAGGTGTTCACAAACCAGAGGGGCTGAACCAGATTTGCACCAGTTTCTTGTCATTCAGAGGTGAACACCAGAAAGGAGACCCAGAAAACACTTCAGGCATGAGCCAGAGGTGCATAAAGAGGTTTGTATTAGATAAAATGTTGGAAACATTTGAAAATAACTAACTTTTTACTTTTCAATGTTTTGTATGCAAAGCATGAAAGAAAATAGCTGATTTGAGAACACAAACAATTAAAGGTAAAATTTTACATCTATACGATAAATGGGCCACATATTCACTAGATAGATAGATAGATACTTTATTAATCCCAAAGGAAATTCAGGTATCCAGCAGCAGTGTCATAAATTGTGCAAACAGCATGTACCAACATGAGAAAATGGAGAAACGAAATAAGTCAAAAATAAACATAAAATTAAATAAAGTTAAATAAAATAAGGTGGAGTAGGATAGAAATTAAGAGTATATAAACATACATCTCCACATACACATACATGTACATATACCATATACATATACTTACACACCAGCATATACACACATAGGATGTACATTGTGATAATAAAAAGGTCTAATTTTGAAAAAGAAATCATGAAATACAATTTTAAGCAACAGCTAATTTGGGCTCCGCTGTTATGCATCATGGTGAATAATTGAATATAATTATTAAAATCAGACATTACACAACATAAAGCTGCGAGCAGCTGTGATATAAAACCGCAGCCCTCAGATATTCTCTCTTCCTCTCTCCTCCCCTCTCTCAGACTCACATACTTTCCAGTGTGACACCCTGAAGTGCCCAGCAGGGTTCCTGACACACACACACACACACACACACACACACACACACAGATCTGACCAACATGGGCTAATGATAACCAGACCTCAGTCTCCCGCCTCTCTGCTCATCCCTCAGTCTTCCTGTCTTAATTCAACCATCGATCTCCATTCACGGCTTTAAAACTTTCCTTGATTTGTCTCTCGCTTAGTTGCTCGGCTCTGTCAAGCTGCTGTTTCTGTACTTCACCCGTCACTCAAACAAACTTATGTCTTCTTCGTCAGATGTTCAGTGAACTTTATAGCTCCACCTAGAGGTGTGTTTTTTTAGTATGTGAATATCAATAAGTTGATATTTATCTGGACAAGTTTTAGTGTCTGAAAAAGTTTGTCTCAAGCAGAGGTGGAAAATTGTTTTAAATTAAACAACTTTATAAGTTTATACAAATACAGCTGAATTAATTAAATAGTTGAGTTATTTTTAATGTACAACATTTAATATGATGATTTGTTGCTTTTTGTTTAAATTGTTTTAATTTATTTTTAATAATTTTGAGGATTGGACTGTATTTGTTGTAATCAGCTGATATATTTACAGTTAATTGATGTTTTTTGTGCTGCTTAAAGCATAAGAAAAGGATTTGGACAAGTCAGAAATGAAAAAAGAAAAACAAATGTACCAAAAGAACCCAAGAAAATGTTTATTTAATATTTCAGTGAAACAGCTTTACACAGGTCACGCTTTTCAAGGTAAAAGTAAATCCATTTCAAAGTACAATTGATCATTATCATGCAAAGTTGACCTCTCTGAAACCACTGGTTTTACATTACAGTAAAGTCACAATATCACAATATCCTGCGGGTGTTAAACGTCACTGACATGAAGCCAGTACTCCTGTGTTGTACCATTCTCCCTGTCTGCATCTGTCCCCAAACACTTGAAAACACAAAACACACCGGCACTGCGGATCCTCTCCAGGTTTGGTGACCTGCAGAGAGACCGCACAGGACATCGGACCACATTTGAAACCTGAGGTCGTCTGCTGAGCGCTGACGTCCTTAAACCTCCTCAAACATTTTTCCATCTAGCTTTCCTTGTTTCTGAAGTCTGTGCGGGCTGAGGGAGCTAATCCACCAGGAGACGACGTAAGAGGGTCTGAAACTGAGAGGACTCGTCTGAAAACCTCACTGGCTGACGCTGACGAGGCAAATGTTTCTGACCTGAACTGTGGGATTATCAAACCTCTGGGCTCTATGTCACTCAATACTGTGGTGGCACAGCTATGAAGAGGAAGCAGGGGAAAGTCAGAGCAGTACTCTGTATAATAAATACATCATATTTAATTCTGTGTGTTGTGTGTGGGTGTGTGTCCTGGCTTTTGTCTAGTAGCCCAGAGTCTATCCCAGCATGCACTGGGCTGAGAGCATTACTAACACTGTCGTCACTTCGTTTTGGATGCTCAGTAAATACCATACCATGTTGTCGTTAGTGTCTTATCGCTATCACTTCACTCTCACTGCTCTCATAGCGTCATTTGATGGATCTGATGATTTCAAGGAAAAAGCTTGGACCAAACAGCAGACAGACACATACTGACCACCTGGTGAACATAGTTAAGCATTTAGCAGCTAACAAGCTTTATGTTTTCTGATGGAGTCGGTGGAGACCAAACAGGGAGCTAAAGGAGAGTGACATTTTCAGGCGCACACAAACCAACACCAAATTAGGGATTAATTGTATCAGAATAAATTAAACAATGACTGAAATAAAACTGTTGATTGAAATGAAGCCAAAGGGAAACTGCGCAGACCTAAAACAGTAACTGAAAACAAAGTGAAAATGAAACTAAAATGTAAATCAAAGACATAAAAACTGAGCGAAACTGTAAGATTTAAGTAACCCTGTCCCTGCGTAACCCTTTGGCCTGGCAGTTTTCTTTTACCCACCTTCCTCCACTTCAGTCTGGTGTTGTGTATCGCTCACCCACTGAGTGTGTGTGTGTGTGTGTGCTTCCCTGGTGTGCAGCTGGTTGTCTCAGTGCCCCTCAGCTCTGTTGGAGAAGGGAACATGTCCTTTTGTCCAATGCCAGAGGACTTCCTGCTCCTCCTCAGGTCAGTGAATCACCAGCAGGCCTGGCAGCCCAGTGGTAAACTGACCACATGTCACTGAAGAGGGCTTGTACTTTGAGTCCTTCTGCAAAGGTCAAGAAGGTTAAGAAACAGAGGGCATGTATAAAGACGAAAGCATGTCATGTTTTACACAGAGCAGTTTATCAGAGCAAAAAAAAAAAAAGATAAAAACTAAGCAGATTCATATTTAATATTTCAATAATTATAGTATATATTATAGACCTACATATGAACTTAATATAATATGATGTAGCAGAATGTAATATTGTATGGGACATAGAAATTAAATACATTTGAAAGATTTTCCAACATGTTAAAAATAACTTTTGACTATATGAAGATACGGGCTGGCAGAAGTCTTTGGCATCTTTTTTAACCCATTATCGGGCAAGTGACCATATTTGAGTCCTTGATTTTCTACATGAAAATACATTTTTTTCAAAATGTTACAAAAGTAAAATGGTCATATTATGTGCTCCAACAACACTCTGGGGTTAATTTGGTGGTTTTCTGCTTGATTTATGTCTTTGTGGTTACTTCTTCTGATCAGATTATGACCCTTAGTGCATGTCACAGCTCTCAGTTGCTTCAGCTGAAAGCTGGGACCTTCATTAGTGGATTCAGCTGTGCAGGGGAGGTGCTGAGTTCATTTTTAACAAAGAAGTCAGATGAAGCTCTGCAAGTGCCAAAATGCTAAGTTGATCTGTTGGACCTAAACTGTGAAGATCTGACTCACACAGTGTTTTGACTGGAAGAACAGTGTGTATTCACACTATATGTTCACTCAGTTAGTCACTCAGTTTGTCAGTTTATTAGGTGCACTGAGGTAAAACTACCAGTCTGATACCAATTTAGTCTTTTTGTTTTATAGAGGCATCAGTTTAACTTTAAGATTTTTGAAGAACGTATGTCTCTAGTTCTGTTGTTGAGTTGATTGTTATTTAACCTGCCCCTCTGATATAAATCAATACACCTGTTGTACTCTGGTGGATTTAAACTAAGTACATTTACTAGTGTAAATACACACAATTTTGCGGCACTTGTGCTTTACTAGTATTTCCATTTTCTGCCCCCTTTACTGCAGAAACATCTCTTGTACTTTTTCTTTAACTTCATGTATTTAATAAGTGTAGTTCATTTGCATGTCCAGATTAAAATGACAAAATGGGGTAAGGGATAACTCACACGCTACCCAGCAGTATTTAACCTCCTGACTACCAGGGAAAAAAAATATTGTCCAAGCCCCACCCCTTCACATTTGGTATCACTGAAAAGCCCTAAGTGTCCTCTGTAGATAGCAAAAGGAGTTAATTCAGTAGTATAAAGTGGGTGGGAGATATTCAGGTTTAAAAATGTCCTCCACGGAGGACAAATTTGAACTACTGGTAGTCAGGAGGATAATGTGAGTAAAATGTGCTCCACCTTCACCAGCTGCAGCATAAAGTGATGAT
The DNA here is from genome assembly GCA_008933995.1 of Datnioides undecimradiatus. Lineage (NCBI taxonomy): Eukaryota > Metazoa > Chordata > Actinopteri > Lobotiformes > Datnioididae > Datnioides > Datnioides undecimradiatus. The sequence goes on from WARS01000015.1 coordinate 13,725,789, forward strand.
GTTTACACATGAATGGAGCAAAAAGTATGATATTGTCATGAGTACCTTCAATTTGATACTCAAAGAGTATTTTGATTAAAAAAAGTAAAACTGAAATGCACAGCCAGGTGTATCAATAAACCTATAACCGAGGGTAGATTTTACAAGTGGTCCCAGCACTACGTTGAAATGTCTTAACAAAAAACAAAATATCAAGAACAACTGCAAATTTAAGCAAAAATGGCCTCATTACTAGAAGAACCAAGGGTCAGATGAGGCCAACAGAACAGGGCAGAGCTGTGATCTAAAGTCTGTTAATTGAGGATGAACTCACACTAAACCAATGTTTGAGAAGAGTCCTCAGTCCTGAGGTTGAACACATCAGGACTGAAGGCCAAAGATTTTGGTCCATGATCAGTAGAGACATGATTGGCAGTGGTCAGGTATGAAAACACAGACAGATATGTATGTCACCTGTTCACATATTAATGTTGTCTTTGGGCAGATTTAGTACAGCATCTGAGGTCTGTGGTATAGCAGCAGAGCAAATGTCCTTCGCTCAGTGAAAGCTGGATAAAGAAGTCCTGGACTCGCACAGGGGCAACAGTCAGAGAGTAAAAACAGAAAATCCATCTTTTGAATAATGAAAAATAAAACGGTAATTGTTAAAATAATTGAAATGAATCGTGCCAGCAGCTGAGCAGCAAGGGAAAAACAGACCGGAGGTGACCAAACAAGATACATTTCCATCTGACACATGTGTCCCTTCAACCCTACATAAAAGAAAGGTGTAAGTCAATGTGCATGACCTTGCATAAACACTTGCCATAAAAGTTAACACAGAGGATTTGAAGTGCTGCAGCTCCTTGATGTGGGCTCGCTGATGACCTGCCCAGATCTGGTCCTTTTTGGCAGAGGCCAGCTGCTCCTACCACTACTTCAAATCATCAGCTTCGGCAAGTATGACGCAGCTATTTCCGTGCAAAGCAGGTTACAATAGGAACAGGAATTCTCGCAAAGCCATAAAAAAAAAAAGAAAACGGGATCTGGAATCTAGATTGGAACATATAAAGCAGTGCATTAATCTCTGCTGGAGGTTTTCCTTTTCGCTGCAGCAAGCCTTTTTTTCTGCAGAGTAACAGCAGGCGATGACCTTTGCATCTGTCCAACTCGAGGGTTAACGAGCAGCCTCAACCACTCGCCTCATCCCATTGGCTCTTTAGATAAGTGTGAGTAGTTGAGGCCAGTGGTTGAAGTGGTCAGACCCTTTAAGTTAAGTAGAAGTATAAAAGTATAAGAAGGATTGAAAATCCAGTTGAAGTTGAAGTCCTCAGCACGATGGATTGCTATGCTAACGGCATAAAATAAAGAAATCTTGAATACATGTGACTTGAAAGTCCACAGAAAAGGCAAATACATCAGATGTGTAACCTCGATTATTCATGCCATATTTCCATCATGTTTCTATATTTTCCATTGTTTTAAGATTTGATTGATACTCTTTATAATTGGATCGTATTTATGTTTTTGGAGAGTTTATGCTCAGTTTAGCATAATAAGCCAACTCTAAATGGAAGCCTGTCTGACTGTTCCTTCTTATTTTTAAGAGGTCAAAATGTCAAAAATGTTTTGTACAATGTACTATTTTATCACTGTATCATATGTGTTTTATGCAAAATATGAATCTAAAAAAGAAACTACAGCTATAAAATAAATGCAGACAAATGTAAATGTATAAATGTGATAAATATATAAACCCTGGTCCAGTTGGGGCTGGTGAGGCAGAACAGGCCGGGATGAAAAGCTATAAAGGATGTAGGGTGATGTGATCTACTGAACTAATCTTGTTCTCGGATACACAAGCCCTGAAGCTTTGAATAAATCAGAGGAGACTCCCCTCTGCCCTCCCTTTCTTCTAAAGTTTTTTCATCCTCTCTTTTATTCCACATGTGCCCAATATATCACTTAGACTGTATCACCTTCTCCCTTTGTTTATCATCTCCTTGGATAACCATGTGGAATCCCCATCTCATCCTCTTTGCCTTGTCTCCAGGATTTCCAAACGTATTTTACAAGCCACCAGTTACTGAGCCTAATGGTTTGCAGCAGCAGAGCTGGTAGCACACATGATATCTTGAATGTAACAATCAAAGAGGCATGCAAGATTTTGGTATTTCCGCTGGCTTACAGATGTGCTGCGGCTTCCAGCTCCAGAAGCTGTAATCTAAGTTAAAGACATGGAGGGAGGAACAAAAAAAAAACCTTCAAACAGGCGAACATCTTATTGCCATGTGTGACAATCACAGATAAACAAGATAAGAGAGAGAATATATACTTTTTCCTTCATTTTAGCATAGCTTCAGCTGTTGTGTGACATGACATAAAGAAAACAGAGCAGTTATTTAAGACACAGCTGATATATGGATAAACAAAGTGTCACTAAGAAAATAACAATTCACGACCCTTTTGGGTGCCCTGAGCAGGACCCCTTGAACCCCACCTTAAAGAAAGTATTCACAACAGCAAGTGTACACCACATAAAGCAGCCACAGTCCATATTTTTCTTTAAATCTAATTCTTTAATTCTTTAACAGTGTATCAAATCACAATGTGAAAATATGTTAGCATGAAAATGAACCTACAGAGAATTATCACCTGCATCTGCAGCTTCCCTCTTGTGCCTGCTTGTATGCAAAGAAAAAGATTAAAAAAGAAACTCACTGTACACTCCCCACTCAGCACCAAACAGCAAAGTTAGTAACTAGCTAGTGAACTTGATAGAGCATCTAGCAGCTACAGAGTCAGATATTTCCTGCAGTGGAGTCGGTGGAGACCAAAAACAGAGCTAAAAAAAGAGACAGTATTATTCAGTGAATGTCAGAAACACAAAGCCAGATGTCTGTAGTATAGCTGGATATGTAAATAAGAATGATCAACTTAAAAGTAATGATTTAAATATTGTGTTTACACTAGGTTCAGCTGCCACTCAGCAAAAGCTGCTTCACAATCACTGAAAACAAACTGATACAAATGGTGTGTGTCACTGTGGTCTGACAATTAAAACTTCCTTCTTCATAAAAACATTTGCAAATGCAATTTGGTTATTTGTTCTCATAATTTTGATATTGTGTATTCCAAAATGCTATCTCACAATACTTTAATTATGACAACAAACCTACCAGGACCCCAGAGATCGTTGACTCCAGTCATAGCTGGTGGAACATGTGTCTTTAATATGAGTATACAGGCCAATTTCTTTCATATGGTTCTACAATATCTGAAAAATAACAGACAGAAGTGACAGAGGGTTTTCATTATTTTACTCAAGTCAGATCAGGGTGAAAAATCAATCTTGAGATTAATCTTGCAATAATACCACAGAAGTATTTTAAAAATTATACCCCCCCCCCCAAATTACTTTAAATGTACTTTCAGTAGAACAGCTGGAATCTTTTTCCATCCTTGGAAATGGTGTTTTCATAGTGAGCCTGAACATTTCAGACCAAACTTCCTGTTTTAATAGAAATTAAAATTAAGGGCATCACATGATTTTCATATGCTGCATCGCTGACCCTCGCTCCTGACGCCAGGTGCCTCAATTTAATTTTAGACTATTCATCCATATTTGTGCATCTTTATTTATTTGTGCTGCCAATCTACTGCTGTATTATCAGCGGGGCTGCAACTAGTGTTTTCATTACTGATTTATCATTTTCTCAATTCATCGATTAGCTGTTTTGTCTATTAAATGTCACAAACCTGTGAAATATGTTGTAGTTTGCCAGAAGCTGGAGCCTTTGATGTGTCCAACCAGCAGTAATGGCAAAATAAAAGCGGCAAATCCCTCTCACCTAAAGAGATGAAAATAGGAAATTTTGGGTATTTGTGCCTGAGAGATGATTTAAAGAACAAACAATTATCAGTGATGAGTAACAGTTTGCACATGGCAACTTAACCTGACTTTGTCACTTTCTACACTTTTGGCAGTTGATGACGATGACAGTGACAAAACTGCAGAGGATCAAAATTAAACTGGAGGTTTCTCTGCAAAATGTCATGGGAAATAATTAAACATTTACTCTTTTTCTCAAAGAAAAAAACTGTCATAATGGATAAGAACAATTTCCATCACTACAAACAATAAGGTCCAAGTCATATGAACTGAAATAAGGGGATGGTACAATATCTTTCAAGTGAAAGATGGCAGAGGAAGTCATCTCACCTTTGCCGCGGCAGCCCGACGAGGATCCAAGCAGAGAAATCGTTGTAGTAAAGAACCATCTTTTATGTCAGTAAATCATGGAGCTCAAAGGGAACCTGGATCAGAGTTTGGCCTCATCTCAGATGCACAGTGGAAACCTGAGGGTCAGTTTGACTCTCTGCCAGTCCTGACAGATAAATATGCTTTTGTGCTTCCAACCTCTCCTCTACATAAAGAGATCTCTCACTGCTCTATGAATCTTTAATGCTCCTCTCAAAAACCTTAAGTGAGTTACATTCTGCTGGGTGGAAAACAGGTTGTCTGCTGCGTTACTACAACCTGAAGTCTTTTACGTCAGATTAAATGAAAACCCAACACTGACAGAAAGCATTTTGAAACACATATTTAGGCCAGTGTAATAGTTTCTGGCTTAACCTGCTTTCAGGGAAGATAGTAATTTACATATTAAATAGGAAAAAGTATAATAAAAAGAATATTTTAAAAGCTTTAGTTAGTTTGAATAAACCTCAGAGCGTGAAAGAGTCAAAGCTGTTTAGTATTTTACAAAAAAAATGAGAATAGTAATTCTAGGCTAAGACTCTTCCTTAATAATCTGTTAATCATCTTGCTCTATAGGAACCAGAGGATGAAGAAACTGGGTGCAACAGTTGAAACAATAAGCAACAGTGAGTCCGTGATCAGTTATCAGTTGTGATCTGTTCAGTGCGAGTGGAAGTGCCAGTTTTACCACTGACATCAGCAAAATGCATCAGTCAATAAACAGACACCGTAGCTGCAGCTGTAAATCTTTTCTTTAAGAGCAAAGGTAGAGGGCCATCCGCTGGCTGGCTGCTAAAACCTGCTTTCTTATTGTAGTTAACACAGTAGCTCTCATTACCTAAACTTGGGATGAGAGGTTGTGCTTTTAAACTTCAGTGTCACAAGTGGAGCTGTGGTTTTCTCAGTTTTGTTTTTATTCTCAGAGAACTGGTGTTAAACCCTCTGGCAAATGTACTTTAGATTTGAATGTTTCTACAACTTCACCACTTAAATTCACAGTAAAATTGGATTAACCACGCTGTTCAAAAATCTTTTTAACCTATTTTGTATCTGCAGTGAAGCCCTGACATGTTACCAGGACTTTAGTCGAAGCTTATTCCACCAGTACAGCAGTGTGCACCTGATATTTATGTTGTTTTATTCAAGATTGTTGCCATCCACGAAAAAGCAGATAGAAGGCAATTCACTTTTCACTTTCATTTTACCGAAGAAAAACAAGTGACCTCTGCAGCTTTTGTTGAATGTGTTCACCTCTTTAAAAACACATGGTCACTTGTTGCTTCGCTTCAGCAGTTTTCAGTTGGCAGAACAGAAATCAAGCGGCAAACAGCAGCTTTTACTGCTTGTAATTCAATGCAGGCAGCAGGCGCGTGCACAGCCGCTGCGCGACAGCTTTGTTGATTTTTGAAACAGTTATTAAAGATGTCATGCGAAAGCAAAATGTCACTCTGGCCTTGCTGAGGATGAAATGAACTTTGACACACTTTTGAACTGTGATGTCAATAATAATAGGAAATCCTGACAAACAAGGTCATTTTAAAAATCAGATTGGAACAGAAAACGAAGACCCTCAGTGTTTTGCTGACGCTCGCTGTGATCTGTTCATTGGAGAGATAACTGCACCACCGGAGGTGAAGAAGACACACACGCAGTCTCCTGGCAAAATATGGATGTGTGCTAATGGAGGCAGGAAACGCGTGTTAATTTTAATACTTCACACGCAAATACTTCTGTACTCTCCCACCGGCTTGTGTTACTCAACGCTCAGAAGACAAAAAGCCAAGCGCGTCTCGTGTTTCTGACCCCAGCAGACCCCTTCTTGTGTGAGTCCAGCTTCTCTTCTGGTTGCAGGGAGTAAAAATCTAACTGTGATTGGCTGATACCTCGGCCTACTGTTCCCAGGGGAAGACTTCAAGCTCTGACTTTATTGAGATGAAGTGATCTGGGCGACTCTTCTCGCGAGAAAGAAGCTGGTCATCCACCTCTTTGTTTTGCAGTCATCATCCTCTGTGTTTTGGGGGAAAACAGAGAGTGATGGTAGGAGCAGAGCAGCCCCGAGCAGAGGCGACCTGTGGGGACTTTCCATGAATTTGGCTACTTTCAGACTTGTTTCCATGAGACATGCATTTCTTGTTACAGTGGAAAAATTGACAAGCTGTGTTGGTATTTCAAACATTATGTGTCATATTAGACGAGGCCATAGCTGGTTGCATGAGAGCAGGTTGCCGAACTGTGAAGTTTATTTCCAAAGCACCTTTCCTGCAGGACTTGAAAGAGGACTTTAAAAGTGTAATAATGCAGTGTTCACTTAACCTTTTTGATGATTCAGCCATTGTCTCTCATATTATGCGCATTTAAATACATCCTCTGTCTAAAATATTATTATGTGAGTATGATGGACAGCATTATATCTGCCTGTATTTAATCTTAGATTTCACAGAAGGACATTTATCATGATTTTATTCATTTGTAAACAGCATTATGCTCTAAAAATATAAAGAACCTTGAAATAAGATCTCATTACTTTATTCATTATGTTTGGGAGCAAAGGTTGTGTGTACAATCCTGCAGTTTGTGTTACAAACAGAAAGAGAAACACTACTAACAGTGGTCCTGTCCTCCTCTCAGCCCTCAAGTATTCTGGGCGGTCGGACCTCTTTATTGGTCAGTAAAGTGCTGCTCAGTACAGAAAACAACTTTATTGTTCTGAGCTTTTCCCCTGTGTCGAGTCAGTTCACACCCAGAACGAATCAGACGAGGCCAGAGAGCGGCTCACACAAGAGGGGAGGAAGAGAGAGGAAGATGGGTTGGAATAAAAAAAAAATTAAAACAACGAATGAAAAACCAATGAAAAACTTTGATCTAGATTTGACAAATTTTATTATTATAACATAACTTTATTATAAATGTGCTGTGAACCTTTTAAGGAGCAGAGGCCAGATTAAAGTGGTGGAGCACCTTCATGCAGAATGTCCTGCATCATTTAGGGTGAAACAGTTCAAAACTCAGGTTAACTTGCTTTTTAAAAAAAATAAAAAAATTCTCAGCTCTAAAGGCGAACTACACCCCTCTAATAGAATCACAGAGAAATATGTAATCACCATGTAAAGGCAAATTTATTTTCTATCATGTATGACAGCTTAGAGGACAGTTTATCAAATTTCACTTACTACAGCGGCATCTGAGAGGGCAATAGACATCCACCCGCACACCTTATGATATTGCTTTGGTAGCTAATGCGACAAATACTGTAAACTCCCCTGACTTCAAGCTTAATCAGAAAAAAAACACTGTCTTGCATGAATAGAAATGAGAGGGGTTTTATCTTTAAAGTACTGAAAAGTGATTTTTTTCATACGAATTGTGCAAATGTGGATAATTAACAGGACTATAAGAATAGAGCGCCATTGTTTTATCTTATTGTGTCTTTACGTTTTCCTAAACTTCCACAATGTTGTTTCCCATGCAGCAAGTCCGAGCTGTTAAAGCTGTCTCTTTGGCTCTTGTACACTTTCTGTGCATTTTTGGTGAAACAGTTCAGAGACTTTGACAGCAGTTTAACTGGGTTTTCAGGGCAAAGCTCAGCCTCAGACAAGCTGATTCACATCCAAACATTACTAAATGCCTCTGCTTTACTTGCTGTATATGATTGGACACCTGAACACATGCTGAAATCATTCCTGTTGACTTCCACTGCGCCTGAGAGCTGAATCAAAGAGATGCTGACAGTCCTCATATAACTTAATCCCGAGCAGGAGGAAATAAAACAGCTCTGTGGTTTGAGAGCAGTTGGTAGAGGGGAGTGACCCAACCTGGTCAAGTGTAACTGAGAAGGCCATGTCTGGTAACCTCAGGTGCAACAGAGGTGCTAAATGATTTTAGGAAATAAGCAATAACTGGGAGTGTGTGAGTGAGTGCATGCATGTGAGTATATACTCTTTCAAAACTGGTGTCAGGGTTGATAAGTGTCCCGCGGCGGCAGAAACCAGCTGGAGACACGGAGGAGCTCAGACTCTGAGAGCGGCATTGCACAATCTGTTTCACATGTAGCAAGTTCAGGATTTAACCTGCAGAGGTCCTTGTTTTTATTAGTCATTGTTGGTGCTAAGCTCGGTTTGCTGCAACGATCCTTTTCACAGATCAGTCATCGTGCTTCAGAAAATGTGTGTTTAATTCTTTGGAAAAGAAAAACTGCATCAATTCTTGTGCATCATGTAAGTTTTGAACAAATGTATCAGGGAAGCAAATCAAAAGGTCTCATGTTTATAGTTTCATCTTGTGTGGGGAGTAACATCTTACAGTATAATGTTCAGAACCACAACCAGTTGTTTTTGTTTTTGCTCATACAAGCTCATTAGTAACTCATTAACGATTATCATTACTTTGCTTTATGTGAGAATGAAAACAGTGTTCTGTGGGGCATCAGCTGACACATCAGTACACGCTGACAGACCCGTGCCGACACTATTGTTTCATTTGAACTCATGAAAGAGATGAAATCATTGTTGGAAATGTGCCTTCTAAATCTTTATTTCATGTTTTCACATGGTTTTCCCAGGCGGAGATGGACCTGAAAGAGCACAGTTAATGGTGTTGTTAAAACTGAAACAAGTGAACTGAATCTCTGAATAAAACGGTTTCTCTGTTTGGACGTGAATCAACAAAATCCTCTTAATAATCGTTCAGTGTAAAGTTACAGTACATCAGTCACCCATGACGGACTGTCAAATGGTGGAAGTGAAGAAATACGTTTACTCATGTCACAGTGGCATGTGTGTCCGTGTGAGTGGGTTTGTAGTATGAACGATGAAATACATTAAAAGAGTGTGTAAGTGGGTGTTTATGTGCTACAACGTAAGCTAGGATAACTAGCTTAAATATACAATATGCTAATGATCTGTTACTTCCAAATTGTATAATTTCATATATCAATACCAATTATATTAATTACAGCCAGATTCTATCAACTAGAAATGAAAAGACCCAATATCTCAAACATAATAAAACCAAGAGTAAATACTGGACACCAGGCAGAGAGACAGTTATTGTAAGTTAGATTTATCATCTGTAATTTCATGTCTTCTTGAAAATATAGTGGAATGGCATTTGTGTTTCTTGAAATTCTGAATAAATCTAAGACATTTTGTCATTTACAATTAAAAAATTGAGGTGGTCATATTCACCCATGTCAGACATCTTTAGAAAAAACATCCTCAGTGTGAGTCAGTACACTTCAGGATCTGAGGCACATGCCATGATTTAATAAAAAACATGCACATTGACATCAGATTTATTCCATACCATCCAAGTTTTAGATGATTTCTGTGTTTTCACACTCTTGCACTCTTGATTAGATTTTAATTTAGCACTTTCATGCTGGACTCACTCAGTAAATATGTTGTTGCAGACTGAGAAATGATCCTGGAGATGAAAACACAGTCCACAAAAGCAACTATAAACCTTTGCTGCCTGGGTCCGGTGGAATAATGAAAACCTCAATCTTAAAAAGCAGCTCTCTGTATTTCTGACTGCGCAGTAAAATATTCAGATTGGCAAAGATTGGCAAAGTGTCTCAAAAATGGGATATGAAATTGGAACATGATCCCCTGTTCTGCAAAAATACAATATTACACTTTTATGAGTCAATAGCATTTAATGACTTCCTAAGTGGTGAAACCATAGTAACAGATTAATTCAATATGAAGACACCTTTTATGACCATTGATGTCATTTTGAAGGAACAAGCACTGCAAATTGGCAAATACTTTCACATTGGGGATAAAACATGAGCTGTGCACAGATCTTTTCAAAGCTGTGGCGCACAAAGAATCCCCGAATGCTTCCAATGAGGTTTATTATATATGAAGATGGCGGTTAAAGCAGCATTACCACTCCAGATATAGGCTCCTAACAGTCAAGTGAATCAATTTCATAAGCTTCACAAGGCTGTAAAATGTTACCATGGTGGTGTTTTTAGTTCTTCATATAACCATTACACAAGAAAGGACTCCATTTCCTGTATATCCTTTATTTCTCAGAAGCACAATTTGCTTTGAAATGTTACTAAAGGAGCATGGATTGAAATGCCTAACTGAATTGAACCCTTTATTGTAGCAAGAGATGGATGTGGTGCCTGTTATGTCCCTTAGGTTTCAGAGAAAATGTATTTGAGCCACAATTTGGCTTTATCTATCACAGTTGCTGCCATCTTTCTAAATTGCAGAAAAAGTCCTCTCAACAGTCCTCAAGCATTAATACCTCAAAAATGGAACATTTCATTTTTACATCGTCTCAAAAAAATACAAGTGAAAACACTGAAACATCTCAATTTAGAGTCCACAAAACAAGAACTGCAAAAATCAAAAAATGATGGGACTGCGCCTACAGCAAGCACAAAACAGGTAGTGTGGGTGGGGAGCAATGATTGTATCTGTGCAGCAAAACACTGATGGGCTCTCTAATATGTTTGGAGCTGGTGTTTTACAATAATGTTGAGCCTGGGAGACATATTCATGGAGCGCAATCCTCTGAACATTGTACAAAACAACAGCCGTACTCCTGGTGGCTGTTACGACCCCAGGGTCGACCAATCTGAGAAAGCATGTATGTTTTTAATCATGTGCATGTGTAGATCTTTCTGTGAGTGTTTGATAGGTTGCACCTGAGTCTGGTTAATTGACTGAGTGGAGGATCAACGGTGTGGATGGTTCCTGGGAGCTGACTGGTTCCAGCCTTCCACGCTTCCACCTAAAGGCCAGCTTCCACCACTTCCTGTGGGCTCTCCTCTCTCCACTTCCACCCAGACTGCCAGCATGACAAGAAATCAATCTAAAGTTATTTTTTGTAACTTCTGTTCCTGTTCTTGAGAGTTGGGAAGAGGGGAGTCTCATTCACATGTTGCTTCAAGGTTTCCCCTAGGCCGGGACGTAACAGTGGCACTCCTGACCTGACACACTAACGTCCATCTTCAAAACTGCCGGCTCTTCCGCTGTAAAAACTGTTGTTTTGTCTCTGGGTGACAGCTGGAGACTGCTGTGATCAGTGATGATCCTCAGCATAAATCTTGGGTTTGACAAGAATTTCTGTGTTTACTCTCCGCTCAACTTTGAGGTCAATGGTGGCAATGTTCAAGAACACTTGCGCGTGGCAATAAAAATGCTTGAAACATCTGGTGTTGAGGTCCTTGGACTGCACACCAAGCATTTATTTTACAATTGATCCATTACAACAAAGCTACTAGGTGGAGTCTTTCAGCTCTAAGAAGTGAAGGCGCAAGGCACAACCTTTGTGTGTTTCAAGAACACTGACAACGTAATTTTTCCACTGAATTCAATTAGCAGCCAGTGACCATCACAGGATTTGCAGCTTAATGATTAGTCAGTGAACCAAAATAAATGAGAAGAAGGAGGGAGACACACGCTGAAGTCATTCTTCTGAACTACAGTCTTCTTTCCATTTTATTGCAAGAGACAACTGCGAGTAGTTTTAAACTGATATCAGTTGGAGCCAGCACCTTGTGGCCACTAGAGGATCTGCAGTGTAAGACACATTTTGTAGATCCCTCTTGGGCTGAGCAGAAGAAGAAAAAAACATGCAGAAATGGGCAAAAGTCAGGGAAGATCACAGCACTGTTCACAATGAGTGATTGACACCTGATCTCTGCCAGGACCATGCAGAGCAGGGAAAACACAGTGTGAGCAATAAGCACTGACAAAAAACAAAAAAATGCCTTTTTAAATGTTAAAATTTCAAGAATAAATGGCCAGGTGTGTGTAAAGTGATCAAACTGTGGTATTTGTAGACATATGAACCTTTTTGGATAGACAGAGAAAGTTTATACTTTCCCCCTTACAGATGGAGAAAACATAGGAAGCAATTAAAAGCTTAAGGTCGTCCGTCGCAAAGAAGCTTCTCGCCCCGACGCTCCTGACACTTCAGGAGCAGGAGGACGCCTGTTGAACAGATAAAGCTCCTCTCTCTTCAACTTCTGTTACACAGAGTCCTCCACCCCACACCACCCCACCCTACGACCCCTCCTGGCTATTTATTTGCTTACACAGCTTTCCAATGGCCCATTCAGCCTCTAAAGGTCAATAACCAAGCAACACCTGTCTCAGTCAACACTAATCAGAACAAAGTCTGCTTTTGTGTTTAGAGACAACAGGGACTCAATTATTTTACCCGCTGCACTGACTTCTTCTGCATTCAAACACATGCACACACACACAGACACACACACACACACACACTTAACCTGTCTGCTTTTGTGCAGTATTTATGGTGAGATGAGGTGGGTAGACACATGGGAACCTGACACCACATTTACTGCCAATTGCTGTGGAATGATGAAGTGGTCCATTTGGTTCAGATACACTATTTGTCCAAGGCAGGCTTTGTTCTGTGGACCTGCAGATCCATCATGCACGGCAGTCAGCCGGACGTCTGTACACCTTCCCCTCATTGTGACACACATGATGATATTTTTCAGCAGGGACCACCTGTAACGATCCAAAAAGTTGACGTTATTTATGTTAATTGTGTGTTTATGTTAATTTAACGGTTATTGATTGAGGTCAGTAGCTTCTATTGGAGAGGAGACAGCCTTGCAGTCACAGAAAAATCATTACGTATGTGTTGTCCAACCACTTTGGAAAGGAAAGTGCTCATGGTTGTTGTAGGTGTGAATGTAGCATTGGAGGTTTCGGAAAGTTTCATAAATAGCGAGACCCCCACAAAGCCGATGACTGAAAGGTGTAATGGGACAGGGGGTTTTCTGTGATTAGTTTCAGTTTAGTCACTTAACTGCATAAAATACTGCATGAGAAAAATATAATATTCAGCTCCCCTTAACTGGTGGTTTGCTGTTTGTATCTGAAGGAGATTAGATGTTAGATCATACGACTCATGCTGTTTTATGTGCCTCTCTTGAATTTGTCTTAATGTACAGTTTATTTGTGCTGCCCTTTAAAACCATCCCTGTTTACATCTCCTGACTGTGACTGACTTAGATGCATGGATGATTATTATAATATATTTTAAAAAGTCTGTTATTCAGCACTCACTTTTTTAAAAAAAATATTTGGGATGAGATAATTGCAATTGTTTTCCTGTCTGTTTCTAATGTTTCAAGTCTTGACACAAGGAGCAAAAGGCAAATGACTTCAAGAAATAATCTGAAAATACTTTAAAGATGACACAGCTGAAATAATCTGTGGAATTTTCAATGTGGCAACAAAGATACGTGACATAAACAAACTGCATTCATTTATTTTTCTCTATAGAGAAATATTAAACAATAAACTCTTTGATGCATTTTGCTCCTCTGGGATGCATAAACTGTTGTACTGAGAATAATGGCAGTAACTACTTTTTTTCTGTAAAGCACCCAACAGCAGCACATTATGTGGTGCACCAAGAAGGGTAATGACGTCTAAATCAACAGGACTCAGCGACTGCAGTTGTTTTAACTTCTGCCTGCTTCTGGTTTTACTGCTGGACAGATTTTGGCTCTCGTCTTCCCTCTACTGAGGCCTACAATCCGCACCAAATGTTTCACATTACCCAGTGTGAAAACCCTCCTATTCCTCAGATTCTTTTTTACAAGTCCATACATCCGTGGAAACTTGATATTTCATATTTCATTCTGGTTTGTGGATGTCATTGCAAGTGGACGCCGGTTCACATGCAACTGCCCGACCGCTGCCTTTGATCAGCCTGACCACGACTAATTGTGGACGGAGAACAAATGAAAGAAATATCGGGAGATTTCATGGGAATTGCCACTATGGCCTGAGCTGCCTGGTGCTGCTATTAGCAGTTATAATAGCCGCTGAGCACTCGGAGAATTAGCCTGTTTCCTCTTATGGTTACACAAAGATAATTTTGGTCGGGAGGGGTGTTGAAACACAGCTCCGACAAAAACTCTTCATGCTGCGGTGTTTGTTCGTGTTTGTGGCTTAGAGGAGCGCTGGGACTGAAGCCTTGTTCACTTCTCGGCACATATAAACAGCACATGGAAACATAACATTTACACTGTACTCCTTTAAAAAGCTTTAACAGCGTGAGCACAAGCCGTCCCCACGCTGAAGTGACCTATTTCATGCGTCCTCTTTGAGTCGGTAATAAATTGCATCTAGAAACATAATACTGCAACCACAAAATCCCCACATGTACTTAAAAGGTATTCACAATAGAGCGCAGAATTGTTCTGGCAAACAAAATTCATTTGACGGGCCAAATATCAAGAGGAAGATGTTTAAAAAAAAGAAATTTAAAGCAGCATAAATGTTCCAAATGTTTAAGAGTGGCCAGGGAGTCCCGTGGGGCTCGTTCAGTATTGCTCTTTGTTCCTCGTACAGGATGTAACTTTGCAAGCTGGTTTTCATTCAATCTCTAGCTCCAGCAAACCAACAGCTTGCTCTCTTAACAGTCCCTGCTCTGATCTGCATGCAACAAAAGCATCTTTCTTTTCCTTTTTTGAGACAAAACAATTTCCACCCACTGTTTTGCTGCACAAACATGTCAAAAAGTTAAGGTATGCATCCGTCCAAGTAGCGCGCTGACCTGCGCAGCTTCAGGGAGCGTTTTGTAAAAAGGCGGCTGATTTTCCGGTTAGGAGGGCAGGTTAGCCACGGTCTCAGCAGCAGGTGACTGGAATGAGGTCATGATGTGGTCATGGGAGGGGGGACAGCAGGCCTGCGTGTGTGTGTGTGTTTGAATGTGTGTGTGTGTGTGTTGAAACCTCTGAACAACTGCTGTGAGGGAGGTGAAACACATCAGAGGCCAGGCTACAATGTTTTTTTCCCTCAGCTTAAGGTGTCGTTTCACACCGCCGGGCCCTTCTGCTGTGGAATCCTCAAAATGACAGCAGCGGATTGATTTGCTTATCCATGAAAGAGATGGACTGCTACTACGAGCCCCAGGAGATAACAGGGTAGAGGACCACAGCACACACCGTGGAGAAAGACTCTGAACCACCTGTGTTGCATTTAGACCACTTTATCTCATAGATTGTCTTTCTCAAAATGGTTCCACACAACATCCTGGCTCCTTGATTCAGTGACATTCCCCTGCATCAGCCGCTGATATAATACAATCATCCTTCACAGTGTAGCTGCTCAATAAATGCTTTTACATTTTTTTAATACTCTATGCCAAAAAAGGTCAAAAGAGCATGTCACATTGTAAAAAAACACCCAAAAACTTTCAAAAAGTATTTTTGATAAACTGTTGGAAAGAAATAGTCATATGGTGGAGATTACTCCACCTGTTCCCAGAGCTGTTCCCACTCTTTCAGATTTATTTATTTATTTATTTTTCAGAAATGGACCTTAAGAAAGAAAACCAACAGTCATGATCCAAGTAATCTGATTTCTGTTGTCTTGAAGTGGGAGCACGAGATTTAAGGGGGTCAACGAGGCCCGTCCTGTTTCAGAAGGACAGAGGAGAAGCGGCCCTTCGCTGCCCAACTTTTGCGGATACAAAATAGTTTGCAGCACTCAGTATCCCACCGAGCACAGGACGGTTGTTTAATAGAGCGTTCAGATGCTCCTCGTAAAAGTGTCAATTTGGAAAATATCACGTGACAGCATTATATTTACAACATATTTTAGACTCGAGTGGTCTTTAGTCATTGGTGGAAATAACATCTGGATGGATTTAAAAGTAAACAGCCGTTTGTTAAAAAACAAGGAAGAATTGAGCAATTAGTGTGAACAGAGAGACCCTCATCAGCTGATCGGGGAAATAAAAACATTTATCAGATTAACTTTTAAGTCATTTGACTCACGAAACATAAAATATGTTAAGTTATCTTAAAATCTTAAGATGATATCCTGCGGAGTTCAGACAAGATATTTAATAACATATACACACCTTTATAAGCTGGGAACTTCATGTATAATAAAGTAATAATAAAAATAAAAGAAAAATATAATAGCTTTTTTATTCTTTACTGTCCTTTGAGACTTGCAAAAAGCTGTGTTCAGGTTGCAGATTCTCTTTTTTTTATAAATGAAACTTCAATTTTTTTTGTGTGTGTGTGTTTTGTCTTTTTTAAAGCCTGAGATGGACAAGAGAGGGATGGGTGCTGAAATTGACCAAACATGAAAATAAAATAATTCATTTAATTATAATGACAGAATGAATATTGGATTATTAACTATAATAAATCCAAATAAATTACTTTAACTTCATCAAGTTTGTGTGGAAACTGGCTGGGAATATTTTTAGATTTTACTCTCAGTTCGTAGCAGCTCACACATAAAACAGCAAGAAATCAATCACAGCCGAGCTCATTCCACTTCGATCATCTCGTCCATCTCCTGTGTGTTGTTCAGTGCTCAGTCTTTTATCAGCTGCTTGGAGCCACATACTGTACAGCAGAAGCTGCTTGGGCCACTCGCTGACTTTGCTCGGCATCCGGACAGCTTGGCATGTTTTGGCAAGTTTTCTGCAAGATATGGTCTTCAGTGAGGTATCGCCTTTCACTCTTTTCCTCTTCGTCCCATTTGCTGTGCGGCGAGGGCGACAAAGAGACATAAATCTCACGAACTACCTGTTTGATAGTCGGCCAGAGGCATCCGCTCGCCGCTGCCAAGCCGAGGAGGGGAACTGGTGGGGGACTGGGTCTCGGTTTAGCTCATAATGAGGCTTAAACAAACTTGACCCCCCCAGAGAGCAAAAGGACGAGGAAGTGTAATTATCAAGAAGTCCCGAGTCAGTTTTAATCCTCAGTGCCTTCCAAATGCAACCTGTTATGTGATATGATTCATAGAGTGAGTTGGGAAAGATGAGTGAGTGTGAAATTTTCCCTGCTTGGCGTTCTCGCTCCTCACATCCGACAAGATGAATGAGCTTGATGAGTTCTTCAGTTTCCATCTCCTCGCATTTGGCCTTCACGGTTTCTTTCTCTCCCTTGCAGCGGAGCCATTTTACGGGAGTCATGAGAAATGCCGCCATCAAAGAATGACTTTGTTAGGATATTATGAGCTGATGTGAAGTTAGAGAGGGGAAGAGAGAGAGAGAGAAAAAAGAAAACATTGGTAATGGATCATAAATTACAGTTTTTATGGAACGACGTGATTTGATCTGGGTGTCAGCCCGTATGAACAGATTGGACGAGAAGAGCCAATAGGTTTCAGGCTCAGGCCGTTTGCGCTCCAGATGATGTTAAAAGTGAGAAGGAGGAGGACAGTAAGGCTGAAACAATTAGTCTCTACAGAGCAATAGGCTGCATCGTGCCAAAGCGTTGCACAAATGAGAAACTCAGATGTTCAACTCAGACCAAATGTCAAATGAGATTGACTCATTTGTGGATCTGGTTCAAATGTGTACGTATCTCCGTCTGGGAAGAGCTCTGACTCTATAAAAGCAGTCCCTTGTGTCTGCCCAATATCTAATGGTATCCAACAGGAAACTGATAAGATGATTCACCACCGACTTAAAGAGGGAGAACAAGTCAAGAGATGACCCAAAGAGTCAACCCGCTGAGAAACTGTAAAACAAGTGCAGAAATATCCTTCTTTAGTGATACTGTTTCTTTGCTAAAATGACATTTTTATTCAAAATAACTGGTGGGAAAAACACTTCAGTAAAGATTTGCGTATTTTTAAACAGTGCCATTGTCTCCGCATTGTTTCCTTATTAAAAATCACATATATCTTGTCTTGTAAAACAATACCAGAGGAAAATTTCACTCCTGATCTTGGACGGTAACAAATATTATTATTCAAGAACCAGCTTACTAACTTTTGCAGAGCTCTTGCCAGAACTTTCTTGAACAATCTCCAGGTGGTTTACGTCCATATCCTTGGATTCACAGATGTAGAACACAAAATGTGTTTATCTTTTATCTTTGAACGTCCAATAGGTGAAATGACTGTGTGATGTGTAAAAGGGAATGTTTTAGTGGCTTTCAGCACTTTATTTATCTTTTTCATATACCATTTAGCTTTTTGGCTCACTGTCATCATCTTCATTAACAATATTTCCTGCGACCGAAGGCAGCTGTTTTCACTAAAAAAGCTCTTCAAATCAACCAAACACTACCAAACACCCAAAGCTAAAAGTGGAGGTTGAAAAAACCCCAAGTGTGATCAGACTATTTGAAATACCTTCACACAATTCCAAACACATATGAAAAACTTAAAATGAAAATTTTATCTTAAGCTCACATGTAAACTCTTTATATTAAATGGGCCCTTCTTAAAAATTGTCAGCTTTATTCACTTTATTTTGACGGCAATTTCCCACTTCCAGAACTTCAAATTGGCTTAGGGTCCTGTGCAACATCTCGCCAGCACATTTTTATGTTGTTAGGTTTGTTACTCTAAAGAAAATTTATGTGTTTACACCTGACTTGGATACTTTACTGTCCACACTCATGCTCCTGCCAAAAATCTGCCCCCTGAAAGAGAAAGTGTGTATTTTCTTTAATCAGAATTGACATTTCGGTTTGTTTGCTTGTCCACATTAAATAATAATCTTTTGTCATTATGCTCATTTTTCAAAATGTTACTACCTCATTGTAGCGAAACCCTCCATGACGAGGGTATCGTATCCCCCTGAAGTGAAGAACAAAACATCAGACGGCTCAAGAAGACTCTCAGCAAGTGCAGCAGCCACATACCACATTTTAACAAGTATCTTACCACACTCACGCTGTAACCAAGTCAAACCATATGGACAGAAGGAAGGGTGGGTGCTCTGAGGATGGGGGTGGGGGGCCTCGGCCCAACGGAGGCGTCCCATCTCAAGATCGAGCCATAAGTCATGTTGAAATACCACAGAGAACAACAACATGTGGACAATTATCATTCTGGAGGTGGAAAACAAAAACCAGACAGACAGCTAACAGAGAGCTAACAGCATTTTATTTTATTGGAATAACTGGAAACAGCCGTGGAAACAGGAGTGAATACTCATTATTAACACCTTTTAAATACACTTTTCCCATTTTAGACACCTTTTAAGTTGCTTTGGTAACACAAAATATACATGAAGTGATTTCCACGACTGTACTGTTTTATTATGCAAATTATATTTTTAGAGGATGTGTTATCTTTGCAATGTTGGAATCTCTAGAACTGAATATTAATATTCTGCAAATCTGAGCAAGGTTTGGCTGCATAGCATGAGACTGTAATGGCTGAACTACCATAATGAAGAGGTTTAATGATTCTGCTAGTAAATGCTCAATTCTATCTGTAAATAAAGTAAATAAGTAGAGATGACACACCCTCTAAGTATTACAAATTCACTTCAAAAGCAATAAGACCCACTTTTTCTCCCGTTAGTGAACTCAGTGGTTTCCTCTCTACAGCCTTACTTGCTCTAATGTGGCCAGGAGCTTACGTGGCAAATGTTTAGATGTTATTGAGCAATTGACATTAACGTCAGGTTGCTGTTCAGTACTCATTACTTGTGAGGCTTGAGCATCTACCATTGTTTGTTTGTTACTTTTTGATGAGCCTGTGTGAATATCTTTGGCACAACAGGTGTCACTAAAAGAAAACACGAAACGCCAACATAAAAAACATTATTAAGCTTTCTGAACTCCTCAGGTTCAAGCTTTCAAAGTTGCAACACGCCAAATTTTATTACTTTAATTTATTACTGAGAGAAAGGATGCCAACAAAGGCTGCTGCAGCTTTTCTTCAGTAGACATTGGATTGATTTATATGAGTTCAGTTCTCTCCGTTTGTGAAATCAGATCATGAAGCTGAGGGGATGTCCACAAATACAGTACAGTAAAGATACGCCTGTAAGTCAGATTTATCAAATTACGCTGACTCAACCCTAAAGTAATTGTGCATTAATCTATTTTTCTATATTTTAGTCTTGATAAATGATTATTTCAGAACAATGTGACCCAATCCATGCTGAACAGCATTAATTCATCCAGTACATGCAGCAGTTCACCTGTTAAAGAAGCATAAGTTAACAAAATCTGACTTCTTATCTTAAACTCTGACTCAAAATGTTGTGGAAAAGTAGGTTCTCATGTTGCTTATGAAGATAAAGAATTAGTCCTGTGTGACAGCGGGCAGGTCTGTGAAAAACTGCGCCTCTGCTGACAGGTCCACTTAAAAGTATCTGTGGCAGAGAGTAAAAAATGACCTCGCTTTAAAATTGCCCAAACATTCCTCCTACAGAGACATGCAAAACGTTTTAGTTCTACACAGCATGTGCACGTAATGGTCAGCCACCTGGCTCTGCTATAGGTTTTTGGTTTTTTTTTTTGCTTTTTATGTGGGAATTTCAGACTAATTCAGCCTGGAATGTCAGATGTGTTCTCAAGATGATGCACCTGATACTAAAAAGCACTTCACAAGAGCTCCAGTACAAGACGGATCACTCCCTAGAGAGTGATGCTCTTCTTTCCATACGAGAAGCTACAGTCCTCCAACAGAGACGCCTGCTGGTGTGCACTTGACAGCCTCGCCTCATCTCTTTTAATTTTCTAAGATATTTGTGGTAAGGTAAACTCATCCAGAAGAATCTTTTATGTTATGTAAAAGGGCACAAGCTGCAAATCTGACCGAACATACACCAAAATGCCTCTTCTTGTGCACATTTTGTTCTCTGGACCCTGAGGATGATGGGCTGAGACACTGGCAGGCCTGAGCTCAGTGGGGGAGCGGGGTATATCGAGGGGGTGTGGAGTCTTTTGGCAGCAACTTCAGAGAAGACAGGACACCTCGGGATCAGGTCGATTAAGGCTTGCGTGCCCGTGTCCAGGTTTATGGTGGCTTTTCACTGGAACATAACCTCTTTGTTGGACAGAGGGGTGAGGCAGGTGTTTTCTCCCCACTCTCCCTCCCTCATCACCAGGTCGTGTAACTCAACGAGGCCCGGAGACAGACACATACACATTTGAGGATGAGCCACCAGCCTTAAACCTTCACCTTTTTTATACTTAAAAACAAGAAGAAACACTTCATCTGTTCAGGTGTGAGAGCGTCACTCTCCTCCTGCTCAACCTTTCACGTCAATGAAACAGAGCAGGGACGCAGATTAACACCACCAGGTCACCGCAACATGATATGCAGCCCAGGAACAATCAGGAGGTTTACTGTACATGTGTGAGATTAAGATTCCCATCAGAACCACTGTCAGCAAGGCGAGCATCTGAAACAACTGTGGGTGGTGGATGAGAATTACAGCATAAACCTTATTGTGCTGTGGTAAGCTAATGAGTATTTACATTTCACATTATTTTATAAATGTACTCTGCTTCATCAATCGTATAATATAATATAATATAATATAATATAATATAATATAATATAATATAATCAAACTGAGTACTTCTGCACAATGGTATTGCTATTTTTACAAAATGTAAAGTATTTGATACACATACATTTTATAAATACAGAATATTTACTCCTTCCACTATTTATGGTTTTGCTGGTTGTAATATAATCAAAATATATTTGATTTATTTGTCTAAATTATCATCCTCAGACACAGGACAGAGCTCAAGAAAGCAGTTTGATGACACGGTGGCACTTATCTTGTCCTGCAGTCAAAAAACTAAACAGTAGAAACTTGTTCTGAGTGACCCTTTGTTTGACCTTTGACCTTTGTCAGTTATGCTTGTAATGATCAGTATCAAACTCAAATACACATTATACACACCTCTGCCTGCCCTGGGTGGTAAATAAAAAGCACAACTAGGCCTTTAAAAGGCCTGTAAAAACAATATTCATGTGAACAGACACTGATGACTGTCTGTTTCAAGAAAGCCACGGTTTGTCCGGTTGTGTCAGTTTTTGTCTGTTTGGAAGATATGCTAAAAGTATTAAAAGTGATATATTATTATGTTTTAGATCATTAAAATAAATAATAGTGATAAATCAACGCACACCTTGCCGTCTGTTGAGGTTTTAAAAACTTTATTCAGAGACATTTGGGAGGTCTAAATCCAGGGGTCAGACCCCTCCACAGGTTCACTAAGTGAAATAGAGGGGTCATGAGCTGAAACAAAGAAAACAGAGATCTGCAGTACCAATTTCTATTAATATTTTAGATTTTTATTTGCTCTTTGATTGATTGATGAAAATTTTGATAATTTGACAATGAAATCATCTGAAAGTTAACGTGAGTCCCATCCACTCCTCAGAGACGCCTGAACCATGGGGCCAAACTAGACCAGCCACTGTTTAAAAATATACCAACCTGTGTTTTACTAGGCTGATCACGTGTTTTTAAAATGTTAAATCAAATTATTTTACAATCATTATTTCCTATTAGCTTGTCTTGTTTACATGTCAAATAAATGTTGTGGAGTAAAATGGTGCAACATTTGAGGAGCATGAAGTGGAAACAGCTCAGTGAAGGGAAGTCAACCTTGTATTTAAGTACAGTTCTTCAGTAAAACCTACTTTTGACCACTGTTTTGTTTTTTTGCTTTTTTTTTAATCTTTTATTTATTTGACTCCACTCTGCACAATGAGTTTGGCAGAAGGTAAAAAAAGAGGCTTTTCTTGGGTGGCCATATGGCGAGCGAGGCGTGAGCAAATCTACACATGGCACAGTCTCCCACCGCCAGCGGAGAGCGAAACAGGCTCAGCACATCAATAAAGTGTACGTCTCTCACATGCAGAAATACCAAACTATCAGTCACACAGCAGGCAGCCAGGCCAGGTCCACGCACTCTTCTACACTTGATCTCACATCCTCTCTGAACATGTGCGTTCAAAATGTGTGCCACTTTTCTCTCATTCACACCCCTGATTGGAAGTGCTGTTTGTGCGGACTATAAATCATATTTAACCAACTGCTTTTATATTTTACCCTTCAAACAAAGCCTTTTTAACTCAGCTGCTGCTCTGACTCAGGCCTGCCCACTAAGCAGCGATTTGGTGAATTGTAGGTCAAAACTGTGCAGATGTCGGCAGTAGGTTGAAAGTGAATGTTTTTATTTGTCACATAGAAGCAAATCTGGATATTAAACTGAAGCAAAGGAGCGTTTCTATGTGTTAGCAACTCACCTGAGGTAAGAATATGAAGAGAAAAACACAATTTAAGTTTTTTTTTGCACATATATGACATAAATGCACATAAAGCACATTAATTAACACTGGCCTATGCTATGCCTGTCCTGGTTTTGAGTTGAGTTTCTTGTTTTTTTATTACCTGTCTTATTTTGTGTTTCTGTGTACTTGTTTCCTGTCATTGTTGATTGGTTTCACCTGTGTCTCGTTTGCCTGCACTCCAAGTCTATTTAAGTTGTGTCATTTGCTTTGTTCTTTGTCAGTGCGTTTGCTGTGTTAGTCTCCATGTTCCCATTGTGATCATTGTGAGTTTTGGATTTCTGGTTTTGAGTTTTGGATTTTGGTTACCATGTGATGTTTGGACTGATTACCTGGATTTCGACCCTGCCTGCCTTGACCATTCGTAAGCCCAGCCGCTAAAATAAACTGTTAAAATATCTTTTGCCCCTTGTCCGTGTCTGCATTTGGGTCCATCTCTCCCCGTGACCAAGCCGTGACAAGGCCAATGTGCTTGGCGATTACTCTGCTCTAAGTAATGTTCCTGTTGAATACTTTTAACTTCTTTAAGATTTTTTTATTTTATAGCTGTCTTTAGTTTATTTATTTTGCATTCTAAAAATCTTTATCCAGCCTGCTTCTTTTATTGCTGTGATGTGTAATTTTCTCTCTGGGATCAGTAAAAACTCAAACATTTCATCTGAGACCTTGATGTTTTTTCACCTGCACAACAGCAAAAGTATTTTAGTGGACTCTACTGTCATCAGGTGCACCAATGGCACTAAAACAAAAAGTGAAATCCACAAGCCTCCGCTCCATTACGTCATTTCCATTTCGTGTCCAAGAAATCCTCATGCAGAGAGAATTACTTTTGCAGTTTCGTACATTACAGATTTTCACTGGAATAAATATTTGGTGTGTTTACAGTGCAAGAAATAATGGATATAAAAGCTACTTGTTGTGAAATACAGCGCTGGCTGCGGTTTCATAATTACACATCACTTCCACATGCTTCAGACAAACAAATTTTTAACAAAATGTTGCCGTCTGTTAAAGTAGATGTCTGGATGACCTTTGTGATGCAAAACGCTAATGGATAATGCTGGTGATGTCAATACTTTTCCTTTTCCCTAGCTTGTCTGTAGCCCCAAGACCATTTATTTCTCCAATGAATCAATGGAGTTTTAACAAATGTTTTTCAAACAGGAGTAAATAGTAAATTTGTTGGGGACTATTTTCAGCGATGGATTAATCCACATTTTATGCTCTAGTGACTACTATGGCAGAACAGTGCATGTGGGAATAAGTCAAACGAAAATGCATGTTGAATGTAATGAAGAGCAACGATGTGGTTCAGTTATGTGTTTTTGTTAGAGGCTTTGGACACACACACACACGCAATAAAGGAACAATTCATTGTTTTGATTTGTTGACAAGAAAACACTATAGAATATCTCAACTCTCATCTTCTGAACATTGTTTACTGGGTGTAGATTCCTACTTAATCTGATATTACAAATTAACTGTATTTCATTTGTCCTAATAGCCATTTCATTCTTTTTAAAAGGAATTGTTGAAAGATGACATCTTTGTTTGGTTTCATGCTTGAAAAGTTGCATCCACAGACGATCTTTTCCTTTGCAAACCCGCTGAACGAACTAAAGAAGTCAGAACTTAAGTCAGCTTTGAGTCACTGTACTCTCCACACCGGGCATGCAGGTATTTGGATTATGTATGATAAACGATTGTCATAAACCACCACCAAAGCAGATATGATTGAGGTGACAAGAAGAATGGGTGACTGTGACCAGTGTTGATAACGGTCCCTAAACAAAAGGCCCTGCTCTGATGAACGAGATAGCAGCCATCTTTTGGGGGATACAGTACTTTATTTTGCACGCTTACGTGAGTAGAACTGTGTTAACAATTTGATGGACGACCACGATCTTTATCTAACTTGCAAACTATCCAAATGCCATCATCCTATCAATTTTAGCATGAACGATAAACTGGCTCGTTGATTTGCAGATGGGAAAAAAATCCCCCCTGGTCAGGGTCTTCGCTTTGATCACGACCTCAGCAAGATGGCTCCTCAGATCTCAGATGTACAGCACCAACACCTGCGTCCATGTTGTTTGGCTATGCTCCATTGGCTGTCTATCAGCATGAGCGCTGATACACTGCCAAGGTCTGCCTGCAGGATAAATGACCAACAAACCTGTGGGAACAAACGCACCAAGTAGAGACACAGTCCTGGTTGAGGAAAATATAACTTTATTTGGAAACTAGTGAGGCGTCTGTAAATGAAAGCGGTGATAACATATCAAAATTCACATACATGAAAGACCAAACAGTGTCCTACACACATTGTTGCTCTAACAACCATTACAAAGATAATATTCACTTTTTTTAGTCAAAACAAACATTTTTTTAAAGCTATAGTGCTGTGGTCCTTCTGGATGTAAAAGTAGTTCTGGTGCATAAATGTATCTGGCAGTGTTTGGCTTAATCAGCACTGTGTGAACATGTGATGTACCATCTGAATGGACCAGATATTCATTTATTTGTAAAACTTGTCAACTGTAGCTCTAAAACATCTGATGTTCACAAATGTTTCAAAGTGTAAAATATAGAATTATTTGTTTAACTGTCTTCAAAAATAGGTGAGAACATTGACACCACTCTAATGTCTGTACAGTAAATATGGGCCTATGCCTGCAGCCTTTTATCTTAGCTTAGCATAAACACTGAAAACAGAGGGCGAACCGCTAGCCTGGAGCTCTCCAAAGGTTACAAGATTATCTTACCAGTACCTCCAAAGCTCACCGATTGGTAGCTGTATGTTGTTTGTTGAATCTGAACAAAATGCAAATGGAAAATCACTGTTTTTGACGTGGGTTAAAGGGGTCAGTTTCCAGGAAAACCAGAGTCACTGGTCCAAACATACTTCTCTTTTACCGCACAGATGCAAGACACAATACTTATTTAACTGCTTATAGACACGAGTGGTGTTTCTCGTCTACCTCTTGGTAAAAAACACAAACTTTAGCCTTAAGGGACATGAAACTGATCCACTATATAATGTTCTCTACTAAGTTTTGCATAAAGGGAGGGTTGACAAATGGAATATTTATGCAAAATATGAGTTATTTTAAAGTAAATGACAGGATTTTCCAAAACATAAAAATGAATTAGATATCAGATTTATGCCTTATATATCAACAGGGAAAAATAACTTTTTGGCTTTAATTGTAAAAAAAACAACAACAGTGTCAACTTAATGAAGACTGGCTGCTCAGAAAGCATCAGAGGAACATTTGTCAAGAGAGCACTGCAGCTGCTAGAGTACTTTAATACTCAGGAGTTTATGATCTCCCCCATTCACCAAAGTGCCTCCTTCCCCAGGGGGTCATTACTGGGCTCCTGACTTCATATTCGTACTTAACATTACCAATAAAGGGGGATCCAGTGTCATTAAACGGCACTGCTGATTCTTAACTGTTTCTGAGCAGAGGGGGCTGCTGACGGACTCGATTCAGAGGGGGTTAATCCAGGATACACAACGCACATTTTGGCGCATGCACACCCTTTTAGACTTTCACTTACTTTACAGCTTATATAAAATTAACAGGTGAAAACATGGAGATGTGCAGGGGGTTTGATATTTTCTGCTCCCGTCTCTCATCCTGCCTGCCTGCTCATCAAAGAGAAGAAACATTTCTGACAGCTGCGTCCAAAGGTTCAGCCTTTCAACATGTATCACTTTGGCTTGATTTGCATCGCTTAAAGAATAACACCTGATCATATTTGCCTTCTGGCTTCATGAGCGTGACTTATTGGTGTTTGTCTCTTGACTGTTGTTATATGTCATGTCAGACAGTCAGTTGAGTTTTGCAACTGCCGAGATGTAATCTCTCTCTCTCTCTCTCTCTCTCTCTCTCTCTCGCTCGCTCTCTCTGCATGAAGGACATCTGCAAGTATTCAGCAGAAACTCATATGAATTCATTTTTTAATGATCTATCATCAGTATGCTCTGGCTTCAGTGTGCAATTTGTAATTAAATAAAACCTGCTGTCAACTATTTCAGTTTATTGGCAAGTTTCCTTCGTCCCATTGTTGCCTCAATATTTCCTGCACTTTTTCTTCTTCTTTTTTTGTTTAAATAATATATACACTTGTTTATTCATTAAATAAAGTCCTCAGAGTGCAGGTTTCACTTGTATTTATACAACAGTTTTTTTAATAAAGGGTACCGTTTCTTTCATCAGAAATTCCTATTTGACATCAAACAAGAGGCAGAGGAGGCTGTTGCGGTCAAACGCTGCGTGTGTGTATTATGTAAATAGGTATTCAAGCTTTCCAGGAATATGTCTGATGAGCTCTCTGCCGCTGCTGTCACTCAGTGTATAACATTCCCTGAAGGATTGGAGATTATAGTATGGAAACTCAGTGGGATGAAGGAGTGGATGCAAACACAAATTTGTTGTTTGTCTTGTGACCATTTTTCCTCTGTAAAGAATGATGGGATTTACGTTCATTTAAAAAACCAAAGTTCAAAACTATAAGCACGGCACAGATATTAGAAAGGATGTACCTTATCTTGTGTAAAATGGAGGAATTATATTAAAAGCTACCAGCAAAATGCACCCAAGCATTAGAATTAAATTATTAGATAAATACTTATAGATCAGTTCAATTTGAGAGACACTCTTCTACAGGTCTGGGCAATTCTCTAAACTTATTTGGATTGTATCTTAAAGTCACAAGGCAAAAAAACCCTTTTTTTTTTGTCATATGACCTTGGAACTATCCTTGTTTTTCATCCCACAGGTACGACCAAACACTGACTTGGGTCCCTTCAAGTACAACTGTCCTTTTTATGAGAGCGGAAAGTCTGAAACATTTGAGTGGTTGATTTATCGAGCAATCTGCACTAATTCAAAAGCACAATGTCTGTCACTGTCAAATAAAAGTGTTTCTCATAGCCATGACATTGTTGATGTGGCACAGATCCACATCCAGAGCCTGACTGATACCTTGTTTGTGCAGTAAAGTACACTAAACCCTGCTCTTGTGGCTTTGCGCTCAATCCCCCCTGTAGCAAAATGTCAGAGCAGGTTGGCACACGCTCAAAAATAAGATACAATATTGCAGTTTATTATAGACAAAGATAAAAACTTCTCTGAGGCACCTCGCCCCGTAAAACAACAAGAAATAAAACAGCTCAAGTGTACTCATTCAACATCATTGTTGACATGACAGCTTATTCTTTTGGCAAGCGAGTGAAAAGGGCCTGTTACGTGCTTCTCTGACACTTTTCATTATCACCTGCACAAAAGCAACAGTGAAAGACGAGGAGGAGGAGGAGGAGGAGGAGGAGGAGGACGTGGGGTGGGGGTGGGGGGCTGACAGTATCCCCACGCTCATTCATCATAGCCGAAGGTATCTGCATCATGCATTAGAGTCAATAAAGCCTGGTGAAACTGGAGCTGATTTCTTGCTAAATTCCGCCATTAGTCACAGGCCCATATTTCAGGATTAGCCAGTCCTAAAAGGGGTAATTGTTGCACAGGATAGGTGAAGGGGGGGACTCTTAAGGCTGTCTGAAGCCTAGTGCACTCAACTTTAAGAGTGTTTGTTTAGGTCTCTTTTTTAAAAAAAAGTGGTGTCATTCTTTGTGATTGGCCAGCTGTAAAATTCCCGAGTTTGTGGCCCTTTGAGGTTTTGAGTGATCTTGCTTAAGAGCACAAAAGAGGGACATAAGAGAAGTGCCGCATGGAAAGGTTACTGTATGTTTTAAAAAGTCTAATGGTTACCTTCTAAGAGTATGCAATTTTCGCATTTATGCTTGCGCTTTTTTCCTCTCAGCAGTGCTGAGCATGCTGCGATCACGTTTCTTTGCTGAGGTGAGGCGTGCAGAAGACAATATGACGCCGCAGAACCACTTAAGATCTCCACTGATATTTGATAGAAGCCTTAATCGTTATTTTGGGGCAAAGCAGGACAATGGCGCCTGCAGGAGCACCTTCAGATTGAGTTCCTCTTTTTTTTTTTCCCTGTTAAAACTCAAATATGTGTCACGTATCTTAAATCGTTTGCATTTGAGGGGACATTTTCAGCACTAAGCCATTATTTGCAACTCAATCCCGTTTGATTTCTCTCTGCAGTGAAAGGAAATAGTTCCCATTGAGCTGTGTGAAACAAGAAAACCATAACATTTGGTCAGTCTCTCTCGTGTGGTTTCAAGGAAAACCAAAATATCCCATTTGGAACAGGCTTCCACAGGCTCACTGTGCACACTGAACTCCTGCTGAACTGGTTGTTAATGATTATAACCCTGATATATGCGGGTATACATGGTAAATGAGGGCACACTTAGGAAACCACAGGGGCCTTGTTATGCTTTTGCTATTTTCTTACAGCTTAAGGAGGTCCACCTGTTCCCCGTTAAGTCACACCATGTTACTGTTAACTCGGAATATTTTAAAAGTAACATGAAGAAAACGCAAAATCGGTGCTGTCAGCGAGTCTGCTCCAACCGTTTTTGGTCAAAGGTTTCATTAAAATGAGATGAAAACACATCATAACAGCTATTTAGGACCTCATCCACAACTAGCAGAATTGAAAATAAATGTTATGTAACTAATTTAAACAGATTTAGAGCTATTTGATTTATGCATGTATTAAAGGGTAAAGACAGCAGCTCCACAGAAAGTCAACGATGAGGCAGAACATGAAAACAATTTTCATTGCTTTGACTGTGTTTTCGAACTGGGGGGTTCAGAACATGTCATGCTGCTGCAGTAAGTGAAAATCTTTCAACGTGGCTGAGAGAAGCAAATATGAAAACTATAAACAATGAATTCATGCTCACTTAGAGCTGTATTGAGCATCTGGTGAGCACTTCCTTGCAGTGCTGCCTGTGTTAGCTTGTTTGCGCTACAATCAACAATCAAGCTCTTGTTTTTAATGCTTAAACCTCCCGTAGCGTCTAATAACCAACGGGGATCATCCACCGGCCAAGTGTTTCTTTCTTTTTTCTACCTGGTACATTCTGAACACTGAAGATGTAAAACTCTGTCATGCTCAACTGAAGTTACAGGAACTGGTATCATGTGTTGTTTTGAAATATTAAAGTAACTTGAAGGTAATGTGGATATTTCAATTAATGGACACAATGAGCCTAAAGCAGTCAAACATGAGTTTCTCACAGGTGGTGGTTAAATACTTTGGCAGCTTTTCAGTGGTCCACCTGCAGTGTGGAAACAGAGGCTTGGCCTTGCATGACTCAGTTTTTGCATTGTTGCTACTAATTGCTATTTCTGATCAACCTAAATTTCAGAAACTCTTTTTGGGTTTGAGATACAGTTCATTATTCCATTACTACCTTATATATTTCAGCAACTTTTGATCTTTCTTACTTAATTCCTTACTCCATTGCTGCTTTGTTAAGGCCTGTGGTTTTAAATTAAAGTATCATGATTCATAGTTTGTCCAATATATAGTGTGAAATTTCACAGAAGAGGCCTTAATCCATCTTGTAAGAGTGCGATTAATGAATTATTATTAATCAAACAAATTTAAGTTGACCCCCTGGTAGCGACTGCCTATATTCTGACACCAAACAGTGAGAATATAGCTCATCTCAAGCTGCCAGTTTTGATAAGGACATGGGGAAGTAGATCTCAGCTTCAAGCAAACACAACTGGGGCATGAAACCTGAGAGTTCCTGGGACAGTTGCTCATCTCTTCACTCTGAGGATAAAAGACAAATGATACGAGAAATAAGTGACACATTTTTGACGTTAATGAATAAATCTGAAGCACTCTGAAGTTTCTCTGCTGTGCTGAGCTGCTGACTGGGTTTTCCTGACGGTCTTCACACGTTTCACCTCTCTTCATCAACAGGTTTCTACTGGTCATGTAATTATTCCCTCCTCACTGCTTTGACTGCGAAGTGAATTCCTCTTGAAGACTGCTGCAGTGGGCCTGCTATGTTCTGGCTCGGAGCCAGCCCTGTCTACATTTCACTGATGGGCTCGCACAGAAATTTGCCTGAACAAACTTATCCCAGCTGTACGCCTAAAACCTCTGGAAAATGCATCACTGTGACAATTTCAGGCATGTTTGGCTTTTCAAATGGATTTTAAGAGATGTTCCTTCCTGTAACGTGTGTTATTTGAGTCAGAATAAAAATAGAATCAAACTGACTTATGTCAGCACACCTCTCCAAGATGGCATCTAGTTCATGTGTGAGCTCTTTCTTTTCAGACAAGGGAGTTCAGTGGAAACCTGTCAGGAGATGAATAGCAGAGTGATACAGACTTAATGTATTACAAATGACACCATCATAAATAACTTTTCCATAAAATGGAACAGACAGTTCTGATTTTGAAGTTTTTAGAATTTCTAGTTGTGGTTGTGCTCATATATAGTTAGAAAATGGTCAAGACTTGTCAAAAACATGCCTTATTGACAAGCTCGAACCTTCTGACACTGCAGGGTGCATAGAAGGATTTGTACAATTGAATATAAAACCATATAATCAAAATTAAAATGAGCCCTGTGTAGGTATTAGAGCTGATGTACAGCACTCACTGTACTGTGAGAATACTAGGTACACAATGAACACAAAGAAAGATGAGTGGAGGACAGCAGCCACAGCCAAGACAGAGTGTTTGATCCTAGGATGTTTTCCACAAGCGTTTGGTTGTGTTTCAAATCGACAAAATGTTAGCTGACTCTCTCCAGCCCATATATAGGATAGTTGCATTATTTGGATAAAGCCCAATTCATCGTTATGCATAAGTTGTTACGGTGTCGACACAGATCATATGCATTAAGATGCTGCAGAATACACAGCAGCTGACTCATGCACCGCCTCAAAAATGTAATGTTTATGTTTTCTCCTGCAAGTTTATGATGCGGATAGAGGCAGGTTGTTACCTTCTCTTTTTCAGACACACAGTTAGGAAAGCCATTTTCACTGCACACCCTGAGGTTGTAATGACTCTCGCTCTTTGTCACACAGAAGTGTCTCTCATTCAGCTGTGAAACAAGGGGAACCATCTCAGCAACGGAAAAGTAGAATATGGTAGAATTGCACTGTTACTAACTTTGGATGATGTGAACTTTGGGTGAGAAGTTAGATTTAAATTTGTAATTGCAACATTTATTTTTCGATCAATTTATAATTGACTCAAGTGTGTGAACAATAATGTGTTTTCATACAAATAAATACTTTTCCTGTGAGATTCTGCTGCCAAACCTATTAAAGGACTTGTCAGGGACTACTGAAAGAGTCGCTGAGCAATACATTTGCAGAAAACTAAAAAGCAAAGTTTTCAATAACCAGCTGCCGGTCAAATCACAGAGTTACTTGATGATTATTAATTGAAGCTACATTGTGTTTCTGCGAGTAAATCTGATGGGTGCTGCGTACAACAACGTGAAGGGGCAGGTTTGCACGATCTGATACTTTACCTCATGAGCCAAACCAATTCTCACTGCTTGTGCAGCACAACTGTATATGGGTAAAGTCATATTTTTGTTATTTCAGAGCTCTGATGGTGTGACTTGGTTAAAATCTTTCTTTATGTATCCTTTTCTCTTTTATGTTATTAATATTTCCATGTAAAAGTACAAGTCAATGTGCTGCATTCAAAATATTTGACCTACTAGACTACAAGTAAGTTAGTATTACCAGGAAAAAACCAAATTCATTCATGCTGATACATGAGCAGCAATGCAATATTGCTTATTTCTTGCTAACATATTTGGTAGTTTATTCAATAGTAATGCAAATTTACAAAGTACCATAGAATTTGTGTGAGGATTGTTAAATCCCTGCACACCTGTGGTCCAGTTGTTTTCACTGGTGCCTAATCATTTACACCTGGATGTGATCATGCATTTGGTGGTGTGTGTTTGTGTGTGTGTGTAGCCATATATTGTGGGTCACATAGTGGGAACTTGCTTGACTTTTGGGGACAAAATGCAAAATGTCCCCGTAATGTAAGTCATAAACGTTTAAGGTTAAGAATTGGTTTTCGATTAGGGTTAGGCAAGCTGCTCGCAGAGGTCTCATAGTTGGATTGATTCAAAAGTTTTCTTAACCTGTTACATAGACTGCTTTGTTTCACGCTGCCAACAACATTAGCAACTGCTTCAGTTTGGAACATTGTTTCCATGTTGTGGCTGTGATTGACATCTCCCTCGCTCTTGTGTTAATGTTGTACATGTTGAGGTGGGGCAACTTGCATGAATTCACATGGTATGGATACACCCAACTAATATCTGACTCAAGGTCAGCCCAGATAATTAAAAGCACCAGTCTGAGCCTTTAATTTTCAAATTAACTGAAGCTGTCAAACAAATGTAGCTGAGTGAAAAGTATAACATTTCACTCTGAGATGTTGTGATTTAGAAGTGTAGCAATAACACAGATACCAATAGAGACGGCGTCTTTGAAAAACAAAATGTATCAGCTTGCACTTGGACAGGTTACAGAGGAGCAGAGGACGTCTGGACATGAACCAATCACTGAACAACACCGATTCCTGTGAATGTTCTCTCTGGTTAATGCCATAACAAAACCCGAGTCTGACAAATATGACAGGCCAATCTGTTTGTGAATGACAACAAGTCATCACAAGATTCCTGTCCAGGGTGAAAAAGTTACATACACATCTGCTCCGAGAGAGAGGAGGGAAAATGCCTTTTGAGTGCGCAGTGGAGGCCTTTAACTGCAGCCTGGAGAATGGCGGGGGGATTTGTATTGTGAAAGGCCTGCGAGGAGAGAGGTGGGGCACTTTGACAAGCTCTTTGTGAGAGGAGGAATCACTTATTAATTGCAGCAGAGGGCGGCTGCCATCGCTGTCAATGGGCTTTCGTCTGCAGTTCCAGGTGAAATACCACAGGCTTGAATTCAGCAGCTAAATACTTATCTCACGTATTGTTCTTTTAAAGTGAGCGCTGAGTCCCAGGTGAAAAGATGAAGGCTGATGTATCTGATCCCGTTTGTCAAAAACACGTCTGTCGTTACCTCAGTAATGGGTTAAGCCTCGAAACCTGTCAAATAGCACAGGGTTGACAAAACATACATCATCTTCTCACACACTGTTAACTCCGATAAGAATGGTGTGCATTACAGCAAGTGATAACCTGTATAAATGCCTAATACTAATAAATAATGCAATGTAAGTGTGCATGTTAAAGAATTACCAAAGCACTTTTAAAAAAATTTTTTTTTTAACTTATTATCTGCATAGAAAATACACAAAAATTCAAAGCAATAAAACAATAAAAACAAAGAAAGGTCTGATACAAATAAAATGTGATATAATTATTTTTAAAAACTGCTGCATTAAAAAATTTTGCAGATACCCTGCAATGATAATCTGAAAATCCAATAAGACAATTTATTTATCCGAGAATTTGCATCAATAAGAATAAAGTAAATCAAATTTGGAGCTGCTCAATTAAGAAAAAAGAAATTAAAGAGAAAAAGATCCTAGAAACTCTACAGAGACAAACCTGAAGACACACAACAAACGTGATGGACGGTTCTGTACATAGACAAAGGATGCAGAGTTTACACTGAGGTCAAAATCCATGTGAAAATATACGACATAATACCATAATACATCATATCTGTCAAGATGGTCAAACAGAGCATGCCAGACCTTTTTTGAAATTTCCAGACTGAAGCTCTGTGGTTCTGTTAAAACACAATCTCTCTCTCTCTCTCTCTCTGTGCATGCAGGGATCATCTCACAAAGCTGCTTGTCCACTTTCAACATTTTCCAAGCTCAGGTCAAGGCAGTAAACGAGAAATACTAAATTTCTAGCCTGGATCTGTTCATGATAATATTGACATAGTGGTAACCCTGAAACTCCCAAAATGAGAGGTTGCATGTTTGTCTAAAAACCCAACTGTTGTCACATGAACTGAATCATGGTTGAGTTTGAGGACCTATTTTGGTCAAGCCAAGGTTCAGCTGTTTGGTCTGGATCGTAGTCCGGAGGAGGTTTCGTGACTGTAAGCTGAGCTGAAACATCCTAAAGTCCAGACCAGAAAAGGACGATTAACTGGAGATTCTACCAGGCGCAGCTGCGTTACCTTCTGACTGCATCCTGGTTTTGTGTCAGTCAGGCCTTGTACCCCACTGGGAGTTTTTCAGTAGTGTACTGTTTTATGCCTGCCAGACGTTGTTGACTTGTTCAGATTTTGATGATTTGACCATTTTCCTTGATGTTTGCTCTTCTTCTTTGCGAGTCTACAGAGCGTTTTTTATTTCTAAATTAAACAAATACTATATATATGCTTTTCTTGTATCTGACTTCCTGTCCGACGCATCTGATTTGTGAATCTAAATGCGACTTCTATCAAAAAATTGACAGGGTATTTTATGAAAAGTGCTGCATGCTGTGGAATTACAAGCATGGTGGGATTTCCCTGTTTAACATCCACTGCAAAGACAATGGATGCTAACATCAGTCCTTATGTCATTTGCGTCCTCTTCTTCAGGAATGGTTTATTATTTCCTGACTGTACAATTAATGCCATCGACTGTTTATCTCCCCACCCCACTCCTGACTTTCACATTTTCTTTTGACAAGTTTTCTGAAAATTTGGGAAATTCATTTGCATGACTTTTAGATGGAAGCCAGCCTCAAGATGCCTATGAAAACAAAAACCTGATGAAAGAGATAAAAATCTTTCTGATTGACTTCAAAATGAATGTATAAATATTTAAATGATCACGAGGTAGTAAAACTAGTTATAAATACAAACCCTAGGATACAGATTCACTAGACATGTTGCTCTTTGGCTTTTGACACCTAACTTCCAAACCACTGCAGGTCAAAGACCAGGAAAACATTTTGACCCCACAAGTACCCATATTTGTACTAAACAAAAGCAGCTGCCTATTTTAATAGTAAAAGTATCTGTTTGAACACTGATGACATTTTTATCATAAATTCTTTCAGCCCACCTATTTTGGTTGATTTCAGGATGGAAAATGACTATTCCACAGACTGAAATTGTCCATCGTTACACACTAAACTTTGTAAATGGAAAGAAGCAATTAGTCCCAGCATGCCAAACATACCATAGTACATCATCCCTGAGCTTCTTGTGTCTTCTTTCTGCACCAGTTCAGAGGAGCTACAAGACAAAACACATTCATACATTTTCTCCTTCAACACTGGATATTCACCGACAGACACATTCCTTTACAAATACAGATAGACATATTGTACTGTTCTTTACATCTTAACACCACTAACCCCACTCCTGTGGACGTGGTTAAGATGAAGTGGTCTTAACAGCTCACAGATGCTCACCATGCGCTGATGGTGGGCAGGTATTCAAGGTTGACTTCATCCCCCCCCTGAGCTGCAGCAATTCACTGTGACAAGTTCAAAACACATGCTGGCGTTGCACTTTCAGCCAAGCCTCTGCTACAAGTTGAAAGGGCTTGAAACACATTTGGGTTAAAAGAGCCAAACTAACCATTCTGCCCTGTTTCATCTGTTTCATCCAATTCCAACCTGCAGTGAAAGAAGAGGACACAACTCAATTACAGGTGTCATTAGCAGACATGTATCAAATGCAGTTGTTTTTTTACACGTCACGTGTCAATCAAACAGTTTTTTCCTTTTGTTGATGAAATACGAGGATCTGTGGTTGGCATTGACCTTTTAAAGCAATTGGCAGGCAAGGCCTAAAAAAATCCAAGCAGCAGACATGAACCAATCATATCGTCATATCTATATATAAAGAGAAGGTTGGGTCATTTTAGGTACAGTGCTGGAAAAAGCACTCAGATCTTTTATTCAAATAAAAACAGAAATACCATAGTGTGGAAAAGCAATTTTCAAATAAAGGTCATGCAAAGTTAAGATAATGTACAGAAGTATCAGCATCAAAATAAACAAGAATTACTGAAAGTAATTCATAATGCTGATTATTGGATTACAAATACTGACACATTCATCTGTATAAAATGTAATGGTATCTATTTTTTTGTTGGTTATATTTTGTTCTATTAATCTGAATCTGCAAAGTATCTAAAGTTATCAAATAAGTCTCTTAGAAGGTAAAGCAGAATGATTTTCACTGAAAGTTAAAAAGGGAGAAGTACAAGTAGCTGCCCTGCTAGCACTGACACTTGCATTTTTAGCAAAATACTGATTTATTTAAGTTTTTAAAACAGCACTGTACTATCTACATGAATTTGACTGGATTTACCTATGGAGCTGTAAAATGAGTCTGTGACATCAGTCAGATTGTGAAGCATTGATAAATAAAACAGCTGATGCTAGTCAGCTATGCAAGTGTGGCTGTGATGATATGTTAGAGGAAAGCTTTGCTGAGGGTGTAAGTGAGACAAGTTTTATTCATGTGTCCAGTGCACATGTGCAGGTTTTACAGATACGGTACTGTTTCTTTGCAATGCATGTTTGTCGCGCTACTGTTGCTGCAGTAAAATGCATCACTTCTTGTGTGCAAGTGGATTATTTGTAATAACGTACTAGACATTAGATGCATTGAACAGCAAATTCAGGTTCATTCAATGGAAACTGTCTTCCCAAGAAGAATGGCAGCATCAGTCATCTCAGCAAACATTCATTCAAGTGACAGCAACACATGACTCATATCTATTGGGAACCAATTAGGAAGTAGTTTGTTAAAGAGGCTCCAGGAGGTTCACTTCCTTGTTTGTAACTGCCAGTCAGACATGACAAGTATTATTCTCTAATCTTAAACAAGTAGATACTGCTTTAACTGTGACCACAAGCATCCCCTAACCTAAACAAAGCAGTCATTTTTGTGCCTAACTCTAACCAAACCCTTGACAAGAAGACATGTGTTGTATGTGTTGCACTGGAAGGCAGATGAGCAATATATTCTGTTTAATTTGATGCACTTGTTGATTCTGTGAACACAAAACCATATTGACATTCGTTTTCATAACACTGCAAGAATACCAGTGTAACAGTGTGTGCAGAATTCCTACACATCGTCTGATGATAATCAACATCTGTGCTTATGAGTAATCTGTCAGCAGATATTATCTGGCAGGGTCATCCTTGATCATCATGCTGCTGCTCTGGTCTGGCCCGGGCCACCAGATGTCAGGCAGGTTGTAATATTAAACAGCGTGCTTTAACAATGAATGGCAGAACACCTGCAACAAAAGCAACTACAAAGAGGCTTCCTCTGACAGCATTTCCTCTCTTGTCAGCCTCCTACATGACCCCGGCACCATCTTGGAAAAAGATCTCAGGGCCGTTGTTCTGGACCAGACGCTGGTCCCTCGAGAGAGCTCAAAAGCAGCCCTCGCAAATTGAGCACCGGCAGGCAAAAATTGAGGGTGGAGTGATGGAGGAGGGCACAGTGCACCTGCCCATAAATCACAAGTTTTCCTTTCAGGAGAAGCACTTGAAGAGAGAAATAACAAACACTGGTCAGAAGGCCAGAGGATAAAGCCGAGAGAGAGGGAGCAGCCAGTTGGCCAAGAATGATGTTTAGGAAATCCTTTACTGAGACGACACAACAGCCGGGGCCAAACTGGACACCTCTGAGATCCAAGAGTCAACCATGCAGACACTAAACGCTTGTTTTTTCCAACAGTCTGTCTGAATGTGGATTGCTCTTGTAATGTTATACCCCATAAGTTTTGAGGATGACTAACAGATGCACTGACAACATCAATAACAAAACTACACTATACTGCGTTATGTACACCACTGTTATATGTTATTCTTTTATGAAAAGTCTAATACTGTTACTGCTATGGCAACTGTTTACCATAAAGTAAAACACGAAAAAGGAAGCAAAGGAAGAAAAGAAGACTTTAGCCAGAATGCAATGACTGAAGTTTCCCCCGCTCGTCTTTTTATTCCAGAAAAGACAACATCTTTGTGCTTCTATTGCAAGCCAGTCTATGAAAAAAGTATGAGGTGCATCACAAATGAAGAAAGTTTTGCTGATTATTAGACAAAAAAGCTGAGTGAACTGTTGGTTGTCAGGCCAGTTAGCTTTTTCTTTGGCCAGCAAGTCTTTATGAAGAAGTTATATATAATCCTGAGAGACAAATGTCCAATAAGGAGAAAAGGGAATGATGCTGACTAGAGATATTAAGTATGGTGAGCACTATATCCAGGCTGGCTATAGGGTTAGTGGTTAGTTTGCAGGCATACAAAAATTACATATTTCATGAATTTTGTTTTGCATCTATCTTGTGTGGAAACATTTAGAACAAGAAACTGAAAAACTGGCAGAGAAAGAAAAGTAAGAAGTAAAGGAAAATGCATAGGATGGAGAGAGAGAACATAAAGATGATAGAGGAAAAAACAGAAAAAACAGAAAAAGAGGAAAAACTTCTTTCAGCTGTTAATATCAATCACAATTTGAATGCAATCCTTACTGGGTTAAAAACCACGTGGAACGATGACTGTGGAAAAATAGATATCCTGCACGAGTCGCAACAAATCTAAGGTGTAACATTCTAAACAAGCACACTTGCTAGTCTTTACTCATAGTAAATATTGCCATTGTATTATTTAATGTGTACTGTCCTCTCTGTTTAAACAACCACTCCATCGTCTGAAATAAAATAAGTGCACCACAATGTAAGCATTGGTTATGCAAATGGGACTCTCAGATAACACAGAGTCAAAGCAAACAGCTTGCTGCCAAATGTGGCTCATGTAAAACTAATTAAACACACCCTTTGTTTGCACACACCTGCGGAGGGTGCATGGACACAAGCAGCGTGCGTGTCTGCCTGTCATCTCTAAGTGTGTCTGATGTTTGACTGTAAAACTTAATCTTAAAAACAGATCCACTAATTCCTTTCATCTTTCGCAAAAGCTCCAAACATAAGGTAGCTGATGGTTTAGTTGCATTAGGTCATCACTGGCAAGTTGTTAGAACTAAATATAGCAGAAAATCACTGTTAAATTGATGATGCTGAATAACTTGTGCACGAAATATGAGTTATTTAGAAATATAATACATTTTCCTTTATCTATTTGTCAAAGATACTTTTGGGGTTTTTTTTATTTTATAATAGTTTCTAGGTATTTTCACTTCCACTTTGTCTCTCATGCAAATTTGTAACTTACTAACCAAGACGGCAGGGCCTTTGTTAAAACAAGGCCGCCTTATATTACTGCATATTTTCTCATGTGTTGACAGTGGTGGTTTAATGATGCAGGGATGGGAATGTTTTTGCTTTTATTGCATGGATTATAGCTGCAATAATGTGGCATTATTTTTTGTTGGATGTGTACTGTGCTATTTTTTTTTTATTTATTCTGTCATGTTGTGAGGATTGTATGATACATTTCATTTTATTGTATTTTTGAGGAGCAGGTACCTGGACAGGTACAACAGATGAAAGAAATGCCTCAGCTTCTTTACTGTTCATTTTTTAGAAGTATTCCTTTACTTTAAATAAATAAAAATAAAATAAAATAAAATTCAGAACTAATGTTTACTGTACATATATTAATCAATAATTGAATAAATTAACCGTCCTTTCCATTATGAACTATCAAAAGTGGATACCTACTAAAAGCTGCCCAAAGTGACTCAACCACAACACACAAAAAATATACATCGAAATGAAATTTAATTTTGCCATTTAATTTAGTAATGCCGTAATCTACAATGAAATTGACAAAGCTATAAAAGAACAAATATATTTATGCATTGCTGTCTAAATGCCAATAAAATGATTAGAAAGTCAGTTAACCTTCAATTGACATCAACATCCTTTCTGCAAAAGAAACCCAAAAATAAATGACAAAAATGAATTTTTGGAGGACAAGGAAACAAAGAGATGAGTTAGTCACACAAAGCCCTGAACTGACATACAGACACACTCGGTACCAAAAGTTACTTTTTAAAGGCAGTTATAGACTAAATTTAGTTTTTGTACACTTTGCATTACTTTCATTAGTAAAAAAAAAAAAATGAAAAAAGAAAAACTGGACTAATTTCAATCTGGGATGAAGCGCTGTTTATAAAGTAAAATTAGAATTGATTACAATATTGTTTCTTGGTATATAGTGCATTACTCTTGATTGCATCTTTATTGAAGTCACCTTTATTTCACTTTGCCTTTTACAAGGCAAATAAAGCATAAGAAAGAAAAAGAGAGAAGTTTTCAAGGGCCCTCCTTTGCATCTGTAAATGTTTGTTCCATTGTTTAGCCCATCCATTTAAAACCTGTAGACTTTGAATAAAATGTCATGCCAGTGATTCACCGGAGCCTTTTTACGGTGGGTTTCAAGGTGAATGGAAGCCACAACCACTAGTCCTTTCACTGCCAAATGACTGCGGCCGAGCCCTTTCCTGGCTCAGTGAATCTGAAGGGGGCGGTGGCTGTAACCGCAAAATTAATTAGGTTTGTTTATTTGGCTAAAATTTACATTCAGGAACCTCATGCACATCCTTTATGGAGACATATAAGAAAGGGCAGAATTGTTAAGGAGGGGAAGTTCAGATCAAAGTTTAAATGTGCAGCTTTGTTTATTGATATGTGAGGTATTCAAATGATGGGCTGTCAGGCTGTGCTTTGAATGTCTTACAAGGTCATCTAAGTGTCATCGCTTACAGACAGTCAGACAGACTGAAAAAAACAATATCTTAATTTCATCTATTGTTTATGACATATAACCTCATATTTTTGTAAAACTGACCTTAAAATGTTTATTACACAAATTAATTCCTCATTTTTTCAATTAATTGTTGCTAGAATATATTAGATTGCACAAAAGCTAGATCTAGGAAAGGCTGCAGAGAAAAAAGGTAAGATTGACACATCTCAGTCAAAAACAGGTTCTAGTTATAATATTTATTTTAATCTGTTTGGATATGATACACTTGATGTAAATGCAGACAAATTATGAACTGTACTATATAGAAAAAAGACATGACAGAAAAAAAAATCACTTAATCAAACAAATGCTCCAGTAAAAACAGCTTTATCTTTTCATAATGAAAACAAAACGAAGTTTCTGATATCAGATGGATGCAAATGGAGTTTAACTAAACCTGTGCATTATTTGCATGGCTTGCCTTTAAAACTGCACGTTCACATATCATCAGACTCACTAAGTTTAAGCATGTAAATGAGAGCTGGCACTCAATCACTCTGGGTTTGGCATGTTTGTTTAGAGCTCAGGTCTCTGTGGTAATTCATCACATGCCAGGTGCTTATGTGCCAGAGCACGGAGCTGCAGAGGCTGGAGGCAACTGTTGGTCATTGCTGCCATCTTGTGTAGTTTTTAAGAACTACACAGAAAAGCATAGAACATTTTATTCTTTGGGTTTTCCTCAAAGTATTTTCCTCAGTAGCTTTAAAACAATAAAGTATATTGTCCAAACACTATCATGTATTAATTTAGCATTTTATTTAGTTTCTTCACATCATTGTAGCCTATATAATGCTGACACTGGGTGAAAGTCAGTAATTTCTTTAATGTTAACGCCCCCATCCTAGTATTATATAATTGAATTATAGGTCGTGATACTTTATATACAGCTGACTAACAGGTAACTACATCTGTAAGCACCTGGAGCCAAAATAACTGGTCTACAGTACTTTCTATTTGTAAATGTAATACGATGGAGTGGAGAAAAAAAATAATAACAAATAATAATAACATAAACACTGCATGTCTATTTATTACACAGGATGATATGTAAGTATTATTAACTAACCTTGAATAGCTATAGCTATGGAAGAAACTAAGGATTTTACTTTTTGATAGAAGCAGGAAGAGGGTTAGAACTAATATCAAATAAACAAATCCCTTTATTGATATATTGCTTATCACAATATTATAGTATATATATAAGCACAATATATAAGTGCTTGCTTCCGTCTCATGGAGGCCACAAACATTTCCATATCGGCAGGAAACCTTTAAATGAGTGTCGTGTTGTTTGCTGCCACTGCCACTCAACCAGAAAGTTACAGCAATGGTTACAAGGCATGCACACGCCCAACATATAACATAATATGACTGACTTGTGATCTGACCAATTATTGCAGAGGTAGGCGGGACGTCCGGTGACATTGACAAATCAGTAATGGCAAGACGAGAAAAAGTTTAAGATGTCAGCAAAACAACACCAAGGGGGAGTGAACTTATGGACAGCAGTCATATTTTGAAGAAACATAATATTTTCACCTATTTGTGTGCAGTAACAGTTAGCCGAAAGGTAAACTGACTGACGGTGCTTTGTTTTTGATATACATTGGCATGTATCTACGCGGTATATCGCTAACTGTCCAAACTTTCTGACATGGGCACAGTTCGCAAGCGGGAGATTCTGTTACTGGAGCCAGCGTCACCCGGACTAGCTAGCAGACTAGCTGCTACGCTAGCTAACGTCAGCTAGCTGTTAGCTAAGTTCCCTAACGAGCGAGCGATGGAGTCAGCCTGAGACAGTCTTAAGTGTTTGTTTAGTGAACCTCTGGGCTACTAGATTTAATATTAAAGTTTATTTTCGTCTCTAAAAATATCGTCAAGGTCATGTCAAGAGCTTGACTTTCACCTAAACTTTGATTTTTGCCTGCATATCCGTGATGGCCACCAGTTTTGGGGAAGCCATGATCCAATCAGAGTCAGCGTTAGTTTTATAAAGTGATAGTTACCAAGCTAACGTTACTGTAACGGTTCATGGATTGTCAGAAAACAGCTATATAACGCGAACGTTAGCTTATCTATATGCACTTTATCATACCATGTATTCTGCATCTTGCTGGTAATTTATCTATTTTGACATATGTTTTTAACGCTGTAAATACGGCCTTCCTTTTCACCCGTTTCCTTTGCTATAGGTTAGTTGACAACATTAATGTAATTGTGGTACTTACTGCCTTACTTAAGATTATCAGAGATGGCTCACTGGTTATGCTTGACACAAAATATACCTCTTTAAACTGTAGATAAGACAAATAGGATCTGCTGGATTCAGGGCATCAGTCCGGTGCGCCAGTAGCTGTGGCTCTGAGCAGAAAGTAATACTTCATGAATGGACGAGGTGGTCAGTCAAGATCATGCTAAAGTGGACAGCAATCCAGTGATGGCACTGTAGCAGACATTTGTTCACATTAAAAGTTTGCAGCCCACATGGCCTGCATGTCTCAAATGATTGTCAGAAACGTAATTTTATTGTTAATTGTTAGATTTAGATTTAGATTTCCTTTATTAGTTCCACACCGGGGAAATTTCAGTGCCACAGCAGCAGGAAAAGCCAGAAGAACAGTGCACACAAGAAATATAAAATATATATATATATTTAAATATAAAAAAATATATCAGTGGAAGAGAAATATATACAACAGACAATAAATATATACAACAGACAGACAATTAGTGGGTGAAAAATAAATATGTATAAATACCAGTCACAAAATATATGTGTTTACAGTA
The DNA here is from genome assembly GCA_008933995.1 of Datnioides undecimradiatus. Lineage (NCBI taxonomy): Eukaryota > Metazoa > Chordata > Actinopteri > Lobotiformes > Datnioididae > Datnioides > Datnioides undecimradiatus. The sequence goes on from WARS01000015.1 coordinate 13,770,492, forward strand.
TATGGTATTGCACATGTTGATATAGTTATTGCACGTATATCTGTAGATGCATGTGGTGAGTGTCTACTGAGAGCAGGCTTGATTGAACAGTCTAACTGCAGCAGGAAGGAAGGACCTGCGGTACCTGTCCTTTAGGCACTGCGGATGGATCAGCCTGTCGCTCCAGTTTTCCTATAGGGGATTCAAAGTTAATTTATTTATATTTGACCAAAAAAATGACACTACAAGCCTTTATCGACAATGGACGGTGAGGGGGAGAGGAATGGGGTCCGGTGTAGATCCACAGACAGTTACATTATATGGTGCACTTCGTGAACATTGGGAAGATGCTGCCCAAAGTGAACAGGATGATTTAAGCATCATAAAAATACTAGGATTTAAGAAGATGATTCATTTGATTTGTTGTTAGAGCACATTTGCATAATAAAGGTACCCTGATTACAGGAGAGGCAAACAATAGAAATTAAAAATAGAAGTTTTTAATATACTGCCTCAGCTTTTCTGAAGTGCTGCCTAAAGAGATAGATACAAACAGGATTTACTGAAACAGCAGTGCAATTAAAGATGCAATTTTTGGAGCTTATTATAAAGTTTAATTGAAACTCGCGACAAAGGATTTAATTCAACTCAGTGATCATTTGACAGTTAAATAATAAAGAAACATAATTTAACATCCTTCATTACATGAACTGCAATTAATGAAACAAAAGGGCAGACATTTTAGTGGTTAAAATATTAAGTACATATAAGTACATAAAACTGGTATTAAGTTTGCACATTGCATTAAAATCCTTCCCATCCTATTTTTCCCTGTAGCTGTCTGGTGTCCACTCAGCATTTCGGTAGATGTCCACCCCTTCAGACACATCAGGTGGTATGTCCCATCCTGGACCTTCACCGGGGGCAGGTCTATCCCCAGGGCCCATTCTGGGCCCCAGCCCTGGACCTGATCCCTCACCAGGTTCTGCTCACAGTATGATGGGACCCAGTCCTGGACCTGGAACACCCAACGCACCACATGGCATGCAGGGCCAGGGACAAAGTGATTATTCTCAGGACAGCATGTATCCTATGCACAAGGTATAGTGTGCTTATTGCTGTTAAGTGCTGTGGTAGTTATTTTTTAACTAACTATGTGATGTCTAGTGATGTAGTTAGTTATATATTCATTTTTACTTATTTGTAAAGTATCATGTATGGCATTAAACATAAATGTTACCATTCAGTGTACTCTATCAGAATCTTTTTAGAGCAAATTTTCAGTCCCTTTCACAGGTCACAGGCACAAGCAATTAATTACATAAATAGCACAGTAACAAACAGTAGAAAGCACAACAACACATAACAGACATAACACCAAGTCATACACAGCTGCACACACCCACGGCGTCAAATAGAAATTACAGTTTCCCATTTCCTTTTATGCTGACATTTTTTTGTTCATATAATTATCTAATTTGTTTATGTTTATGTGTCTATGACATATTTGATACACCTGTATTTATCATTGTCACCGTTCATCCACTGACAGCCCAAACACCAAAAGTACCAATTTAAACAGATAGATGCATGCCCTCACACTTTGCCAGTTTATGAAAAAAGTTCTGGTGGCTGTTTCTGCTTGTGTGTTTGGTAGAAGAAAATAACATATTTGCTAAACATCAGTCAGGATTCTGTCAGTTACACGGCACTGAGACACCTATTCTCAGGGTCAGCAGTGATATTCTCGTGGAGTTAGACCACGGTGAGGATGCTTTTTTAATTCATTTAGCTGTTTCTGCTGCTTTTGACACCATTGATCACACAATTCTAATTGATCGGCTTGAAAACTGTTTCAGTTAATGCATCCACCTGTGCTCCTCTCACTGCCTCAGGATGATTCCTTGACCATCTTATTTTTCTTTCATAAATGATCAGGGCACTTGTTTTATCAGTCCTTTGCAGATACACAACTCTACATATCAGCTTAAATTTAAAATTCAGATTCTTAAATTTGAATACTCTGCTCATATGTCTGGCCAAGATAAGTCATTGGAAGTCTCAAAATTTTCTCCTATTAAGTAAAACCGAAGCTCGTATTTTTCGTCGGATCAGTTCTCTACTCACATCCTCCAACACCTCGGTTCATTGGTCACTTAACTCTGTTGGGTGTTTAAAGTTCCAGCTGAAGACATCCTTTGTTTTTATGCTTGAGTTGCCACGTACAAAGTTTTGATTCGTGTTGCCTCTAACTCTTAAAACATTATACAGTCTCATATTTTGTTCTCTTTTAGGCTTTGAAAAGATTTATTAAAATAAAATTATACTTTTGAATTGAATAGAAAGAGAAATGTGGCTTTGAAAAATGACACAAGTTGAGTGTTGTACTATATTTTCTTAAATATAGAAAATATAGTTTGGTGTAATGATGTATACAAAGAACCTATTTTCTTCTTCAATGTTTTTTATTTATTTATTTATTTATTTATTTTTACCAGACCATGGAGGGGATGAACGACAAGACCATGGCAGATGCAATGCACTTTGGTCACATGAAAGGTGTAGGGATGAGATCTCTGCATAGTGGTATGGGGCCTCCACAGAGTCCTATGGATCAGCACAGTCAAGGTAAGTAACACTTTGCTTTTAAAAATAAAGGCATTCTGAGGTATATTTGTAATAATTTAGCTTTTTGTGCAACAGGAACTGCATCAGTACTTTACATCAGCCAACCTTTTTAGCTTTTGTCCCCTTTAAACTATCCCTCTTCACAGGTTTCATATGTCTCCTGTGTACAAGCAAAATCATAATAATAATAATGATAGCTCCTTCCTTCTACTGTAGGATACATATCCCCCCATCCATCCCCTATGGGTGTCCATGAGCATGCTCCTAGTCCCATGTCAGGAGGTGGAGGTGGTGGTGGTCCCACCCCGCCGCACATGCCTCCTTCCCAGTCAGGCCCTATGATGCCCATGGATCCCCAGGGAGCCATGCCCAACATGGCTAACATGCCCAACATGGGCCAACAGGGAAGGGGACCTTCTGCTTTCAGTCCGGTCCAGCTGCAGCAGCTCAGAGCTCAAATCCTGGCCTACAAGATCCTGGGCCGTGGTCAACCCCTGCCTGAAAACCTCCAACTGGCTGTTCAGGGCAAGAGGAGCCTACCCACAATGCAACAACAACAACAACAACAGCAACAACAGCAGCAGCAGCAACAACAGCATCAACAACAACAACAACAACAACAACAACAGCAGCAACAGCAGCAGCCACAGCAGCAGGCACATCCTGCTAGTCCTTACAACAGGCCTGCAGGTGAGAAAATACAGACAGTTTAATTGAATACTGTGGGTCGCTCTATTACAAGAAGACGATTCTAGATTGTGTTTGATCGTCTTGTGCAGCGTCTCATGAAGCTGCAGTTTTAAGATTAACTACTAAAATATGATTATTACATTTTTGCATATAATTTGTAACTTTTAATTCAGTGCAGCAGAACTGAACACACTTGTACAAATCACAATTCCAAAGTCAAAAACATAAACATATTTGGGGTTTCTAACTCATTCTTGTCACTGTTTGTTTGCTATTATATCATTGGAAAAGTTCCATAAACCATGGATATAATGGAAATTATGCAGCTTATGTAAGTTAATTATTAAGCCCCATATCTGACAGTTTACTGATAGCTGTGCAGATTGTTGGGTGTAGGGAGAATTTAAAAAAATGTATGGTTTCAACTAATGACTGTTTACCTGATCAATCAATTTGATTATCATTTTGAGAAGCAGGGAAGCTCTAAATGAGCTCTAAACAGTTTAGCTCAAAAAAGGTTTTTTGCAACAAAAAGAAGAGAGAAAACACACTTAAGCTCAGCACTCAAACTTACACCAGCATCCCTTCACAGTCTTTATCTGCTTAGTTCCTGAAACAGACTCAAAGAATTGTACCTTACTAATAGAAATTTAACGGGTGAATTATTACAACACAAATTGTTTTTTGTTGAAAGGCATGCCAATGGCGCCTATGGGTGGTCCTCAGTCAAGTCCATGCCCTACTCCCGTCATGCAAGGACACAATCAAAGCACAGGACCCAAGCCTTGGTCTGATGGTAAGTAAGCTCTCTATGCAGTAAGAGCAAAGGGGCGACTATTTGTGCTGGAGGGTTATGTGTATGCGTGGACTAACGCCACACTGAGTTGCATTAGCTGTGACTTATAATACACCTTATGATTTCACACATCATAACTGACTGTGTGATTTGAAGTCAAAGGTTTGAGAAAAATCAGGCTGCAGCCATCTGTTTGATGTGTAGTCTTACATCAGAGCCTCTTTGAAAAGGGACTAAAGTGAATTCTTTGAAGCTGCACAGGACATTGTGGAAAGATGCTGCAGCTCAAGGTTGATTTAATATACACTGTAACAGTCCAGGCTTTGAAGAGACTGCATTATTTTCTGTTGCAATGAGTTTTTCTACCCTGAAAACACAATTTACATATTTTGCTGGACATCTGGACAGGTCCGTCTGGACAACAGTCACTTCCTGTCAAAGCCAGAAACAAGTGAGACATCAGGAGCTGTTGTTGAACAGTTGAAGTACTAACTGGGGAATGGGAGTGATAACACCACAGTCATTTTATAAAAAATGGCAAACTATTATGGTTAATAAATAGCTCTAGTTAAGTAATTTCCCAGTGGGATGAGACATTGAAGTCTGTGAGCCAAAACGCCTAGAGTTCTTTTCTCTGTTTTCTCTTGGTGGCATTCAAATTGTATCCTTTGATTTCCAAGCTTTTGAAGGGAGTTTTTGTTTTTTTAATAGATTTTTTTTTCCTATTAACATTAGACCTCAGGCCAGGGGCTCCCTGGCGGAGGGGTTATAGCTGTCATTAAAATTAAATGATTTATCCTCCTCAGAAGGATTTTATTCAGTGAAAAACATCCCAGTTGTCTGTAGCTGCCAGACTTTACAACTACAGTATTCACCCACGCACAACAGCAACAACAGCAAAATCAGGCTTTTCCTACAACTAGTATTATGTATGTGTAAAGGAAATTTTATATTTAACAAATGGTATCCTGATTTGATCTATAATAATTTATATGAATCTACTGAGTCACAGCTGTGACATACTGAAATGACATGAAAAGTTATGTTGAACAATATGCAAACAATTATACAGCCATATATTTGATATGTATCGAAATGTTTAAATGTATTTAATGTTTTATTTTTTCAATAAGTGCCATAATTTAAAGTCAGCAATCTGTAAAATGTTCACCATATAATGTGGGTACATGGTACTGCTGTATGTTTAAATCATTAAATCATTTTACATTTCAACAGAGAGGTTAGAAAAAGTTTAGTTCAGAGAAATTCAGAAGTATTATTTAAATGCACATACAAAAAAACCCAAAATACAAGAAAGAAAACATCTCAACTCCCACTGAGGTCAATTTAGAAATGAATAAATGCAATATTTTAGGTAGTCAAAACAACAATAGGTCCTACAAGGCTTTCTGAGGGCAAATTGGTCCCAGATGAGGCACCAGACATGGTGATTAAGGAGTGGTTTTGGACTGACAGTGAGAAACTGAAGCCCTCCTGGTGCCAGAGAGGAGCAAGGTCCATACACATCACATGTGATGTGAGGACACGTCAGACACATCACATGTCGTATGTGTGGTGCTCTGCCAGTCCATCTATGAACAGGAAGAAAGGACGGATACAGAAGTTGTGATTGATATGTACTTGCCTTCCAAAGTGTCTGTGACCAAAGTGCATTTCTCTTCAGATCTGTTCATATCCAGCCTTCGGATACACTTGTAGGCTAACCATAATCAAAGCAGGCACACTGGTCTTTAAGGGCACATTGATTTTTTTTTTTTTGCATGGAGTCATGCTGTCTCACGCGGACAGTAACGTGTTTACCTGTCAGTCAGTAGCACCCGCTCATCATGTCCAAGGAGATTTATAAATATATGTATCAATTCCACTTTAATGTCTCATAATTATCTTGTGATTTTTATCATGTCTTCATCAACCTCCTCTGCTGTGAATACACCAAGTAAACAAAGGCTTTGATCTCCAGGTCAGGGTGGGGAAAATCAAGCCAATGCTCAGAAGCACCTCACCCCTGCTGTTAGTGGACGCCCGTCCCCTGCACCACCTCAGGCCTCTGCTGTGCCAGCTGGGCCCATGCCAGGCAGTTCGGTGACCCCTCAGCCACCTGGGCAGCAGGTGTCCCCCATGCTTCAGATGCAGCAGAAACAGAACCGCGTCACGCCAATCCAGAAGCCCCAAGGCTTGGACCCAGTGGGGATCCTGCAAGAAAGAGAGTACAGGTATTGGTCTTTATTACCCCCATCCACTGGTCTCATTGCACAGAAACACTTAGTGCAAATGCAACATTATTATTAATATTATTGTTAATATTCATTAACAATCCTTATCCTGACAGCACCCACAGGCTACCTTAAATTCTGTGTAATCATAAAAACAGACCTTAGATTAATAAAAATAAACACAAAACAAAACCAAAAAAATCAAGACCTACCTATTATTGTATTTCTAAATAACCCTCATCATTCACAGCATAAAACTGAAAGAGCAGTAATCAGTGATTAATTTGTACTCGTGATATTTCTGGATTTGTAACATCTCAGTCATGTTGGGTGAGATAGCTGATAGGTGATAGCTGATAGGTGAGATAGCTGATAGGTGATAGCTGATAGGTGAGATAGCTGATAGGTGAGATAGCTGAGATAGCTGTCTTCACAAATCATCAGGAATGTGTGTTTTTGAGTATTGAGTAAGTTTGTTCAGTGTTCGTATATTCAAGTTATTTTCATGTATGATGTTCAAATATAATTTTAACAACCATACAATGTTCCTCTTTCTACCAGTTAATCAATTTAACTTTCACCTTTTAGGCGCTTTTTAGAAGAACCTTGTAAATATGGTCAACATACAGCCTCTACATATGAAACAGTCAAATCTTAAACTCCGCATCTTTCAAGTTTCAAGTTTTGGGAGTGCTGACAACAGTAAGGTATTATTGTTTTACTTTTAAATGTGCCTGTGTTAAAATCATTTAAGTTGTAGTCAAAAGAGAAATGCAAAAATCACAAATTTGCCTCAAGGTGCTTTTAAATCCATACAGCTTACCACTACCACACTGTTTACTCCCACACGTTTAAGGTGCAGGAACACAGAGAGATATTTAACCCTGCGTGTGCTTCAAGTTGACTTAATTTGGACTGAACTGTAGAGGAAGTGTGAGAGTAATGTAACATCCAGTCACATCCAGTCAGACTGTGAGTTTTAGACGTACGCGTGTGAAAAGGGCTCAGCTTTCATGTCGAGCTTAATGATGTGAAGAACATTTTGTGTTGGAGCCTCAGTGGTTGTTGGGAAAGGTGCTATGAATACAGAATGACAACTCACTCAGTTATCCCCTGTCATATCCAGTCCACAGGCTGTATGATTTTCTAAAAACAGAGATGTCTGATGGAGATAGAAGGAAGGCTCAGAGGCCTTAATCTTGCAGCGGCCCTAAGGCTTGTTTTTCTTCATACGACTTCAAGGCTCTTGTTTTGATGATCTCCACTTCGTGCTGTCAGATCACCCTCGACAAGCTGCATCGGTCATGAAATGCTCAGAGACCAGAGAGAGCTGACCCCTCCTCACCTTGTATGTCCAATTAGACCATCTGAACATACAGCATCTCTGTGAAACCTTTGGAAAAAGCAGCAGCCTTCAGAGTGTTACATTGTAATAATTTATTGATAACCATCTCAGGTACCCTATCAGTTCTATAATCTAAACAGTAAAATCAGAGCTTATGAATTATTATGCAGTGTTCCGCAGGGTTAGCGTGAGGTGAGGCAAGATACATGAAAATACTACAAAATGTTTGGTGTCTCTGGAAAGGTTTCTGCTTTCCCGAGCCACTTTAGATGACAAGGAAAGATCAGCAGGTGTGTATTTTTAAAGAGTGAAACTAAGTGAACAACTCACACACTACCTGTTACAGAGTTTACTGTAGAGTAACGAAGGAGCAGGCTTTGATTTTAGAGTTGTAGAAAAATACTCATTTGCCTCTGACGAGCAACCCAGAAACTGAACTGTCAGTAACCCTGAAAGATCAAATCAGTGACAGCAGTAGCAGTTAATGACTAATTCATTTGAGTTTTTAATGGTTGGTGATCAATACAGAAGATTCTACCAGTTTATCACCAATACATTTTCTAAACATAGAACTCATTCTATAGATTATGATCAAACAGACTGTCTTCCACTGTCACTTGTAGAAGTAAGGACGGTGCTTGACTAAATCGTTTCACGCCTAATTCTCACCACCTGGAAACAAGTGCTGTCACTGCCTTGGTGTCAGAGAGTTTAGGGTCAATTAATTCAGTTCACAACATCTTTATTCATCCTTTTCTGGGGTACGTTTGTGTGACAGCGTTCACCGCACGCATGCACTAACCATCATGTCATGTTGTCAAGGGATGAGGCAGTTTTAACCATCCATACTGAGCAGGATGAGATGATGCAGCCCAAAAACTGCACTTCTAAGTGCGCACAGTGGTCTCTCCAGGGTTGTTTCTTATTTGCAAACACACCTGTTTTGGCCAGCCTGCTGCAGGTTGATTTACCATCTTCATAACATTCATCAGATTGCAGGCTCGCATTGCACACAGAATCCAGGAACTGGAGAGTTTACCAGGCTCTCTGCCACCTGACCTGAGGACTAAAGCTACAGTGGAGCTCAAGGCACTGCGTCTCCTCAACTTCCAGCGGCAGGTAAATGTGATTGCACAAAATATTAATTAACCCAGTATGACAGTTAAAGAGATTTTATCACTTACACAGCGTCAGGACACATTTCCTCATTGACTCCTGCATATTTAATCCACACAGTAGGTGTGTTTTTGCCGGGGGTTTACAGTTTATGTATTATGTATTGATGCCTCTTAGGCCCCGATTTGATTCATTATTTGCAATAGTGCTCACTAGCATGTATGGTCTGGATAGTATTGAGATACCATGAATATGAAATTGATGCGTAACCTGTGCATGTTCCCAGCTGAGACAGGACGTGGTGGCATGTATGAGGAGAGACACGACCCTGGAGACAGCCCTCAACTCGAAGGCTTACAGGCGCAGCAAGCGGCAGACGCTCAGGGAGGCACGCATGACTGAAAAGCTGGAGAAACAGCAGAAGCTCGAACAGGAGAAGAAGCGCCGACAGAAACATCAGGTGATCCACTCTGGAGCGTTTAGAATCACTTTCAGAGAGGAGCCGTGTCTGGCTGGATTTTGGAACAGCCGTGGTCCATTGTGGTCGTAGTGTGGAAGCAGTAGAAAAGCAGCAGCCGTACCGTTTTCCAGCATGTGTTGTTTGAGTTGTACGAATTTGCCATGAATTCCCTGGAAACAAATGCTGTCCTGATAACTGAGACTTGAATACAAAATACAAATGTAAAGACAATTACTTTGAGCTGACGTCTGAAGCAGCGTGAGCTCTGCAAACAGCAAATGAAAAACTAAAGTGGATGACGAACATGACAAAGAAAGTGGGGCCTGAAAACATGGCGCTTAATGATTTTGTCTCGGGTGCCATGTTGCCGAAATGGTATTTATGCTTCAACGAGTTTTATGATTCGTTTTTCAGGAATATCTCAACAGTATCCTTCAGCATGCTAAGGACTTCAAAGAGTATCACCGCTCAGTGTCCGGGAAAATCCAGAAACTCACCAGAGCTGTCGCCAATTGGCACACCAACACTGAGCGGGAACAGAAGAAGGAGACAGAGAGAATCGAGAAGGAGAGGATGAGGAGACTTATGGTGAGTGCTCCTAAAATATCTTGTTTAATCACAATAATAATAATAATAATAATAATAACAATAATAATAATAATAATAATAGCAATAGTTGTTATTATTGTTTTATTATTGTATTGAATTAATATCCATGTTCATATAAACTGGACCTGATTAAGGGCTCAGATCCGGCTTCTAGTTCTTTCACAGTCACACTTTATGATCCAAGGCAACTTACACTGATTTGGTGTATTGCATTGATGCATTAGCACCCCAGAGCAGCGCTAATCATGCACAGTGTAGATCAACTGACTGAAAATGATTTATTATCAAGCTGTTGATAATATTTTGGCAATTGTTATCCTCAAGAGGCCCTGGACTTCTTCCACCATTAACCTCTTGTCACTGTCCCCCTCTCAGGCAGAAGATGAAGAAGGCTACCGAAAACTAATTGACCAAAAGAAGGACAAGCGTCTGGCCTACTTGCTGCAGCAGACGGATGAATACGTTGCCAACCTCACCACCCTGGTGTATGAACACAAAGCTGCCCAAGCTGCCAAGGAGAAAAAGAGGAGGAAGAAGAGAAAGAAGGTAGGAAGACTAATAGTCCAGTGGTGGTTAATCACAGGATGTTGCATTAGACTGATAGATTTGTTCCATTTTTACATTTTTATATTGCTTTAATTCTCTACTGTTAAATCAAAAATTCATGAAAAGACATGAAACATGAAAAGCCTGGTATGCGACACTTAACTTCAGAGTTAACTTAAGAGTTTTTTGTTCAAAATCCAGGCAGACACACTGTGGTGTGGTTGCTGCTTGTGGTCCTTCAGTGTTGCTGTATTCTGTTTAGGAGAGTCAGTCAAACTCTCCCTAACTCACCCTACGATTTATAATCATTTTAATCTCACGCTTCATTATTTTGCTTCATTTCAAGTGTACTCCAGAATGACAATGTGGTTATTGTCAAGGATCACATATGATCCATGATGTAAAGCGTTAAATGGCTCTCAAAGTCAGTGACATGGTGGGCTGACAGTACACACTACCCCACATAATTTCACACCTTTTGTCAGAGAGGCAGAACTAATCAGAGAACTCCTCTGGTGTCTTCCTTGATTGCGGCAAACATCTGCAGCCTCTCACCGCACCTGGTCTGAGAGCCCTGACATTGATGACAGCCATTCGATCAGGCTCTTTCTGTAAGCACATACTATGTCACCACAGCCGAGCACATGTGGCGATGATCCTGGGAGTACGCCTTAAAAACATATTTCAGCGCACTACATGAGCCCCGATAATCGTGTTGAAAAGTTCCACCGCTGTGACCTGGAAAGAGTGGGTGACTCTTCCCTTTAATGCAACAACAGAGGAAACAGTGCCATCGAAAGCAACTACAGAGCCATCATTACTGACAAATTACGTAATGCTGGTGTTACCTAGGCTTTAAACATACTCTGCTGTCGGTAATGATATATCAGCTGAATGTGTTTATTTGTTTGATGTCTAGAAGGTGGATGGAGATGGTGAGGGCACCAGTGCCATTGGACCTGATGGAGAGGTGAGCTTCAGTTATGTTGTGCTTTTGTTGTAGTTTTTGTGATCAGGTGAATCTGCTGCTCTCCTCTGCTGAGCTGCAGAGCTTTGCAGCAACTTCAGCTCATTGTTCAGCTTTCCAGGTTCACATATTTTGGTTCACTCTTACCACCCTCTTACTTACCCTAAAAACCCTCCATTTACTATCTGCTCATTACCAGACAACAGGCAGACACAGTTAAGGACTAGCTGCATACTGCACAGCATTACAACAGCACATAAAGAGTCAGCCATATTTCCCTCAAGAGTTGGAGGAGACCAAAACAGAGGTTAAACAGAGTTAATATTGGACTTCAATCGTGTGGACACCAACACATTTCCGGATGAATCATAATGTTGCCCCCTGAAAGCTGGTTGTGTTATTAAGCAACTGTTTGCTGTCAAGTTCATCATCTAAACACGAAAGCTGATGTTACTTCAATGCTTAATTTACTTTTACATTAACTAATTTCCGCAGCCCTCAAGTGCCAGGTTGCAGGTTTAAAGTGTGTTTTCATATTTTCTACCTGATTATTTTAAGGCACTCTAATTTATCTCTAAATTATCTCTCGTCCTTTAATGGTGTTTAACTCTCAAACACAGCTCGTTATTGTGATATTTACTGCTCTGCATTTTTTACTGATGTGTATTACGGCTGCTGTGAAACCAAACCTTCACTTTACCTCACTCTTTGTAATGTGCTCTGGCAGCAATGAGAAAAATAATCTGAATATCAGATCAAAGTAATTATCCTGTCAGAGGCAGACTGCGCCCAAGGTGATAGTACAGCCAAAGCAAATCAAGTTTCTTGCATATAATGCAACAAAAAACAAATCTGCAGTGTTTGTTCTCCCTCACAGCATCCTTCAGCTTTTAGTTTTACCTCTCCCTCCTCTGTCTCCTGTCAAAAATAGAAACTTCACGGCCTTGATGGCCAAGTCTGTAAGAAGTGAATCATTAATGTTCAGACAGCTTTTTATCTTTAAATGGGCCTGTGTAAGTCCCAAATGTTAAATTCTAAAAGGGGATACTAATGAGTTTTATTGTCACAATGGTGCCATGGTCACGGGAGGTGCAGGGATGGTATAGGATTTTCAAATTCTCAAATAGTTGATGTTGCATAGACACAGTGGTGTAAGCGATCACATATGAGCCTGAATCTCTGATCCTGCTGCTGATGACCCATGACTTAATTGTCTCTCAACAGTTTTAGCCAGCAGCTGCTTGCTTATTACTGGGCTGTTCTGCTCCTATGAACAGTAGAACTAGTGAGAAACTCTTGATTTTTGGTGCTTGTGGTGTTAGGAGGTTGTGTGCTGTGTTAGCTACTGCAGAGGAAATGTGGATGAGGGTGGTGCCAATGCGTAGTAGAAGGTAAAAATGAGACCCTCCTCTTCCCTCCTCCAGTCGGACTGTGACTAGTTTTGCAGTTGGGACAATGTCAGCGAGAAGTGGAGTGATTGATTTAAAATGAATTAAAGTCACCTGTCAGTAATTATAGGCATTTATATACATATGTGATTGTTGTATTTCACATTTGTCCTTGTGGTTTGTCTCTTCTGCAGCCCATGGACGAGAGCAGCCAAATGAGTGAGCTGCCTGTCAAAGTGATTCAGACAGAGACTGGGAAAGTTTTGCAGGGAACGGACGCTCCCAAATCCAGCCAGCTGGAGGCCTGGCTCGAGATGAACCCTGGGTGAGGAGGCACATCACTGCATGCAATTGTTGTCAACCTCTCACATCCCTTTAAAGTAAAAGTGAAGTCTTTTGGGAAGTGTTTGTAAGTGAGCTTCTGCAGGTGACACCTTCCTGTCACGAAGCAAATCAGAAGGTCCCTTTTTGTCCACAAGCTGCTCAGCCAAGGTAAATTGGCTACTTGCTAAGAGGAAAAAAGGGTCTGAAAGAAGCAGCTTCAAACAGTGCAAACAGACAAACACTACTTTGCCCTCATCAGAGCTGAAATGGACAAGGACTTGAGTCAAACGCATAAATAACATAAATGCAGACCTGTAGTTAGTATTTACATAATGTCAAGCAACTGCATTATCCATGTTACGCATACATGATGCATTTTTGTGTTCAGATATGCAAATCTTCATAGCCCTATCAGTATGCCTAACGTAAACTCAGCCACAGGAAGTTTTCAGCTCGTAGCACCACATTCAGCTGCATACTGCTGGAATGTAATATCTGCTGGAGGATAGAAACTTGATTACAGTAAAGAGACAAGGATCTGTTCTGAAAGGTAACTCTTTGAAGAAATAGTCTAAGGGTTTGCCGCACTCAAAGTGTTTCAGCTGACTGCCTCATACAGTATGTGCCTGATGGAACAAAAAGTTCTGAATCCAGCCGTCTGCACAGTAACGACTCCTGTTTCATTTGCACTCATGGGCTCTGACCAAACACTGTGCTCTGTACTGTGCCTGAACATATTCAGTATAGAGACTGACTTTGGACTGAAGCTGCTGCTCTATTAACAAGTTGCTTTCTTTTCACAGGCTGTGTAGACAATGTTGACAAGTGATGCTGAACAAATTAAGCAACATACATTGTAAATGTTTAAGCTTTTTTTTATGCTAATGTGATTATTTTGTATTTCTGTGCTGTTTGCACTTCTATTTTTAAACAAGCCATAGTTTTGCTGGCACATTATGATCACAGAAGGGCTTATAAGGATCTAATCCTGAAGCTGTGTGCTTTTAAAGGATGTGTAGTCTATCAAGGTTAAGTGAGGATTTATCCCAAATAAGTAAAACCCTGTCCTCTGCCCATATTGGAGACTGCTGCTTGTTAATTATTCTGAAGGTGTATTTTGTGTCACAGACAAAAACAGAAAAAAAATATGAACTGTTCTTTCCATTTCCCTTGTTTTCCCATCCCTGATGGTTCATCCTCTAAAAATCCAGGTATGAAGTTGCCCCCCGGTCAGACAGCGAGGAGAGCGGCTCGGAGTTTGAAGAGGAGGTCAGTGACTTTCTCATTAATGAACTCCCACAGCGGAGCATTTAAGATCAACCTCCCTCTCCTGCAGTTCTTCAAACGATTTAAATGTTATTAAATAGGATTTAGTGCACATCTGAGTCAGACCAGAGAGTTTACAGACACACACACAAACACGCACATACACACACACGTTCACACGTTCACACTCACACTCACACTCACACTCCTAGTACACACCTTCAAATCCACCAGGGGGCTGTAGCTGTATGCGCTTTAGTAATTCTGATGAGTTTGTTTCTCGTCCTCATCACAGCCACTTCAGTTATGTTCTTTATTATTATTATTATTATTATTATTATTATTATTATATGCCCTCAGTCATTTACCGTTTGCCTTATCAGGAGGAAGAGGAGGTGGCTAAGGCAGAAACAGAGGAGAAGATAATGGATTCCAATGGAGACTTTGTGACAACTGCCAAGAACATCATCGAGTATTGTATTCCTTCTCACTACCCCATTGTCTCAGATTGGCAGGTCTTTTTTTATCCAGGAACTGTGTTAGAAACATTTTTACAAAGTGTATTGTTTAAAAAGATAGACAACATTAAATTAAAAACATGTTTTCATCCTCAAGTGATATCAAAGACAACTCTCTTTTTACCCAGCGTGAGGCTCGTGCGGCTAAATCAGTCACAGTCTTAGACACTGAGATTAAAGACAAATGAAATAGAATAAACACATGAATAAGTAAACCTCTGTTAGACCTTTTACTGAATCTTGATGTTTCCAGGGAGCCTTTTTGCAAGTAGCTCTGGCTGTACTCCAGCTGAGCTCCTGACGCCAGATCCAGCCAAGCCTTGAAACTGATCATTAAAATCAGTCTGGGTTAGAGGGGTTTTCAAATACTCTCTCCTGTTTGTTTTTTTTTTGTTTTGTTTTGTTTTTTTTCAACATCTTGTGCACATTCAGGTCAGCCAAACAGGATGTGGATGATGAGTACAGTGTTCCTACCGGACAAACCAGCTCCCAGTCTTATTATGGTGTGGCCCATGCTGTCATTGAGAGGGTGGAGAAGCAGTCGTCGCTGCTGATCAATGGCACGCTCAAACACTACCAGGTACTCACACACAAACATTTACTTACATTCCTTTTTATTTTGTAGAGTTTTTAACAGCTCTTTGCCATTTTTATCACACACTCTGAACAATGTTTGTATAATTTCAGATTATTTGTTATTTTCTATCCACAATGGGTTTTAAAGGAGTTTTAGGTTGAATGTTTATCACCTCTCCGCCGAACAACCTTTTCACAACAGCTCACGTTTAATTTTTCACTCACCGCTTCGTATTTGTCTTTTTGTTTTTTCTGCATTTGATTTCTCCAATAACATGAGTACTCAATGCAAAAAAATCATTTTGTCCATTTCTCACTATTGCATGATGACTTGTCCTTGTACTAATCACCAAGGAGCGTTTTTAGAGTGGCAGCAGAATTTGACACATGGCAGTAATTTAACAAACAAAAACAGAGAGAACAGTATTAGAAATACCAAAATAAACAACAATTTTCCAGTGCTGTGCAATGCTACATTGTGCCATAATGCCAAACTGTTCTTAAGAGCTTTGGAAGTGTTGCTTTGCTAATAGAGAAATCCAGCATATTGCACTTGTAGTGAAATTTGTTTTGACCTCAGCAGGAGGACTTTTGGCTTGAACTTGCAGGAGCTCCTCACTGTTCTTGGGCAGTTGTCTTGGGTTTGGCAGGTGGGTGGCTCAGTGCTGCCACCGCGAGAACGATTTGTGCAGATTGTAATGAAGCGAGCATCTTTACATTTTAGAGATTTTAAGTGACAAATGATCGCAGTCATCTTAGAAACATCTAATACTCAAAGCTGCAGCTAATGATTACTTTGATGAGCAAATTTTCAGTGCAACTAAACTCACATGCCAGTACTGGTTGCTGCAGTGCAGTTCCCTTTATTTATACTGGTCACGAAGAGATCCCATCAGAACACACCTCCAGTGTAATTAATTACAGAGGAAAATCCTTAGTTGTTATTCGGTGGAAAATTATATTTTCGGTAATATGAGGCTGAAGCTGCAGGCAATAAAATGAGTGTTTGGTGAGACATTCCCTTCATGTGTAACTGTCTCTCCACCATGACTCAGAAAGAGAGCACTGCCCATGAAAACAAAAGGAGGGGATGTAGCATTTAAAAGATGGCCCCCTGGGATTTCACTGTCGCATTGAGCCAGTACTGTGGGTTTTGTCCAGCATTAGTATCATTGAAATGATGAAAAGGATCTTCTCATTGTCAGTGAGGCCAGGTGGGACGATTACAGTGATATTACGGAATAGGTCTGTCGTTCAGAATGTACATTATGGCGTGTGAGTATTCGCGTTCAAGCCAGACTTGGAACCCGGAGCTGGAGCCGTTGAGATTTTATGCGTCAAATAGTCAGTACACTGGAAGATTGCTTTTTTGTCAATAGACAATTGATTAATGAACTAATCTAAAAGAGAGTTAAGAGCAATACAAAGCCAGATGTGCATGATAATCTCTTCCTCCTGTGTTTTGTCATTTAATGTGTATGGAAAGGCATGTTTGTATTTTGCTGGTTATTAACAGTTTGACGGTTAAATACAACCTCAGTGTTACACCTCTGGCCTTATACACACACTGGGAGCCGTGCTGAACACGCAAACAGGGATCATCTCCATTCTTGTTAGCTCTCACCAGGCATCTTGCATCATCCAGTGTCCCTGCATATACATTCCTGTGCAGTGGGCAGAAGCTATCGTCGTGTGGGTTTGGTAATGCATGGAGGCTGTGAGCAAACGTATCTGCTGCAAGGCGACTGAATGGTACCTCATCTTAGTTAAAAGCAGCGGCCTGCTCATAAAGTTTGTACCACCTTGTTTTCCAGTGTGACACTGTAATCTCGTCTCTACTGTAGTTAGTTGGGATGGCACTGAGAGATAGTATTTTCAAGAGATAGGGACCTGGCAATTGGATGCTCCTAACATTTGTCTTTCTTCCGATCAGGTTGCAGTCCTAGCACTCCTCTGATTTATAGTTGTGCCAGACCTTAAATGAGGTATGGTGGCAGCTCTCAGGGGAAATTGGAAAAATTTCAGCTGAACAATAATTGGATCAATTGTCTGCTGTGCCATCAGCTCTCTGTGTAACAAACCACTGTCAACAGGAATGTTCAGAAACTGCACATTAAAATGAGACAAGTTTCAGTTTATCATTTCTGGTTATTTTATCCTCCGCCAACCTTTTTACTGTAGAATTAATTGCGCTTTCAGGCATTTCGTTAACTAACGTGTGGTTGGTAATTGGTTGTTGGGGATCTTTTCTGCTGCTTGTGCCCTCATACCCTTTGCTGTGTCTCCCGACTGTCTGTTGTTGATTGTCTTTTTTTCCCAGGCCACAGGCGAGCTACACAGTTGGCAACACAGTGTTTGAATCACTTAGACATAAAATGCCAAGGTGGCAGCGAGATCAAAGTGCATTTGTAAAACTCACGTGCAGAAGAACCATATTAGAACATAAGAAACATATAAAGTCAAAATTATTTTCCACTAGAGCTGAAACGATGACAAAGGTCAAACATTCTTCAGCTTCTCAGTTGTGAGAAGATTTTCTTTTATCTTCTGACAAGTCACTGAACATTTGGTTGAACAAAACAAGTTACTTGAAGACATAGCCTTTGGCTTTAGATGCTGCAGCAGGCGTTTGTCCTTATTTTCTCATAACTGGCCAAATGATTAATCGATTAAGTAATCATCAGATTATTAGTTAATAAAAAAAATCATCTTTAGTTGCAGCCCTAGTTTCTTTTTCGGCAGACTGTTGCAGCCTAAAATGACAGGAGACTTAATAAAACAGGGCATTAGATGCAACATGTGTGTTCTGGTTGCATATCAGGCATCATATTATGCATCATCTGAGCCACCAGTCATGCAAATCGTCCTTCCTGTGATTTAAAACAATAATTTCTTGAACCCATCTGCACTCTGGCACTCTGTGGTGATCTGTTAACAGTTTTATGTCCTTAATGAACTGGAGTAGAAGAAATAATCCACGAATGTTGTGGAGAAAACGTGCAGAGTGAAGATCATTTTCACGTTTTTATGATATCTCCGTGTTTTTAGATCCAGGGCCTGGAGTGGATGGTGTCGCTGTACAACAACAATCTAAACGGCATTCTGGCTGATGAAATGGGCCTCGGCAAAACCATCCAAACCATCGCGCTTATCACCTACCTGATGGAGCACAAGAGGCTCAACGGTCCCTTTCTCATCATTGTTCCTCTCTCGTCAGTACTCCTCAGTTGCCATCGATCACTGCTCTTATCAGGCAGCGTTAGAATATTTTTTAGCGAGGGACCTCTGTACACAGTGTTTAAAACAACTTTTGGAAATCATTTGAGATTGAAATATGCAGCCCTCATTAGTCAAAATCACAAGGTAGGGCTGTAAAAGAGAACAGGGGAGTCAGGAGTCCCATCCCCAGTTGAGACTAATAGACCTGTTTGATCAAATGTAATTTAAGTATCAGGTGTGCACATCGATCTGCCTACTGGGAGTGCTGAGTCAAACACAAACAGTCTCTAAAACAGCAGTGAGTTACAGCTCTGCTCAGACAACTCTGGACTCACCAGTGCTGTATTTTTGTGAAAACTCACCGACTGCCTGACTCAGTGGACACGAGCATTCAAGTATGTATTACTGTGTTGAAGCAGCATACAAATAAGGACACATTAAATTATTCCACCCCATAAATGATCTATGGTACGGCAGAATTAATTGTTGAAAATTGTCTCAACAGCTCTCCTTTCATGTCAATATTCTTTACCTTCTGTTGGTTATTATAAAGGCATGAGAGGAAAATATGGGAACCTCTTCAATCATGCATTAAGCTTTGCATAGTGTGTGATTTCCCTTGCTGTTTTCTCTTAATTAATCCCGTCAGTCTTCAAACACAAAACACTTTAGTCTTCACTTAGTAACAGCAGGAGATCGCCTCTCCAACGTGAACCAGGGTGCAGTTTTTTGGGTTTTTTTTTAACCCCAGTCCCTCAAAAGATGTTGGTTAGTGCCCCGGGGTTTGTTTCAGCATCTTTAAGCAAAGCAGGTGAAAGCAGCCTCGGTGCTCACATACCACATCACTGTTTGTAGATTTAGTTTTCAGCGGACAGAAACTGTTTCTTATTTCACCTGATTAGTATATTTGTGATGAATTACAACTGCAGGTGTTAAAGTGATAAAATGATTTTGTTATTTTTCCAACAGTTGTTATTCCCTGAGCGTGTGCACTGAGGGGGTGCACAGCTTTTATACTCAAACTGAGCATGGCAGAGGCTTAAATTTGAGCTCAGGGCCACTGTGTTAAATTTTCTGTTTAATATGCGCAGTGAGCTAATGTGGAGAAAAGCCATATACTGGCCCTTTTGCGCTCATAGTTGTGTGCTGGGAAATGAAAGTTAATGGGCAAAAGAGCTTGATCTTCCCAGGGCACCTAGTTTTATACAAAGCCCTCTCTAAGAAAAGTCTCTTATTGTGAGCTGCAATCCATTTGGCCCTTTGGAAAGCTCACCACTCACCACTGTGAGGGATTTTTTTCTTCTTCTGATGTTAATCCAGGAATTTATATCTGAACCTTGATGATGGACATTTCAGTGAGCACCCACCTTCTTAATGCATGATTCTTTGAGTTTCTCTTCCCTCCTCTGCCCATGTCTTAGCTAAGCTCAGCTAAGAATGTGTTTTAATTGCTCTAAATTCAGACCACCTTCTTACATGTGCCCGCCAACAACTGTAGTGATTGTCATTGTTTTTCTTTTTTCTAGGACTTTGTCTAACTGGGTCTATGAACTCGACAAGTGGGCCCCCTCTGTGGTCAAAATTGCTTACAAGGTAGGAAAATCTTCACGTTATATTTGATGTCAGTTTCTCTTTTTCTGGTTTTATCATTTGCCAAGGCATTCTGATCGCTTTTGTGACAGAAAGTTGTGCTTTTCTTTCTTTTCCATGGAAGGGCACCCCTGCTTTGCGCCGTGGACTGGTGCCTCAACTCCGCAGCGGAAAGTTCAACGTCCTGCTGACCACCTATGAATACATCATCAAGGACAAGCAAATATTGGCCAAGGTGAATTAGACCAAAGCCTCGTCCTTTCTGTATAGTGCACTTTGCACACATGCACTCTGTTGCCATTTATATACTTCATACACACATATATACACACCTTTGACGCATACACTCTCTTTTATTCACTTACAATGCTACAAATTTTTACTACAGGTTTGCACATCAGTTGGTAAATCACTGATACCTGAGGCTTCTTCATGGAAGTGCCAGAGTACGGCTATTTTTCAATGACTTACAATCTAACTGCATTGCTCGGCACTTGCTGCTGAATTCAAGAAGGTCGTAATAACAGACTCCAGGTAAAAGCAGATATAGGAGAATCTAGGTAAAGGCAGATTGTAAAAAGATGAGGTATAGCAGAGTTTATTTGGGTTTATTTGGGTCTGAAACTTCATTGAGAGTCTTTGGGACTCTGTAGGGAGCGTACAGAACACATGCAATTGTAATCGGTAAAGTCCATTAATAGTTTTGTAGAGTGGTTCGATCATTAGACTCACTTAGGCAAACTTGACACCGATACTGAACTTCAAAACAAATCTGATGTGAGCTCTTTTCTTTGTTCCAATTTAAAATATGGCAGCAGCAGCAACAACAACAGCACTCTGTTTGAGCTGTAATTGATTTATCGACTTTCCTGGGAAGCCTGAGAGCAGTCCACTTCAGTAGTCAGTCCTACTTGTAATAAATTAATGCACAGGCTTCAGAGTATCTCAAGGAAAAAGACAATGTCTGACGCTTATAATGCTCCTTTGATGATAGACTGCTGTGTTAGCTGCGTTCCTTGTATGTGACTGGGAAGGTAAATCAGAATAAGTTATGACACGGTATGCTGAAAGTGCAAGTGCAAAAACTAGCTCCTCAGTTTTTGTCGTTACTGAGGCAGAGGACGTCTTGGATCATCGATACATCTGCGTCATGTTTAACCCGCCAAAAGCAAATTGGGTACAACTTTTATATGGTCTGTGGACAGGGTAAAGAGTTTGTGTTGTTATGTAACAAAATGTATTAAAAAAATGATATAGGGAACGTACAAAAGTTTAGAGCACTAATGTGTCTAATGAATATTTACAGTGTGCTACATCTTTGGGTTCGTGTGCTGAGTGTTTGTGCACTGGCCCAGGCACCCCAAGTTGTGACATTGTGATCTTTGTGAAAACATGCATTAGGTACGTTAGTAATGAGGCATCAGTCGCAGCTTGAGTTCCCCATTGTTGTGAAACAATATTCAGGCGCAGTGTCGAGTGCAGGTCCTTCACTTTTTGGTAAACACTCATAGCCCAGTGCACTGTCCTGTGAAAGTGAAATCGAAAGTGGAGCTGTAACTCTTTGTAAACTTCTCTATCATGAAAAAGAAGTGTATCTGTTCTCTCAGATGCCTTAAAAGTTAACTGAAATGTTTTCTTTATATAGATGAAGGCTGCCAGGTGTGTCGGCTTGTTTCTCCCCACTGCAGTATATCTGGTGTTGGGAATCTAATTGCATTTTAGGCACCTGCTGTACCGCTGGAAAAGGTGGAACAGAAGAATTGCAGCATGACTGCATGGTCAGTGAATCTGCAAGAGCTGCATGAATCTGTCGCATAAAGCATGGAGCACAATGCCCATTAAATGAAACACCTTGTTCAGTCTGTGACTAGAAGTTCAAGGGCCAATATCTGGTGGCAGAGAGCGCAGATGACACATTCAGAGAAAGCAAAATGTGTCGGCTTCCATTTTAATAGAGAAAAGGTACATTTTCATTTGTTCACGTCGCTTCAAACTGTGTGCACAAGCACTCAACATGCACATATGAAATAATGAGGGAACAAGAAACTTTTTGTTTGGTTTCACTCTGGTTTCTCAATGGTCTGATAACTCTTCTTCCACGTGTATATATATATATATATATATATAGATTCGCTGGAAGTACATGATAGTGGACGAGGGTCACCGGATGAAGAACCACCACTGTAAGCTGACCCAGGTGCTGAACACCCACTATGTGGCTCCCCGCCGCCTCCTCCTCACTGGTACACCACTGCAGAACAAACTGCCTGAGCTGTGGGCCCTGCTCAACTTCCTCCTGCCCACCATCTTTAAGAGCTGCAGCACCTTCGAGCAGTGGTTCAACGCCCCGTTTGCCATGACAGGAGAGAGGGTAAGTACTAGGAGAAAGAGCCTGCATTCTTAAGTCTGCCTTACATTTTAGTGAAATATTATCATTTTTAGGTGGGCATGGGTCATACGGTAGGTCAAGAAGTTGTTTTTGCAAATGCTCTGGATTAATTTTTTAAGATGTTATCTTACTTACCAGAATCACAGTAAGAACAACGCATCCAAGGCTACACAGGCAGAGTGATGAATGATTTTCCAAAGAGTCTGCCCATGATTTTATCTCCGAATGTTGATTTGTTTCATTAATTTGCTGAGGAGACTGACTCCACTGTGTATTAATAGAATCGGTTTAGTTTAAATTCATGTATAAAAACCCTAAAATTCTGAGAAGATTCTGGAAAAAATACACATTTCCTCTTTAAATTTAACTTGAAACTATTCAAAATTGTCTTCTGACCCTTTGGGAGCAGTCGCTTAGAGAACTGGTACAATTGTGTGCGGTAGAGTCTAAGAATGTAAAGATGCTTCTAAAGCTGAGAACATACGGTATCTATTATTACATTTGTGAATGGTTTTGAGATGAATTGTAACATTGAATCTATACTGTAGTCATTTCTTGCCAAACATGAATATACTTCACATCTTCTAAAAGATGATTTCAGTTTTTTTCAGATGTTCTCCCAAGGACTTTTCTTCCCTTCACAGTTTTCACACTTGTCATTTTCACTGAAAAGTTTTGAAGCATGAAGTTCAGTTTTAACTGTCATGAGGTCTGAGATTATACAAAGCTTATTTAAAGGCATAAGGTTTATTTTATACACACAATTAGCACTCAGAAAATGTTCTGAGTAAGGGTGAACGTAATTGTAATTTCCCACAGGGAAATGTTGTCTTTCCTCAGGAAAGTTAGAGCCAAGGTCAGATACAAATTAGCATCCTCATAAGTTATTTAGGGATGCTGCAATATGAAACTTTTCTTTTTCTTTAGTTTTTCCACAAGTTCTGATTGTACGTCCTCTTTGCAGACAGAAGGTCGCAGTAGGTTGAGCCATCCACCCTCAGATGGCATCTTGCCTGAGGCTAAGGAGACTTAGAAACTCAATTTGCTGTAAACAAAAGGCAAATGCTTCTTCTAGATAAGATGTTTCTTCTTTTCAAACATTCAAACTGCTGGCTCACCTGAGTTTGCAAATTTGTTTTAGTTTGGGCTCAGACTGTCAGGTCTCTTTGCAAGGAAAGTACAAATAAAAACAACAGTTTTTTTTTATGGAGCAACCAATTGAAACAAATCAGAGTTAATAAAGTTGAAAGCTTCTGTGGCTTTCTTTGACTTTTCTTTTAGCCATCACGTTAATATTAAAGGTTCCCTGTGGAGTTTCCTTATAAACAAACAACAGCTATGTTTACATTCAGTGCTATTCGCCAGAACACCTTTTGTCTGTCCTTGAGGTCTTAAAGTTTATTGACATTGCAGAAAAACAACCATTTTGTGCTGCCTGTTGGTTGACGTAATATACTTTGTTTCTGAGTCTCAAACAGTGTTTTTTTTAACAGTGTAGCTGCATCTGCATGCTGACAAACGATTATGTTCTTTGTCCGGTCTCTGTCTGATGCCACTGTACAGTTAGCAGTGGTCAACAGTGATTGGCTGCAGCTGCAAAGGTTGACGCGGATCAGTTCAACAAAGTTTAATAGATTTAAACTTTTGAGGTACCCTCATGTAGCTCCACTCTATTCTCCAAAAGTCCATGGGGTGCCTTGAATGTGACAACTAGGTTTTACGATGGCCACAACAAATGGCAGAGTCACACTTATTTTTGCATCAGGTTTGACTGAAGTTTTAAGTACACTCACTTAATCAAGCTGTCCAGTATGCTTAACATTCTCTAATGTATAATCATGTCCATCATTTCCTTATGGACTTGTTTAGGTCGACCTTAATGAGGAGGAGACCATCCTGATCATTAGACGTTTGCATAAAGTCCTTCGACCCTTCCTGCTACGCAGACTGAAGAAAGAAGTGGAGTCTCAGCTGCCAGAGAAGGTCAGACTGAAACTGAACACTTGTGCTCTGATATGATATAGCCTGATTATACATTTGCTGCATGTTTTACATTGGAGAAAACCTGCACTGTTGTTTGACAACCTGATTATGTTCAATAAGTATATTGCCAGTAAACAATGGCTGCTACTTGGGTACCACTTTCATAGGAAGGGTAATAAAGAATGCCATTATGAATAATGATTCCAAGTGGTGTGGCTGAACGTCAGCAGAGCAGGTCCAGGTGTGTTATCTCTATGACAGATCTGACACATAATTACAGTCTCGGCATGGTTTGTGGCTCCAGCCAAGCCGAGAAACAACACTGCTTTATTGCTTCAGCAATTATTAAGGGTTGTAGCCTTGTGACTGCTACAGAACATACCGCTTTCAAGTGTTAAGGAAATGATGAAGCCACAGTGTCAGAGAAAAATAATGTGCATGCCTTCCTCATAAGGAATAAATATTTTCCGTGGCCCAGGTATGAATTATTTATACATAGTAGCTTGTGACTTTAACTGCAGTCATATGTGTACTGAATGAAGGGGAATAAAACTGCTTTTGAATGTATCGTCCCATTTGCGTGATGCAGAGCGGGATATCGTCTCAGCTCAAAGGATGACAACACTGTGACTGGGGAGGGCCCTTTTTCCCAAAAGCACCTCGAGACTAAGACGATCCTAAAATATGTCTGATAAGTCCTGAGCTTAAGAGGTGTTTCGCCACTTACCTCTCAAGGTTTAACATGAGCTTAAGAGCCTCAAGCAGCTGGCAAATCAATTTAACTTTAGGTTCTTAGATTCACTTTGCCTGCTTCATCGTCATGCTAAATAATGCTGAGTGATGTAAGATTTTTAATATATAAAATGGTTCAACTTTAAATAGTCTTCATCACTATTGACATCCAGTGTTAAGAACCTCTTTCTGCTCTTAAGTGCTTCTTTGAGAAACGTGTGAGGAAGCACCTTTAAGCTATAGCTATAATTAATTTGACACCATGATGATAAACAAAATCAGACAAGTCTCCCTGTAGTTCACAGTATACAGAGTTTTAAGGTCTGGTGTCTGGCATGACATTCCCACATTGGTAGTGATCACGTTTTATTTGATCCAGGTATGACTGGTTCACCAGAGCAGGAGGGTGGCAGCTGAGCAAACGACAGCAAATCGGAGCATGGCAGAGCCTGTGATGTCATAATCTTGTCAGTCATTATGTCATGACAGTATTTGTATAATAACGCTCCTTGCCAGAAGGGGAAGACAAGGTCCTGCACAATAGCTTTAACTTCTACATGGTTGTTATCAGGAAATAGAAAACCCAGACTGAAGGACAACTGAACTTGAACTTTATTAATGTATAGAATGAACTTCACCCATTGTTCTTTGCGAGTATCTTCTGGAAAAGTTTGTATTTTCTCTCTTATTAACTGATATTTTTTTTCCAAATGGTGTCAAGACCAAGCAGACTGTGAACAAGGAAGCAGTGTCAGCTCAGACAGCGTTGCCTCTGCAAAGACACCATTTGACTGTTGTGTTGTTTTTACTGTCATTCACTCAGGTGGAGTACGTCATAAAGTGTGACATGTCTGCTATACAGAAGGTTCTGTACCGCCACATGCAGAAAGGCATCCTCCTCACTGATGGATCAGAGAAAGACAAGAAGGTAAATACATCAGGACTCCTGTGGCTTCACTGTGCGTCTGTGCTTTGTTTCATCAGCAGGTGTCATGTGGACAAGCTGCGGTGTATAGCTTAGAGCATAGCAGTGCATACAGTTTCACGCTGTTTGACATCAAAAGGTCAATGGCTATTGTGGTATAATTGGAGTCACAGTTGCCATGTGTTTTGGCTTTTAAAAGGCGCTGTGAAGTAAACAAGACATTGTGCTTTTGCTAAAGATAAAGTGTGTATTGAAAATGTCACACAACTTCTGAGGCCAAATCTTGGCTTTTAGCTTCAATTTAGTTTTGTGTGCAGGAGACTGTTATCCAAGCCACCTGGGGATGCAGGCTCAAACTGTGTTAAGTTCACACCTGCATAACCTGACTAGACTTTGTGGTGGAACTGAGATTTCTTGAGGGTTTTATTAGTGCTGTTAATGATGCTTAAAATAGCTGTACGTCTTTATCAAATGACAGTGTAAGAATGTGAGTGTGAATGTGAATGTTACTTGTATTGATAAACCTGCAGGATTATCTCCTGAATCTGCAGCTCCCCTTGTCTGTGCCCTGCTTTATAGTGAGTTTTAGCTCACTGTTTAGCTGTCTGGCTGCAGCTGTTTTGGACTTACATTCATCAGATGGCCAGAAACGCTTACTTGCATAACACAGACAGCTGAATGTGTAAATAAGCAAACAGGTTTGCCACATCAACTTCAAAGGTGATGATGTGTCAGTGTTGGGCTTACAACACAGATTTTTCTGCTGCCCCTCAAGTGTCAAAAAAAACCCAAACAGCTGTTGCCAAAGTCATTTTAAGAAATGTATCATTATTTTCATCCGGCTTCTATTTGTTTGTGTCATAATTTTCTCCAGGGCAAAGGAGGAGCAAAGACTCTGATGAACACCATCATGCAGCTGAAGAAGATCTGCAACCATCCATACATGTTCCAGCACATTGAGGTCAAAATTCCCAGTAGTGATTCACAAAAGCTTGTGAATATTGCAAAATGTGACATTTATTTCCTTGTGTACGCCTGTAACTTCTGTGTAATGTCAGAGGTTCAGTTACGTCTGGTAATTACTCAACAGTCTGATTCATAGATCTGTTAAAACGTGGGATTTGCTTTTTTCAAGCAAAGACCTGTTGCTGTCCGCTGGTTCATACCTTTGAAACAAGTGCAGCATGAGAAAACATTAGCGAACATAGAGATTTAAATAAAGACAGTGATAATCAGAGACTTGTTTGTACGTATGCCCCCAGGACAGCCACTTTTTAAATGAGCTGATTGTCTGCTTATTAAAAGCTGTAAATGTTCTCTGTTACAGGAATCTTTCGCTGAGCACTTGGGTTATCCAAACGGCATCATCAGTGGGTAAGTTCTCCTCACTGTGGTGACAGTGTTGAGCAAGTGTTTGTTTGAACACAACAGGGACAGCTCCTAAAGAGGATAGCGTGGATGCTGCTAAAGCATTACATATATCAGCACTAGAAAATACCTCTGTCATTGAAGGGAGAGCAAAAACCGGCACTTGAGGCTTAGACAAGAGTTTGATTTACCAGCAGGTGCTGTTCTCCACTGTAGAGAGCACTCTGTCGTATGGATCGTTGAACTGATTTATTGCAGTTAGTCAAAGAAAGATGATGACAGTCACATGGTCAGTCACCTGTTAAGTATTTTTTGAAAGTGCCTGCCCTTTTCCAAACAGTTTCTAAGAACAACTCCTCAGATGGTTCTGTGTAACAAACTCTGCTGTGTCGGGTCAGAGCACCATCCAAACAAGCTTGTTTACTCTTAAGATCTAATAATTACGTCATCTTTTCTGAAGAAATTTCACAGTCGCAAACAAATCGACAACAAGATGTGCTGCATCATTGCTCAAGTTTTGTCTGTTTCTCTCTGGCTTTTTGTAGAGCTCACTGAAACAGTAACGTGCACGGTGTGCCACTGTTTCTGATTGTCACTGCAGTACTCAGTGGTACATTGCAGCCAAAAGGCATCAGTAATAGCAGCACTTCAGCTCATACCAGGTGTAAAATTCATGTCATGGTCCTTTCACCTGTATTTCCAATGTCACTGGACCTGGACCACTAAAAGTCCTTAGTCTAGTCTAACATGAAACGCGTCACCAGGAAGGCACATCTCCACTTTTAACACCACATCACAGAATCGTGCAGTGGGTTGTGATGAGAGCCTTATATTGATTAAATCAATAAAATACAATATATTGTTGCACCTCTACCTCTGCGGCTTTCAGGTGAATGAGAGTAAAACGGTTGAAGGGTTTTTGCACTTGTCCTCTCCATCTAATGCTGCTCCAGCCAGAAGGATTTGTTTGCTCTCACATGCTAGTAACAACACTCAAGAAGTGTGTAATCAAGTATTACCTTGCTTCTCACATATCCACTCACACCATACAAACACATCTCAAAACTTTAAATTCCTGTTATATAGTGATTTGTTAAGGACATTCCTCTCAGTCAGTAATGTTTTATGAAATGGATCTTACTATTATACTACCACATAATCTACATTAAACTGATTGAGGTTTTAAGTAATTAATTATGAAACATTTACCTACCTATCTTTACCTTTAAGAACAGTGTTTGTTTAAACATCTGCCACTGCCTCTAGATTGAAGATGATGGCATTAGATGTTGGTGGCAGCCCAAATGGTTGTTTACACGGGGGGCGGTATCTGTGGAGCTGATTGTAACAGGCTGAAAAGGACTTTAAATTAAAAACAATGAGCTATGTGGCCCCTGATTTTCTGGGCAACCTGGTGTCAGCAGCGTTGCATTATGGGTTATAAAGGTGCCAGGTTTTGACTTGTTATTGCAGCTCAAGAGTTAAAAGTAGAAGAAAAGTGTGATTGAGCCATAAGTAAAAATAGAACAAAAAGATGATTGATCTGGTGGGGTTTGTTTCTTTATCTGAATGGCAAAGTCCACCTTCGTGGAGCTGCTAACACGACTGAAAATTCTTAGTCTTGTTACAGAAACAACACACAGAGGTTTGTGACATCAAATGCACTTTGTTGTTGATGGACAATTTTGTCTCTGCACCATAAGTTCAGGAAATGATTGACCAATTCAGACCATTTACGGCTGTCAGAATAGATACCGCAGAGACTTACTTCAGTCTCAAATGATGGGTAATGATGACTTATATGAATTGTTTGCCAATCTGTCACCAACTAGGCATGATCTGTACCGAGCTTCTGGGAAGTTTGAGCTCCTAGATCGCATCCTGCCAAAGCTACAGGCCACCAGCCACAGAGTCCTGCTGTTCTGCCAAATGACTTCTCTCATGACAATCATGGAGGACTACTTCAGCTACCGCAACTTTCAGTATCTGCGTCTAGACGGTAAGCTTAGACCTCTGCTGATGTTTCAAAATTCTGTGATCATCGAATATACTGGTGATTTCATACTGGTCATTAATTATACACTTTATTAACATTGAATGTTGAATTTGTAGTGATGCTAGAGTAACTTTTAACAAGTACATTTTAAACATGGCAGTTGTCTGTTAAGAACTCTGCAATTTATCACAAACTGCGGGATTTTCTACATTTGAATCAGGCTTTGGCACTCTGACGGGATGTGCATTCACCTCTGGAACAACATCTCTCTGAAATGACCTGTGATTGGCCAACACCTCCTGTCACATGCTCGATTTTCTAAAACAAGGGTGTTTTATCTCCTGAATTGTGTACAGAGTACATCGCAGCAAGTGTTGTTTGTAACATTGTTCTGCTTGAGACACTAAGATAGCTGGCTGGACTGACCTAAACTAACAATATTGGAATAGACTACGTTCTTCAAACATGTCAAAAGAATAAGAAAGTAAAATACAGTTTTATGAACGTGGTGTCAGTGGCAAAGTGAGTTACCACATGTTGACATTGGTCATTTTCAAAATGTTGTGACAGCAGATCAGTTTGAAATATTGCACAAGTTAATGGAAGAGGGGGCAGACACAATGAGCTGTTGTTGCTGCTAGATCAAGATCTGCAGGCAACGGGCTGCACAACTCCAACTTGTCACTGAAGTAACAAACTCCCCTCTCACTGTGTCTCCACTGTTTACTGACTCATGCTGTGTCCAACGTAAAATCAGATCAATTTTTCAATTATAGTCTGTCTGTTTTTAAAAACCCAGCCCTACTAGTAATTGTATGGTATAATGTCCAAAGGAGAAAATAAAAATCAGTACACCTAGTAGTCCTGATTAGTAGTAGATTACAAAAACAAAATTACAGAATTAAACTTAGACATCAGAAGAAGTCAGAGAAGGCTGCCCTAACAGTGTCCATGTGGTGTGGAATGCATTGTTGGTGAGTAATCACAGCACCTTTTTTTGTACCAAGCAGAGACAGACTGAGGTAGCCCCTGCAACAAGACACATGATCATAATCTGAGATTAAGTCAGATTTCTCGTAATCCCTTTATCTTTTTGTGTGTTTGCCGTAAAAAGATCAATTTCTTATTTCTAATTTAGGTTGGCTGAAACTTGTCAGACTAAAAGAATAATAATCTCACACTGAGGTGTCACAGCATTCCCATCACATACACAGCATGATTCCTGCTCTCAGCATCTCAAACAAAAGGCAATCCTATTAGCCACCACATCTGGCAACAAAGACCCGAGTTCACTGAGGAGATGCTGTCGATCTTCAGTGTTATTTTCTGGCCCTTTTCGAAAACCAAAGAAACGTGCAACCTGATGCCGAATTTGTCTCTCATCCCATTTTTCCTTGACTGCTGTGTGTGAGCGACTAATGAGGCAGATGTGTTTTCAACAGCTGTGAAAACATCAAGCAGTATACAGAAAACATGTCAAACAAAAAGATTAAAGTCTGACGGTTTTATTATTTTTTTTTTTTCCTAATTCAGTCATTTACGTGGCAATAACCAACATTTTGGTGTGTTTTTCTTTGTTGTTTTTTGTAGTAATTTAAGAACACGCAAAAACACACACCTTTTAAATAAATACATTTAAAAAAATCAGTCATTTAGATAATCAACTTTTTGCACTTTAGGAAACAAACTTAAATGATTTGTCTGCAGCTGTGTACTGGGAACCTTTTTAGTTAGCATAATTGAATCAGACAGACTACAAAAATGTTGTTGGGTGCTTCTATCACATTTTGAACCCTTCGTAATTAGAAACGCTACACGCTGCTTTTGAGACACCTCTGCCAGTTTAATTGTTCAGAGATGAAGCTAAGTATACAGGCAGTGTTTTTTTCCTGGCAACAAACAATACGCTTAAGCTCAGAAGTTCAAGCAGACTTTATCAAAGTTAACTCGGCAGACTCTGCATTTCAAAGTGATCATGTTTGGTGTTTCAGGAACCACCAAGTCTGAGGACCGAGCAGCACTGCTGAAGAAATTTAATGAGGAAGGATCTCAGTACTTCATCTTCCTGCTGAGTACCAGAGCAGGTGGCCTCGGTCTCAACCTGCAGGCTGCAGACACTGTCATCATCTTTGACAGCGACTGGAACCCTCATCAGGTATGTCCGTCAGAGGATTTTATACTTATTGGAAGAACAGTACAGTTTCTTATGACAGAGCCTGTTCAATATGTTTGTTTTGCCAAAAGATGTTTTTTAAAGTGTTTTCACCATTTCAATGTGTTATTTATTAATTAGTGTGTAGTGAATCAGTGGTTTATGCTTTTTGATTGGTTTCTCTGTATTTTTCTCTCAAGCTCTTGTTTTTCCAAAGCAAAGGGATGGCAGATATCTTAGCGGATATCGTTTCCTTTTATAATCTCCAAAAGTGGT
This sequence comes from Datnioides undecimradiatus, assembly GCA_008933995.1. NCBI lineage: Eukaryota > Metazoa > Chordata > Actinopteri > Lobotiformes > Datnioididae > Datnioides > Datnioides undecimradiatus. The sequence continues at coordinate 13,802,564 of WARS01000015.1, forward strand.
TTGTTTTTTTAGTTTTTAGAGTGTTTTATGATCGGGAACACAAACTGCAGACTTGGTATTTCCTCTCACGTAGGTGCAGAACGTACGTGTGTGTGTTAATAGAAGATGTGTTGACACAATGTGTTTCATCAGGCGTTCTTTGATATCAGCCGGGTGTGTCAGTGCTCTAACAGGCAATGGGAGTGTGTGCGGTACAGACTTTTATGTTTTCTTTGATTTTATGTACTGACAGAGAAAGTATTGGTGCAAGGATAGCTATATTTAAAAAAAAACAAAACAAAGCCCCAAAAACTGCATTCACTCAGCTCTGAGGCAGCTGGAATGAGCTCATATTTCTTTTTCATCTACCGATTCCAGGACCTTCAGGCTCAGGACCGGGCTCACCGCATTGGTCAGCAGAATGAGGTGCGCGTTCTTCGTCTCTGCACCGTCAACAGCGTGGAGGAGAAAATCCTTGCAGCTGCCAAATACAAACTCAATGTGGATCAGAAGGTCATCCAAGCGGGAATGTTTGACCAGAAGTCCTCGAGCCATGAGCGCCGAGCCTTCCTGCAGGCCATTTTAGAGCATGAGGAGCAGAATGAGGTAAAATCTGTGTTTGTTTCACTTTTTGTTTTATTATTTGTCTCAGAGGTAAAACCATCCCAGTGCTTATTATCGCAGGACTTATTATGGTATAATGAATGTAAGAGACGGCAAATAGATTTTTGATTTAATCACTGCAAGCCCAGAGACAGCTCCTCAGATATGATCAGCAAGTTAACCAGCCTTCACTTATAATATTCCATTGTTTTGTAATGCACTCTTAGCTATTAGTGTTCGATAAAATCTGTATGCCACACTTGACTGATTTGTTGTGAAAGAAGCATGTGTGGCTTCTGTTTTGCTGAAAGTTAAAACTGAAAAGTAACTAGTCAGAATGTTTATCTGAATGTAACACCAGGAAGAAGATGAGGTACCAGATGATGAAACCCTTAACCAGATGATAGCCCGCAATGAAGATGAATTTGAGCTCTTTATGGTAAGTAAAAGCACACATACTTGTTAAAACTAATTAACATCAAAATTGCAGGCTGAAACAAGAGTAAATATTAATTAGCCAAAAAAAATGAGAAGCTGACAGCTGGTTCATTTACATCTGCCCCCCAAATAATTGTAGGTTTGTCCATCATGTCAAAACCATTATTCTTGTTAAATATCATCATTCGTTTAGGGGAAAACTGTCTCCTTGCATAGTAAATGATTGCCATGGATACAGTCACCATATCATTCACAGTACATCACTTGATAATTCTACACCACAGAACTCTTTTGGTGACCATCTGCGCTCCTGTGTCTGGTACAGTTGTTCACCCTCTTGGCTCAGCTGCTTGTTGGCTCACCACCAGCTGAAGTTGTGAATCGGATGCGTAATGCTTGTATTTAGAAACTTGACACTTTGCACTCAAGCTCCACTGGTTGCTGGTGGTGTTGCCTCATCTTTCACATTTCATCCAATACTGGCTTGTTTCAAAGTAATATTCATAAGTGTCTGGAAGCAAGCCGTATAACATGGATGGTGCAAAGATGGTCGTCCCTCCGGTGCTGCATTTAGCATTACCAAATCTTAAACTGTATTTAGAAGTCACAGTGTAGCTTAAGAGCCTACACCATAGCTGAGTTTGTGCCTCCTCCAAAACAACTGCACATCGGGGCAACGGCTGCTGTTGGTGGTCAGCTTGGCCTGGTAGGCTCCTTTAAATAACACACGTCCTACAAAGAAACTATATCACAAAGTAAATCAAAGAATATAAACATGGAACTGTTGGGAATGTAATCATTTAACGGCCATATGGACTGATCATGTACAATACACTCATGTAATGATACACATATAGGAAATATGATCCTGAGTTGTAAATCAATACACAGTGGGTATCAACAATGAGGCTGCTGTTAACCCCTTAATTACATGTACAGTATGTATCCTGTATGGATCCAGCTTAAGGTGATCTTACACGAAGAAAACGCTGAGAACGGTGAATGTTCTTGTGTCACCACCTGGTCTCCGACCTGATATCATTTTTCTTACTTTCCTCCACTTCTTTAGCGCATGGACATGGATCGACGCCGGGAGCACGCCAGGAACCCAAAGCGTAAGCCTCGTCTAATGGAAGAAGACGAGTTGCCTTCCTGGATCATTAAAGATGATGCTGAGGTAGAGCGGCTCACGTATGAAGAGGAGGAGGAGAAAATGTTTGGCCGAGGATCTCGTTGCCGTCGGGACGTGGACTACAGTGACGCTCTGACTGAAAAACAGTGGCTACGGGTAAAGTCTGAGACTATACGTTCATTTCTCTCAGAAACGTACCTACAAGGTTAATAAACAGGTATTTATGGTACTTATTCAATTGATGTTTACAGTAATATAATTATTATTATGAATTGACCCCCAACAGCAGTGAAATGAGAAAACATGACCAGTGTGGATTGGCTGCAAAACTGCTGAAAAGTTTTTTTTCCCTTCCTCTTTACTCAGCTCCACTGCAGTTAATTACAGCAATCTTGTGTAATATACTGACTGATTTGATTTGCATGAACTCACTTTGCGTAATTAAAGATATAAAACTTCTCTACGCACCTGTTGGAATGCCACACTTGTTTAGTCATTCAGATGGTGAACATTACAGTCTAATATGTAATTTTGCACTGTTTATATTTCAGACTGCCATTAACCTGCAGGTGTAGCTCCTTCGTCTGAAACAACGGAGAATCTTTTGTAGTTTGCTTCTTTGTACTCACACTGACATGCTTTTAAAGAAGCAACATAAAAGTTGTTCATAAAAGACCAAAACCAACTCTTTGCCAGTCTGTCTCTCAGTACTTTCCAACTTTCCTACCCCGTCTGTGTCCCAACTGCATCTGTCCCAACTGAAAACATTAATCTTTCTATTCACAAATACGTATTATTTATTTATTAGTTTTCTTCACTCGGTAATTCCCTAAAAAAAAAGGAGTTAATGTCCATTGTCAGCCAAAGAGGCCTCAGCCATGACTGGATGTGGTTTGGCTCAGCCTGATGCTAATGGAACCCAGTCACCCACACCAAATATACTGTGACACCCCCCCCCCCCCGGAGAGACTTGTCAGGCCTGGCAGATCCATTTTATTGACTGTGGCTCAGGTGTTTGAGGGAAACAAGAATAGAACAGACAGAAACTTTGAGACTGTGGTGACAGTATGTTGGAAGTGTTAGCCGCAGTTCAGAGACATTTGAATTAAACAAAGAATAATGTACAGACCTGCAGGCACTACTGAAGAAAATTAAGTTATGCTCTGGAGCATATCTACAAGAACTTGACAGCCATAGTACCCGCTGCTGTGAAGTTATTTGTTGTTGTGTTGCTTAAGGAACTTTATATCTAATGACAGAGGTGGATTGTGAAAACTATACATTTGTCACACATCGCATGAAAGGTTGAAATGATTGAAAATTAACCGTGACTTTGCTCTGGCTTTATTCGACTCCAGGCCATTGAGGATGGAAACCTGGAAGAGATGGAGGAGGAGATCCGGCTGAAAAAACGCAAACGCAAGAGACGCCAGGACAAGGACTCATCGAGCAGAGATGACGGTGGCTCCAAGGCAAAGAAGAGACGTGGTCGTCCACCAGCCGAGAAACTCTCCCCGAACCCCCCAAAACTTACCAAGCAGATGAACACCATCATCGATACGGTCATCAACTACAGAGATGGGTAAGGAGACTTAAATATATATGAGTTATTGACATGCTCATCGGTTGCAGCATAATGTTTTTAAAGGTTATTTCTGTTAGGTGGCTTAAAACAACCTGTCAGGATAAATAGATCTCATCCACGCCTGACTTTGTCTTTGCAGATATTTCTTCTTTTTTTCAATTTTCCTTTGATGCAGCTACTTTTCTGGCTCCATTGCATCAATAGGACCCCTTTATTCCTAATCCAGTATACAGAACTCTCATTCACTTTGTTCTTTTTCAACTATGGAGATTGCTGGAAATTCAAGGAAAAAACTGTTTCAGGCGTTGAAACAGTTGAAATCATTTTGTCCTTCCAGTGTTTATCAGAAGCGTAAATATAGGAAACACATCCCAGTACACACTACTCAGCAGAGTTCGACACCACAGCCTTCTAAACTGAGCAGAGTTAAATCAAATTTTCTCAAAAATAATTTTCAACAAGAACTGAGTATTAAAACTTTCTCAGAGGTAAAATGTTTACAGCCCTCCTCTGTATTAGCCTACATTTAGCTAAGCTAGCTAATAAACTCGTAAACGAGGATATTTCTGACGTCATCTCCACCACCTGGTGTGGAAGGACACCAGAGGACATCGAATCTCCAGTTACAGCGAGTGTGCAGACACTTTGACTAGACAGGAGGCTGACTGAGCAGATACGTTTCGATGTTAATCAATGCAGCTGTCTGCAGCAGCAATGTTTAACACAAGCAACAGCAGCGTCAACATCTCGTTAAGTGTAGATTCTATGTCCTTGCCACTTAAAGCCTAATTACATTGATTGTCCACTGGACTGGGATAGTAGTCAAAATGTTTCCGCAGCAGTGCTGTGGCTGAACACCTCCCATATTCTATGAGGACTAAAAATAATACCGCTGTGAAATCTGACCGGGACATGCTGCAGAACGGTTGAAAGTATAGTTATCAAACGCCATTAAAACAAAGGTCATAATCTCTAAAACTTCAGATGGGAGGCAGTGTTTTCCCAGTGTGGCTAAGTCTTTGCCCCATGAATTAAATTTTACTTTTAGACAATTTCATTACATCATTGTACTTTCTTAGTTTTTCTTCTGCCACTTCAGTAATAGTGTCAGGGCTTGAAAGAGCAGCACAAAGAGCTGCCAGGTTTATTTTTAGTCCTAGTCCAGCAGGAGACACTGTAAAGACTAGCCAAGAGGCATTACTACCTGTTACTATGAATTACTACTCATTACTGCTAACAGGTATAAATAACTTCTCTGCAGCAATAGACAAGCGTTGCCTCCTGTGCTCCCTCAATCAATTAGTGTATGAACAGACACTGGTTTAATTGGAACGAATTTGTCATGTAAACTAATGGAAAGTGACTTTGCGGGTCCGTATCAAAAGGTAGATAACTGCCGGCATGTTAGCCCATTCTGTAATGAGACAAATCTGCATCTGCTGTAAAGGCAGTAATACCACCTGGCATTTTCAAAATTATGATTTCAGAAACAACAACATCCTGCTCCAGTCTCATAGCTCATCTTTGCCATGATCTCACTGTACTCTGTTTACATTTCTCCGTTGTTCAGCACTACATCAGGTTTTGTTGCTCTGGTTGGATGTATGTCTGTCCAGTTGCGTACAAAGTTTTGTTTTTTTTTTGTTTTGCAACCCTTCAAAATCAAATATTAACTCAGAGGTTTATTTTTCACTAACATGCGTACGCCTGTCGTTGCCAGGCTCCCCGTTCAGTCACAGTTTTGGTGGATTTCTGAAATATCATTGACAAAACTTGAACTTTTCAACAAGGTTTTGTCCAGTTTCAACAGACTGCTGGCAGCAGCTTCTCTGCTGTGCTGTTATCAGCTGCTCCACCACAGACCTTTGAATAAAAATGTTAAACGACTATTTGAATGCAAAACAGTAGCTCTGTTTGTGAGCTTGTTCTTTGATTACCCAATGGAAAGTACAGATTCCTCCTTGGTCAGCAGGGTGAAAATGAACAGACATGAGGTCATGTCTTAGGAACAGTACAGTGAGACGCATCCAGCAGTCCTTGAAAGTTGGCATGTGAATGTATTCTTTTGTGTGTTTGTGTGGTCGATTCTGTTGTCTCGGCATTTTTTCTATGCGCAAAACCATAAATATATGCCTGCCTGTTCTCTGTAATAGTCAGCCATGCGTGAAAGAACATGTGCATTTGTGTCGAATATGCACTGGCTGACTACTATGCTGGAGCTTTTTCCAGGAAACTCCTACCTGCCTTTCCAGAAGTCAAATTCTTTCCTCTCCTAGTTGATGGTTGTTCATCCCAGAGTATCTCAATCATAACTCTGGCACTCCTCTCACTCGACTAGACTGGGGCAGATTTAAGAATTTCCACTCTTTGACTTTTTCATTCCGATGCTGCAATGCTTTCCTCATAGAAAAAACAAAAAAAACAACTAAATCTCCAAACTGCATAAAGTCAAACATGAGTGAGCTTTGAGCTCGCTGAAATGTAATCATCTCACTCGTTCATTGTGGGCAGACGACAGTCAAGGCTGCATTTCCTCAATAGGCCAGATTCAGTTGTAATTGTAGAGCTCTCTAACGATCATGGAAACACAGAAATACAGGATGCCCCTCACAATGTTTTTAAATCACAACCAGCTGTCACAAGCCATCAGGAGAACCCCCCCCGTTCGAAGCCTTCATGATCACATTACCATTCATCCAAGTGTCTTTCACAGAAGACAATAAATCTGGGTCCATTCCCAGAGGGTCCCCGTTGCCATAACAATTGGCTGAGATGCATCACACTTCATACATCAAAGATGGGAAAATGCATTTTCAACATATTAACCATCTTTGTAGTCTCAACACAGTAGGTCTATGCTAATAGCACATTCAGAACGCAGGTCCTGCACTGGGATGAACATACAACATCCAAGTCATCTAAGCTCTGGTTGTGCCCAGGGCAAAATCTGAGCAAAAATCTGCCTCTTTGTATGAACCATGGTCAATAAATAAAACTACCTCGCCTTGAAATCCGCAGCATTGAAACTGAGCTCAGACTATCTCAGGAAGCCACAAGAGAATCTCTTAAAATCTGGCATAAACATTCACTCAGACTCAATGATGAGTGGACAAAAGCCTCTGTGACCTTATGAAATGCTTTGGGCCATAATTCAAGAAATTCATATGCTAATAGTGACGAAATTTAAACAGGATAATATTAGAAGTGAAAGTCAAAGATCAACTCACTGTGACATTAAAACTTTTCTGCAAAAAGCACTTTTGTGGACATTATTCAACACCATAACTCAGGAACAGAAGGGGAGGGTGCGACCATATTTCACACTGGTCAGATACTGAATTGGTGACGCTGATCTTGGGTGTCTGCCTTGAAACTGTGCTGATGTGCTGCCGGGTGGTAGAAGCAAGAAGTGTGAGGCACCCACGTTTTAGAGTTTTGCAGTTTGCATAACATTGTTCTTCGCAGCAGTGTTTGAATTGTCGTAGTCCACCACAAACTCGTTGCTTTTTGCTGATACTGAGGTTTGGGTGAAGGAGTCCAAATCTTTTGATGTGAACAGAACCAGTACCGGTGACCATTAATGAGTTAAAGGATTGGTCACTTAGTGGTTAGTCAGCTGAAATATAAATAAATGTTAATCACTCATTAATAATCTGAGTAATTTTTCTGGCGAGAATTGCTGAAAATTCTGTGGTGCATCTTGTACAAATGAGCTGTTTCACCAGATTAAGATGTTGGTCTGGTTTGCTTCTCCTGCCTCTGTGTTGCATATTGAGTAGTGGCTGAAGGTGACACAGAGGCAAGGAAGCAGCAAGAAAATCTTTAAATCTCTATTTGACCTGACTGATGAATTTAAATGTACCAGATAGACAGTGGAGTTTTTGCTATGAAAGTCTAAATGCACAACAGAGAGAAGACTGTGTTGGCAGAATTGAACCTTTAATAAAGTAATCAAGCATTAATAACTTCAGGATCTTCCTTGATAGCAGACCTCAGTGTTGGTGTTGGAAAACCTTTTGTGACAGGAAGCAATGCAGAGAAGCGGCAGCTGTAATTACACAAGAGCGAGGCTGATGGAAAAAACATGAATGCTTTTCCTATTTTCCTGAACTCTTGGGGAATTAGGGGGGAAAAAAAAGTTAAAGAGCATCATGTCAATCTTTATCTCTAATGTAGGAAGATAATGTTTTAAGGACTCTTGTCCTTGTTAATGTAGGCTCATTTTTGCTGCTTGCCGTTTCAGAGGGACCTTGAACTGCACAGTGAACATGTTCAGTTCATAAATATAATCTATTGGGAAGGACAATCTATGAAAAAAATCTCTGCTTTGACGTGAAGTAACCCTCAACGTACAGCTCGCCATCTTTAAGTATAGAGTCTATACATTTGTGGATACATGTCTGAAAAATAAATAAATAGACTCCCAGCAGCTTATATGTGTTGTTAAATTGTAGGAGCAATCCTGTAATAGCGACAACAACATCCTACTGTAACCTTTGTACTGTAATCTTTGTTGGTACCTTATTTTCTCTCCTGTTGCCATATTGCAATTCCTTCCATGTACTCACTTGGTTGTTGTTTACCTGACACGCTTTGAAGCAGCCAACCCTGCCTCAAGCATAAACATTTTATTATTAATTGTGCAGCATTATTCATATGAAATATAAAAAATAATAAAAATATCTTAATATAGATAGATGTAGATATATGTACCATGAACACCTTACAAAAGACCTTACACTCATGCATAGTATAGATTTTTTTTCTTGTTTTTTCCTTCAAATAATCTACTTATACAAATTTAATAATACCGTGAACTTATTCTGTGTTTCCAGGTCAGGAAGACAACTCAGCGAAGTCTTTGTCCAGTTGCCGTCCAGGAAGGAGCTGCCAGAATATTATGAGCTAATCAGAAAACCTGTGGACTTCAAAAAGATCAAGGTATGTTTAATATGAATACTCAGCAGTTTAATGTGACTGATGGATGGGATGGTGATGATGTTGATAGTGAGTAGGAAGAAAAATCTGCTAGCTTTAGGTTGAGTGCACATTATGCAGCCAGCTACAACAATAAACATTCTTCTGTGGTTATGATAAATCACTTGTACAAGCCAGCAGTTATAAGTAATGTCAGTGATGAACAATGTCTTTGGCAGGTTGTGAAATCATTTGGACGGTAACAGATGATTCTGCTTAAGAAACTCCAGCAGTCTGTTTATTGATCAGTTGTTTTGCTTTTTTGAACGTTTTATGGACCGACCAATCAATCAAAAAAACGATTAACAGAGCAATCCATAAGACTATTAATTATTAATCATTAGTTGCACCCCTAATCAATTTTATAACAAGTGGCGTTTGGAAAGATTTGCATGATCTCATTATTTAGAGTAAGTATGGGAAGACTCATGCCTTGAATTTCACATTTCACTGCAGGCTCACAGAACCTGAGAGTGATAAGTCTGAATCGAGCTGTTGGATGTTTTTCTGTCAACAGGATCGTGTGAGGAACCATAAATACAGGAGTGTGGGAGACTTGGAGAAGGATGTGATGCTGCTTTGTCACAATGCCCAGACCTTCAACCTGGAAGGATCCCAGGTCAGGAACTCTAACTGACTTCCTCTGGTGGATCTTTGCTTGTGCTCCAGTGATATTTAACCATGTATAATGGAGCATCAGAAGTCCCCAGGTTTTCACTGTGGGGTAGTGCTAAAACAGTTCATTGCTAAGACATTTAACAGAAAATGAAGATTTAGTAATGTTTAAAACTGAATATCTTTGGTTTTGGGATGGTTCAGTACAGAAGATATAACGTTTGTGGGCATCATCTTGGACTTTTGTTGTCACCTCTGCAAGTAATTAAGGAGAAGGTATCAATTAATTAACGGCTGCTTACTCTATTTGTAGCCCCCTAGCCACCAGATTACCTCCTCTCCCTTTTCTGTCTCCATTGCTTAATTTCTCCTCCTCTACTGTTCCTACACACATCCACCTTTTGTCCAGCAGGCTCTTCTCTCCCATGTTATCAGTAATGCACATCATTCAAGCTCTTCGAGGAACTGTTTATACCATCTGGGGTTTTTTTATATATTTTTTTTTATTTTCAACCCCCTGCAGATATACGAGGACTCCATTGTCCTTCAGTCTGTGTTTAAGAGTGCCAGACAGAAGATTGCCAAGGACGAAGAGAGTGAAGATGACAGCGATGAGGACGATGATGACGAGGATGAGTCAGAGACCGAGGGTAAGACACAATTTCTGCGACATGCATACAAATACTCACCCACACACTTGTGCCAACTTATTTCAGCTCTACCCTCTAAACCCAATGAATGCTGCTGTGGTTTGAGATTCACTTTGCTGCAGCCCCACTGGGAGCAGTCTGAACTATTGTTGCCTTGGGAAGGAAAAATATTTTGGGGGCGTAATCTTAATTGGGAACGAAAGCTAAGTCTTGACTTTGAAAACAATCGAGAATCATCTTTGCAAATTGCTGCGAGGCCTCCATGCAGTTGTGTGTATTGTTCATTCATCTGCCCATTTTTTTTTACAGATAAGCTGATATGTTTTAAAACAATAGATTCATTGTTGTAGAAAATACTGAAAAATTGCCAATCGCTCAAGGTCAAGGTTTTTTTTTTGACCAACAGTCCAAATCCCAAAGATGTTTAATTGACAGCAATGTAAAAACAGAAAAATATATATTATCTCTTATCTGAGGAGCTTTCGCAATCTAAATTGTTGGAGATGTTGTTGGAGATTATTTTTTGTCAATGTCAGTGGATCTCTCAGCTCTCACAGACAAAGGTTGATATGTATTATATAAAAGGTAAAATAAATAATGATTTAGAGGTAGCGTACTCATTTCAGGGGTAATGATGCCGTCCTCTGAGCCTAGATGTGGGTGGAAACTTAAAGGAGCATAAGTTATGTGTTCTTCTTATGCAAACAATGATTAATACAATTATGTAAGACTTGTCTGGTGGGACCTAAAATCACTCCTACTTACCTTTGTGCTTCATTCAGCCAAGTCGGTGCGGGTTAAGATCAAGCTGAGCAAGGAGGCGCGCAGCCATGACAAAGGCAAGAAGAGGCAAAGCCGAGGCAAAGCCAAGCCGGTCGTCAGCGATGACGACAGCGACGAAGACCAGGATGATATTGTAAGTTGTTGTTTACTACTGTAGTATCAACACGTCTTTCACCAAAGATAACCCAAAATTGACTGAGCAGTTCTCCATGTTAACATGAGTCTGACAGATGAGAGAATATTGTATCAAAAAGACTGACGTGAATTACAACAATTGAATCATTTCGATAGCACTGGCTAACATGTCTTAGGAAAACTCACAGTAGCAGCTCATCCCTAATGTTTTTGTCATCAAACATGGGAGACAGCATGTTGAGCTGTTTGACAATATTTGCTGAACACGGTGGATCTCACTTCTGGTCGTCACGATCCAAAGTTTAATCAGCTGTCTAATTAGCTGCTGTTTCACACCTGGGAAAGCAGGAGCAGGCAGTAAATTGCAGTTAAATTGTTGAAGAAAGAAAAAAAAATAAAAACAGCACTCTGAGTCATTCAAACGTTTATAATGACTTAAAAAAAAGCGACTCAGAATAATCATTCAGACTGTTTTCAGAAAGAAAAAGACATCACTGTCACAACTTGAAGTTGAAGGTTTAAAGTGTGTGAATTGAGATCCAGGTAGTTCTCACTTGTTGGTTTTGTGTTTCCAATAGTCTAAAACCTCTTGTTCAGTTTATAATCATATAAAAAAGAGAAAAGCAGAACGCCCCCACATTTAAAGGTAACGATTTTCCTCAATGTATCACCTCATTCCACGGTCATCAACAGCAGCTAACAGCTCAATTTGCTGTTGCACTTATCAATTATCAGTTGTGTTAGCAATGAGCACATCTGTCAAATAAGAGAGGTGTGATGTTCCAATCATAAAGCTGGCTTAAGTTTACTCCCAAAAACAAGTGCTCACTTTAAACAGGGGGTGGCAAAATGTTTTCAAGTAAAAGTCAGTGATGGATCAAAATCTGTAAACTGAGGCTAAAATCTGCAGAAAACTTAAAGTTAAATCAAACCTCTCAGTCACAAATGTATTTAACTTCATCACACGGTTTTTGTTGTGCTCCTCCTGCTCTTCACTGGACTCGTACCAACAGTCCAATATCATGTAATTTGCCACCAGCATACAATAAAACCTGTAATGGGAAATTAAAGCCATGCAAACCACCACAGATGTACCCATTTTGATATAATTAGCGCCTCGTATCCTCCTCTGCCTCCTGCTGCTTCATTCATCTACACATTAAAGAGATTTGAAGTTTATCTGATAAAAGCAGCTCTGCAACCTTTGTATTTTTTCCACAATCTCTCCCTGAACAGTGATTATTTTCAGTGATTGCTTTCTCGTCGTGTGAGACACAAAGCAAATGATGTCTGATCTCCGATAAACGTGTGACACGACACCCCTTCACCCCATAAATTACTATGAATGTGTAGTGTGCAGTGTGACAGTCTGTGATTGGTTGAATCTGTGTCTGTGTTATTATCGTAAAACCAAATCTTTGACTCCAGTATTAAAAGCTAAATTCAGTTATGCAATGTCATTAGTGCGTTTAACAATTAAGTACCCATCATTTAGGGACTGGTCCGGTGTGCAGAGGTGTGTAAGTGGGCAAATTTTCCTATATACGTTATTTTAAAAAAACTACTTTGTCAGCCTTTGAAGAAGAGGCTACTCGAAAGAGTGCAGTGTCATCTCCGTCACCCCCTTCATCCCCTTTTCAAAGATGATTTTCACCTCTCCTTTGAGCACAACGAAGCAGCTCGAAAGACTTTTGCTTTCAGATTTGGATAACACATGTTGCAACCAATTTCGTTTGAAGCATACCAAGACCTTTAGTTGTATTCCTGGAAGAATGAAAGGGTTTCCCAAATTGCCACATTTATTCATACATTAATCAGCCTTTCCAACCATCTGCCAGTGTCTATGATGAATTAAATAGTGCAAAGCATATCCCATAAAAAAGCAACAACTGGATATTTAACCAGGGAAAAAACATAAGCATTAAAGGGTTTTTTTGTATCACAAGTCATTCAGGGGAAAAACGCTCCAGTTTATGGTCCCACATTAATCATTTTTAACGTAGTCTTTAACCAAACTAGAAAGTGGTTGTCATTTGGTACTAAGTGTGAGCAGTTTACAGGCAGTTGTGTCTCCCTTAGGTTTTTCCATTTAATGCTATTTTAAAGGCCTACACCTACACCAAGTCCTACATTTATTGCACAAACTGCCCAATAAATGTCCGCTAATGTAGTGTAGCGGTATCTCTACTTCCATAATCTACAATACTACAGCCTCAGTGTGAAATTTTATTTGTATCATAGCGTGTACTTGTCTTGCAGTTGATGCTCGCACAATTAGTACATTTGTTCAATAACCTCTGACTTGGAAAGTCCCAGCTTCACCTGCTTCTTCACAGTGTAAAGTTCAGGTCTCATTCCTGGACTTTTTTCTTTCATGAGTTGACATTTGCTTTGACTGCAGAGTGTTCAATATCAAGAAAGCTTCACATCTCAGGAGTTATTAACTGGAATGTTCTTTGGCCCTGTTGGTTTCTTCATTAGTGCTTAATTTGTAGCAGCACTTGTATGTGAGAGTGAAAAGGTCAACCTGTGGGCCAGCATCAAAACACGGGGACAATGAGATAAATATAGTATGACATCTGTGACAGGTGCCAGAGTAAAGAACAGGACCTACTACATCCAGATAAAAAGCATGTCTTTCCATATCATTTTTCACTATTACCACAGTGTAGGTTATTAACTTAATAGTTGAAATAACAGTAGTTTAACATAATTATTAGTGTTCCTTTATGCTGTCAAAGTGGGACAGGCTGTGGCGTACAGAGCAGATTTCCGCCTTTATTGCAGGTTTGAGTTGGAGAGTGTTGGACGTATTGCTGCAAGCTTTGTCCCTGCTGTCGGTTGAAGTCGTCTGACTTGATATTTCAGCTGTACTTGACTTGAAGTCAGCAGGTTTCCTATTGCGCAAATGATAGTGTTTATCTTTACAGGACTCATTGGTCCTCATTAGAGTTAAATTTTAAGGGAAATATTTCAGGGACCAGCAGAGACCAGCTACACCTATTATTGACCTTTGCGGGATGAGTGGCTGGTCAGCAAGAGGATTTGGTTTATGGTAGATGGCAACTAATTCAAAATTGTGTACTGGTTGCACATCATCTACAGGGTAGTCTGTCAACTGTAGACACGCTAAGCTGTAACCCCTTCAGGCAGCATTCAGACATATTTCATTGTCTTCCTGGCCACTAATCCTCACTAGTATTAAGCGGGTTAAGAGCAGGTCATATACATTTTGACGTTAAATAAAAACAGCAGTGAGCACCACCTTAGTATTGAATGTATAGAGATGAGAAGTTGTTTCCTCGCCGTTAGAGTTCGGTCAGTAAGTGGGCAGCTTGAGTCAGGTTTTTATTCATGCCAGCAGCGATACTGAACTGCAGGGTGTGTGATCTTAATGTAAGCAGCTCAGCCAAAATAAGACCTTCACCAGAGCGTGGCCAAAAGCCACGTTACTCTGTGAATACAAATGTAGTGAGTGATTTTCTCAGCTGTCTATCAGTCACGGCGGTAAGATACTCCTGTGCCCTTTGTCCAGTGTGTTGAAAGAGTCTTTGTCTCTCTTTATCTTTCACCCCACTCGCTACTTAACCATAGGTTAAACACTGAACTTTCCATCCTGAATTTATCTTTTACTGTGAAGTCCTCATCCTTCATCATCAGCTTCTGAATGAAGACAGGAGGAGAAGATGTAAAGGGCACTGGCTTCACCTTCAGCCCTCCTTTTCTCCAGAGACCCTTTATTTCTTATTTCTGGGCGTATATATAGATATTCAGCTTTTGATGACCTGCACCAACTCTTGTTGATGCTCACTTCAGACAATAAACCTTCATCACACGGCGTTCTCCCTTTCTCCTCCGCCTCTGTGTCTGCCTTTAAATCTCTCTCTCTCTCTCTCTCTGTTTCTGCAGGATCAGTCAGACAAGAGCAAGAGCGATGATGAGTGAGGACGTGAGGAGATTGTTTATAGCACTTATAAACAAAAGGACAGTATCTTCCATTACGGTTGTTCAGGTTCATAATCTCTTTTTAATTTTACTTCATTTTTCTGTCTGAGGTGTGTATTGTTAACCCCTCTCCCACCAGCTTGGAAATGTATTACTAATAATATCAATAAGCTACAGCAATACCAATCTGCTTATATTCCTGTTTTTAAGACAGTTTTGTAGTCTATTTTTTAACTCTGCGCTTTAAAGATTTAAAGTCTGTATGAAAAAAGGAAAAAAAAATATTAGGTCATGCTCTGTGCGCTTTTGCTTCATTTGTACTTGCTTGCTTGCACTTTTAGCAAATCGAACATTAATATCCAGATTTTTAAAACAAACACCAATATAAACACACACACACACACACACATATATATATATATAAAAAAATACATACATAAATAAATAGTCAAGGACATCCAATTTAATTTTGAAAGTCGGTGGTGAAATAAAAAAATAATCAAGTTTAAATTTATTAAGGTTTCACCCCATGCAGTGCCAAAAGTCGGAAACTGATTGTTGGCTAAACCCTGCCACCAACTGTCAATTGTCCATTCTTAGCTTAGCAGCAGTAGCTGGGTGGGGCCTGTATGGCCTGGCCTGTCTCATTATTTCGTTTTTAGCCTTTCCAAAAACAAAAAGAAGCTGTCAATATTTGATTGCTCTACATGAAAGTCCTATGCAATTTAAATGTATTATTATCATCATTAATAATACATACAGTATCAAACGTTACTCTGCTTAAACAAGAACTACAGTCATTAGCAAGTCAAGCTAACTGGCAGGAGTAAAGTCTGAGGCTAATAAGCACCACTAATAAATAACTAGGTTAATTTATTTTGTGCGTTTATTGGTCACATTAATAAAACCTCTGGAACATTCTCTATTGAATGGCAGCTGGTTCAAGATGCTATCAGAGTTTACGCTAAAGTTAGTAGATCTCTCTTGCTTTCTACTGGATTTGGCAAGTTTACAGCCCTAGCCAAACTCACCGCCTGAGATAGTGTTATACATACTGTGTGTGGAAATCTGAACATGTGTGGAAATCTAAGCAGCCAAACAGTGTTAGATTATAACAGTCAGCAACTTAGATTTTTCCTTATGGTACCTAAAATATTAAGACTAACTAGCTCTAGACTGCAGCACAATAAGTTTCATTTATGCTGTATTGACATGGATCGTCTTTAGTGAGGATAAAGACTTTCAGCCTGGGACATGTAGCTTTAACCTGGCCAGCTACCTTAACAAGTGCCTATTTGAGACTCCTTTAGCAAAATTTACGAGTCAGCAGGAAACACTTTTTCAACCAACTCATGAAGCTAACATTAGCTTGATTAGCAGAATCGTTAAAGAGACTGTTGTGATTTTAGTAAGAGTAATGATTGCCATCTAGAAATAAGACACATGCATTTGTCTTCTTGTGTCTGAAATAAGAGCAAATAAATTAGAAAGAATTTTGACAGTAAATCCAGAATTTGCAAGAGACACTTGCAAGAATGGAAGCTTGACAGATACTCAGCAGAAACTATGAATGATAGGCCTTAGCAAACACGTTATGAAACAACATGATTTTAGACTGTAAACTATATATTGTACAGCCAACACAACAAAATGTCAGTTGTTGCTTGATGACTTAAAAATTCATTTGAGATGGCCATAAGTGTGGACTGCTTTTCTAAAATGGCTTTTATTAAGAGAAATGTAACCTTACACAATGGTGGCACATCACTTAGAAAGTCTGTATGCTTCATGTATCTTTTCTTATAGGTTGTTGTGTATTAGAGAAGAAGCTTTGAACTTTCATATAATCATTTTCTAACTCAGAAAGGAGTGCTTTATTTTGTTTTGTTTTGTTTTATTATGACTGAGAAACTGGCAGTAAGAGCCAGTTTTGTTTTTGGGCAGCAGTATAATGGGGACATTTCTTGTCTTGTTGAATAAAACCAGCATCAGTCGTAGCAGTAAATGTAGCTTGTTGCACAATTGGATCTTAAACTGATTAAACAAACCAAGTCTTGGCTGAATTTTTTTAGACTATTAAAAACAGTAGGCAACAGCAATTGTGACAGAGAAAACAGTGTTATAGGATTAAAAACAGGACTCGAATGACATTGAATATAACTATCTTTTAAACAATGTATGATTTATACATTTGGATTGAGGTGTTTGTGTTCCTACATGAGTTTCAGGCCCTCATTTTATTGGTTTCTATGGTATTTGTAGCATGAACTCTTATGGCAATATACCGTGTACATGCAGATATATCATTTCTCTTTGTGTAATATATGTGCTTGCCGACTCTCCAAAAGTGTGACTTAATCTTTGCTTTCTTTGCACAGTGTCTTTGTGGTTGTATCTCATAGCCCAGGGCAAATAAAATCTCACAGATTTTCAGCACAAAAAAGTTTTCTTGTTCATTTTTTAGATGGAAACCTCTTGTTAGTGTAACTGGTTTTGCAGTGCACACTGCTTTATATATTTCATGTAAAACTATTTTAACTGGAAAGCTGCAAAAGTCCCTAATTTCATTTCATGTTCTTGCTTTTCATCAAGCTCTTGGTTACAAATCTGTGGAAGTGCTGCCTTTGAAGACAGCTTAGAAACTGGGTCTTAAAAGTAACTTTTCCTTAAATATAACTTTCAAGAAATCACTGACCCAGTTGGCCGCTGGGTGAACCGTCAGCATCCTGTTGTTTGAACTGAAAAAAAAAATAAAAAATTGCCACATGTCCCATAAATAGAAATACTGTAAGTTTCAAGGCTGCACAACACATTTGTAATATACAGCATTGACCCCATGGGCCCCAGACACAGGCCAGTGTAAAGTCAAAACAAGCAAACAAAACCTAAGGACATTCATTCATAAATGAGCAGTGTGACACTGAAATAATAAGAGCAGGGAGGTCCTATATTTTTGTTATTGTCAACAAGTTCCATAAAGACCAAACACAACAATGACCTCAATACTTGACTTCTCTTCACTGACTAGCACTCAGCCCATTCGTTTGCAGTGGAGACATAAACCTTTAAAAACTGATTCTAAATAATAAAATTAATAATAAAAAATAAATTAGATTATGTTGCCTAAGTACATAGTGTACACTGTTTTCAACTGCTGAAACAGAAAGCCAGACTTTGGCTTTTTAGCAGAAACAGCTGCAACAATACAACTAAAATATGCAATTTATGATTTATAACAGGGCCGGCGCTGTTTGTTTGATTATTATTATAAATTTCTTTTGTCTTTCGGTTTGAATATCATTGGGAACATTTGGGATATGTATAATATAGGTTTCATGGTTGTTGTTTTTTTTTTTTAACATTTTAACGCAGAGATATTCATGATGCCCTTAACAGAAAATATTTAACTGCTGTCATCCATGTTAACTTTGTGCCATTTGATCGTACTGCAACAGAACTGTTAATCGTACAAAGGGCAAAACTGTATGACAGTCATACATACAGAGGTGTTTCCAGATGTTCAAAAACTAATACCCCTTTAATTTAGGTAACAGGGCCTTTTTTTCTGTTGTCACCCTTAGGTTAAAATTTATATTTGGGGTTTGGGGTATAAGTCTCACTTCAGGGTCTACAGTGCATCTGGAAAGTATTCACAGCTCTTCACAAAACAGTTTTTTTGAAATTTTTGCAAATTTATTAAAAATCAAGAAATCACATGTACATAGGTATTCACAGCCTTTGCCATGAAGCTCAAAATTGTATTTTCTGTTTCCACTGATCATTCTTGAGATCTTTCTATAACTTAATTGGAGTCCATCTGTGGTAAATTCAGTTGATTGGACATGGTTTGGAATGGCACACACCTGTCTATCTAAGGTCCCACAATTGACAATGCATGTAAGAACACAAATCAAGCATGAAGTCAAAGGAATTGTCTGTAGACCTCCGAGACAGGATTGTCTCGAGGCACAAATCTGGGTAAGGTTACAGAAAAATTTCTGCTGCTTTGAAGGTCTCAATGAGCACAGTGGCCTCCATCATCCGTAAATGGAAACACCAGGACTCTTCCTAGAGCTGGCCGGCCGTCTAAACTGAGCAATCAGGGGAGAAGGGCCTTAGTCAGGGAGGTGACCAAGAACCTGATGGTCAATCTGTCATAGCTCCAACGTTCTCTGTGGAGAGAGGAGAACCTTCCAGAAGGACAACCATCTCTGCAGCAATCCACCAATCAGGCCTGTATGGTAGAGTGGCCAGACGGAAGCCACTCCTTAGTAAAAGGCAAGGACTGTCAGACCATGAGAAACAAAATTCTCTAGTCTGATGAGACAGAGATTGAACTCTTTGGCGTGAATGCCAGGCGTCATGTTTGGAGGAAACCAGGCACCGCTCATCAACTGGCCAATACCATCCCTACAGTGAAACATGGGAGCTTGAGAGGTTCTGCAAAGAGGAATGGGCAAAACTGGCCAAAGATAGGTGTGCCAAGCTTGTGGCATTATATTCAAGAAGACTTGAGGCTGTAATTGCTGCCAAAGGTGCATCAACAAAGTATTGAGCAAAGGCTGTGAATACGTATGTACATATGATTTCTTGATTTTTGATTTTTAATAAATTTGCAAAAATTTCCAAAAAACTGTTTTCACATTGTCATTATTGGGTGTTGTGTGTAGAATTGAGGGGGAAAAAATGAATTTAATCCATTTTGGAATAAGGCTGTAACATAACGAAATGTGGAAAAAGTGAAGCGCTGTGAATACTTTCCGGATGCACTGTATAGTAAATATCCCTCTGTCTGTCTCTGTCTCTGGAGTATAATGAGCATCACAGTCTCACAGAGCTGCCGGCATGGCTACAGTAGAACTGTTTAGACTGTTTTCTCCTGACCTGAGGCCATCCACTGTGTACTCCCTACACTATGTTTATTTACTGTACTCTGCGCTGTATACGGTGCCGTTCCTGGGAGAAGATTCTGGTAAACAAAATGTGATGGAAATGATCATGGAAACATGGGAAATCTGGGACTCTTCATGTTGTTGCTCTGCTCGAGGCGACCTGTCATCCGAGTCGAGGGTGTGTATGATGTAAACTGTGGCCAACATGGAAAAATGGACCAGAAACTTGTTTTACTTCTTCCTGACCTTGAATGTTTTACTACGACTACTGGCTGACCCAATTTTTTAATGAGCTGTGGAGTACAGTACATGAATTTCATAAGCTGCAATTTTCTTATTATCAAGTCAGATATTTTTTTTATGGATTTAAAAAGAGAATATTAATGTATTCCCTCAGCTGATTTGGACAAAACACATGTACGGTTAAATGTTTTCACTTAACTGATTTCATTAAGCATTTATCACACAATCTGTATGTTAGCTCACATGTGGTTACTGCTACTGACATGAAATTATTATACATGAGTTTAAAAAGTCAGAGTGTAGCATACAAAGCCCAGCAGATGCCGTTAAATTAGTTTTGAAAAGATTAAACCCTTTAAAAAGTGTTTGGCATGTGATTGAATGAACCATCCAGGGTCAATTTCAAACAATCAGATCAACTAACCTCAAGATGTAGGAGAGTGGAGGCTGTTGGTAAATCAAACTCCAGCCTCAAACAGTTGGGAAAAACGATTTCTTACCAACAACTTGTCTCATATTTTTGTGCAAACCCTACTCTAACGTATACGTTTTATTTTCCTGTAATGATAGTAATGAGGAATAAGAAAACCCAAAGAGTTTTACAAGACAGTGTTGAAATACTGACAGAGTGGGGGCTGATGCAGATGCAAGCAGATGCCTTCTGAGTAATACAAAGTGCCAGACCAGTGTTGTGAAGCTGGTCTTAAACGCAGCTTGGTCCAGTAAGAAGCATACAGGAGCTACTGACTAGCACTTTAGTAAGTAAGTAACAAGTTTACCATTGTTAAGTCGTGCAGCAGGACCAGGGTTTCCAGGCCTTTATGTTACCACTTGAATCTTCCCCATGGACCTCAATCTTCAGCAGAGAGGAGACGTCATACCCTCACTGATTTTTTTTTTTTTTTTTTGACACATTTCATGATAAAATCTCAAATATGCTGTTGATCACATCACAGTGATGTTGCATAGATTCATCTGGCTACTTTGACTTCTTACAGCACAAATGAGTCCTTAGAGGAGTTTATTCTTCACCTGTTATTGACACACACCTGTTGAATCCACTGCATTGATCTGACTACTGTATGTCATGGAATCTTGGCTGTATTGTGAAGCTCAGACACTGGAGGGCAGAAGAAGGGCCATCGTACTGTACAGCTGGCCCGACCCTCACACTCCGCAGCACATCAAAACAGCCTTCCTTTTTGTATTCCTGCCATTTTAAACAGAGCCTCACTAAGCCAATTCCCCCTGAAGAATGACCATCCATCGCCCCCTTTTTATCTCCCCCTTTGAAGTGCCGAGCTGTTGGGATAGACTTGAGCCCAGGAAGAGAGGGGCAAATTGGATGATAATCCTTGTCTGAGGGCCAGAGATGTCAGCTGGAAAAAGTCAGGTGCCAGTGCAATTCCTGCTATTCCTCTGTAGCTTTTGTCCAGAATCATCACATTCTCCAAGCAGCAGATGCAGGTCCTTCCAATCGCAAACTGATTCAGGGAATTTTCCTTCCTAATGACTCATGAATGGTGATCTGAAAAGGCCAGGTGCTCTCTATTATTAGAGAGTCCGGTATTATCCGGTGTTGTAACCCGTCCGCATTCAAGGCGGGAAACGGGTGCTATCAACGCTAACTCTTGCACAACTTAAAAGGAAGAGCGGGAAAAGGCTTTGTTTCCCTTCGGATTCCGGGGTTCACTATCAGTTTAACGCATGATCGAGGAAAAGGCTCATTTTTCTTTGCACTGCCGAGGCCTGGTAAGCTGAAGGGCTGCATCACAGACATGAGGACAATGGGGACATATGTACAAACAGGATATATACAAAACTATACCTGGTTCCCACAACAGACAATTGTTTTTATCAGTGATGGAAATGTCTATTTTGACTTAGTCTGCAAAGTGTTAGGAAATGGTGAAAAAAAATGATCAAAATTCAAACTGTTTATTTTACACTATAAAAATAAAAGCTATTCAATTTACATTAGTATAAAAAAGAAAAAACAATGAATTCTCACATTCACTAGCTGAGAGGAGCAAATATTTGGCACGTGTGATATAAATGACTAATGATTTATCAGTATAGTTGCCAGTTACTTTTTGCCAATCAATTGATTAATTCTTGATGCAGCTAACAATTCACATATGGATAAAAGAAAAACAGATAAATAGAAAATATCTGAACCTGGTTTTACAGAGCTTTTCAAACTCTTGAGCTGGTCACAAAGAACTTCACACCAACAGATTTTAGATTTGTGAACTATATTTAACTGTAATAAATGTGATATATCATATTGTGCTTTTTGTTTCAATTTTGCTTTATGTTTCATTTTATTTGTTCTTGTTGTGAAAGTACTTTGTTTTTGTTGCCTCGTTACAGGTCAGATTGTAAAGGCCCTTTTCAATCTAACGTCTTGTCAACACGTACAGGCAGCATTTGAGAGCTCCCAACATCGTAACTGGATGACAGCCAGCTTAATTATACACCTACCCCTATTTAATTGTCTCTGCCTTGGTCCTCATCTTTTGTCACAGCTCTGTGGTGACTGAAAGCACGAGATCATGCATACATGAGGTTGACATGAGCTTCCTGCGCAGGGTGAGTCACATTGCCACTCATTATAATCAAGAGTTCACAGGTTCAGCTGAACCTCAGCGTCTTTTCTATAGTGACAGCAGACACATTATATCACACTTTACAGTAAATCTGTGCGTGATGCAGCATGCCTTCATTTGTTAATTAGCTCTGAACACAAAGTACAGCTGAGGCATATGAAATTTCCTTTAGTCTGATGGGTATTTGCAGAGGTGCAACCAGCTCACAGGTATGTCTCAAGTCTTTATACTCAAACCCCAATTCAAGTCCTAAACAAGTCCTCATGCATTTTGACCAGGGTCTCATCGTACCATTCCTTGTGTTACTTTGAATGTTGTTGTCTCCTTATGTTATTTTCCTCCAGCCTGTAAATTCTTCTTGTTTGCTCCAATATGGTATTTGTACCCAAATGAAATTAACTTTAGTATGATGTGTCATAACTGGAGGGCAGTAATGTAACATTAGTTCTTCATTGTCATTGCCTGCAACTTAATTTGATGCTGTCAGATTGTGTCAGACAAAGCAGATCTGGGAATTTAAGTCTCATCTGTGAACTGTCCTCCCTACAGTGTTCTTGATTGCGGAACTCAGACTGACAGTCGGCTAAACTCCATTTAAAAACGTGTGACAGGACAGGAAGCATTCTTCTGTAAGTTGATCTTTAATTTTTCCCTGTTGCATCACAATGTCAGTAACTTGAGTGAAACTACAAAGAAAAGAATTACACAAATTATTGTTCAGATAATTAAATCCTAACCTACCAATCTTAATATATCATCACAAATTGAACATACTTTAAAGATAATATACATTTGCAAATAACACTTCACTGACAGACATTGATTGTCTAAGCGTAGCAGTTGACCTAGTAGTGGTGGCAAAGAGGGAGCATATGGACTTGAGACCCTTTTTATACCATGTCCTACTTCCTCTCTTGAACTTCCTGTTTCCTCTTGCAACACACCTATATATGAAGTCCTATAGGTGGCATGACTTCTAGCAAGTTACAAGACAGGACAGAACAGTCTGGCTTTAATGGTGTTAATCTGTGGCTGAAATGAAGATGAAACTAATCAACAGGCTAACCAAATCTTTACTGGTAAAAATAATAACCTAAATACCTATTAATGTATGATTGAGTTTGTTGTTGTGAAAGATGGGTTGTTGATATTTTGTTGATGCCGTAGACAAACTTCAGATCCATTTTGTGTATTTGTAGCTAGATGATAAGGCTGTGACTATTTTGAGACTTGCTTATGGACATGAGCTTTCTTTCTTTTCTTTTCTAAAACAGGATTTTCCCTGTTTTATAACATGTGCACAAACTAGGGCTTGCAGAATGAGGTTTTAAAGCTGGTTTAGACTATTATGAAGGCCACACTAATTGTTGGCATTGAGCAGAAACAGTTTTCAATACTAGAGGTTGTCAAATGCACTTTCAGTAGTGTTGTAAATGGACATGAGCTATTTATATACACTAGCACCAGTGATTCAACATTACAAATGTGTACTCTTGTCCTACGTCTTGGTTTTATTTTTACAGAAGAAAAGCCCACTTCAGCCTTTTAAAGAGAGGACAGGTAGATAAAGCTGAGTTGAACTAAATAAAGCATTTTGCATCACATATCTGTATAGATGCAGCTCAGCATGGTCACTGAATAAAATGGCTAAACTAATAAAATGCTCATTTCCCCATAGCTGCAGGAAGAGAGGCAAAGTTTCAACTTACACCATGTAATGAATGCAATCAAAGAAAACAAATCAATAATTTTCCCACTGTAAAAAATGTAATATAAACAGATGTTATGAAAGGATTTCATGCCTGATAGATTTCTAACAGCAAGAACTAGCATATATCAGAAATGATGCCACACAAAGGACAAGCAAACTGAATTTTGTCCACCGATGCGAAAGGTTTCACCAGTGGAACTGATTATGTGAATAGAAATGAATGAGAGCGCTGCTGTTACCCCGGGCGATGGCTGTTTTGACTTCAGACGAGCCTCTCCTTGGAGCGTGAAGCAGGCACACTGGCAGCAGTTGTGCAATATGCAAACTAATTTGCAACAATAGACCCAACAGATTTCATAACATCTTTAAAGTGTCGCTTAAATGAATATTAACCATAGTCGACACTTTGCCCTGACACAGTGAGTCATCAGACAATGTTTATTTTAACATAATTTGGGATGAAATTGGATAAATTGGGTTGATGGTGATAATTTAGATGAAATATCAACTAGTTTGTTAATTTTTTCTAATTTGAGCAACAATCCATCCAAACGCACGAACACTCATTTGGTTTTTAGCATGTAATGACAGGAATCATGCTGTTGGAATTTTTCTCATCTTTACCCCAGATGTGTAAAACGGATGCAATCTGAATATGAATGTTTACATGCAAAGCTTTTGGCTCATGTTAGAGGTACTACATCACAGGTTTGCTGTCACGCAGCATGTCTGCGCCTTTTTTTTCTGTTCTTGTGTTTTGGAGCTTATCTGAATCTTTATTTATCCAAGAAAGGTTCAAAGCAGCACCATACCTCCACCACTCACAGAGTTATATACATTAACAGCAGGAACCTCTCACAACAAACCACAGGCTTCTCTGCATGGACAGATAAACCTAGTGGGGGGGCCCGAGGCAAAAAATGAGCAATAATCCACTTTGACCTGTTCATCCTGCTCTCTTTACCTTGTCTCTGTGTTATCGGGCTTGATTTGATTAAACACAGTGCGTGCCCTGTGAAATAATAAGGGATTTTAAACTCAACAAGACAGGGCTCCATAACGCAGCTACACAACATCTATTTCCAAAAGGTTATTGTGGTTGATCAAATTACAGATGCTGAACTTAAGCCTTTCTATGCCTGCCTGCATCTGGGGGTCCTGGGCAGTGTCCAGCTGCTGGTTAAGAATCCAGACTTTCTTTGTCAGCTGGTACACGTGGAACATTTTAGCCAACACCTGCCCAAGAGTTGTTGTTGAGAAGTTAGAGACTGGTGGTCATTCCTACTTTTCCCTGCAGATATTTCATTGTTTTGAATCAGTGGTTTTCTTATGAGTAACACCTGGAGATGAATAATATGTTAGCATCAGGGTTAGCATCCAGAACTCAACAGAATTGATTTAGCGCAATATTGCAGGAAAGTTTCAAGCCTGTTTAATGTTTTAATGTTGAAACACCACAGTGACGCCACAGTGCAGTGCAAGAAGAGGAAAATGCCTCTGCCACTTGACTCTAAATAAGCAAAAGAATCCATCAAGATAACATAACAGACATCATGTGTGATCAGTAGTGCAACCCTGCCACTTTGAAATAAATAATTTGCAAAAATAATATTAAACTAAATACTTGTAATTACAGGTTAAACAGAAAATGTTAACTAGGACAGGACTCAATACATGTGTTTTTTTGAAAGAGTGAGTGAATTTTCATGTCTGAGGAGATATTTCGGTTCTATGATTATTTAATGTGCTGGATGAACAAATGGTAGTCTGCAGCAAGGTGACATTCAATCACTAAATTGAAAACAATATGATCAGACAATTAATAAATAAGAGTCTTGCTGGACAAGTGATTGTGTTTTTTGTATAGTCGATAGTTCTACTTGAATTGAATATTGAGGCTCAGTTTTAACTTTAAAGGTTTGACAAATCAAATAAGTTTGACAAATGAAACAAGGCAGAGGGTGTCACATACTGTAGCTTCATATTTGTTGGAACAATTCTAACATATTCAAGAAAAGCTTTTATTTATTGAAAGTTGTTTTTTATTTTTTGCAGCTCAAACCCCTCGACTACTCTTTTATGTGAATGCGTGCTCTACAGGCACAGGAACGAGACCCTTATTTTTTACTTTTCTTTTCTCCAGGTGACAGTTTAAATCAGCTCCATCTGATCAATTTGACCCTGGCTGCAAATCCTTTCTTCTGTCTTGAACTTCGATAACCCCGACCCAATCAGGACAACCTGGTGCAGGTGGTGATCAATTTATCTGACAGTGCTTGTGTGTCTGAGGATTGATGAACACTGAGGGTGAAGCTTGCAGGATCTCTGCAGGCTCAATGAACTCTGTCTCGTCAAAAATTAAGTATTTTAACAAGATAGATTTCTGGTAGAATTTCAAACTAAAGCATAACGGTGAAACATATTGTTTGAGGAAGCAGCTCACATAATCTCTGAAAACAGACAGAGATAAGGAGCCTGTTTTGGTTCTGCCCGGCTGGTCTGACTTACAGCTGCACTGGCTCACATTCCCATTGTGCTCAAAGCAGATAAGCTTCTTGCTGCAATGTTGAATTAGTTTCCTATTATCACTAATTATTGTTAATGAATCTATCTGTCATGTTGTCTGAAGTTGTGGATTAGTCATAGACTTCAGTTATTCTGTTTCTGCATAATTGAATCAGACAGTCAATCGGTCAAAGTTTATTTATCTTGGACATGTTTAATGATACCAAAGAATGTCTTCCTTCAGCCCACTAAGTCTGAGCCTGAAAGTCAACAATCCATCCATTCGTCCATCAAAACTGCAGACACACTTCTGTGCACCTGGCTCTCCAACAGTGCTTGTTGACTTTGGCTTTCAAAAATTTTGACAAACACACGCTTTGTACTCTCAATATAATTCATCAAGTGGTGATTTTTTGGAGAGAAAACACAGCAAGTTAAATCGATGAAAACCAAAGTGAATGAATCATGACTCATATCTTTGTGGAACAAATGTTGCTCAAACAAACATGAAACAAATAAAAGTGCCATATTTGCATCATTTGCAACACTGTTTTCGTTTATCTGAGACTTAACTGGAGCACTGACATTATCTTGCTGTATCCTCCTCCACATTAATAGTGTGTGGCTCCAAAATTGAGAGTGTTTATCTTGATGTGCCTACTCCTAAAAGCTGTGGATGAAAATGTGCATTCACATTTTCTCATGGTGATCTTCTGGATGTTCAGTTTTGTACTTTTGATAAAAAAAAAGGTCTATGGGAGACCTGTTTCAGCTGCATCTATCAGTGGTCCATCTAACGGAGCAGATACAATAGAAAGCAGATACTCCTGTGTTTTTCACATTTTCGTCACGCTCTGACAGAATGCATTTTTTATTTCTAGTCTATGTACTTCACAGCAAAGAATAAATATGTCTCACTGACCTTTTTAAGTTAAAAATGACACAGTGAAGTCGTTTCTGTGTCCCCCAAATTTATAAGGCACATAGTGGGAACATTACCCCTCCTGCCAACTATGTGGGGGTCCTAGGTTCCCAGGGTTAGGGTCAGGGTTTTAACCTGAACACAATAGGATGGTTAATGTGTGTTGATAAAACATTAAACTGATAAGCATAGGACCCTGTGAATATAGGACCATAGGACCACAGACCCATGTGAACATAGAACTCTGGGAACATTGGATCTTGCAAACATGAGACCCTGGTGACATATGACTAAAGATATGGAACCATAGGACCTTAGAACCCTGGGAACATTGAAACTTGGAAACTTAGAACGCTGGGGATGTAGAAACATGGGACATAGGACCTTGTAAACTTAGGACTTTGAGGACACAGGAGCCCTTGCAAACTTAGGACCTAGAGAATTTAGGATTCTGGGGACATTGGACCACAGGAATATAGGACTCTGGGAATTTAGGACCTTGCAAACTTAGGACCTTGTGAACTTAGGACCCCAGGGACCCCACAATCATGACTGGATACAAAAAAAGATACCATTTTGATTCAATCTAAAAGACTTTTATACAAACACTCATGCAGGCTGTTGTTCTATGTGTCAATGTTTCACTCAGATGATGTTCTCCTCTCCTAGATATACAAATGGGAATACTTCGAAACACCCATCTGTCCTTCAGTGATAGCCATTAATAGCAGGTTAGTGTAAACAGGGCATCGTCCAGAGAGGGATTTAGCTAAAGACAGAGCTGTGATGCATTTGTGCTTTCTCAAGACTGTCTTGTGGGATTTTTGTCAACACTGTCTTCACCATTAACCGACACTATAATTTATTTTTGTCAGTTGTTTGTCAGAGATTTATCTCTGTTGCTTTGTTTTAACTACTACAAATCTGTACTGCAATGTTTGGAAGTTTAATAGGCTTCTAACAGGACAGAGCCATACCACCCTATAGTTTGCACCAATGGGTAAAAGTCAAAGGTTGTTGAGACTGTGTGGACATTAACCTGTGTACTTTTTAGTTTGTATTATTATTGCCTGCCTCCTATAAGCCTAGTTGCCCCTTGTAGATTTTATGAGCTTTACTATACCCATGCATCACTCCTGTCACATCACATCAGTACGAACAAGTGCTTCAAATTAAACACTTTAGAATTTATGTGAGTTTTGATTGTTTTGCACAGCATTTTAAGGACACTATCAATCTCATTTGTGGCTCCACCGTCCTCTCCCTGGCTACTGTTATTGCGCTCTGCATGGTAATGGCTCATAACAATGGATCATGTGCTGTAGAGCAATTATTTTGTTGCGGTAGAGGTCAGCTTTTACATGGAGTGTGTATGTCTCCAATTAGTCCAAGTGTGAAAATAGCCTCAGCTGCAGCATGTGAAAAAGTAAGGCAGCCATTTAAAGATAAAAGCTGTTTAAACTCGTAGTCAGAAAACATTTTTGCTGGCAGAGATTTGTGAGGACTTTCCTCATCACTCACAGGGCATCTGTCACATCTTTTTTGAAGGGTGTGTTTCCAAAACAGAGAAGGTACTCAACGAGGTTCAGCCATGGTGTTAAGTGGGATTGACCGATAACAGACAAGCAAAGATGAAAGACTTTTCTTTTTTTTTTTTTTGCCCTGCAGACATCAACAAGGTTTTTATCCACACAAGAGTGTAATTTCCACTGAGGATGGAAAGAAATGTCCCCCTCCCTTTTCAAAATCCTTATTCTTCTCCATCACTTTAAAGGTTTCTGTCAGATGTGCTCTCTAAACTCTCTAAGTGTTTCTTCTAACTCTCCATGTGTCAAAATCCAGATGTCAGAAAAGAAGAAGTGATGAAATGGATGATAACCTCATTGCCCTAACCTTAACCATAACCTGACCCAGTGATGGTGGTGGAAGTTGTACCTGCACAATAATGGATAAAATACTCAAGTGCTCAACCTTGTTTTTCAGGTTATAAAGAAGAGAACAAGATGAAATATTACACACACACAGGCCGTGAAGGGCAGTGCTCTTTTAGTGTATAAGCACTACATGATGATCTATCTATTCTATTGTAACGTATGAGGTCAAAAATGTGTTCTACTGCATATTTACACATTTATTATTAGTCAGAATATGATTAATCATTATATAGATTTTTGTGTCCCTCCCACCTACATCCACCTCACCCGCGTAGAAAAGGACATCAACACAAGCGTGGCAGCAGGGATGCAGCTGTGGTCTGGAAAAGCTCTTGGGTTTAAACTAAAATGACAGAGGAGTGATTCAGAGATTTAGCCTTCTGCTGGCCTCCATCCTCCGTGGTGCAGCGACTGACAGCGAGTGAAATTTCATATTAAACATGACCACCAGAAAGGAATCCCATACATCCCCATCCTCCTCTTTATGATGAGCCACTGGAGCAGTAATGCTTTATACCGCACCATGTGCCAACCTTCAGCTGGTGTCAAAGAGTGTGAAAGCTGCCCACATCCATTAACATGATAGGATGACCATGTGTGGGCGGTGGTTAGACAATTATGTCTGAAGGGTATGACATTTGGCCAGAGGACAGGAGTCATGTAATAAACCTGCAACTGGGGAAATCATCCCATTGTGGTGTTTTTGTGCGTATTTGAAAGTTTTTAATAGCTGTATATGAAATGTGAAATCACAAAGAATATATCTGTGTTTTCATATCAATATTTGAATACACAAGTTTGTGTTGGCATCCTCTGCTGCAGCAAAGATGATGTCAGAACGACCACAAACTACAACAAAGAATCACGCTTCTATTTTTGGTACAGATTATTCTTGCCATTTCTTCTGTCTGCATTAACATCAGTATGCCTGTGCAATGGATTATGGGTAATTTAATAAGGTCTGCATAAAGTCAGCTTGAGGCATTTTGATGAAATGCAGTAGACTTTTGGATTAAGACTGAGCAGGTATTGGTGCCCATGAGTTACAGATGTCAAAAACAAAAATGTAATACATGCATGAATTTATGAATTTCTATGAATGAATTAGATACAAAACCACTGCAGGGCAAAATAGGATATGATTTTACAGGGATGGAAAAAAAAATCTATTTAATTAAACAAATATTTTTGGTGACTGGGGACTTTAAAGACAATGTTATACTAAGATTTCATAGTTTAGTTGAAAGCAGAGCTGAGGCCGATGGAGATTCAGTTGATAGTGTTCGAGGTGTTGTTTCATAAACTCAAGTGTCTCATTTGACCCGCTGGTGGTATTAGAAGAAATGTCAGAGGATCACCAACATTATTATATTTTCTTTCTCTGGAGATCATGCCTGTGCCAAATTTCACGGCTATCAAATCAACAGATGCTGAGATATTTCACTCTGCAGCAAGATCTTGGACTGACTTTCCCACACTTTGCTGGAAAAATGAGCTGTCGTTATCATCATCCTGATTGATTGACTATGATTATGGCTGCCATAAATGCTCTGCGAATGATGTGCTATTACACCTGAAACCACCACCCTAAATTGCCATTAGCTGCGTATAGTTGCCAGTGTAAAGCTCTTGGTTGTCTGTGGTTATTTCTTTTTCACTTTGATGGTTGAAACTTGTGTCGATGCTGTGTGATGTTTCTCTACCTCAATAATTTATGTCAATTCAATTTCAATTTCAATTCAATTTTCTCTTGGGTGTTCATGTTCATCCAGTCTCTGGCTGAAAGATGAAGGTGTGGAATCTGAATCTGAAATGAGTTGTTTTCCAGATGTTGTAATGGTTTACTGTGTAGAAATAATACAGGACTCTATAATGCAAACATAAAGATAACGGAAAATAAACACACTGAAGAATTGAATCAACATTATGCTGCAGGGTTCTATGTCATGCATGCTGTAAATGTCTTCACATGATTTGCAAAGGAGCTGCAAACCTCACTGATTGATTTGATTAGGTGAGAAAAATCTGGCACTGTTGGACTTGGCAAATATAAAGTAGCTTGTTAAATTATAAGAAAGCAAAATGCAGCCAACCAAGCAAGAAATATGAATGAAATATAAATGACAAACATCTTCAGGTTGTGAGTGCTAATCCTTCCAAGCCTTCAGACCCACACAGGTATTGTAGACTCAAAGTAAGAACCCTCAGAATTGTGTTAGGGGTTGTTCCTGCCAAATGATTTATGAATTATTCCTTTTGTCAAGCCCTACACCTATGCATGTGTCTTTGTGTGATTGCCTGAGTGGAGACCAGTGTGCTGGACCTGGGGGGCCTCTTCAGCTGCATCCTTTCCTGCAATTAAGACTCCTACAAAGACTCAGCTCAGCCACGTCCACCTCCGCAGATTGCAGTACCTGCTCAGTCAGTCTGCACCTTCAGCTCTATCATTTGTATTTACTTGTTGCTTGTAATCCCCTCAATTAATCCTGTTTCTCCTCTCCTGTGCTTCCCCATGGTATGCTCAACTGCTTTTATCTCTTCAGTCTTGCTTTCCTGTCTTGGACCTCCAACCAGGTCAGTCAATCCCAGGATTCTCCCTAAATCTCCTGCCCTCGCCATCCCAGATTTCCCTACCATTTCTGTTAGCCACCAGCCTTGTAATCAAGCCCCAGGCTTTCCCAGTTCTGCTCCTCTCACACCTGGCTCTCGTTCACCTTGCCCTCGAGCTAAACCAGATTTTTACTTAAACCCCAGTCTTCTCTCCTCTCTGTGTGTGACAGAAACACTGTGAAATCCAAATGGTGGTCGTAGATCTCGGGGATAATATGGAGTTTTGGCCACCAGAGATATCCTCTATTAAAAATTTAGGAACAAATTCTCCCAATGCAACCTCAATTGTGAACTCTCTTGTGTGAAATGTCTACACATAGTTGCTTTGCTGCATTTTAGAAACAGAGAGAGTGACAGATGTTATGTTCACACAGGTGATTTTACTATGAGCTCATCGAACAATTGGACAAGCTGCCTAAGGCAGTTTCTGTCTAAACGTTCATTTCTGAATTTATTTTTCTTTTTTGATACAATTGTATTTTCTGCATTTTATAGCTTGGCAGTACAGTGACGCTACACTCCTAATGTCTTTAATTATGCTGCATTAACACTTATGATAAAGGTAGTTTGTACATGGCCTGACTTTATCACAGGTACTGGGTTTTAACCAGATGTGACTAAAGTCAGCCAAGCTAAACTTCTTATTTCTATATTGCATATATAAGTTCCATGCGGTAGCCATCTTGGTGGATTTCATACAGTTGTAAATAAAGCAGTCACACACGCACACAGATAAACACACGCATTCTTTGTCTGTTTGGCTTCATCAAACTTTACTGTAGACGTTTCCATGATGACGAGAATGACTGAGAACGATGTTTCCATGGAAACATGTTTTAACTTTTAATACCTACATTTGACCTGAGGATAAATGAATTTGAAATAAACTCACACACGCACACATTCGTTATCAAATCCATAAGACCAATAAAGTCATTTATCCGTTGTCCTTGAACCAGGATAATGCAGAACACTAACGAGCCTATAGGTGGTTATTAAACATTCATTATTGGAGAATGCAGCAACTGTTCAGCCCTTTTAATTTTATTTTGTGTTGCTGCAATCTCATGAAGTCTAGACATGAAAAATGTACTTGCTCAATGTAATTCATTGCTGCCCACGCGCTGCACCTCCTGAGGGAAATATATCGAGCTCTTTAGCTGCTAAATGTTCCACTACATTCACCAGCTCTTCTCACTGACTGTCTGCTGTTTGATGCTGAGCAGGTTCTGATCACTGGGTTTCTAGAGCTTTTTTTTTTTTTTCCTCTGAAAATGTCTGCCTGCTGCAGCTGGAAATGATGAGAGTTGTGAGAGTGAACTACAGCTGTAAAGCTGTGTGTAAGAAGCCAAACGATGAGCTGAATCTCACAAAGGTGACAGCAGGTGCAGATTCAGCTGATCATCATGCACACCTCTCCTACAGTCACATCATTTTCATGCTGTCGTTTTATACATTGATAGTACAAAATACATTTACTATAGCAGCTGTAAGGACTTCTCATTGCAGAATATCTCAATCCCTAAGTCTTAAAGTGAAGGAAAACTGAAATGTGGACATCTACATTTGATAACTGGGAAAAAATGTGCTGATGACATGACTGAAAGCCTCAGAAGAACTAGTAAGCGGACACTGTGAGATTGTTTTTGTCAGCTGCTATTTCCCAAGGTCATCAATGAACTTTCCATCTGACATGAAATGAAACTGCATTTACAGGTTGCATAAAGGTAAAAGGCAGTTGACAGTTTGAGCAGCTCTTCTTATGG
The DNA here is from genome assembly GCA_008933995.1 of Datnioides undecimradiatus. NCBI lineage: Eukaryota > Metazoa > Chordata > Actinopteri > Lobotiformes > Datnioididae > Datnioides > Datnioides undecimradiatus. The sequence continues at coordinate 13,836,598 of WARS01000015.1, forward strand.
AGGATAAAGGTATACGAGTCTTTGGACTGGTGTAAAGGATTTCAAATGCTGGTGCCACAGTGGTTTTTCTTTTGTTTGTTTGTTTGTTGACTGACTCTCATAAAAGAGAATGGTTTACAATAGAGGCCATGTCCTTTTTTTATTTATAGATATGTTTGTGTGGATGCACACAGTGGTAACAGTCACACCAGCGAGAGTCACTCAGGATGCAGCATGTTTGGAGGCAGAGCTCTCACCTTTTTAAAGAGAGCTGGGTTCAAAGAGAGAACTGGTGGGAAAGGCAGCGGGGAGAAGAGATGAGCAGCAGCAGCAGAAGAAGACCTGGCATGTGGAGACAGTTCAAATCATCCCGTTTGACCCTGATGTGCTCAGGAGGAATTCAAAGTCTGAAAGAGAAGCAGGATTTGAAACGTTCACACAAACAGGTGGCTGGATTGTAGAAAGAGACGATCTCAGTCTGTTGGCTCAGCAGTTCACCCTTCTGATAACATTGTCCCTGCAGCTGCACCATCTGGGCTTGGATTTTATTATTTATTTTTTATTTTTTTTATTACAGTTTAACAGCGGTGCCACAAATGGCCAAGTAGTATTAGCCAATAACCCTCACTGCTTAACCAAATTTAACACTGCCAAGACAAAGAGAGTTCACGTCATTTTACTATATACTTTATATGCTGTCATGCAAATATTCAAATATATGCAAAGTTTTGCTTATTGGCATTTTCTACGACTTTCTGTTAAGACTACTTCACCTCAGTCCTAAAACACTGCTGGACTAACAATACACAGTTTTTATCAAAAAGGAGCCTTAAGAAAGAATCGATGCAGCAGAACCACAGATATCTTCTTCGCTCTTCTTCCTGGTCAAAACCTAGCTCCTACATTACCCACAATTCATCAGTTCATCACTGAGTCCAACTTGACCATCAACAAGTAGAGGTGTTACAGAAGATGTTAAGAAGCTGAACTCTTCTTTCAATCTTTACACCTCCAGATCATTTTCAAACTTCTGCAGTCTGCAGCCCCCACAGACTCTACGGTGATGTTGGATGTTGGGTAGAGTTCCCAGATTTGATTGAACTTGTGACAGTTTTTTACAAATCAGCTCTTCAAGGTGAAAAAGCTCTCGGTGGTAGGAATAAAGCTTTGCTCAAAGTCTCTGTGAGTAGCTAAATTAACTGTTAATCTACACTGTTTGGATCCACCCTCACCAAATCTCTCACACAGGGAGAGAATGGTTCCTTCTTGCCACTGAAGTGCAGCAGCAAAGGGGGGAGTGAGGCACCATTTATGGTAAATTGTAATGGACAGAAGCAGAAAGGTCCATTCACAGAAAAAGAACTGGGGAGGTATGATGAATGAGAGTATTGATTGAAGAAAAGTGACGAGGTAATTTGTCCCAAGGTGAAATACACCGCTGTGTGGTCTGCTTCTTTTGGCTTCAAAACAAAATGTGTTTGCGTGCGAGAGGCTGGTGTGAGGCAGGGAGTGAGTCTTTGAGAAAGAAATCTCTCCCCTCTAAATGCTGAAATGATTAAACAATCAGTCAGAATGAAAATAGTAAAATATTCCTTCCCCTCAAAACCAAGTAACCAAACAATTTATATTCCAGCATATTTGTTATTGTCAGTAAATAGACTCTTGGTGTTTCTCTCCTTTGAAAGACAAAGTACAGTTGGTTGAATCAGATGTGACTATCTTAGATTTATTTATGATTTTAATAAATGGTTCATAGTGAAATATTGGATCTTTGTAGCACATGTTTCCTTTGTAAGTTATGAAATGGTAATTGGATCTGGGCTGATGGCCAACTTGACCTTTTTTATTGATTGTCTTTTTGTTGGTTTTTATTTGTTATTGATTACTTTTTTATGAAGCTGTTTTATGTGAAGCACTTTGTAACACGGGCTTTGAAAAGTGGAGACTGAGATGTCTGACATGCCAGAAATCCTACTGACCATCAAACAGCGTAACAGTTGATCGTAAAAGCTAACAATTAATAACTAATAAACCCCACAAATTGCATGTCAAGCAGCAGCCAATATGGCTGAACTTCTACAATCTAATCGCCTAATTCTACAATCATTCCAGGGCAACTAATCAGGGCGCAACATCTGCCTTTATCTGCACAGTGTGATTGTGAAACTCTGTGCAGTAGGTTTTATTTTAAAAGGCTGAACAAAGAAGTCTGAGGTTCACCTTCGAACAGCAAAACAAAAAGCTACAAATTATCCTGAACAAATTCAAATCAACTCACCTGCTGTTCTTTGCAGTCCAAATCGTTGAAGGCACTGCGCACCCACACAGTTGTTTTAACAGACTGTGGCTGATCAGACCTCTGCTCAGGTTCTCGTTGTATTCTGATTGGAAAAATACCTTTAGTATAAATAAATAAATAACCTGATGATTATTGCATTCTATTAGCTGCTTTGCTGCTGGCTCACTGTTACACTGCCAAGGTTTAATAGGACACTAGAATAGGTACAGTTAATATTATCAGTCACGCCTGCACTGTTCTTGCTATGATGTACTATGAATGTCTGTGCTGAAAAGGGTCTATTACATGACGTCACCTAAGTCAATTTGTCCAACTCTTGACAGATGCTACAAAGGTAATAGCACAGTGAGGGAGATGTGACTCATGCATAGCCGGTACGTGCACACACGGCCCTGACAGGAAGTCTAATTAGTCGTATGACTGATTTGAATAACTCTGGAAATATCTATAGTCTATCTTTCACCTAGGATATGTGTTCAGACTGACATGTGTGCAGAATTGACTCAGTGGGGCTGCCATTGCTCAGAGGGTAATAACACACACCCAGATACAAAAGAGGTGAGCCTTGTGAGCCTAGTGTAAGTTTCACGGCAGCGTATTGCAGTGAAGAATGCACAAGCACAGATTCAACACTGTAAGACTACCTTGTAAGATGAAAAGGGTAATTCTAATTTTCATAACACCAAAATACAGCATCAGTGGTATATTCCTGTTGTGCTCTAATTTGTCTTACCAACAGATGTTCAGCCTGATACTGACATTGAATGGCAGCAGTAAAAGCAGGTAGATCTGTTACGCGAGAAAGAAGTGGGATGACAGAGAGCAAAAAAACCAACAGCTCATTAGCATATTATATATTGTAAAATATTATAATTTCATTTTGTCATCCTGTGAAACATTTTGGTGAAATTTTGACATAAAGGCACATAATTTCTTGTGTTATGGCCCAAAATGCCCTCACCTTTGACCTACTCACCATGAAAATCAGTTCATCACTGAGTCCAACTTAATGTTCGTGTCACGTTTGAAGAAATTTCCTAAAAGAATGTGATGGATGGACAACTTAATGCTGTCGCCAGTGGAGGTGTAAAAATTGACAGAACAGTGTGAAAGTATAAAAGAAAAAATGAGGAATAAAAGAAAGAATAAATGTATTAGAAATCATTGTGCCCTCAGAAGCTTTTCAGCTCTTCTGGCATGCTACATACAGGAGTTACACCACAATTTAAAAATATAACAGTCACGTACTTATACAGGAGAGAAAGCTGAAGAAAGGGCTGCATCGTGTCTCGACTGACTCACCCCATGAGTGTTTTAACAATAAGGAGCCAGTCAGTCAGTGGGCACATTCACGACGTAAAGTGCTCACCAGAGTTTGAAAGGCAGCGGGTGACATCAATCAACAGCACCAAATGGCAAAAATCGAAAACTTCAGCATGAAAGCAGTCAGAGGTATCGATCAAGAAAAGTTTGCAGGTAGAGAAGCTGACTTTCTCTTCCACAAGACAAAGTCCTCTGTAATTACTGTGCTTTACATTACTAAAAGGATGTGGCAAAGCCTGGCACGTTTACATCTTTGGGTGGTCAGAAAGACATACTGTCAGTCATCATGTGCAGCAAAGTGTCCTGATCGATGTTGATTCGATTTGCAAAAGGGAGAAAAGGCAATTTTAGGCTAGATAACTGAGGCTGAAGGGGAGTTTTTGTGAGGAAAACTGTCAGAAAAACTAAAATGTATTGATTTTTTTTGTGTGTGCTTTTTTTTGCAAGTGAAAAACAAACAAGAAACCTAGATGTATATAATAAGTCACCAAATACAGACAGAAGAGTAAAAAATATATATTCTTACTGCGCACGCCGATGACTCAGAGCTGAACTTCAAAGGAACAAGTTATTCCAGGTGACGGGTAACATTTTAAAATCCTGCGATGCCACTGATGTTGTTTCCTTCACATTTCACCCCAATTAAGGACTTCCACGGTGCTTACACAGACACACTTTTTATCACTGTGACACAGAGGGACAATTTAGGGGAAACAAGCTATCAGAGAAACTGTTAAATGGACTTTTTTAAATGGCTCACAGGAGATGAAGTGCCCCTGGACAGGAGACAGAAGTTCATTTTGCAGCCTGGCCACACATACCCTCCTGACCAAATATTCAGCAGGCATGTAGGCAAACCATCTATCTGCATTCCTGCAATCCTCTGGGGTCTGCAGAAAGACGAGCTTCATGGAGATCACATGAGGACTGTGAAAGGAGACTTTCTGAAAGTGAACGCTGCTTCACAGGAAGGAGGGGAAAAAAATCACAACTAACCATCAAATGGGTTTATTTTAAAAGACACACAGGCTATAAATAAAAAAACATTAAGCTCAATGTCCAGAATGTGCCGCCTGCAGCTGCGAATTACAGTTTTTAAAAGGAAAATTGTTATGTTTTTTTTTTAGCAGAGGGCTCAACTTGAGGATGACAGCTCGGCTCCAGGATGTGCAGGGGAAAAGCGAAGCACGACATAAAATAGCTTTTCAGCCTCTTTTACATGTCACTCAGTAGTTTCACTCACAGCCGCATCAAAACCCAAAGCCTTCGTGCCCAGAGGTATTGTGTCAGTTCAAAACTTGACTGGGAAAACACCAGCTGGAAATAATTCCTCAACAACAGAAATGTTTTTTTTTTTAACTGTCAGACTGCAGATGGTTTTGTAAGAGCACATTTTTCACATCTTCAATTGTCATGCATGTTATTAGAGTGCATATGGCATCTTAATTTTGTTTGCTGCAGCTTGTTTTTACTTGAATGTCCCATTTTTTATCTCCTGACATATCGTATTTTTTGTTACAATTGCCTTGGCAACAATAATTGGTAAATGTTCAAATCTTGGTTAAAGTCACTGTCACCAGCGTTTGCTCTGGTTTTGGAACATGTGATATTAATATTGAGTTGGAAATTCTCTTTTTTTTCTAGTAGTTGTTTCAGATCAGTTGTTGTCTGATGTTGTTTTGTTTGTGTACTGATACTGACCTGGCAGGCGGTGATTGAACATGCATTTCTGACTTCATCTCATGCCTTATTCGCAACACTAAAGTGGTTTATAAGTTCTGTGTTATTAAGTAACTTGTGAAGTTAACAACTTTTTTGATCAGAGCTGAAATATAATTTCATATTTTCAGTGTAATGTCTCTGAATTTGATATTTTATGTAAAAATAAAAATAGTCTAGTCTGATGGGAAAGTTATTAATTTCTGATCAAATATCAAACCCAATGATGTTGCTGGAGGTAAATTCACCACCCGAGGTAATACACTGGGGGGCACGGACATGTGTGCCAAACCTCATGGTCATCCATCCGATGTTCACCTCATGGTGGCACTAGAGGAAAAATCAGGGTGTCACCAAAATCATCAGTAAATAACACACACATGAAGAATAACAATATACAAATATAATAATAATAATAATAATACAAAATTATGTATTAATCTATAAAATCTTTTCAATAGCTTTTAAAAAAAGCCAAAGAAGACAAGGACTTTGAAAAGACAAATAACATTTCCTCACGTCATGAAAACAATAAAGGCAAAGTTTTGTTAGTCTCAGTTTATGTCATGTTTTGCCCAAACAACAATAACAACAATAATTCAGTTCATTTCAGTTTAGTTTGTATAGTGTCAATTTTCATATATAGCAAATGTAGACTATACTCTTTATAATAATCACATCCAGCAATTCCCACGCAATATAATTCCATAAACATTGTTTGTGTCTTTTTAGTGGTTTTGCATGCTGGGAAAAAAGGTGCCTCATCCCACCAAGGTTCATCACAATCAGTTGAGGACTGCAAGACAAATCACAGATGTTAGACCCCTGAGGCCCCTGGCCTAATTTAAATGCATGGTGTAATTTAAATGCATGGATTATAGTCTAGATTTTATTATGCGCCCTACAGTAAAGTATCTAGTGTCTGCACAAGGAGCAAATGCACCTGAATTTTTTTGGTCTGTGCCCTTGTATAAATTGAGAAAGTATGTCCAATGGGAGGTCCAGAGCTGAAACAGGTTCAGTTAAATCCTCTGGAGTCACACATATCCATCAGATGGCACCTGTACCTATTCTGCATGTGTGTGTGGTTGTGGAGGGGGTTAAAACTGCATTCCATTGTTCAGTCCCTGTACTGTATAATGACAATAAGGCTCAAGCAGGAGCCTTAGACCTCAAGTATGGGTTTTCAGTGCAAGAGGCCATCCTCTTTAATATAAGGGAAAAAAGTGTCCTGACTGAAAGTCAAACCTAGATCTGCTAATAATTTTATTGATTAAATAATTTGAGGGCACTAATTACATATTTAGCACACGATTAACACAAATAAGATACCAGGCTCTTTGTGCCAATAAATCTCACTTTGAAGGTCTGAAAAAGTGTAGTAGAAACGTGCACACGTCAGTCACTCTCCATCATTAATAGTAGTAATAATGGACTGTACACTCTGCGATTTTCAAGTGCATTATCATCTCCACATTGTGTATCTGTGCTCTGTTCTCTCTCCTCGCTCTCAGAAATTCCTTTTATCTCTGCCTTTAGATCAGCTCATATTGTTTCCTCGCAGATCTCATTACAAGCATTTGATGGACAACTGTGTGTGGGAGGAGGCAAAGTTCAACGTCAATCTTAACCAGCAGCAAATCTTCTCAATATCATGTTACAGCACAGGGATGATGAATAAAAAGGCAGGTATCAGCTGCAGTATGAAGAGCAGACATTTCAACAATTTTTCTGTCACTTTTCAGACAGATAAATCCTTCACATCATTAAAGCTCAGTCAGGGAACACATGGAAACACCAGCAAGTGAACAAGTATAATAATTTATGAGATAATATAATAATAAATATTTATTGCTGAATTTCTGACACCTATGGGGCAAAAACAAAGATAAACAGTCGAGAGATACTATTGGCTTAGATCTCAGGCAAAGAACAGTTGTGTTTATGGAAAATAATGAATATAATTCAGATACTCATGCTCAGCTTTGCAATACTGCTAGCACACCAGACACAAACACACACAATGTTTGTTGTCATACCTTCTGTAAGACCTGGTGTGGAGCCAGGATGTGTTCACAGAGTTGTTTTGTGCAGTACATAGTAGCAGGGAAAACAGCTGCTGGAAAATTATCAGAAGTTCAGAGCTTTATGAAGTTTCCATCCATCATCAAGGAACTGTTGGGTGTAATTAATAGTAATGTGTGTGGTCTAGATGTGCTCTGTTTGTAAAGTGCCCTGAGATGATTTTGGTTGTGAATTGGGGCTATATAAATAAAACTGAATTGAATTGAATTGAATCATATCAGACTTTTTCCATCCGCAGGGTCTTTGCATTCACAGAACAGCCAATAGGAATGCCTATTCTGCCTAATCTCTGTAATTACCTGGCTGACGTCTTCTGTCACAGCCTATATTTTTAAGGCTTTAAAAACCTTATGGTTAGAAAATAGTGTACAACTGTTCTGCACATTTCACAAAACATGAACGTAACAGATAAGATTTTGAAAGCTAATGTCAGTGTAGAAAGTAGATCAACCTTTTCACCAACAGTTAAGCTGGACTGCAGCTTAGTGCAAACATTGCGTAATAACACACCGCCTCTAACTTTGACTGTTTTTGATACATTTGAAACCTAACTCTGCAGAAAGCTCCTGAGATCTACATAAAATCCCCTAACACCGGAGAAAAAATAGCTCGGTTTGTGACAGTCCAGGGCCGTTGCTGAGCCTGTTCCCTGGAGATTGGATGCAATTTGAACTTCCTAATGTGCAGACTGCAGGCTATTGGGATTCACAGAACCACATCCTCCACTCTGCCTTTCAACATGGGCGTCCCTCAGGGCTGCGTGCTCAGCCCCCTCCTACCTTCATTATTCACGCACAACTGCATGGTCACCTGCAGCTCCAACGCCATCATCAAGTTTGCTGATGACACAGCTGTAAGTAACCTGATCACCAGTGACAATGAGGACCTACAGAGAGGAGGTGAGAGCTCTGATGTTAGGTTTACACGTGAGAGTCTGACCTGGACTCACCTCTTTGTTTGGCACAGAATATATTAGATGTTATTTCTATAATTCACCTGCACTATTTATAACATGGTCTTATTTTCCACATTTTGTATGAGGAACTGTTTTACTTTACTTTACTTACTTACTTTACTGTTTTTGCATATGATAAATAACTTCAACTAAACATACCTGTGAAAGGTTGCGCCCACGTAATCATAGTTGCATGCATTGTAATTGCTCTACCCTAAGCTTCTTCATGCAGACAGAATCAGATACTCTAGAGGCCAAGATCCCGCTTTTAAATGTATTCATGAATCTCTGTTCCCTTCAGGCACAAGAGCTGTGTTTATTTGTGTTTAATTGTCTCAGAATAAGGGTCAGTTTTAGTCATGCTATAGGGTTTATTTAAATAAAGGGATGTGAGGTGTCCCTCCAGATAAAATTGAATTCACAGACACACCAAGTTTTCCATTAAAAGGAGAACTATAACAGTCACTCAGAAGTCGCCTAGATGACAAAGCTGCAATCACTGTTTCATTTTAGTGACTTATTTTGATGAGACAAAATTATCTGAATAATGACATCTCCACAGCAGCTGCAGTGTCCGCCAGCAGAAAAGAGAGAGGTTTCATAAGACTTATTATTCACTAATCAAAGGTTGGAACTAAGAGGCTTGGGCGTATTATTCGCATAAGACATTGAGGAAGAAGAGGCAGAAAATGTTTTCTCTCACTTTGGAACTAAATCTAGCTTGTGAGGTTCTGTGTTGCATTTGAAACTGATGTAGACGATAGTGATGCAGTCGATAAATAATTGTAGTACATGGGGGACAGTCACACAACAACAAGGAAGGAAAGAGTTGAAAGAAATCAGTGATTTGTGACATGCTCCTGTTTAAAAAATGTGGAAATGCATGAATGCATAGTTTTGTTTACCATTATTAACCACAGGGGTAATGTTGTAGCCCAGTCTCTAATCCACCAAAAAACAAAAACAAAAAAACAAAAACCCAGTACCACACCAGGGGCTGACAATCAGCTCGTAACTAATAAGTGACGAGAGCAACTATTATTAACTCTATTATTATAACTCAACAGTCTCATTTCATTCTCTGTTACATTGTTACATAATGACAAAATATACAGGTGTTATGTCATATTGTAACAAACTCCCCCATTAGTGATTAAATAATGTAACAACTCATCCACTCGTGATGTCAAAATGCAACAACACATCCATCTGTGATGTTACACTGTAACCAACACATTCAATGGTGATATCGCAATGTACCAACACATCCAATGTCCAGTCCAACACATTGTAAGCCTTGGTCTACAAACCACTGTGTAACTGTCAGAATGGAAAGAAAACACCATTCATTTGTGATCATGGTGGACCTTGAATTGGAATCAAGTATGCCATGATTTGTGTGTTAAGCATTTAGCTTTCAAGGTGTAGTGCAGAAGTCCATAACATAGAAAGGACATAGACAGAAATCAGAATAGCACATACAGCATCAGAGATGATCACAGTCATTATGAAATAGATTCAAAGATTAAAAATTTAAATTGGCCAGTGGGATGACATATTAAAGTTTTAAAATCCTCTGTTATTCATTTCATTTATAAGGTTCAAAGCAGTGGAGGGCAGCCTTGCCAAGTTCAGTTACAGGAGACCAGTTATAAATAGAAAAGATGTTACTGGTTTGGAACAGCCTACTTTTTAATGTAGACTATGTATATATTGTCCTGCATACACAGGACAATATATATATAAAATATATTCCCTGTAATGAAATACAAAGCACAGAGAATAAATCAAAATATGGAACAATACAAAGTAAACATAAAAAGTCTCAATTACAGACATGAAAAACAAATTACTGTGCACTCTTGTATGTGTTTGTGTGTGTGACAGCACTTTCTACTGTTGTAATGACTGAGCACCAACACAAACAAAGTTGAATTTTCTTTGGATTAGCAAACATTATTCAAAATTTGGTTAATTTCCATTTCCCAAACCCCACGACACTGAAATTCACCGCAGCAAGACAGCACCAAAGAGTTGGTGTTACAGTGGGGAGTTTCCTCGTCCCTGTAGCGTTCAGTACTGGAGGAGAGATAATCGTTTTGTGATCAAAATGGATTGTCAGCGGGGAGCAGCTCCAAGCAGGGATTAGTATGAAATGACAACATGTGCTGTTGTGTAACAGCTCCCTCAGGAAAAATGCTCTTGATGTTGAATTATAATTGAAGAATGAAATAAAACATGTAAATCAAACGATATTTTTATTTAATTATGGGCAATTTCTCTCACAAGTCAGTCTCCATTACTCTCTGGCTCTGTCGTCTGAGGTTCAACTCAACTCAACCAGTGACATGCTTCAAAATGAGCTCTGCATCAGAGACATCCGACAACTAAATGACTAAACTGATGAAATAATTGTTTTTCTAAGTGCCACATTCAAAAATATGAGTTGAAGTTGCCATTGCTAAATAAATCACCAGCTTAGAAAAAACTGCTTTTTAGGAATAGTTCAACATGACACTTTATCATGTGCAGCATCACGAGGTTTATATCAAAGTTAAAAAAAACTGTCTCTGAAGCACACTAATAGTTTTTTTTGGTTGTTTTCTTGTGATGGGTTGATCACAACTTTAACAATATGTGGTTTAAGAGGAAATGATGTGATGACAACAACCAGATGTCGTGATGAGAGTTTTGTCATCATTGTTTCTTTTTCTACTTCTGCTTGTGGTCAGACAAGCAGAAGTCTAAATGTAATGTGCTAATTGAGCTTTAGTGTTTTAGAGATGTTGGTAGATGGAGTTTGAAGTTTGGACAAAAATAGATGAATTGTCTCTTGGTGCTAGCACCATACTTAGCACCGTTTTCATCTCTTTATGTTGCTCTATCAAGGCAAAATGACTTATGACACATATATAAGAAGAAGATTTTGCAGTGATAGAAATATCTTTTTTGCACAGCTCATGTTAGTCCTTTTTAAACTTATGTTCCCCACAGCAGTTCAGGCAGTATTAGTGTAACACTGACAGTCTAGTCTCTGTATTTCTTCTGTCTGGTAGTCAAACCCTCTCTCAGCCAATCCACACTGCAGTGGAGTCCGAGTGAAGAGTTCAAATATTGGACTTTCCTGTGAAGCTGGTTTGGCGACAGCTGCCCTGTGCCAATATCAGCACAAAGGGATGAGGGCAGCGAGAGGCTCTGCCCAGTCTGTGGTGAGCTGTGTTTGAGCTGTAGGAGCAACATCAATGTGAAGCTGCGATCCTCTATGCAGCCTCACACATGCAAATTCATAATTCCCTGTCAGTGTTACTGTTATTCTTTCAAGTGAGTGGATGTGTCTTGGCATCATGTGTGCAATTCTGGCTCCACATGGGATTTGTTTCTTTATCCTTTTCCCTAAAACACACACACATGCACACCCACACACAGGCACACACTCGCACGCAAACATTCTTGTCAATGCAGACTCTAAGCAACTTGAGATATTGGAGAAAATGTGAGAATTTAACTCCTGAGACTTGCTGATTCAGTCGCCACTAATCAGTTATTTTTTTTTACACATTTATATGAAATTGTTGGATCCAATTAACAGTTTATTTACCTGTGGCAGAGCTGTTAGTCACAGCAGATGATTTTTGAAACACAAATGGTGCTCAACCCCACTGAAGTAGGTCAGGTGTTTTTATAGTGGGGCAAGAGTAAGTCCCGCTGCAATAATACCTGACTGCTAAGGAAAATTTAGGAAATTTGTTGCTGCCTTGTTATGAGTTTATTTCTCTTCTCTGCTGCTGCTGATACACCTCCATCACAGCCAGCCCAGCGTGTGTAAGATGTCAGGTCCTAACAGGGAGTTACAGGATGTTGTCCTCAGAGCCGGATCAGTATATTGACTAGGTCTCATCCTAAATGCCTTATTTTTTCGGGGACATTTAAAGTAAAAAATTCTCTGAAAATACAAATGAAAAAAACATAAATTTGACCTCTGTCTTCCTCATTTAAATACATATTCTAAACAGCCAAAAAGTGGCTTTGCTTAAATGAAATGAAAAATGAAAATAAGTCTGATCTTCCATTTTTCTCTTATAATGTGTAATACTAGCTACTTCACTCCACTCCAGTCCACCTTTTACTCGTTTCCATGTCTCTGCAATGGATCATACAGATGTTGACTTTGATTGGGACCTGTACCTTAAGCATCAGTCTTTATGTGTATTTGATATGTGTTTGGCAAAAAAGCCATACTTTTACAGTTTTTAACCTGCTTATGCACTTATAATCAGCTGATGGTACATGCCAGTGACTGCTGTCTTTTCACTGACAAAATGCATGGGTGTCAGCTAGAAATGAAAGCCTGCTTTTGTATCTATATCTGTCATTAGACAAGGTTCTATTGTTTAAAAAGTAAATGCTGAACTTTTAGGGCAAGTTTGACACTTTTCACTGCAACAGAGCACAGTGACTCTGACTCTGGAGACACACATATCGATCCATGCTCCTAAACCATAGTTAACGACATTTAATAAGCTCAGCGAGCTCAAGAACCTCAGTGGGCCTTTTTTAATGTTCAGGCAAGCAAAACCTTTCACAGATTCTGTCTAAATTGTGTTAAACTTTCCATTTTTGTAGACATTTCCGGTTGTAATTTATGTGATATTATCCTGTGTGATTTTTGGAGACTCCTGTGTGTGTTTATGGAGCAATATCATGGCTGAGAGGTGAAAAAAAAAAAGCTTGATGCTCAGATTTTGTGTGTGTGCAGAGAAAACCTAGTTAACTTCATTTTCTCATGAGCGAGTGGCTTTGTGGTTTCCGCTTTTTGGCGTGACATTTGTTTGGGGAGTCGTAGGAGTGTGAGACAGCGCCTGAAAGCAGATGCGTCACGACAAAAGCATGAAAATTTGTAGCCCTGTGGTCCTGAGCAGGGCTCGTTCTACTGTAATGACTTTTTTTTTTTATTATTATTTAAGTAACACACACAGCAAATACTTACATTTAAAGTTTAAAACCAGTGATCATTTGTCATGTCATAATTATAAATTTATTTTCAGTCAGTCAGTGCTCCGGCTGCAAAGAGGTCTGTGTAGTGTTTCCTTCGTTTGTCCTCTACAGTGAAATCATGAGAGGAACCACAGTTCAGCCCAAGTCTGTTCACCCATCTGTCTGTTTGTCTTTAACTCTCAATTAATCCAATTACTCATGTCCAAGCTCGTGAACAGCAGTAATTGGATTTTACGGGACTTAATGAGACTTAATGGATTGATGTATTTCATTGCTCATTTGCAGCATTGGAGCTTTACTTTTTTCTTGTATTGTACTTTTTCCTGACTGTGTTGCATAACTCGAAGGTTGTGACATGTGTGCTTGTTTCCTCATTTGGTTTTCCAGGAAGATTCCACCTGGGGTTCAGGGTTGGTGGTGTCGTATATTGTGCTGGTACGTTTTCATGCAAGCAAATAACTAATCTACAGTGAATATTCAGAATAAAATTACATGCATGGTTCACAGTAGCATGACTTGTCAATAACCTGTGCATGAGTGATTTAATAATGTCTGAAAGGATGTGTTCTAGCCTTAAGGCTGCTAGGAAATTACATATAATAGGAAAATGGAAGGACTTTTTTTGCTTTTCTTCTCTTGCTCATACGAGCCAAATTAGTTTTATTTTTCCATCACTGACAAAGAACAGGCATACACCATGCCCGTTTTATGTACAGTCATGAAAATGTACGGTATGACATTACTGAATAAGGTGAAGGGTGAGCATGGAGGGAACACTTGGATAAACCTGCATGAACTGATTTTTCATTCCGACCTCTCTGGAGCTATGGAAACTATTGGAAACTACTGATGTATTTCGGCATTCAAACATAAAAATATATATGGGGTACAGAATTATGACATAAGACACCCCAAGAAAAGATCTGTGAAAATCCTAAAAAAAAAAAAAAATCTAATTTCCTTTGCTCTGGAGGCCATGCCATTCCCAGTTGATCTGGTCTAATAATAACCAGTGAAACCATATGTCCATATTGTGTTTGTAATGTTTACTCGGTCTTACAAAGTTGATTTTAAAACCCCCTGCCGTTTCCAGTATTAAGATTTATTACTTTTTTTATTACTTTACTGTATAAATTTTACTGTCTAAGCCAGGGGTGTCAAACTCATTTTCACCAAGGGCCGCATCAGCATAATGTTTGCCCTCAAAGGGCCAGATGTAACTGTAAGACAGTATAAATGCAGCTAAATGTAACTAAATGTAATGTAAAATAAATGCAACTACTCCTTAATGTTAAATAACTCTCATTATTCAACTTACAAATATTACATATGTATATTTGCATAGATGTAAAAAAATATGTTTGCTTGTTGCTCTGTTATAACATAAATCATTTTAATTTGTCAGGTTATGAAACCCACATTACTCCATCAATCAACGTGCCAACATCATCAAAATGCCGACGTAGATTGTACTCTTTGACAACCGCCACTGCCTCATAACACAAAAGACATACTGGTTTTTCTCCCTGAAGCACAAACATATATTCGTCTTCCCATCTTTCTTGAAACAGCCTTCCATCTGCATCAATTTTTCTCTTCCTGGACATTTTGGGATCATTGTTTGTATTATTCAATACCACTTGTTCGGAAAATGGCATTGATGTGGAGACACTGCAATGTAGTGGCGGGATGCCGGCACTTTGCGGGTAACATAATCGACATGCATCATGGGAAATGTAGTTTATGGTCAACGCACCCTTTTGACTTTTTTATTATAAGACATTCAGACCTTTGAAGCTCTCGCGGGCCTTGAGTTTGACACATGTGGTCTAAGCCATTCGAACCATTCAGTGTTTATGAACACTCACGTTAATGTACAGATGTTCGCTGCTAGACGCTGACGCTCCCTGCTGCCATGTTTGTGGCGGTCAGAACTCCCCAAGAGCTCCAGTTTTCATTGTTGTCTGATATCTTTGCCATCTATAAATGTTTATAAAACAGATTCATAAGATGTAATGTGAGTTTTTAGTTTACGCTGATTTTCAGGCCTGTGCAATTTACATCTCATCACTCCCACTTGTGTCTTTCCACCTATTTTATATTCCACCGCAACACCTCTAGAACTGCCCTTTAGCTTTATTAATTTATTTCTATATCTATAATGTCCATAGCCGCACTGACAAATAGTTAAGTCCCCATATTGTGCCGAACAAAAAATCTATTAGGCAGCTTAGTACTCTTTACACAGTTGTGATGGTAAACCGGTTTGCTAACATTTCAAATAGACAGCAACGGTGCCATTTCTGTTGTTGTTGTTGTGCTGGGAAACCAAGTGTTATTGTAATTATTTTTCTTTTAGCTCTGTTTTGGCTTCTACCACTCACTGGGGAAATATCTGGCTCTTTAGCTCTTGTATGTTCATCAGCTAAGTTGCTATCCCGGGCAGGTAGTTTGGAGACAGGGTTTTAATGCTGTTTCGCAGTTGCTGCTGGAAACAATACTGTGGAGAGCAGTGAGAGTGAACCAAAGCAATGTGATATAAGAAGCTATAAAGCTGTGAAGAAGTCAGTGCAGTGTCAGGTGACAATTATCTGTATGGATAATCACTTTCAAAACAGCCATGTTTTTCAGTTTCCTTTTTGTGTTAGATGTCATTTTCCAGACAGGGAGTCCTACGAGGAGCCTGTGGTCAAACCTGAGACAGGATAATTGATCCGGTGGGAGGTGGGTAATATTTTCCTTTACAACTCACCGAAATTGTGGCATCCAAGCCAAATAACATTAGATGATTCATGGTGGACCAAAACGTCTGACCTTTGTCTTTGGCTCACTTATAAAATTATGTAAATTTAAATTATAAGTATTATTTTTGTGGTAAACTTAGCTAACCACTTAACACTTTAATGGCTGCATTATTCTATCAGACACACTCTCCACCACTGCAATATAATGCAAGCTAGAGTTGAAACAACACCTTGCTGACTCAGCCTGAACAGAACCCCAATATGAAAAAAAGCTGTTGTATTGGATTGCATTCGATTGTAACAGTTTTCTTTTGTGACTCCCTACTGAAATAAGCCTTACAAGCTCTTTAAAGCACTTTTAAAATAAAACCAGCCCACTGAACTCACGTTGACACTGAAATGAAGGTGATATAAAAGAATTATGTATGAATTTATGTATTAAAGCTGTGGCCTTTACTCACTTTAGACTCTCATGGAACTGCTTGTTTTGCATTTGCACTGTCTTCCAGTCAGGGAATGAATAATGTCCTTGTTTCTTGGACATTATTAAAGTATGCATAACCATTGGTCTGAATGCACGGCCCTGGGCTGGTTATATGTAAAAATGTTCCTTGCTTTTAGTAAATATGCCGTTTGAGGGTTGGGGGGCTGGCAGGCCTGCTTGAGGTGGTTGTTTCTCAAAGGTTAACTGTGTGGGAAGTCACCCTGACCAGAGATAAATAAATATGTCCAAAGCAACAAGAGACAATATCAGTGAGACTCTGATACTTTATGTAGATGCAGAGACAATAAGCAACAACATGAAACACTGAAATGAACAGAGAGGCAGATGAGTCATGGTATTCTCGACATAACTGTGACGTCACTGGCTTTTATTTTATGGGTTTATTTGGTCTTAGCAGCAAATATCTTTGTATCCTGGTGTCTTCAACCACCTCCAGCAAATCAACATAAACCATTTATTGCTTCCTTAACAGGTTTTCTTTTCTTTCTTTTTAGTCATGTTTGTGTGTGTTTGTTTATTTCCTTAAAACATGGTGGACCAATTCACAGCACGTCAAAGCATGTGTGATTTTGCACCTCATACCCCAACAACTATTCGTGCCCTAATAACTTATAGTAGTATTTTTATTGTGTGTTTCTCCTGATGAAAGTCTCTTACAGATAGATAGTGACACCATATTATTAAAGAGTACACAGATAGATATGGTTGCTACCACAAACAACACACAGTTACAAGCAACTGGTTCATGCATCAAGCACGTTTTATCTTAAAAAAGCAATTTTTCCTGTTCAGACCAAACAATAAATCAGTCAAGTCAAGTCAATAATAAAAGTATCCATTATGTTTAGAATTGACAACAGCATCATTGACAAATACATCCTCTATTCAAGTGTTCCTAAATAAAACCTGACTGTTCCCATTGCTATGCCATAAAAAAGTCTCTCAGGGGGTTAGAATGTGTAGCAGGAGCAGTTAGAGGATTGCTAATGTAGTGGTACAGCTTGAAAATACTGTTACTCTACACATCACACACACACACACACACACACACACACACACACACACACACACTCAAAAAGACTGTCTGACACAACAAAATCTGAGTTTAAATGCCTGTGGGCATCATCTGTAGACGTGTTATAAGGTAGCAGAAAAAAGCACTACATAGCAGCTTAAGGAGATGACTAATGCTTGGGTGGTAGTCTTTTTCATCTTCTGTTTACAAGGTGACGTGTAAAAGGATCAGACAAGGCAGCATGACCTAGTTCTAACTCCTTATGGGGGCCACTAATTCACCTCCTTCACAGTTTGGGCACAGTTTATAGCTGTTTTCCGCTGGGCTTCTTCTGTTGAAGTGAAACCCATGAAAGCAGAGGGAGACGGGGGTGAGAGTGCACCGCTCCACTCTCATTATTCACCATTGTTTCAGTGGTTAGTGTGACACAGCAGAGGAAGTAAGAGATGACTGTGCTCTGCAAAACAAGCCACTGATTGGCAGCAGGAGGTATGTCTTGAATACATGCCCACAAACCAAAAAAATCATCAGGAACAGTATTCTGACAAGAGTTCATAAGACATGAAGCTGCTGGAATAATTTTTAGAAACAGTTAACAAAGGTGAGGAAGAAGCAAATTTAGTGGACATCTTTTCTTGTCCCACTACTTCTCTGAAACATCACACTTTCATTAAAGCTGAGTTAATTGAATGTTGGCCCCTAGGAGACAGAAAAACTCCACAGCAAGCTGACAAAAAACATTCCTGTGACCTATGTGTTAGCAAATAATTGCCTAGTCACTCATCCAGAGAACATGGAGCAACATTACCATTCACTGGAAATTATATTTGTGTCCTCCTGACTAATTGAAATTCAGTGTTCACTCGCCATTTAGCTCTTTTTTGGTTTCCACCAACTCTGCAGAAAAATATGTGGGACTTTTTCTTTTAAATGTTTCACTTTGTTTACCAGCTAGTCAAAATGAGTCTTGTTAGGTGCTGGGCAGGTAGCTTACAATAGGTATTTATCAGAGCACGTTAGATCAAAAACACTACATGTTGCTGCTGGAAATAAGGCTGACACACACTGATACTAAACTATCTAGTTAAGGAGCCCGAAACCAAAACATTGAGCTGAAAGGGGCTAAAACAGTCTGAAGATCTGCAAATGATGGATCTTTGTATCTGCATGTCCAGAGACATAATTGTCATGAAAAGGAAAAATTCAACATTGATATGAAAATATTCCAAATTTAAGTAAAACTCAAAAAATTTGTTTCTGAGTTTTGTTGTTTTGTAAACATTGAATCCAATCACAGCACCCATGTATAACAAGTTGTTTCTTATCACTACTACTGAACACTGTGAATGATTCAAATGCATTTGCTGCAATAAGGAAATCATTAAATTTAGATATGGGTTAGTAGCAATATTTCTCTGCAAGCTGTTTTTATTAAATGTTGCAACAACAAACGGAGCTTGAGTTCTGCGATGCAAACCTGCAGCTGGATAAAAAGCTGGAGCTTCTGAGCACTGCATGCATTAATAGTGGCAGGAGGGAGTTAAAAATACCCATGCATTACGCTTTATGGGATCATTATGCTAAATAAATCTGACTTCACATATGTCCTTTGGTACAAACAAATGAACTTCAGAATGCGTGTCCTTTTTAAAGACTAAACTAGCTTTGTTTTTGTTTGCTTTTTAAGCTGTGAGCATGCTTATGTACTTCTACATGATGAAATGTTAATTGTTTCCATTATTTCAGCCTTATTCAAATTACATACAGCAGGAAAAACAGGTATACAGCCTAAAATTTGAGTTGTTCTGCATTCAATTAGGTAAAACAAATTTCAAACACCTGTGTTAGTCCTCATTAGTGAGATCATTTTCATGCACATGGCAGTGGCCTTAGGCAGCTCGGAAAAAACGAAGAATCACAAAAGTCCATAATTTGGTGAATCAGATAAGTGAAAACAGACAAATCATGGAAAGCAGAAAAAGAACATATTTATAAAAAGCAGAGCAAAAGCTGAAACTGGTCAACACATAAGCAAATGGAGGCAGTGGAGGTGAAGTGTTTCTTTTTGTGGAAACAATGCAACTCTGGGCTTTGGTGAGTCCACACAAACAGAGTCAGAAAATGATTTAATCAGCGTTTCTGTCAATAAATTCTCGATTGGCTGCTGGTGCTTGTTAACCATCTAAATAGTCTGATTAACCTATGTGACTCCACTGATGACACATCACTAATTTGAAGTTAAGCCAGTCTCCTTAGAGGATTAATTTAACTCGCTTCCAGTCTGGGAGTAAGTCTAATTATTGTTTAGGAAACTGGTGAAAATCATTTAAGATTGGGTTGGATATAGGATTATTCTAAACCTTGCCTGAAAGAACAGCTTAGATCAATGGGCCACTTTGATCTATATGGGGTTTAAACAGAGATACCAGACTCCCTTATTAATACCAAGATAGTTTTAGAATGTGTTGACACTGCAGTTGAGTATCATTAAAAAAGTCATTATGTTTAATAAAAAAGTTGATGGACACTGCTGTCAGACAATGTAATCCACAAAGGAAACAGAAATGCTCACAGCTGCATGCAATTAAAGCCAATTATGTATGGTGGAGAAACAGCTCCAGGAAGATCTAAAGAAACAAAAACAAAAGTATTTTATATCATAATCTTTGGACAAACTTTGTCTTTGTGAAGTTTAATTGGCAGCAGCATGGAAAGTCAGTTTGATGACTGTGTTGGATTATTTCCTGTTAGTACAACACTATTAAGTCAAAATGGTTTTGTCTTGAATAGCAGCCACATGTACAGCATATAGTTAATATACAATAAAACAGGTAGCATGGCTTGTCCAATCATAGCTTTAATGTAAATGTCAAGCTGCCAACTTTGTTTATCTGCCTTATTGTAGCAAGCTACATTATCACGCCTCACTAACTTTGTTACCTAAGTAGGTAATAAGCCAAAAGCTACGAGTTATTGTCATTATTGTCATCATTAGTTACATTGTTTTGTTACAGGTGATAAAAAGCCCATTTAGAATTCACACATGCCCTTTGTCCTAATGTAACACTTGTCCTTGATGCTATCATGTTCAGTCCAATATGTCTGTATAGTAATGTCACATCTAGGATGACTAATGCCTCATCCTGGCTCAGAGGGTGGTGTGTCAGATTCTTTTTTTATGTCTTGTCATGCCTAATATGACAAATGTCATAGTTTGGATTTTGAGTTTTTTTCCTCCTGTGTCTCTGTCCGCTTGTTTCCTGTTCCCGCCTGTGGCTCGTCTGTTGATTGCTTTCACCTGTTTCTCGTTCACCTCCCCTCTGTTGCCTATATGTTGTTTGTCGCTCCCTTGGTCTGTGTCCGATTGCCTGTATACATTTATATACATTTGCCTCCTTATGTGTGCCTTTGGTCTCTGTGTTTCCCAAGATTTGGATGTTTTTTGAATTCTTCTTTGGGTTATTTGGATTGCATTTCTACTTCCTGAAGTAAGTTTTGCTCCTTTCTTGTAAATAACACTGCCAGCTGGGCATCAAGTTGACTGCATTTCGGTCCTACCCCCATTTATTCCCTATTTCCTTTTCCCTGTTTGGCACCAAACTCATCAACAAATTCCATAACATCCTCTAACACTGACCAATAGGAGGTTTTCCTGTACACAACTGTAAATGTGTTAAAACTCAAGGATGTTGAAGGTGCTTCCAGGTCTTGATCTGGCAAGGATTTATACTCTAACAGCCAAATTTGACGTGGTGACCACTAGAACAGACGAAACCCCGCATTAGCATCATTGCACACGGATAAGTTTTTATTGATTGACCCTTTTGCAGGGTTCTCATTTACATAATAAGTCAGTCAGAAACACTGAAAGCTGGATGGCATTTTCAACCAATTCACAGTGTTCATCTGAGATTTTATCAGCTGCAGCTAGCTACCTAACTGTCAGCAACGGCTGTATTTCCAGCATGGAAAATGAATGGTAACAGATTAAAAATCTTTGTCCTCCTTTGTTTGTCACAGATTCCCCTTTATTTTAATGTACCATTGAAAACTGCATATATTTGGTGCTAGCTCAGAAAGCAGCAGTTGTTAAGCTCCTGCCAGCTTGGGCCTGGCAGCCTCTCTGGCCTCACACCAAGTCTTGATGTCATAGTCTGTCTTTAGAGGCACTTTGACGTCACGCTGGCATTATTTTAAAGGACACTTCCTCCAAACTCAGTGCTTCCTCACTTAGCTTCACTGAACCTATTAGGAATTGTTCAATGTTGTATACATGGAGACAAAAACAGCAAGTGCCAGTCCTGTGTCTTCTGCTAAATTCAGTAACATGTGAGGATGTTCCTGGTCAGCAAGTCTTTGTGGGGGCTGCTGCCTCTGCCAGGCCTGCATCAAATCCTCTGCTGCTGAGGGTCGTTGAAATTCACAGACTGTTAGAGGCTCTGCTGGTGTTGTTTCCCTAGAAACAGCCAAGGGATGGTGGGAATCAAGGAATGCAGGACAACAGTGGTTGAATTCCCATGCGCTAAGAAATCTATTCATTTTTTTTTCCTTAATTGTGACAAACAGCAGAATAGCATCAGTAAACATCACCTGCTGCGGCCTTGAGTCAGTCAAAAGCAGTTTTTTAGCAAGGTGTTTCCACAAAAGACCAGACAAGCAGGCTGGAAAAGTCATATGAGAACCAAACAAACAACTTTTATAAAAAAAAAAAAAGAAAACTGTAAATACAAAAATATTACAATCAGTTAATTAAAAATCTTTCTTTTTATTAATACATTTAGTAAATGATAATACAACATTAAAGCAATCAACATAACATTGTATGACATAACAAAAGAATCCTACTTTAACAGTACATTAAGTTTCAATACAGTAACAATACATTAAAACAAAGAAAAATACCAAATCATCACCCACAAACAGACACACAAAACCAAAGGAAAAAAGGACAGTGAACAGAGCAAAACAGATTCACGGATTCTGGCGAGCAGAAATAGAGATTATTGGTGAGAGAGAAAACCTGCCGCAGATTTGGGCTCATTGGATAATTGGCTAATACCTGCTATCAGAGAGAATCTCTCCTCATGGTTGGTCTAAAGTGGCAGTGCAGACAAAGTGATCCATTAGCTGGATGGCACAAATTTTGAGGCCTTTACAGGTCTCTAAAATACATATGAATAGGACGAGAACAACTTGAGAAGAAGCATGACCAGCAACATTTTTCCCATCATGTCTTTTGACAGCTTTTTTCAGTAGTCTGGCTTGGATAAATATGAGTAACGTATTCGTCTTCTGTTTGCGACATGTTTTTGGTTCATTTACTATTTTTTGTTTTAATAATAGTTATAATAGTTATAATAAAATAAAAGTAAATGTCCAATGTGTTGGCACAATGTGATGTTTCATACATCAGCTGGTGGGCGATCAATGTTCTTACCCAGAGAAGATTGGGCTGGATGTACTCCAGGATTTATATTCTCAGTACATCTGCCCTAATGCATGCAAGCCTATGTGGTAGGGTTTTAGTGTATGCTTTACATATATGTTTTATGTATTTCATTCTGTTTTTAGCATCCTGTTATGCCTGGCTCTTATGCTAATTTCCTTTTGAGGACAATTAAGTTAGAGGTGAGACAATAATCTTGCTACAACATCCAGTTAGCTGTTGTGCTTGAGCTTTCCATCACATCTCATGATCTTCATTAGCAGTCGGATTTTCTCAGCTGTTATGAGATTTGCTGTTTTAAAAAGCATTTTAAGGGTTCTTGCTTATGTTTGCTTACAAGCTGAGAAAACCTAACACAGTGATTGAAAATTGGATTTTTTAAATGATGAAGTCTGATAATTGACACGTAAATGGTGCTAAACTCACCTTTTTATCATGAACCTGGCCCTCCTGAATACGCTGAGTGCTTTTAAACCTCGCAGGTTTTGTATCTAATCACTTCCTGTTCATTCACATGCATGTTGTAACACACAACTGTCGCCCCCCCCGCCCACGATTTAATTGTTTTTCTCCTGTTCTCAAACAGATCTGTTTAGAAGCACTCATGCTTATGTAAGAGCTGCAGAAAACACAGCAGCGAAGATAAAATAAATAAAATAAATAAATGGTTTTCACACAGGAGGAGGGAGCGTTGAGGTGGGGGCTCCCATTCAGAATATGACAACCATGTTTTAAATTATGTCAAATCCCGCCGCTCCCCTCCCTCTGCTGGAATGTCTCCTTTAGCACAGAGGAATTTTATTGCCCTACCTTCCTTCTGTTGTGGTGACACTGGGGGACAAAAACCAGCGCTGACCCCATGGGGGCATCTGCTCGGCTAACCACCTAGATGCACATTGTGACTCTGGCATAACTTCGCTGTTAGACGTCACAAGTCATTGTGTCGGAGCGTTTTTGTGTCTCGGGACAAAGCGTGAAAGAGAGAAAAGAAAACAATCCAGATGCCTTCTCCGAAATGGCTCAGCTTGCCCCCTTTTATAATGCAAGTGGGGGTCAGCTTTGTTCGAACGCAGTGATAGTTGTCGTTTTAGAGAAACCAACTTTCAAAGCGCATACCTACATCTTGTAATTAGGTTAGCCGTTCCCCTTGCTGATGGCTCGGTCCTCTCATGGGGATTACTCTCACTTGGAAAAATTACACAAATTAGACTCACGTGTTTGAGCTACATATTCATTTTCTGTGACTGAGTACCAGTTGCCCAAACCTGAGGCAAGCACAGGCTGTCATTAAAGACTTTCGAAACAATGGGTTCTTTGCACCAATATAATTTTTGTTTTTCGTCTCTGCTTTTTGTAAACATCTGGCAGAATCTTTTGCTTCTCTGACAGAAAAACTGCTGAGGGGCCCACGTAGGACTCATTGTCTTTTAAGATATTGATGTCCAGATGCATTTTATTACATCAGAATAGATAGTTAGTATTGTTTGTGAGGGGCAGTCACTAATTTGGTTTGCATTCAGCCTTCAGTCTTGTAACATAAAGAATAAAGCTGTCACTTCTGCATGGCTGTGTATGCATATGTGCATGTGTGTGTCAAAAGTCTGCATTTTTATGTTTTCTCTGTTCCTATTTTACCAGAGGTTACCATGCTTTTATGGCTTTTCATCCTAAACTTTGGAAGAGCTCTTCTCCGTTCTTTCAGAATTGCTGAATCTGCGGTTTGTCTGTCTGTCAAACAAAGCTTTTCGACAGGTTAGCCCTCTCATGAATGCTGCTTGTCAGCCTTTTGTTTGTTTTTATTAATATTTAATCTCTGAATCTTACGAATGTCCATGTTTGTTTGTATGTATGTATGCATGCATGCATGTATGTACGTTTTCCTATATTTGTGTGTTTTTTCATCCTGTATGTGTGCCACTTTGTAACTCAGTGTTATTATTGTTGTTAGCGAATAGATGTTATGGAGCAGAACTCTAAAGAAGCAAAAAGATCAAAGAGAAAATCAGAAAAAGAAAATACTCAGTGCCTCAAAAAAGTGCGTACTTACAGCTTGTATGTCTAAATATAACATGTATATTAAGTTTTGGTTTTACTTCATCTCGAGTGATTCTTACTATATTCGCACACAGAGAAATCCTTAATGTTAATCAAGGTAATAGCCCGTGGACTGTTTTGTTTGGTTGGCTCTCACTAGCGTCATCATGCTCCCCTTTGTGCTTGTGCCGTCAGTGCAGATTTCTGTCAGATAAAGTGATTTTTTTTTTTTCTCCATCTTCAACCACATTTTTGCAATTTACTTCATAGATCTTTGTTGTTGTTGCCTCTTTATTTCAACCAGATAAAGGATTTTATTTACTTCACAACACCATGAGCTTGCATCTTTTATCGTTTTGATTGAGAGACACTTAGTGGCAGAAAATTTCATATTGTACATTTAAGGGCCCTCTTGACTAAATGTACTTGGTTAGTGTCCATCACTGAATATAAGCAACACATTAGGTTTATGAGAGTAGGAAGGGAGTTTTATAGACATGGCATGAAAAACAGGAAAGAGACGGGGGGTCAGGGGGTCCTGCTGTTAGTTTAAGCCCATATAAAATGTAATGACACAGCGATCTTGTGAGACCTTTTGCAGAGAAACATTTCGGGAGTGATTAAATTTGTCCCGCTCAGAGGAATCGTGTAAGTGTATTTGTTGGGTGAGCGATCAACAATAAGTGAAAGGGGAGTTGTTACTGCACCTGTGTAAGCAGAAAACATCTGTTCCCTCAAGAAGCCATATCCTCAAAAGTCATCTTCCCAAAAACCTCCATGTAAAACAGAAACAATAAAATCTTTCCCTGTAACTTGTTGAGTAACATGTTTTATCGCACTGCATCTGCATAGAAATCCAGTTTTGCCTCAGAGGCCTGCTTTCAATTTGCCTCATGTGATTCGTTGCCAATTGTAACAGCAACTTATTTGTCTGGATCTGTGGTTGTGAAGAAGACCAGATGTTGCACTTTGAGGCCAGATGAAGGAAGTCAGAGGGTCCGTGTCTCCACGGCGGGTCAAGGATGAACAGGATGTTGATAAACTAACAAACCAGGAAACCTTGACTCCTTTTTAAAAAAAAAAAAATAAAATAAAAAAAAATAGTCGCTCTTGCTCTTCTCCCAGCTGCCCTCATCGCTTTGTTATTCCTCTTGCTTCTCCTCTTTTATCCCTTACCTAGACCTCCTGGCCTCCTCATTTATTTTCCCTTTGTCTTGCCTCTTCCCAACCCTGTCACCTAGTTTCTCTCACCTTTCTCTGTTTGTCTGTCTGTTCCTCTCCCACAGCAGAGAGGCCATGAGGTGTGCAGATGTGCCAGTTAATTAGGTTTCCTTATCTGCAGGCAGCTCACCTACGGTCAAGTCGAGCCAGGTGTGGGAGCCTGCAAAGCAGACTCAATCACAGACACACACACACAGGAGCAAACAACAACGTCAGCAGCCCTGTTATTTTTTTCTCTTTCTTATCGGCCCATTTAATGAATCCTGCAGTAGAGTGAGAAGGCAGCATCATGTCATCGGCGTGCAGACGGAGAGCGAGAGGAAGAGAGGGGAGAACAAAATGGGAAAGAGAGACTGTGAGAGGGAGGGAAATGAACAGAATGTCTTGACACAGACCTCTAACGGCCCTTTCGCTGTGCCCAATAAAAGCAGTGATATATGATCATGTCTCTTCCATGTGTGATGCAGGCAAAGCGCAGACTCACACATCGTCTCAGGGATCCATCCATCTGACAGTTCATTCTCTCTGGAACAAACCACAGGGGAGGAAACTTGGGAGCGAATTTGTTGTTTTCTTGCTTTGGTTTGTTTACAGTGAACAGGTGAATCTGCAGCTCGTCAACAAAACACTGCAAAAGAGGTGCTACAGCCACAGAGTGTATAGCAGAAGCGAACTTAGCTTCTGGATACTTAAAATGAAGCCGATGCCAAAGTGCCTTAAACATGCATTGTCCCCAATGTCCAACAGGGGTGATTCCACTGGTTGCAAACAGAAGTCCAGTTGTACGGAAGTCAATGAGAAACTAACAAACTTGCTTTATTGCTTCATGTAACATTTTGCATATTCGTTTTTTGGCTTCAATCGCAAGTTTCAAGTCTAAATTAATACAGCATAATCTTTTATTCTGTAAATTATAGTCCTGTTTTGAGTCAAATCAGAAATGAAGCAAGGTATTCCTTCAGGAGCGACTGCCTTGTTCACAGGTTTTCAGTCACATCCACCCCTTGCTGCTTTCTGGCTCCATCTTCTCCTAAATGTGGTCACTTCTGGCTCCACAAAACCAAGATGACAAACAAATGCCAGACTTGAGGGTTCAAACCAATGGTTGACACCATGGCAGCTACTTCTTTTTAACAGTTTATGCCCAGGAACAGGGCACAACAAACAATCTGCACTCGCTTTGTTTTCACTCTGTGGATCTTTGTCACAGGTAGTTAATATTAAAGTATGATTGTAACCCACTCACCCAATCAGAATTTTCATGCCTACAGTGAACAATCCACTTATTATTATAAAATAAAAGGCTTTTAAATTTCCTATGACAAGAGCATATATAATATTGAGAACCTGCATATCACCTTTGAACAACTATCCAATAAATTCAAGGCTGACCAATAGTCATGTTTTCAGTGTTAACAGTATGTTACATAAAGGCAAAGTCTCAATGATTTACGCTGGGATCATGGGTAGATATGATACCTCTAGTCTCATATTCAAGAACTATGGGAAGATTACCAACAGTTGGGGTTCTGCTGTCAGATGGGGAGTGGGACTCTGCTCTCTGCTGGGTTCTTTCCTCTTCTGTGTGCTCACAACACGCCTTAATCCAGCTACATGTGCTGCATAAGCTGCTCTTCTCTAAATCTTACAGGAATATCCACCAAGGTTCGGCCCTCTGTGTGAAAGGTGCAAACAGACCCCAGTGACCGTTTATCATCTGTTGACCGAATATTGCCCCTTGCTGGTCATCATCTCTGACACCATATCTTTAGTTACACCTCTCTGCTTGGTTTGTTTTTCTCTCACTGGGGTCTCTTTTACAGATCTCAGTGCTCACTCGTTGAATATTCAGCCTTGGCCTGGAACTATTAACTCATATAGATGATCCTTGTTTTCATATTTTTAAATACTCCATGACGCCCACTAGTATGATGCACATTGGTACCAGTGTGTGTGTGTGTGCGCGTGTGTTTGTGCGAGAGTGTGATCTATGTGTTTCATATGTTATTGTTTTTTTGTTTTGTGTTTCTTTACAGTATTCCTTATGTGTTGTACCTATTTGTATGTTGAGATGAGAGACGTGTGTATGTTAGTGTCTGATTGATAGAAAATAGTGGTCATTTATAGTCTGTCTGTATAGATATAAGGCCTGTTTAAACATCATTGTATTTACTGTAAAATGTGACTCTGGTACGTATTGAAGTTCATCTGAAATGATGTTTGCAAAAATGTATTTAAATCTCATGAAGCAAGTCCGAAAGCCAATCTCAAGTCCTTTGGATGAAAATCCAAGTCAAGTTACAAGAAGCAAAATGTCAGTAAAATAATTTTTCAAGCTGTCATTACTTTGCAGAAACCTAAATATTTAACATTTAGCCTGGGTCAAGTCCCAAGCTGTTGTGTCTTTAATCCTATGTATGCTGTAAGATTTGGGCCCATCTCAGACAAAAGTTAAATCATGGGAGAAATGTGCGTAGATGTTTTACAGTCTTTAACTTCATAAACAGACATTTATGTTTATTATTCTCACTCAGAAACTGAGGTAGAGTCTGCACCAATATTCTGATGGCGTCGGCGTCTCACAGTGTGACTGCTGCTGTGATCCACATCTACAAACTGAGTCAAGTCGTTGTTTACATGGCTCAAAATTACAGATTTGCCTCAGAGGGCTTTTCAATTTGTAGAGCACAGGAAACCCTCTGTCATTACCCCCTCAATTTCAAGCCTGCATATTACGACTGCATATTACTAAACTGGTTTCCATGTTACATTTGAGCCGTCAAATGCAATTCCTGCCTGGATTGTGTTCACGTGCTGCATGAAGATATCATAAAAGGAGTTACAAGAAAGTTGGAGTGGAGGGGGAAAATAGAGTTCAGAATGTAATCTGAGCATCTGATCATAGCAAGCGCTGCCTAAACGGTACCATAAAAAAACAAAACAAATTAAATATATTGATATTATTGATACGTGCAAAAGAAAAGCTTCGGCAGGACACTAATCACAACACAGCATGTAATGACACAGCAGATCCTAAATTTCGCTGACAGCAAAGCAGGCTGATGCTCTCGTCTCATTTTGCTGTGCTTTTTAACCAGACGTGCGACTTTAGATGCTGATGAGCCTCTGCTCGTGCTGCTTGTGTACGTTCTTCTACTCGGATCGGAGCTACAGTTCATCAGGCATTCATCACAGCGGCCTCAAAGTGAGCAACACACTGCCTGACACAGATTGCAACCAAGACTTTTTTTCATTAGATTCATCTCGCACAGCGGGACATGAAATGAAGCTGAATGACTGCTGCTGTAAAGTGTGTGTGTGTGCGTGTGTGTT
The DNA here is from genome assembly GCA_008933995.1 of Datnioides undecimradiatus. NCBI lineage: Eukaryota > Metazoa > Chordata > Actinopteri > Lobotiformes > Datnioididae > Datnioides > Datnioides undecimradiatus. The sequence goes on from WARS01000015.1 coordinate 13,866,251, forward strand.
TGTGTGTGAACTCAAGTCTGCAGGAGCATGAACTGATCATAATGGCTGTCATTTCTTCCTGACTTTGAATGAGTCTCCCTCTTTCATTTTGCCTTTGTCCCAGTCTTTAAACTTGTTGTACACCTCAGTGCTTTTCTGTTTTTATGCTCCATTTTCTCCACTGTTGTTGTTTTCTCTTTATTCTGCCATCTGTAAAGCATTTTACAGGCTGTAGTCAATGACACAAAAGGAACTCTGAAAGACTGATGTGTAACGTGTCCTGATTAGAAGATTTCTATTCTCTTGTCTTGTCTTGCTTTTACTTAAAACAGAAAAACGAAACGTGTATGAGTAAAATAAAGTGCCCTGATTATGATCTAGGTCTAGGTCTGTCTGCAGCTCTGATGTAAGGCTAGTTTGATCTCCTTTTATGTTTCTCCACTTATGCTGGTGCCTTTGAGCAACACCCCTAACCTTTGAACTAAAAAAACTCTGAGAAACACTAAAGTCAGCAAATTACAGCTGAATCTGTCTTCAAGGAATCAAAGAGATATTAGACCTCAGAGGAGAGGTCATACAGCAAACTGTGGCCCAGAGGTAAAGCTGCTAAAGCCCTCCAGAGTTTTGACACTGAGTGGAAAAGTTGGGCTGTACATCAGAACCAATCATCAACACAAGCTGCAGTGAGAACAGTACGAAGTGCAGAGGTCACAGGTGAAAACACGTGATAGTGTTACAGAAAGAAGCGTTTGGAGTATTTTATATACTTCACTCACCTTCCAGAGAGGTCACTGCTACTTGTATTCTGTGGTTGACCCGCAGGTTCAGCTGGCGAGGTGCAGCTCATGCATTTTGCTCAGGGATACCTCAGAGCCACTGGTGAAAAGTAGCTGTAACTTACTGTAAGAGTACTCTGTACTTTTGTGGTATTTGTGCTTGACTCCCCTTTTTATATTTGATCTAAATATTGTTTTTTTACTCCATTATCTTTATGTAACATCTGCAGTTACTAGTTACTTTTTGCATTAAGTTGAGGACCTTTTAAAATTCAACACACTGTCAACTTTCTCTGTTTGACTTATGACCCTGCAGCGTCTCATTTCAGTTGTCTACTGTAACACATCGTGCCCGAACAGCTAAAAACAACCAATTTTTTGTCTTTAACTTCACCTTAATATTTTAACTTCATCTTTTAACAGTGTGAGTTGGGTCAGTGTGCTGTGAGTTCCCTTAACTCATTTAATACATTTTACAAAGAACATGTGATATGTGTTTGCTGACTTCCTAGCATGCTACGCTTGAGATGTTGTTTTGGTCTCTTTTAACGATGAGGTCATTTTGAAGCTTAACATTTTGCTTTTGTTAAGTATTAGTCTTCAGTTGTAGTCAGAGTAGATCAGTCCTTTCATTAGGCATGAGTTTAATGCAGGCCTTAAGTTTCTCCCAGAGCATTCATATCATTTGCTGTTTTTGCAAAAGTTGCTTTTGTCATCCTCGGTTACTGTAATGCACTTTATTCAGGTATCATCCATGACTGTCTGGTTGGTATAAAACAGTGCTGGTTGAATTGTGACTGGAGGAATGAGGCATAAACACTTTGCCCCTGTGCTCTCCTCCCCATGTGGGCTTCTTGTTGAATTTCACATTGATATTTAAATACTCTGACTTACTTTTAAAAACAGACTTGGTCCAAAATACCCCTCAGACTTATTAAACTGCTGTGTGCCCTCTCATCCTTTAAGTGCCATGGATGGAGGCCTGACGGTCACTCCCAGCTGGCGGCTGTTGACTGCATTCGTCGTGGTAAAGAACTTTGTAACCATTTGAGGAGAAGTGCTCTATACACAAAGATTATGATTATTGTTGTTGTTGGTACTTGTATTGTTTTTGCATTAGGTTTTGGCACTTTTAAGTAAAGTGTCCAGGTACTTCCTCTCAGTCGGCGAGCACTGCTGGGAAATCAAACTGGACCCGTCTCCAACTTCCTGCTGCCATTTGAATTCCAGCTCACAGGTTAGAGGTGTTTTTAATGGGATGTGAAGCCATCACTATTTATAAATGTCATTGCTATTCAGAAAGTGTGGGCCTGAACCAATTGCCTGCTTGTTAAGTTGACATTCAATGGAGACATCTACGCTAATATATTCGGCCAAAGTTTTACAGATCTCTCTGCTGCTCTGGCTGGAGGTGTCCCTGTTTGCTCGCCCTCAGTTTCTGTATTAATATTCAAACCCCCCACTGGGCCGTTCTTAAATCTGAAGTCATGGCATTTTTACCTTTAGGAAGAGCCCTGACATGGAAGACAACGGAGACAGAGAAAGACCTAGATGATGTGCAGTCAGTAATGAGACAGACTACAGCTCATCTTATTGCAAATGATTGCTACGCCCCCTCACCTGATTTTACATGCAGCCCTTATCCTCTGGGGCTTTTCAGTCAGCTGAGAGAGGAAGTCTGCTGCTCTCACAAATGGTTCATGTGAAATGTATTCAATTGTTGGAATATTTTAAGGCTCACAGCCAGATACATGAGGGATACAGCCAAAGAGAGTAAATGTTCAACAGTAAAAAGCCCATTCTGAAATCAGGGCCACCTCTGCCAAACAAAAATAACAACTTCCACCACAATTCACAGCAATTTAAATTTTTATTAGAATAAAACTGTGTGATTTAATAGAGATTCCTGAATGTTTTATAACTTATTGGTACTGAACTGTTCTTGTTTGTTCTGTATTAATTCCTCTGTTCCTTTCCCTCTGGTTGGAGGTTGTAGAGGACGAGTGCCTCTTCTTGTTCTCCTGTCCCACCATGTGTTCAGAAGAGGAAGGGTAGAAAGTACAGTCATTATTGCTGGTGGACTGTGTTCAAAGTTAACACGTATTAGGGCTGGAAAAAAAAACATCTTTACACAAAATGAAGTTGATTCAATCTAACTTTTTAAAAACTTTTTACGTTTTGCATCCATAACAATCTAAAAATACATCAAATGAATCAATCTGAGAAATGAAATCCAGTCTTTAGTTGGACTGCTCATTACTATTCTCTTTGCCAAGGCAAAACCCTGTGAAGAGGAGTTACAGTGGGTGGACTGGTTTTCAGAGGCCACCGGTCAAAACATTTGGCAATATCAGTGCACGGCTTTTGACCTTTTTTAATCAGAACAAATTTAACTTAAAGGAACAAAGCAAAAGTACTTATTCAGAAGTAAATCAGTGTTTTACTATTTTATCTGATGTTTTTGCATTAATATTACTGCTGAATTGATGTTGCATTTTATGGCTGTAGCCAATTTGAACTTGTTGAGCAGTTTAATCTACCGCATTGCATCATATTTAACAAGGTCATCATATGTTCCTGGTGTCACTCTCATCAACCATGAACTTTGATTTATCTCAAACCATAGAGGATCAGTTTATCATTCAATTTATCAGAAACATTCAGCTTCAACATAGAACAAATTTGGTGATACATGGTTTTCACTGAACAGGAAGAGTATGAAATATTGCAACCTGAAAGTAATCAGTAACTAAATCTAGAGAAAAGTAGTGAGTAAAAAGTACATTATTTGCCTCTTAGATGTAGTGGCTCAGAAGTATAAAGTTGTTTTAAATGGAAATACTGCTGACAACCAAGGGAACAACCGGATTATCAGGCTGATCAGTGATGTCCATCATCTGTTTATCATGCAAGGAAAACCATTACCAGTATTTAAACTATGAAATATATTTAGTAGAATTTGGAGGTGCTATAAAAGCTAAAGGCACGGAGGTTGAATGAAACAGGTTTGTACTGCTAAGTATTGTGCTTCAGTACGAAGTTATGGTGCTTTCAGATTTCATTTTAGCTTTATACTTTTCACTACATCTCACAGGGAAATATTGTACTGTTTACTCCACCGTGTTTGTCTCACAGCTTTAGTTACCAGTTTCTTTTCAGATTACAGTTCCTCACACCCATCAGATTTAGGGGGAACGCACAGAGATTTATGCTGTCAGTGCATTTTAGTGATAATACTTTTTTTGAATGCATTACTTTACTTGTAATAGAGTATTTTTATAGTGTGAACTCCATCACTATGTATTGGTGGAGGGATTAGAATAAAGACAGGGCTATCATATATTTAACATTAATATGAAGCCCCCTGTCTCTCTGTGCTAGGATGGGGTTTTTGGGGGGGTGGCGTTCTTCCTCCTCCCTCCTCCTCCTCCCTCCTTCTCCTCCTCCTCCGTCCCTCCATGTGTTAAGGCTTGAAGAAAGGGCAGAGTGACGTCGCGCAGGGCTGGTCTTGCCGTTTATTAGCCAGGGGAGCCAAGTGCCAGGTTGCAAGAGCTTCACACTGCAGCTCTGTCCGGCCGGCGGCAGAGGGGATGTCCTACTAACTCCACCAAAACTTTCTAGAAACTCAGTCAACAGATTAAAAAAACCCAACAAAACAAAAAAAACACTGACTGACTGACAAAAGTGTCGCAACTCGCCTCACTCCTGTTTTAATGAAACTTTAACTACTTTATGTTTTTTTTTTCCTTTTAACTCAAACAGGCACAGTCCGTACATCCACTCTGATCCCAGTTTTTTGAATGAGCCGGGTCACGCTTGCGTAGAGACTTTTTCACTCCCCGATTTTTTCCCCTTTTTTTATTTTGAACTTTTCACGCTGGGGATAAAGTTTTTCTTTATCATTTAAGACTCGTGATGGCTGTCCTGTCACTAGCGTTACTACTTGTAGGATTTGTACTGACTTCAGCTGACAAGGTAAGTGTCCGGATCGCTTCATAGGCGCCTCGTTTTGCTCTGTAGTGTGCGCAATATTGTCTCTCCAACCGCACCAAGTTCATGTTAAAATGAACCCAGCTTGAAAAAAGCGGCGTTAGAAACAGCGGGCCGACACAGCAACAGGTTTTATTTGAAGGCTCCACAAAGTTTCACGTTTTGGACTCTGTGAATGCGCACACTGCTTCCTCTGTCACATACATGTTGACACCGCACACGCATGACTTTAGCCTGTTACATAAGACATGTTAAATAGAGACATTTTTGTTCAATCTTTTACAAGCAGCTCAGGCTACAGTAAACTGCTGCAGGGCGGTAGTGTTGCTGCTGCTGGACATCTCAGACTCTCACATTATGATTTCCCTCTGGCTTGTGCCGCATTTAACGAGCTTTCTCTTTCCTCCTTACAGGCTGATGAAGTAGATAGAGAGGGTAAGTCTTATTTATTTCCATTTTGTTGATAATAAGATGTAAGTTGTGAGAAAGTAGGAGTTTTTTCCCCTCTCCAGACACAGATAGAAACTCAGGAGAGCAGACCTTAGTGCACTGAGATCAAAGTGGGAGGGGAGTTTGTGTGTGAGGAGCTCTGTAATACACCCTCCTCCTCCTGTACCCTCCACTACCACTCCACCATTCCCCCTAAACACACACACACACACACACACACACTTATATTACATGAGCGAACTGCTTCAAGGGCTTTGTTATACAGGAAAGAAAATTCCACTTCTAAATCCTGCACATCTGTTATCCATTCTGAGGTTAAGATACAAGTGAGCTGCAACAGTGTCCACGTAGGATCCTTTTACACCCGCTGTTATCTTCTGAAACACCTCAAGGGCCCTCATATGGCAGGATGACAGCTGCCAGTTGGGCCGCGGTGGGCATTTTTCGTGGTCGTCCGTCGCCCGCAGTTTGCCACCGTTGGCTCTTCTTTGCCATTATCAGCCTTGTAAAACAGTTATTTCACCAGCTTACTGTGGTTTCCCTTAAACTTTCACCTCCGACTTTCCCTCAGGCTCATGCAAGAACCACATGTGAGGGACAGATTTTGTTCCCAAGTGAATTGTGAGAACTTATTTTTGTACAATTTTCTCATATTCAGGGTTTTCACTTGAGTGTATGACACAAATTCAAATGAAAAGAATACAAACATGTTGAGTGACAAACACTCTCCCTGTCTTTCTACACTCTCATCTGATTACATTTATGAATAAGATTGTATTGGGGCACATTGCATGGGAACTTGTACATTCGGTCATCTCTGTGACTCTTTTGTCACCTGACCACCTCCCATCAAAGTCAGGGCCCACCACAGCGATTCTGGTCCAATACAACTAGTGGTGCTGCTGGATTTGTTATGATTTGGTGAGATGACTTCCACCAGTAGGGGTCGAACCATCCCACAAAAGGAGGGGAGCTGTCGCCCTTATATGGCAGTTTTAGATTATACTAATGATCACACAAACAGGTGAAACTCATCAGGTGAAGACAAGCAGTTTACAAGTTTACACTTTCAATAGAGTATGGTGACTCTGATTTTGAACTCTCACATGAGCAAACCTTGGAATAAAGTAAACCAGGTAAATATGTGCAAAGCCAAATATGTACCGACCAAAGATCAACAGTTAAGCTGCGACTTGTTGTTATATTCTTAATTGAAATGTGAAGGACTAAGTACTCCTCACAGAAAGTGTTTGTTTGATCTGCCATTAGTCTGAAACCACCTTTTGGTTATGGAGTCAGCGTCAGGCCTTCCAGCAATCATACCAGCTCTATGTAGCAGAAATGTAGATGCATGGAAGTTGACAGATAAGCGACTGTTTCCCTTGGTCTGAAACACATAGTAGTTTCATACTTTCACATAAGCAACACATCTTCGTCCATCCTGACAGGTAGATGTTTGTTGGCTAAAGTGGTGTGTTCAAGTTCACAAACGTTCCAGTTGAGGTGTTGCATCACTCAGTCACAGCTGGCACTAGTTCTTTAAATGGTGCTTGTTGTGTCAGGGCTCTAAAGGCTTCATTGTAATTCAACCCAAGGTGGTTTTTATTAGATTGGATGTAGTTAAAAGCAAAAACGAACATAAAGAGTCTCAGTAAGGTGTTGATGGATATATGGTGAGCCACTACATGCCATGAAAACGGTTTCTGAAGTATCTGCAGTATCTGTGTTTTTGTTTTCGTCAGATCATTTAGTTAACAGTCACTCTCTTTATGGAAATTTGTGCATTCTTTAGTTTCTCCACTCAGGTTATCCAAGTTCTTCCTTTAATTTGTCATTTTCAATATGTTGAAGTACCAAGCATTCGTTTTTGATTTCCACTAAGTGCTCTGTTTATACTGCAGATTCATCAGCCCTTATAGAAAAACAAATGCGTGCACAGACGGCAATTTAAACTTTAAAATGGCTTCCGGTGCTTTGCATTTTTGGTTGCGCCGAGATAAAGATGTACTTATATATTTGTGTGCTGATGTGATAACATAAGCTGTTTAAGGGTGTTAACATTTCTCCAATAAATGTCAGGATTTAGTGTCAGACACTCCCAATCAAAGAAGAGTGTATCTGGAGAGCTGCCATTTTGGATTAATGTACGACAATCATGCAGATGGACAAATCCATCACAGCAGAAGCAGAAAGACCAATTTCTCCTCTCAAAGCAGCAGAAAATAGCCTGGGCTGCTGTACGTGCACTGAGGGATGCCACTTTTACTTTTGTTCTTTGTTGCCAAACTGGGTCTGCTAAACCAGGCCACACACTGTGCTGAGTGTGATCTGACCAGACTGAACGGCCTTTAATCAATATAATCAGTTTAATGAAGCAATTCACTGAATTTCTGCCCGTAAAGTTGGTATTTGACAGGAAATAACAGATGATACTAATAATACAAGAAAGATAAAAGAGAAATCAAAAAATAGTGCTGCATTCAGCAACATCTATAGGTGAAATTGAATAACGCAAGATGACAACATGCCCAATGGTAAGGTTAACCTAATTTTAACTTGACAGAATAGGGGACGGTTGTATAAATTTTGCACAAAGAAGAATTCAGTGTCCCAGAATTTGTAATGTTTTTACTAAATATTTGTCTTATCCCAAAGAATCCAGGAAAAAAGCTGCTCCTATGCTCCATAGTTGAGCACTCATGAGTTAATGTACTTGAATTTACAGAACCAGTAACTGTGACAAATGTAACTCAACTTCATTTCTGATGTCTGTGTCTGATGCTATTGTCTCCTCCAAGGATGAGCCATGTTGAAGTGGCAACAGAGAACTTGATAGATCAGTAAAGATATGTGGCTACTGAGCAAATAAGGAGCCAGAGTCTATTGTAGCCCTTATATTTTTAAATGCAAATGTTGGTTTTTAGGGTGCACAAAGTTCTATTTAGTTATTTTTGGGAACATTTTCACTCCAAATGATCAATAGATAAAGATTTGAAGTATAAACCAAATCAATTTTCTTACTACACAGACTATTTGTATTTTCTTTCAGCAGAGCTAAAACTCTTAACTCTAGATTTTAAGGTGCAGTGCGTAGGAGTTAGTAAAATCTTGAGCCGAAATGGAATATATAGTTCACGTTTTCATTACCTGTAAAGAGGAACAGTTGTGTTTATTTGTGTTACGTTGGAGACACCAAGTCTGCCATGTTGCACCACTATGTTCCTACACTATCTCAGAACAGACAAATCAAAAAGTGGCTTTAGAGTGCACTATTTGCAGTTCTTGCAGCCACTGCAGGTTCTCATACATGCATGTAAGGGGAGGGTGTGTGGGGGAGTTTTCAGCTAGTTGCAGTCTTTAACCTCACCGCCAGATGCCACTAAGTCCTACTTGCTGCTTCTTGAATGCTTGCAACAATTTTATATATATATATTTTTAATAGTTTATCATTCTGCAAGGCATCATTTGTTTCATATTTAAATTTTTATGTGATTCATTTTATTTAGTAAAGCCGCCATGGACGTCAGTGAAAAAGGGATATAAACTATTCTGACCTTTCCTTTTCACTTCAAAAGAATACAGCACATTGAATAAATAAAATGAGCTGCGCAGTAAGGGCACTCTGAAACAACGTTGTAGCATTGAAGTTCATAATCATAAGTTCATAATTTTTTTTTTTTTTGGTGACATAATGAAGGGTGGGCCTTGGAGTGAGTGACCTTTTAGCAAAATCTAACATGTAGACTATTGCTAGTCTCCGAATAAATTTAATCTTTCGCTCAAGATTGTGAGCAATTTGTGCCTCTTTTGAAAATGGCTACAAACTCCGTCAAAATATGACCATGTACACCTTGTTGGACTGATTGTTCTCCTTGGAAAGTAAGCTTTAATTTTTCTTTTTTCAAAATAAATGGATTCAAATCCGCGGTTCAGTATTTGCAGCTCAGTCCGGTGAATCTTACTTATTACCTCAAGAGCAACTCTCCCACATGGCGCTGCAAAAGCCAAGCCTTTAAGGTGTATTCAAAGTAAATGTTCCTTTTAAATGTCAGACTCTCAGAGAGTACCCTCAACATATAAATCAACAGTGCCACAAATTAATTTTAAGCAGAAAAATTTCTCTAAATTTGCTCTAATCCCATTTCATTTCTGGGCGGTCTAAACTCATACAGATCGGTATGTTGTAAAAAGAATTTAAAGGCCTTGAAAACACATTTTTTTCCCCCATTAGTTACAAACAATGAGACTCAACACGAACACACTTTCTTCTCTCCCAAAGTTACCTCTTTTTGTTATTTCTCATGGGACATTTCTGGACTCATATTTTTGTCTCCCCTTGCAGGTTAGATGTGGGTGGAGCTTAAAACATGCACCAACCCAGATTCATCTACGTTAAAATTTAAAGTGATGACCGTTGTACCTATATTACCTTTACACCCATACAGTCCCGTTGAAGCCATAGCTAAGATTTGATTCTTTGGTGGCGATCGTATATACAGATTAATAATAGAGCAAACACTCCTTCAACAGCTCCTTTATCAGAAGAAGTGAAGCCTAATTAAGAAATTGTTAAAAATGATTCCAACCATGGTCTGAGTTCTTCATGTAATGTGAAGCATCAGCTGAAGGAATTAAATTAATATACCTCTGATATGGTGTGAAGAGTGGACAGTAGATTCAAATGAACAATGTTTAACTTGCCTGCATCCAGAGCTGTGGCTGTTGGGTGGAACTACAGAGTATACCCGTCTCCACAGACAGTGGAGGCTGACCATGCAGCTAGGCAGAGCTGATCAAATGTGAATCAAGTTTCTGTTAAAGCATTTTCTACTTCTCAGAAACATTTTACAGTATATGGTTTAACTGTCTGTGAAGTTGTTGTGAGGTTCCAGTTTTCCTGTTATCCTGTAAATCTCATGCTTATGTGGGCAATCTGAATCCCCTGTGGGTATGATGGACTCTTAAAGGTGTTAACCATAAATGGTAACAAATGGGGTTTGCTTTCAGGATAATCTTGGAGGATCACAACTTGGATAACTACAATCAAATTTTATTAGTCAACCATTGATTGTGGCCAATATTTTCAGAAAAGATCAAAATGCACTTGCATTGTAGGTTTGAGTTAGAAGTAGTAGTAAAACAGAAGTCTGCTGTTTCTCTTCTTCTAAGAAGGAGAAATGGCTCTTGAATCTGCCCCCAGGCCACCTGAGGATTTAGCAGTTAAAACCCCACTCTCATTCTTTAAATACTCACTAATGAACAGCACTAATTCTAGACTCCTCTTTGACCCATTTGACTCTCCAACTTTATTTTTATCCCTTTAAGATTTGTCACACCAGCTTTCCCGTGCCACCAGTGGAGAAATATGCAGTACTTTGCAATCTAAACTTACGTCAGTCCTTCAGATGTCGCAAAACTTTTCAGCATTCGGTATCAAACAGCCAACTCTGTGTCACCCATGTTGGTAGACAGTGAGGTATATTCCCTTTTTTTCTTTTAAGTGATCAAATTTTGACAAAGGTTCATTGATTGAAAGCCTAATATATCACTTCTTCAGTGCCCTCATCAAATTGGCTCAATATTTGCAAGTTTTTGCAAAAGCTTGTTTGTTTAAATGACTTTTTTTTTTTTTTTTTTCAGAGTGTGCACGCTATGATTTGTAAAGCATGTCATTTCCTCAGACGTATAATTTGTTTCACCATTGACACCTGTTTAAATGTCGTCTTGTCAAAACCTATAAGATAATTACATGGTTTCCATATTCCCATTGCATTTTTTTCCGACCAAAAACCAACCAAAAACTTTTAAATGTGTCTGCCGTTGCACACATTTGGAAAAACAAACCAAGCCTGGGTGGAAATTTCCCCTTTTACAGAATGTTTCATGGCCCACAAATTTCCCTGTACAATTGAAGTGACCACAAATTAGCCAGTGAACAAGAGCCTGAGGGTAAATGAAGCACCATGCCAAGATGATATTACCATTCAGTGTAGGATGCTTATTTTCTCGTGGTGTTTTTATTTACTTTGGACATGTTGAAGGAAGCAGCACCTTATCAAGAACATTATGAAGGCATGTTTTTCTTCTCTGTGGTCACTAACTGAGCCTGTAGATGCATTCTCAGATCTAAAAACATCACCGTACACAAGAGGTATTGGCAGCAGAGTCTCTGTGATGGAAAACATGGACACCGCACAAGAAAATTTTGATCTCCTTATTCATTTTAAAGACCGATATATTGACAGTACATTGTTGCCAAAATGCAAGAGGGGCAGAAAAAGTTTAGTTTGTTGTTAATGTTTCTGCTTCTTGCTGCTTTAAAAGAAACCATGTCTCATTGTCATTGTGTTTCACAGACCAGCTGAGGAGCCGGCTGAAGGAATATGGCCTTGTCACTCCCTTCAGTACTGACTCTCATGGACACTTCTTGTCACACCTGCTCTCTGCCACTCATAAGCAGCGTGTCAAGAGGGAGGTGTTTTCTTCTGGTGAATCTGATCAGAAACTTTTCTTCAACATCTCCGCCTTCGGAAAGGAGTTCCACCTTCGTTTGCGTCCAAACGACAGGTTGGTGGCGCCAGGTGCGATGGTGGAGTGGCACGATGAGGTTGAAGGCTTCGGGAATTTCAGCGACAGCACTGGTGGTGATGCTAATACAGATGCCAATCATACTGAAACCAGTGCAGGGATGGAGAGGATACTGCGCCGTGAGCTCCTAAAGACAGACTGCACATTTATCGGTGACATCACTGATGTTCCTGGGGCCACGGTTGCCATTAACAACTGCGACGGACTGGTAAGTCGTCCTCATCCATAAAGCTCCTTGCTCCCCCACCCCCTCAAAGCCTGCTTTTTCATTACAAAAGTGCCATGACCTTATCAACTGACACTAATGGATTTAAGATGTCTGTAACTTTTGAGTTTAGCCTTTATTTACGTCAGCACTCGGCATTTTTACAGCACATTGTTCTTGGAGATATTCTTTTGGAGGGCAGTCGGAATAGCTTTTTGTACAGAAGTTTGTCATGGGTGAGTGGCCAACCATTGCACCCACAAACCCAACGGGTTTTCCCCCCAACCTCTTCCCAACATAAAACACGAGTTTCCTTTGTGCTCCACAAAAGTCTGCAGTCCTATCCTCCCCATCACCCCTCGTAAAACACTCAAGCAGTAATTGGGGAAAGACCTGGGCCAAAGTCTTTGTGTAGACGAACAAACCATCTCAGGAAAAGACTCAGATCACCAAATCAAACCAAATGAAGTTCTCTTATGAAATGCTGCAAACTTTAAGCTAACTTTAGCTCATGACTCCCAATGGGCATTCAGAATCAACATGTTAAAAAGATGAAGCTGGTGCTTCTTTATCTTTTTATTATCGACAGCAATTCTGAGGAAGTTGCTGAGGAAGTTATCGTGATAGGATTTGACTCTTATTTATTTTTAGCCACACTAGTGGAGAAGCTCAAGGACTGACGATAACTGTCAATCAGCCCACCACTTTGTACCAGAATGAAATATTTAAATTTTTTTTGGATGTTTTCCAGTGTTTGTTTTCTACGTTCAGGTTTTCCAGGGGATAAATCCTAAAGAGTTCAGTGTCATAATCACTGTTCATCTTGTGCTGCCAGAAGGCCAAATGAATAATTTTTCCGCTGAAATATCTTCACATCTCCCCAATGGTTTGGCATAAAAGGTTGTTCAGACATTCACAGGTCCCAGGCAAGGAGTTGTACTGAATTTGATGACAACTTTTCTCTGCTGCCAACAGCATGTTGACATTTTTGGGTTAAGTAAAATTCACATCTCACTACTGTGAGATGGATTGCCATAAAAAACATATACGCACATTTATGTTTCCTGCAACGTGAGTGAATAAACTCATCTGAACCTCTGACATTTCCTTTAGCCTAATTAGCTGGCAAATATTTAAGTTTACTTAATATTTTGTTAAAAAATGTAATTAAAAACCTGCAAAAAGAATTACATTCTTGATTACCCTATGATGTTCTTTGAATCGATGCTTGGACATTGTGCGAAGTAGCTGATTTTTATCACGCTAACAAGTTGCGTGGTTAACATTATGCCACCATCATACAGCATCAGCATGTTTACATTGTCATTGTGCGCATGTTAGCATGCTGACATTAGCATTCAGTTGAAAGCACCTCTGTGACAAAGTAGAACCTCTGTGAGCCGATAACTTGGCAGTGAACTTTGAACCCCGTGAATTTTGGATGACAGTGAAGGTGTGTGGTATTGAGGTATAACCTACCACAGACTGTGCTTGTTAGGGCGATAAATTATTGTTGGTTTTAGTTGGAGAAGGTAATACCAGCCTTATTTGTTTAATGACATTGTCACATCTGAATTTATTGTTACTGACTCTGCCTTGACATTTGATCTGCTCAACCAAGCTGTAACAGACCACTAGAGTTTAGAATTTCACTGGTGCTACTTAGGTAAAGGTATAATGTACTCAAAGCTGGCCAGAACTTCAAGTGCAGCTTTCTCCTCTGCGTATCAAACAACATCATTTCCCTTCACTTAAAAGCGTGACACATGGATACAGTGAGCGAGAGAGCCTTGGGGATTTTAACTTAAATCTTTGTGAAACATCAATGCAAAGCCTGGAGGTCTACATTTCCTTAGATGTGCATGTGTGTGCATTTGGTTATGAGTCCTTAGATTTTGATTCTCAGAGGATGGCCAAAAGGTGCTCTGCAGGAGTTCACTTTATTCTTTCCGCATTACAACAGTTGTAACAAGGAAGCTCATGTAGAGAGAGATTCTCACAGGCAGGCGTGGGAGTGTGAGGTTTTGACAGTGCTGAAACTGAAGCAAATGTGTGATATTGACCTGAGCCTCTGTAAGGTGGTGGGAGGAGATGTTCATGAAAAATTGGGCTGACTGTCCTGGAAAACTTAAACAGGTTGATTCACAAGCAAAAAAGGCTGACTAGTATTGTTTTGGTTTTTGCATGAAACTTGAATCTACCATTATATGACGTCAGACAAAAAAACACACACAGTGGTGTTTTTCCCAGATGTAAGCTAAGATCCTGCAGTAACTGCACTAAAACAAGCAAAAAACATATTTTTATGCTAGTACCAACCTGCCTGACATTGTGAATTCATATAATAATTTTAATCATTATATGATAATGTTACACAATTTAAAAACAGAGGTTTCAGTCTTTTGCACGTAGAAATGAAAAGAAGTTGTTTCAATTTAAGTATTTGTCATTCCCTCCTAATCATGGCTACAGTAAATGCACCTCAAAAGTCTGTCTCTGAATAAACAGGATTAAAAGCATTAATGAAAATGAAAATGTTTTTTTGAGCTTTTTATATAAGGGAACCCAAATAAAACATCCAGATATAACAAGATAGACACTTTTCTGCTAGTGAGTGGCTGCCGTCTAAATGAGAGATGACTAAAATGGTCCATGAGCCATTTCCTGTCTTTAAAGACCCCATGAAACAGGCATTTGAACTTCCTGCTAAACAGTTCATGTACAGTGGTCACCACTCATGCTTCCTGAATAGAGGGATTGTTTGGCCTATGAAATGTGTCAAAATTGGTTTCCAATAATTCTAGTTTTCTTGACGTAGCTTTTTGTGCCTGACCCAAAATCTAGATGATATATATATTTACCTCTAAGAAGACTCACAAATTCACACATTTGCTAAATATTTTTTGCATACAAAAGGAAAAACGTTAAATCAGCAAAATTGGTGGCAGCTAATTTTTGAACGGATCATTTACTCTAATCAGCTCTAAATTTTCTAACGATCTCCTAATTGTGTCAGCAGTTTGAAATTGCACATTTTTTTTATTATTATGACTTGGTGTAAATCGTTGTTTTGCAGATAAAACCGATTAATTTGAGGTAAAACAATTTACTTTAACAGGAATGACATTACGTTGTCATTTCATCAGGACTTCAACATCCCAACACTAAAACAGAATGTGTTTACCAGTAAAACGTGCTTATCAGAGCGTACAGCAGGTCTCTGTAAACCTTACCCCAAGATAACACCCTGGTTCCTGGCAAAGGGTGAAAAGCAGCATCAGAGTGAGCTCAGATTACTTAAAATTACATATAAAATGTGTCTGACTTGCTGTCATTCTTTTAAAAATAGTTTTTTGACATTTTACTGCTGATGTTTGACTGGCAGCTCTGCAGCGACGCAATTAAAGGACATTTTGTATTTCCAAGTTAAATGACCTCAGGGGGAGTGTATAGCCTCTATATATATCTTTCTGAGATACATAAGAATCAGGACATGAATTAAACCTCGCTGCATGACTCATGTAATGTGTAGGTTTAATGCCATTATTAAATCTTCTTTTTTTTTTGCCCCCAGTGGCTTCAGCTCTGCCTTTTGAAAAACGGTTATGCTATAGTCTCCTGCATATCAATCAGGATATTCATTTTATCTCTGGACACCAAACTTAGTTCATATTTCCTGTCATTGTATCACCAAGGACAGTTTAATGAAAATCCGAAGCTTAAGCTAAGCCATAAACAGACTCATTAAATCATTAAATTCTGATAATTGTAATTTCTCTCGTCTGAATTTAAAGTTCTCACCGTTTGACTGGTGCCAGCAGCTGCAACAGAAAATCAACATGATGTTACGGTGACTTTGTGCATTCCCTGGTTCTGTTGTTCAGAGAAGATTGGCATAGATCTGAGAGGCAATGCTCAGACAAACAAGGACAATATTATATTTTTTAAAATTATTATATGTAATAATTTAATCATTATATTATATATAATTATTATTTTTCAGACACTCAAGCCTCAAGTAAGTTGAGTCGAGCCATACTTTTGTGTCTGATTTCAACAGTGTTTCAGATTTCAGTCTTATATTGTCACTCTTTGATGTGCTGCATCAATTTTTTATTTGAATGTCGACAGTGAACTGACGAAAGGTACAACACCATTTTTCCTGAACTGAATTACTGCAGTATCTCTGTGTGAACGGCCAATTATCATCTCTAAAAATATTACAATGCCAGTGTCAAGCACATGTCCTAAACAAAGAACATGCAGGTCTGACCTTTAAGTCACTGTGGGATTTGTCCATTTCCTGTGGCTGGAGCAGGAGGAAGCAGTTTATCACTTGGGCAGATTCAGTCCCTCTAAGACATTTATAGTTGACCCTCGCAGGAGATTCGGTTTTTTGGGGGGTGCACACACAGGATGTGAGAGTTTTGCTTTGTAAATACTGTTGTGGCAGGATGTCACTTTGAGTATGCTTACTGCCATCAAAGGGTCAGTCACTCGGTCCAGTCCAGTGTCCTGCTGCATACATCACTGTATGATATCAGCAACTATTTTTTGTTTTAAATTCTCAAAATCGAACAAAAAACAACTAAAAATACAAACGCCAGAATCAACATCACAAGAGGGCCTGCCTTTGGTATATGCTGTGCTTCAACAGAGCACGTTTTGGATATTATGCACGTTTTATTGGAATCTAAAAGTGATGTTGGCATGTTAAATCCTGTTCAGTTTGACCATCTATAGATCATTAATAAGAATAACCGAAAGAATAACCTATGTTTGGCAGTGTACTTGAATCAGATCAGGAAAAAAACAATCTTGTCTTTGTAAAATCTGGTACCTCAGACACTCTTCAGTGTGACCTTTGCATGATTTTTGAGCAGAGAGTCAGCTGCTCATTTATTCTCAATATATAATAACAAAGATCCAATTTTTTGGATTTTTCTCTCCATACAATTCCAAATTCACACTTAATGACACCTAATGTAGGGCCTTAATCAGTCTGACAGGCTCTTTAAATAATAAAAAATAAAAAAAGTAAATTTTATAATAAAAATCAGTCAAAAACAGATAATGAACACAATATAACCCTACACAATTCTTAATATACCATTTGTATACCATGGCTGCTCTGATACTGAATATAATCTTCTTTTCTCCTCATGTTGTTTGCAGCCTAAATGCAACACATGCAGGACTGCATAACTCAAGATCAAACAGCCACCAAACCAGTGGTTGCTGATGAAAAGCCTGTTGTTGAGGGCCAGTGGTCTTTGATCTCAAGTGGTAGCCCTAGCCCTCACTAGGTGTGTGTTTTACTGTTTCTTAATTATAGCAAGGCTGCTGTCTGGAAGAATTTACTGGAGCAGGCACACAGGCAGGCAGCTTGACTGCTAAATGCTTATGAGGCAGATACTTCCTTTTGGCAGCAGCAGCAGCAGCAGTGTGGGGGTGAAGTGAGGGTGATTGCTGGCCTGTGTGGGAGACAACCATCATGTTGCATGCATGTCAGAGAAACCAGGGAGAGGGGCTTCCTGGTAAAAGGCAGATGAAACATATCAGCGCCCAGCTCTGTTTTCTGCCCCTTTACATCTAATGTGTGGAGCAGAAATTAATCTGTCACGATCAAAGCGTAGTGCAAATCGGAGCCTGTCAGCTCATTTATTTGTCATGTTCACTCCAGTGATGTATGATAAGAATTTATGCTATAAACCCAGATTTTTCCAACTCATTACCAGGATTTAAATGGTTAAAGTCTGACTTCTGGAGCAGTTGTTAGAAAGCTTCATGTTCTCTTGTTGATTCTGATATGACATTGTTATCAGGGTCCTGTCAGCCCTTTAACAGCCTGAACTGTTGTTGAACCTGCACGCAAGTGATTTACAGTGTGTAGGATTTTGTTCAGGTTCTTTCACAGTCAGACTCAAACTGACTGATGACCAGATTGTTTTGAGGAAAGAAGATTTTTATTTTTAAGGTTCCATTTGTATAATCTACCAAACTGGGCTTTCTTTTTAGATTACCATACTGAGAGTTTCATTTCTCAATACATATATTTATAGTTAAGGAAAGTAGTGGATTAAAGTGTTGAAAGTCACTGATCGATCAGTTGAGCAACAGTATTTTGATTATTGATCATTCACTTCATTCTACTTTTCATTTCATTGATTACAGCTTTTCTTAGTTATATATGATTATAACAATACATTTTTACATGTCTGCAGCTGAATGGATAAAACAAATGATATGAAGACGCTTCCTTGGGCTTTGAGACATTTTTTACACTAAGTAATCAATGGAGCAAATGAGTGCAATACTGGACAATGTAAGCAGTAGTTAAAATGTCCATTAGTCACAGTCTTGCATACATTACACATTCATATTTATGTAATCTTTTCATAATGCTGGCAGTCTGACGAGGATCTGCTGCCGCTCCACAGACTGAACAGTGGATGGCAAATGATAAACATGGAAACATAGTTAGGATAATCAGTTTTTTTTTTCTGAAAAGCTTTGGTAAAATATTGATTTTAAACTAATTCAGATTCATCTGGATGCATGTTTTTTTTTTATATGCATGAAACAGAGGGATGCTGATGCTGGGATCATGGTCTGAAATGAGTCTTGATCTCAGTGATTTTGCCCTGCAGTAGACTTCTGTGTGAAATTTCTTTTCCACAGAGAAACACTGCAGCTTTGGAGCTTTATGAATATTGATTAGACCTGTAAAAATCCATAAACACTGACTCCATCCTCTGTGCCTGTATACATGTAAAGATCCAAGTGCAGACATGCAAAGCTGGTGTTACTCCAAAATCTTTAAAACACGAACTGCCCTTTCAACTTTGTCACTGTTTTTTGGGAAAAATATGGGCTCTGTTAAGGCATTTGCTTCTGTTTATGGGATATAATGACAGTATGTGATCCTTGAAACACACCTGGTCTGCGTGGAGTTTTTTTTTTTTTTTGTGAAAGGACGGTAGTTTTACAAGTACAGTAGGTCCATTGTAAACAGTCAGCTGGTTATATGAGCCTCGTTTCTTTTTAATGTGGATGAAACATACAGCACACACTCACCAAAAAAGAGCATGAGAGCAAACAAGGAAGGAATGCAACTGACCTCGAGATGTCAGAAGTGGATGTCTACTGGATCATTCCCATCCCCCCTGAAAGTGACTCAAACTTCATGTCTGGCCTCCCCTCGTGTGCTCACAGGGTTTCCCTCGTCACAGACTTGATGGTTCACATGCTGCAGATATTTTATTGTGGAGTCATTTTCCCTGAAAGGCAAAGATGAGAGGCTTCTCATGTGTGACGTATTTTTGGACTTAAGGACTCAGGGTGCAATCTGTTTTTTGTACAACTATGCAGAGCGGGGGAGATGATCGATGAGTATGAATTAATGAAAAGCTCCCACATCTGGTTTCAGATGAGTAACTCCCTCATGCTGTTTTTAAATGACATGAACAACGTGGAAGCCCCAGGCCTCAAAAACATTCACACATTGAATTAAAATAAGCAGCCTTCAGAGGTAAACGCTGAAATATGTTAAGCCACCAGTGAGCATTTTTGCACTTATGCGAAACTGATGCTGATTTGATTATTTTAGATAACACTTAACTTGTACTCTGGGATGCAAACACACATCTGACACTATAGCAGTGTTGAAATTAAATACTTGCTGCTGTTTTCCGGCATCAGAGCAGTGGGGCTGTGGAAATGGCAGTCGGTGGTCTAACACTTTGGTCCAAGCTAAAATTTGATACAGACATTCATGGTTCCTAGAGGCTGAACCCCTGTGAGTTTGTTGTACCCACCATAAGGCTGATGTGTGAGGCCATCAGTGAAATGTCTCCACAACTAAGAAATGGTTGGCCATGCATGAAGTCTGGTCAGAAGTTTCATTTTATGTTTCTTTCGTGACGCTTTGCCTGGATATTAAAGACTATCCCAACAGCCTCAGCTATATTTACTGTTTTTTTTGTAGTGGACAACAACATACATGATAAACATCTGCTTGTTAGCATTGTCACTGTGAGCATGTGCGGTGTTAGCATTGAGCTAAATTTAGCCATTTAGCCAAGTTATTGTTGATGGGTCATGCTGTTTGTTTCAGTCATTGTTTGTTCTCATTCAGTGATGGTGTAGTTAGGATCAGCTTTGTCAAGTCTGATGTGAATCTGACGCTCCACTTACTAATTATTTATCTGCAAACTCTGTATATGTCACCATGTCACCATTAACACTTTAGAACTAGGGTTTGGTATGTAAGAGCTGCGATTTTGTGATAACATTGAATCTGTAGCTTTTTGAGTATTTCTTTTACTCTTTGAGTGTTAATGTTGCTCATCAATGATAAGAACAGCTTTTTGGCAATATCAGTGTAAAGTACCATGATTTATCCAGTATTTAAATCACTAGCCAAAATCTCACATTCCCATCTTAATATCTTAAATATAAACATCCCTCCCTAGCCTGAGTTAACTCCATTCACTGGCAGACTGACCTTCAAAACATTTATAATGCAGTTTCATTACATACCGTTTATTTCAATTACAGTATGAACTGACATGTATAACTTAATAAAAGGCTTATTCTTTAATGACCCGATGGAGTAATTTTTCCCTTTTAAATGAGATTTTGCAGGGAAAGCCATGTTGAATGCTGCTTTTTTTTCAGGTTTAAAACTTTTTAAAACATTTTTACATGCAGAGGATGAAGAAAAATCTGCCAAAGACCTTTTTAAAAAAACAACAAAAAACTGATCTCTACTGATACTCTGCTGAAACTTTCTGGAGCGCTACATGAGGTGTTGTAGAAACATCACTGAAAGTGGTTAGGGGGAAGTTGTAATGTGGGCAGTTTTCTTAAGTCAGAGCTGAGTCAATCTAAATGTGAATTATAGGCAAATGTGACAGCTGTATTATATGGTCTGGATGTAGATTTTTATTCATAAGGGACAAAGGAAAAAAATATCATTCCTCCCATTGTACCACTGACAGATTGTGATTTGAGTGATCAAACAGAGTGGAGCAAATAGAAATCAGTTTGATTTGGTTCAGTATATATCCATGCGGCTCAGAACTGCAAGCAGATTTTTTTCCAATTGCCGCTGATTACGGAACATCAGATTAGTGTCACATGTGAGAGGAAGGAGGGGGAAAAAAATCAGACTTTTTAGCTGCAGCATGAAGTACAACTATGTGCCATGAAGTACCAGCTTTTATTTCATCTTGACAAACAAACTGGAAGCTGCCTGGAAATACCTTAAAGCAACCATGAAATACTGCTTTAGCCTCGATCATTTGTTTCCATGAAGCAGGACAGCTGGAACAAAAACCTCCTCCTGCCCTGTGTTGCATGAAGGAGAGATTTTTTTCTTTTTAAGCAGGCCTTGGCAGACGCACCGACCGACCGACTCTGACAGATACAGACAGACAGAGGCAGAGCTGACCCAAGAACAGCACTGAGTGGGTGTCCGACCGCTGATATTAACCTTTACTACGCCAGCGGCTGTGTAAAAGTTGGACACCTCTTAATGTGTGTCATGTTGCATAATCAGCTCTGCCAGCCAAAAAGGGTGAGGCACTGCTGTGTCTGTGGCATGTGAGACTCGCAAGTGTAAACACACTTGCAGGCCTGATGGGTAATGCACCAGTTAGAGTATCCTTTCAGAGCAAAAGCCTGCCTGTTGGAGGACTTTTTTTTTAAAGAAACTGAAATGCGCTCTTGCTCCTTTTTCACTGTCACTGTGCTCATGCCAGTTTTTTAACGCCTTCGTCCTCAAAGTCCGCCGGCAAGATTCGCTGCGGAGGAAACGTTTACAATGCTGAGATTCATGAGGAGTGACAAAATGAGCAAATAAGATATGCGAATGTTTTGCTAAGAGCTACGTGTGTTCAGTGGCCTAAACTTTTGGCCTTGGAGACATAAAAGAGCATTCTGGACGTGCACAGCTCCTGACATATCTGGAGCTGCCGTGGAGGGGGAGGAAAAAAAAAAGCAAAGAAAATATCCTATTTGATTAGAAAAAGAAAGTGAGCCAGTTCCTCTTTGCAGTGAACTGTAGTCGGGCACAAGAGTTTTATTCACTAATAGTTCTTAATGTTCCTTGTTGACTTAGCCAAGGCTTGTTGCAGAGGCTTGACCCCAGAGCTGTTTGGGTATATGGTTTGAGGTACAGGAGGGGAGGTACACCAAGATATGCAAAGCCAAGCTGTTCCTTCCAAGTTTTCTCCTCAGCAGTCGAGCCTTCGGCTTGGTGTGTACAGCATGGGGTGCTTTTATTGATATTTATGCGTCGAAGCGTTTTTAATCATGACCTGTACAAACTGAAGAGAAGCCCACATTTTCTGTTGTCGTTCCAAACACATTGAGAGCCATTCACAGGCGCAAAGGTTTTATTTTAAGTTGAGTGTGGATTCCTCACCGCCTCCTCAAAGCTGTCTGTAAATGTTTGCTCTGTTCGGTGGAGCAGCACAAAAAGACTGAACAGGAATAAATTCTGATATTGTTTCTCAAAGCTCAGCCTGTTTGTGCTTTTACCAAAAACTCTTATTTAGTTCATTATCTGTTTTGCTTTGTTTTTGACTTTCCCTTATTTCCATCTTTGCAGAAACCGCATTCCAGGGCAACAAAATCTGCATCTGATGTCCACTTTTAAGACAGATGTGTCAGAAAAATGAAACGTGTTGAGACGATTCATTTTGTTAATTTGCCCAAGTAGACAGACAAATTTCTGTTTAATATTGTCAAGCGTTCTCCAAAATAGCTTTGACTTCTCTAGATTGAAGACTTTCAGTACCAGGCGCCCCCCGCCCCTTCCCCCCCTTCAAATCACAAGAAATTAACTTGTGTATTTTTTCCCCTTAAAGTTCCTTTTAAAGGCTGGGGATGAAAATGGCAGGTAATGATGACGAAGGTTTGCTCACATTTTTGAAAGCAAACACACCTTTGAACAACACCGAGGGTGAAAGGTGGCAGTGTCCAGGCTGAATTCAGACCTTTTTTCAACATTGCAGTACCTCAGCTTTTTTTTTTTTTTTAAACGAAAGCACGTTCATACCGACCTCCTTAAGAAGTTTAGACTGAAAGAGACTGTTTTTGAAACGCTGGAGCCCTTCAGCTGAATCCCATATGTTTTTTTTGGCAGACGAGTGCTGTCTGCTTGGCTGGGGCTGATGTTGGGGATATTAAACTGATGGAACACAGGGCTGTTGATTTCCCCCCCCCCTTTTTTTTTTTTTTTGAGGCTTGTGTTTAGAGCCTCTGTCAGACACCTGCTATTGTCTCATCGAGTGCAGGGTGGCACAAAAATGTGCCATTAGAACCTCTTCTGCTGTGGCAACAAACTTGAGATGGCAGAGGGGTATTTGGAGAGTCTCAAATCTTGTGTAATGTGAAAGTGTGTGTGGGTGTTTTAAGCCAAGTGTTGCACTGTGTTTTTCAACCTAATTATGTTGCCAAATAATCATCATCCATGAGGCATTTTATCTTGCCCTCCCAGAGGCAGCATTTCTAGCTGGAGAGGTTTTTCTGTTTGTGAAAGAGATTCCTGGATGATAATATGTGTAAAGTTTGGATGAAGGTGACGTGATGCGTGAATGCAGCTCATTGGGTGTGGTTCGATGATCACATGCAAGTGTTGGGCCACACATCAGTTCGCCTTTAGTCACTAGAAAACACAACTAGTTTGAGGTTTTGCAGATTTGTGGAGTTAGTGTGATCAATATAACCTTGTAGCACCTGATGACCTTTATCTTGGGTAGGTTCGATCACTTTTATTGCTGCAACATATTATTGTTCCCATTGTCCAAGAATCAATTAGTCCATTGCTCCCAACCCTTTTTTGGCTTGTGACCTTTTTGAAACAAAGCAATGTCCGCTCGGGCATCTCCATCAGGGGCGGCTGTGGCTCAGCAGATCGAGAGAGTCGCCCATGAATTGCAGGGTCGGTGGTTTGATTTTCGGCTCTCAAATTGTGTAAAAGCTTTTGTGTAAAAGTAAGCTAAAAAAAATGTGAGAACAGTTCATTTAGCTGCAACCCCTTGTAACCTCTTGTTTCACAAGGTTTCATTTTATTTGAGTAATTTCCAAAACCCCTGAGGAGGAAATCCACAAGAAAGCCATGTATTGTATTGTACTGTATTTCCTGATGGTATTAGAAAGACTAAAAGAATTCAAAATAAAAGCATCATACATACATCATGAAATATTGAAAGGCTTAGAAACGACTAGGTAGTGGGCATAGAGAAGGGTTTATATCACTTTTGTCAAAAAACCCTTGCATCCTGATTGAAATAATGTCCTACACAGTGGTTTCCTTCCACACTGTGTTTTTTCGTTGTTGTCAGGAGCCCACCCACAAACAGTTTAATGGGCCAGAGAAATGAGTGATTATATGCCCTCAAAATGGATTAAATTGTCTCCTGAAATGTGCCAGATACGTGACTCATGACAAAAAAACAAAGATTGTTTGCAGTCTCAAGTCTTTCGTTTTACTTCAAAACCAGGCTCGAAACTGCAACTGCAATACTTTGCATGTCTCAAACAGAAGTGAATCCCCTGGTTTCAATTCATCTAAATTCCCATTTTTTTTTATCTCATTTTATCTTGATTTGTCACTTCCTGTGAACCGTGATGGCATCCTTGCTATGAGCCGACAGTGCTAACTGCTGGTTCTAAAGTAGTCATGCTGCACAGTTCTCTCATTTATAGATAATTACATTATGTTACTCCAGGGGAACTAACCATTCGGGTATGTCCTTCAATTATTCATCCAGCAGCCGTCTAAATGACTTTTTTTGTTAAGATGTTTCTGTGTGAGTAGGCAAAATTCCAATGCGAAGAGAGACTCCACAATCCTTTTTCCCTGAATTGATCCTTTTTATTTATTTCCTTCGATTTTTTTTTTTTTTTTTTTGTCTGTGTCATACATTAACAGACACACAGATTACACTGGGGAACACAATTTTTGTTGAGTTAGGTCTGACAGCTGTTTTTAACTAATTTTTGGGTAGTGTGCAAGTAGTTAAGGTAAAAATTTACATTTATAGCTCTTTCTGGAGTGTTCAACTTGAGGACTATCGCGTTTGATGCTCCAACAATAGTCAGCCGTCATATGTACACTACTACTACTACTACTACTACTACTACTACTACTACAGCTAATCAGCGGAATTTTGCTTATCTGGAGGGTAAGCTGTGGAGAAAAAACTTGACGTGCTAGAAAAAAACTGACTGCAATTTTGGAATCAGCATGCCAATTTTAGTTTTGATCAGCATAAAAATCTAACTGAACAGAAATTTTTTTTTTCAAATTGTTCCCCAGTGTTATGGATCCGGCTGTGATAAAGATACATCTGGACTGTTTTGATGCCACCTTTGACCTATGATATGACAGTGACCACTTGAATATTTGTGATATATTGAACATTTTCTCTTGATTGTCAGCATTGTGATTTAAAAATTGTTGATCCATCTTTAAATAGTGTTGTTTATAATCAGGTAAGATCTACTGCTGTACTAATGAGTTTATCTGGAGTCCTTCCAAACATATTCAGCCAAGTTGTTTGTGAATCACTAAAAAAGCTGCAGTTTATTCAAAAATTCAAATCCCTTGGCATATGTTGACATAATGATTTCACAGTTTCTAGCTGCACTAGCTGCATGGCTGAAGGGATGACGATGCCCCCCCCCCTACCACCCTTTGAACTTTGTAGCCCCACCATGACGTAAAGACTGCTCCACACATGAGTGAACTGAACTGAAGAACTGATTTCCCATACACTTGTTTGAGGTTACAGGTAGTTTAGACTGCTTTGTTTAAAGAGGTAGCACTGGCAGGAGCATGTTGCTTCAGGGACTGACGAGGGTAATGGTTTATGAGACACCAAACAAACAAGGACATCAAACGTTTGATCTTCTGTCCTGTCGGCTGCACGGTAAACAGTGTTCCAAATTACAGAGTAATATACCAGGATTAGTGTGTGCACTGACTGTTTAACACTTCATGTACATGGTGCTATCAAAAAGCTGTTAGACTGCTCCTGTAATGTTGAAAACTGCCCCTGGTTTAAATCTGGCTGCCACCCTCTTCAAAGTAGTCACCTTGTGCAGTGACAAACTGCTGCCCATGCTCCTGCCAAGCAGCGTCCCTTCAGCTAAGAAGTGTTACCAAATCCAGTGAACAGATCAAATGCTGAGTCAGATCAATGATTTCATAACAACATGTATTAATGCACTGAAGTTTATTCCTTTAGAGAACCACCATTATTTCCCTTTGGCCCCACCATCAGGCCAGATTTGACTTATTTTTAAACCCTGAACCTATACTTATGATGTATACTTATGTAAATCCTGTAGAGTGTTAAAATAATCCATTCAGTTTACAGTTGCACATGATTTTACTATATACTACAGATTAATACCATCAGCTTCAGCATTGGTGCATTTAATATGCTGGTTTCTTCTTTAACTCACATGTGTGCATAACCACTTTCAGCTCATCCTGGTGAAGAAAATATTAAATAAGCAATAAGATGAAAAGAGTTTCTTTACTCAGCTTTTTCTTCTTTAAGAATGTTAATCATATCTCTGCTTTAAGCACAGATGCAAAAATCATTTCAGGACTGCTGTATCCAATTGGTTATGTCTTCATTCATTGAAATTGGTGAGAGCTCTGCACTCCCTGTGGTCAACAACAGATTACTGAAATGCCTCATTGAGGCAGGGGAGGATTTTTTTTTTCTTTGTTAAGACACAGGGAACGTGTTTCTGCTTGATATGCACATAGCACACTGCTTTATGTAAAACCATGAAAAAGAAACCAAATGAGGGATTTCATGTCATCATAGACAGCTTAGATAAAAAGGTTTAAAAACTACTGAAACAACCAGTATTGGCTGAATTGATCAGAGCTTTTCTTTGCTGGCCCAGTTTTCATCCCCAACAAAAAACTGTTAGTATTTTTTATATAACAGCATCATTCAGTGGAAGTGCAGATGGTGTTGTTTCTCTATTTCTCTCTCTCTCTCTCTCACACACTCACACATACACACACACACACACACATATACCTGTAATATTGTCTGAACAGCCTCCAGTTGTGAGTCAGTGGCTTTGATCAATATTAAAATGCCAGTTCTGTCTTGTCATATGTTGTTGTATGACGCTGGTTTTTTAAAGCTATATTGCATAGACATATTTTACACGCCAGCCACGTGGGTGGGCGTGCTGATGAAAACAATCACGGGCAGATATATCTGTCTGTCTGTTCTGTTTAAAAAGAGTTTCTAAATCTTGTGTCTGGTGTGACATTCCCGCACTGGAGCACTGGTGGTGGTGTGATGCGTTTGCCTTCAACCAGCAGTGATTGGTCCAGCACCTGTAGCTACAGAGCAGGCTCGGACAACTAGGAGCACGGCGTCCCTACGGTGTCATGAGCGTTTCGAAAGCCTTGTGTAATTCCCCTCACTGCCGGATGGGGGAGGCAAAAGTCTCACACAATAGCTTAAAAGTTAGACCGTGACACCTCACGCTGTTTGCCTCTGTCACACTTTAACAAGAAGGTGGCATTTTCACCTCCCCACATAGTTCTCAAAGATGCTCAGAATTAAGCAGCAACCCTGGACAGATTCTCAACTTTTATCCAATTATCCATCTGTCAGTTTGCCTGCACATTCTCAGGATTGCACATACACCCAAGGAAGCGCTTTAATAGGTCTGCATCCTAATTTGAGGATAGGGGTTTAGACTCGGTCCTGCCTCTCATTTTAAACTGGGAGAAATACTTCAGCTTACTGATCCATAAATTGAAACATGATCCGTAGAAGGCTTGGATTTTTTATTGTTGTTTTTGGTATCTGAGCCCATCAAATTCCGAGATGCTTAACTTGTTATCCTTTCTTGACACCTGTGTAATCAGTGAATGAAAGAAAGCGACGTTGAATTCATTTCTGTTGTATTTATTATTTTTCTTCGGCGCTCAGCTGCTGTCAACACACCAGTCTGAGGTGAATTTGTTTAGCTGCCAGTCAGGAGTTAATCAAGGCGGGAGATGAGTTCAGGGCAAATAAAGGGAAAAAACTAAGTGACAGCATGTGGTTATGGGTGTAATGCCAGGATTAATTCAGGCTGGATAATCCATGGACTTCGTATCTGAATAGTAGTGCAAGTGAGGAATTGGTAATTGGAACATGGCTAGGCAAACTGCATTACAGCCCAACAATGTATGCTGACATACAGAATATTTATAATCTGTGTTTGCGGGCGATGCCTGCAGGTGTAAGATAAATGCGCACAATAAACTGAGGAGGAAATCCCTGCTGCAAACATGTTTAAATTAACAAGGCAAGGCGAGAAGAAAAATTGGAATTTAGAAATGCAGACAATCTGAGGGAACATTTTACACCCAGCTATGTATTTAGCATCTATGTGGTATTTCTTCAAAATACAAATTAACATGTTGGTAGCGACTGATACTAGTTTAGAATCAAGAATTTCAGTTTCATCTCGTTCTGACAGCACCACATCACCCTGCAGGAGCTGTTGCTCTCTTTTGATAAGAACGTCATGTGACATCTCTTAGTCTGTATACTCCTCCTCCTATCACTTCCACTCCTGATAACCTTTAGCTGCCATCAAAGCTGTCAAATCCAACAGTCATTTAAATGTGAACAGAATATCCTGCTATAAATTAATCCTATAACTACCATTTTCTTCCATTTTCCACTCTACCCTCAGTTTGCAGGCAACATGCTACAATCATTAAAGGCTTTGCTGTGATGTAGTTGCAATGTGTTGTTGGTCACAGAAACAAGATCTGAGCTCTTATGTGCAAAAGTCAGATTGCTGTTTGTGATCTGAGTGAGCTGTGAGCAAAGATGCTCACTGCTAAGCTTCTTGCTTGGCTCTCATATTACCTGGAGACATGCAGGAATTTTTAATGACTGGATCAGCTGAACACGTCTGTAGTTTCTCAAGACAAAGATGAGCGTTGATAAGTCAGAGGTGGTGAAGACGATGAGTGCCTAAACATCTATTAAATAAATTACATTTTGAATTCACTGTCCAACACAAACTTCAGATTTGTGTAGGTTGTAAAATGTTCACCTTTTAAAGGTACCCTGTGGAGTTTTTGATGCTTGCTGTCAACAGGAAGTCATTTTTCTCTTCTTGTGCTCTACTAGAACATTAGGAAGCACAAGAGCATGTGAATGACGTCATACATGTTCCCCACAATCGCTGAGGAAAACTTAATAAGAAGGGTAGAGTCACCAGTCACCAAACTGAGATGCCCAAAAAAGCATCTGGACACTTTGAATTGACAAAGGTGTAGCGGCAGGAGCAGACAAGGAAGTCATGTTATGGGTGGTGGATGGATGAATTGGTCAGCAAAACATCAGGCTTTAAAAAAGACTGTTTGTTTCTTGTTTTAAACAGACAGTCATGTGAAACAGTTGTTCCGTAACCACATGTGTATTACTGTGGCCATGGCAACAATACTCCCTTAACCTTGACAAAGGTTATTTATTTCAACTCAAACTGTGTTGTTTCCCCAAACCTAACCAAACCTCAACCATATTGTTGACACATTATAACAACATAAAGCAAATATTTTTTCAGAGGAGGAGAAAATCAGAAAACCCCCATATGCCAGAAGAGAAAACCCTGTTATTTGTCATTCTAGAGGGCAGGAACAAATGACGTATTTAGTTTTGTTGTTGGAGGAAAAATCAACAGAAAAGCAAAGAAAAAGCTCAGTTTCTCCAGCTGACTGACATGGAGAAAGAAAAGGTACCAACCGACAGCAGAAGATGGGGAAAGAAGAAGAGTGTGGGTGTAAACAGTGCAGGAGGTAAAGTATTAAAAAAAATATACATTACAATTATTTTATGAAGAAGGAAAAAGCGAGGAAACATATTTGTGTCAAGGACACAGGCACACAATATGATGATGAGAAACACTGAGTGTAAACATAACAGTGTTTGTTTACAAGAAAACTCCACAGGGTGTGTTTAAACAGGTGTATCCAGCTCTCCATGGTGTGTCAGCGAGCCATGTTATCGTGTTTATGTTAAAGCAGAGATTTGACGATAGTCAGCAGTAAATAATAATCAGAAAGATCCGGTTTTCATGTGACGTCTGTCAGCACAATAACCTGGCAAGGAGGAGTCAACCTGGTTGTGTTGCTAGGAGAAACTTGGTCTTCTAAAAACTGCGACAAATCAGAAGGCAGTGTCGCAACTTTATGAGTGCTGAGAGCCGCTTAAAATTTAATTTTACTGCTGCACTGTTCTTCTATGTGCAGCATGCCTCAGGACATGAATGTTCTGTTAATGTGTTTATTAATGTCAGCGAGGAGGCTCAGTTGCACAGTATCAAAGTTACATGAAAACTTAAATGAGGATTTAAATTGGATTCCAGCCAGCAGTGCGTGTAAATAGGAGGACGGAGAGGGGGGTGGGGGGAGCGTTGGGTTGATTTGGGACTATGGGAGTTGGAAACGAGTTCAGTGTGCTTGTTGGTTGCAAAGCACCATATGTGCACAGTCCAACAGAGCGTTCGTGAAGAGGCCAGAGCGAGGTCTGCAAGGTACACGAGTGGAGTCGAACCGTCAGACAGGCTCACAGAGAGCTGGAACAAATTCCTCTGGAACTCTGTGAGAGGCACCTCTGTCTGCATACAGGTGCACAGGAGTGGAAGTTCTTTCTGCAAAGGCAACTTGCTCTCTCGTGGATGTGACTGTTGAACATTAATTCATTAGTGCTCCTGCAGTCTCACTGGATACGTGTTTGCAGCTAAGTGACACATGTTACGAGAGCTGCTGAGCAGCCCATATTTGCATTTTAAATTTTTTTTCCTCGATGAATCAAAACATTACACAAGTCTGAGGCTTTATTTGCTATCTGACTAGCATTTTACATAAATCAAATGGCCCCATTGGTAACATTTGTGTCTGGAAAATGCTATAGAACTATAGAAAATGCCTGGTCACATGCTCCACAGTTGCAACTTATCATGCCAGCATGTGTGTTTTGGTGCAGCTTTACTTCGCTGTCATGTGCGTGTACCTGCTTTAGCACATTATTTGGATTTGATGAGCTACACATTGGGTTTGTTTGTGCATCATTATGTTAGCTGGACACTGTGACCCTTTATATCCGCCCCAAACTACGGGCATGACTGGTTTCTTATTGCAAGAAATCTGAGGGTGGCAGGTACCGATCAGAAAGCAATTTTGTTCCAATGTGTCTCTAATAATGTGGAGCTATCGGATCACCACCTGCAGCTTTTGGACAACCAGGTTATAATTGCAAACAGACCGCAAGTTGCAGGAAAAGTCAAAACAACATGTCACGGTGCCTAATATCACAGTATTGCGTTAAAACATCTGTCTTGTCATTGTCTGAAAAGACAGATGCTGTCATAATGTTATCATCTGTCCGTCTGTGTATGCATGAGTCAAGACAAAAGAAGTGAGCCCCAATTAAAATGTTGTCCTAAATGCAGCTTGTTCTGACAACAGACAAACAGTCGCTGTTAGCTGAAAACCAGCAGGGCTGATGTTACAGGCATTGTTTGACCATCCATGCTGTTGCTTATGCTGCCCATCACCATGGACCTCAAAGTGGCCATGATCCAGAGGCCAAACAGAAATCCTAGCTAGTAGTTTTCCCAAGCAGACCAAAACGCCATTCCACACAATGTCAGCCATTTGTGCTCATTTTCCTTTTTCAGATGCCACAGAATGGTGCAGACCAACACCAAAGCACCAACTACTCTCCTTGACACTGTAGGCTTGTCCCTCTCCTGCAAAATAAGACTTCAGGCTGGACATGGGAAGGAGAAAGCGATGAAGTTCATCAGTTCAGTGTTAATAATGCAAAAGTGTGCAAAGGCAGGATCACAGTGCATTATTACAAGTGGCCACCTTATGGCCTGTAACTTTGGTCCTGCTGGTGGTTGTGCGACATAACTTGGTATGCTTATTCACAACAGTTACAGCATGCACATCCTGCTTACTTGTCTCTGGGTTCTGTGGCATTTAGGAACAACAGACATAGACCCAGAGCAAAGTGATGGCACCTCATTAAAGTAGATCTCTCATTAGATGAGATTAGAGAATGTTGCTGCATAAATTTACACAACAAACAGCCTTTCTTGAACATCGCAACAGAGGTTAATGCAGTAATTTTCTTGATATGTGAACTTATTAGCATAATTGTTAGTTTTCAATGGATGGGAGTTAAGTATGTTAGAACATTAAGTGGTCCTTTGCTTCTTTCAGGCACTGTCAGAGCCTGAATGCTGTTGAGGTATTTTAGGAACAAGTTATCAAAAGTGTCCAGAACAGAAGCAGGTTCAATTGATTTATGCAACCACCCACATGCCCTGGTGTTGTTTTGCAGGCCGGGATGATCCGCACTGATTCAGATGAGTACTTCATTGAGCCACTGGAGAGAGGCACTCAGGAGCTGGAGGAACAGGGCAGAGTCCACGTGGTTTACCGCAGATCTGCGCTGCTGCAGACCTCTTCTGACATCTCTGTGGACTACCAGCTGCAAGGTAGGACACACCATGCAGCCTTGATATGTACTGATACTATTAGATCAACTGATGCTTCTATTTGTGATCAGAAACAAGATAAAATTATTTGACAATATGACTACACACCAAAAAGATGCATTTTCTGTAACCACTTATCCCTTTCGGGGTCATGGTTCATGCTGGAGCCTATTCCTGCGGTCATTGGGTGGGAGGCGGGGTACACCCAGGACAGGTTGCCAATGTGTCTCTTGAAGTGAATGATTCAAATGATTTAAGGTTGTGGACTTCATGCAGTCTGACAGAAAACTGGGAAGCCTTTTTTGTGACCATGATTGGGGTCATGTCAAAGAAGGGGATGACATTAGCCTGGTCCCACACCTATCCAGTACTGCTTACAATTTTCCTTTGAGACAGAGGTCTTGTGTTGAAGGCTTAGATGAAGACATCATTGGCCTGCGCCAGAGAATGAAAAATAGCCACATTTATGAAAAATGGAAATTTTCCAAACACTGACGCATATCAGTGACCACTATGACACTGTTTACTGTATAAGGTGAAACAGAAACTAGCTAACATGAACACACTGTCATGATCACCTCGCATCCATTTTAAAATTAGACTTACCTGCAAGAGCACTAGTACTACGAGGCAGCTGAAAGATTACTAGTTTTGATGTTACACCCTCATTAAATGCATAAATAACAGTAGCCACAAGCGGTGCTACATGGAACTAATACCAAAGCTACAAGTTGTACAGTGAAACTACTGTTGCCTCAGCTATAATTACTGTTCACAAACGTGGATCAAGGTTCAGAGTGGACCTGACTCAGGAGTCCATTTAGTTGCTTTCCTGCAGCTTATAAGCTTCAACCACATCTCATGGTTTTCATCAACTAATACAGCTGTTTCAGTTTTGTGTGCTATGCAGTTAAAAGTTGAGAAAAAGTTAGTCTGTATGTTTTTCCTTTCTTGTCACACAAATTACTGCTTTTGCTGCTGCTGCTACTATTATTACTAATGCTATCAGCTAACTGCTTGCTCTAAATACCCAGCTTGCCCTTTATTTATACCAAACAAATGTCACTTTCCCTGCTGACGCAAACGCATAATACGTCACATCCACCGTGAAGGAGATCTATACCCATAAAAAACAACTTCCCATGAATAACTTCATATTTAGGATCTGGAAATAGAGGTTGAATGAGTCATTTTTTATGTTTTTATCAACTGGCTATAAAGAGCAGTAAAAATGGAAATGGATTCATAAAAAGTTCCACAGTATCGCTTCCCTTTCATTTGGGATGTAACAGAAAATATTTGAAAAACATAAAGACAAAGTGTTTTCCCAGTTTCCCTGTGAGAGAAAACATACTTGTAATAAACCTTTCATTGAGAGTCACACTCAGCTGGTAAATATACTTGGCAAGCTGCGGTCCATCTGGATTTGGCAGTGGTGTAAAAGAGCTGAAATACATTTTTTTGTTTTTTTTTCAGACGGGCTGTATCGTCATGGGCATGATGTGCATATGTATACCGTGTTAATGAGTGCACAGTAGTACGATACTTGTATTAATATCTAAACTTGTCACGGCAGCTGCTACCAGACTCACCAAGCATTACATTTCCTCTGTTTCTGCAAAAAAAAACT
Organism: Datnioides undecimradiatus; assembly: GCA_008933995.1. Taxonomy (NCBI): domain Eukaryota; kingdom Metazoa; phylum Chordata; class Actinopteri; order Lobotiformes; family Datnioididae; genus Datnioides; species Datnioides undecimradiatus. The sequence continues at coordinate 13,900,437 of WARS01000015.1, forward strand.
CTAAACAACAAAAAAAAATGTGAAGAGATTTACCCTGATTATTGTTAGAGAAACCATTTTCTCTGAGTCAACCCAAAGAAAAAGCAGAGAGTTCATCAGCAATCAGCTGCTTAACTTACAAAAAAAACCCCAAAACACTATTTAGTTTCTATTTTTTTTCTTACACAGGCTGGCACACAAGCTGTGAAAATTGCCGTGGTCAAAGAATGTTTATTTGCCTGGCAGATTTGAGCAATCCCAAAGAGGTTTTTAGGATGATGCTGGCAGTAGCTGTAATCACGTGTTATTTATTTAATTCATTAGATCTGAATTCATGAATACAGATTTGCAGGGGAAAAGCATTGTTTTTAGCTAGTTCATGTCTTAAACTAATCCCCAAATCTTGAGTAGCAGCTATCAGTGCTAATGGTTATGAATGAAACCCCAAATATTAAACAGTCAGTACTTAATAAATGAATTATGAAGTAACCATGGGATAAATTGTTGAAGCAAAATGTCATTGGGAAAGATTTACAATATCTCATTGAATTTTCATAATGTTACCTTGTTGCCTCCTGCTGCTCTTCAGCTAGCTGCCAACAATTGCTGCCAAACTTAGCTGGTTAGCTCCTTTTAGCTAGTATAACAATAATTATTAAGTTATTATGAATCAACTAGCTAATGGCTGCTGCTGTAAAAGCGCCCAGCAACTAAACCCCTTTAAGTTTAAAGCCTTAGCAAGGCACCTAACCTGGCCGCTAACTAGCTAGACAATCCTGTGAGTGTAGATTATTTCTCTACATCAACAAGAAGAAACAATGTTGGCAGTGTAAGCTAGGTCCTGTTGGCTTGGGCAACACAAAAATGCACAATTACATTCACTAATATCAAAGATGAATAAAAACTGTTTAATAAATGTTTAAATGTAACAAGAACCAGAAAAAAACAAAACAGAACAAAACAATATAAAAGCCCTTTGCTCATACATAACCCACTTACACAAACTAAACACAAGCTGAAGCTTTGTTATACATAGTCTGTACCTTTTCAAAAGAATTGTACAGCCCGGGTTCATTTAGTTATAAATCCATGATTGATAGCTGCCTTGTTGCATACTTCAGTTCATGTCAGTTAGTTGGAGTGCAGCTGGCGTGTTTGAATGCCCTCTGGGCTCCCAGGTGTAAGCTTTAGCTGCTGATTAGTCAACACGTAAATAAAGCATTGCGCATCAATCGGAAAGTAATTTAAGAGCTAATAATCTGGGTTTTCTAGTATGGTACCAATATAAACATGGCCTTCCTATTAGTAAAGCAGGATGATTTTGCCTGTTCAGCAACTCCAAATGAGGCTGAACATATCTTAAGATGAATTAAGGGATGTGCTGCTGTGGCTTTTACTTAGCTCTGCTACGTGTGCTTTGAAACAGACAAGTTCCTGTTCTTATCTATTTAATGAAACATGCCCAACTTTATGTCTTTGGAGGTACTGATAAGCCTCACCAGAATCAATAAAGTAGAGAGGGTTAAGAGTAAGAGGCTGCTTCTTCACATCCTCCCCCCATCCCTTGATAATAAAAGGCAGATTTATGATTGCATTATCTTGTTAATGGTTTTTAACGGTCATTTATTTTGACAAATTCTCCAAGAAAATGCAAAGAGAAAGTGACATGTATATGTATATTGGCATTTTTGGGGGGGGGGTGATCATCTCACTGGGGGTGCAGGCTCTTAATATGATCAGCAGGGGACGACAGGAATCCAACAGGGAGGAATACAGTAAGCACCACAAGGCTTACACAACCAGTAAGGGGCTGTATGCGCCAAGAATACTTTTGTGGAAATGACTTGGGTAAGTGAAAAGAAGATTCAGTGTGAAGCTGCACTGACTGCGGTGATCACAGGAGGTTGTTGGTGTGTGTGAGGTTGTCATTAGATTCTGTAATTACACATGTAAATAAAAAAAACCCCACAGTCTTCAGTTGGTAAGCTGCATCATAGAGAAGGCTTTCGAACCTCCTACGTAAGTGACAAACTGGAGATCAGTTAATTAGTCTGGAAGTTATATTTGAACCTCCACACATGAAGTGACAAGATGAATATGCTTTATTCCATTCCTGCAGTCATTGTTTTTTTGTTGTTCCCTTCTGTTTTTTTTTCTCTCTTGTCTTTTACATAAAGCTCCACAGAAGCAGGCTGTTGTGATAAACATGTTGTGCACAGTGGTAAACAACACACTCATGTACTGATGTGACCCTTACAGAGTGTTTCCTATCACGTATTGTTGCTGTTGAGACCTACAACGTAATACACTCTCGGAGTAACATCCGGCTCCAGTTTGACTCATTTAGTGCTCTGCTCCTGCAACAGTTCAAATCATCCAATCAAATCAACTCTATTGTTTATAGGTGTTACATGGTAAACACAGGTATGATGTAATGTTTACCTGTTTGCTAACTTGTGATGTCCGCTGCTTGTCTTGCAAGAAATCAGGAAATCACATTTGGCTGAGCTCCATTATAACATGCCACTTATTAAATAGCAGCAAGGGTGTGGGATCATGTTCACATGGACTGCAGGTGATATACGAGGTGACAGGAGTTACATTAATCAACATCAGCAGGTAGGGGATATTAGGGACCAATTATTTTGAAAGGAAGGAGAGACAACTTGGATTTTGATGGACAATCGAGCCCTTTTGATTGAATCATAAGAACAAACAAGCATTTTTTTTAGCAAAAGTACATAATTATGAATATTAAACATTAGGAGAACTGTTTGATTTTGATTCTGTAATTGTAGTTTAAAAAGAGCTTAAATGAAATTAAACCGTTTTTGTTATAGTTCATATTTGTGTATAAACTGACTCACACTTTAGATCTTCTTTTTCTACTTTCTCTTCTTGACTTCTGCATTCCTCTTCATCTTCTGAAATATTTTCTCAGTATATTTATTGCAATGCACCAAAACACCAAGGCAAATCCCATGTATGTGAAAACCTGCTTGTCAGTGAAGCCGATTCTGATTCTGAAAACAATTACACCTTCTTCTGTTGGCTAATCAAGGGGTAACATCGACCCTGGCAGGTGGACTGTAAGATTATTTGCACAGTACAGCAGAGTCATCACAACTGTTTGATTCATGGCTGCGCTCCCCACTTGTGATATTTTGGTTCTGATTGGATTTCGAACCTTGAACCAATCTAGCCTCTATTGTGTCCAGTAACTAGAGGATTGTAAAATAGATTTTCCAGACTCACTCTGGGTGATGGCAATGGATGAGTAATTCCTCCCCTCTCATGACAAGCACTGCTGTGATGTCTGAGTATGGCTCGACCTGTATCTGTGCGACTGCTGTATTTGCAGGCTTTCAGGTGATTTTTTTTCTTTTTTTTTTTTTTTTTTTTTTTCTCTCGGCTTGAAGGGCTCTTTTCCAAAATGTAGCAGTTTTCCTGACATTTATGTGTTCTCTAAAAGCCAACGATCCTCCTTGGATTCGCATGTAATGATTTTCTTGGCATTTCCTGTGTTTCACTTTAAAGAATTTAGTGGCTTTCACTTCTAAGAGGGCTGGATCAACATATTTGTACAGATATCACCTTTTGTATTGATTATACTTCAGACAAGGCAGTATTGTTTGTCTGTTTACCACACTGAGAGTTGATGGTATGCTGCCTGCATTTAATGTTAGTGATATTGAATAGTTCCTGTGAACTTACACCATGAGACAGAGTGCTAGTTTTGAAGTCAACAGCAACTGTGAAAGAGCATCATATGAACAACAGGAGGAAAAGGCGAGGTTAGAGTGTAGAAGCTGTGGCTTGCTTACAATCCTGCTGATCTCAGTAGTGCATGTGGTTGAGACGTGTGTTGGTTTCAGCACTTATTTTTTTCCTGTTGAGGCCTGAGAGTCAGATTAACAGCAGCCGAGGTGTGCGAAAACAAAGATGATGAGGAAGCTGCACCTTGGCAGAAATTGGCCACCAAAGAACAGCAGCTATTTTTTAGAGTTTTACTCAGAAGTTTAATGAGAAATTACTCTCACTTGATGGTGCAGATACGTAAACCAAGTATTTGATTTGTCAAAAAATGTTAAAAATTCAAGGTTCTGAGTCTGAGTCTGAGGCCATGGTTCTTGACCGGAAAAAGGTGGCCTGCCCTCTCCAGGTTGGAGGAGGGTTTCTGCCCCAAGTGGAGGAGTTTAAGTATCTCAGGGTCTTGTTCACGAGTGAGGGTAGGATGGAGCGTGAGATTGACAGACGGATCTAATGCAGCGGCTGCAGTAATGCGGTCGATGTACCGTTCTGTCGTGGTGAAGAAGGAGCCGAGCTGAAAGGTGAAGCTCTCGATTTACCGGTCAATCTATGTTCCTAGTCTCACCTATGGTCAAGATCACGGATACAAGCAGCGGAAATGGGTTTCCTCCGCAGGGTGGCAGGGCGCACCCTTCGTGATAGGGTGAGAAGCTCTGTCACTCGGAGGGAGGTCAAAGTAGAGCCACTGCTCCTGCACATCAAGAGGAGCCAGCTGAGGTGGCTTGGGCATCCGTTTCGGGTGCCTCCCGGACGCCTCCCTGGGGAGGTGTTCCAGGCATGTCCCACCGGGAGGAGGCCCCAGGGAAGACCCAGGACACGTTGGAGACACTGTCTCTCAACTGGCCTGGGAACGCCTCGGGATCCTCCTGGAAGAGCTGGAGGAAGTGTCTGGGGAGAGGGAAGTCTGGGCATCCCTGCTCAAGCTGCTGCCCCCGCGACCCGGTCCCGGATAAGCGGAAGAAGATGGATGGATGATGTTGGCTGACCAGTACTTGCTATAGTTCTCATACTGACTAGATTTTCCACATTAACATTAACAACAGCGGGTTTTTAATGTGGTGGGAGATCATCTCTGTCTCTCTTCAAGGATACAGTTGGATGTTGGACATGTCTGGATCCCTTCAGCTTTCTGCAGGCAGCACACTAACTCCCGGTCAATGACCCTTTGGTGCCTTCCCAGTTGATACTGTGACTGTGTTTGCAGATTTAGAGTGTCCATACACAGCTGTTGTGAAAGTCATCATCTACCATCACAGTCTTACTCTTCTCATCAGTCAAGAAAAAAAAATCTTAACTTTGAGTTTCGATTATCACAGATACGATTTCATGCTTAGGAAGGTGCTGAACGTCTCCATTCCAAAAAAATCCTGCACTGCCTCCTCCAGATGTTGAACAGGAGAGTAAAGTTCAACACTGATGTTGGGCGATAATGTAGTTTTCAGACAGACATTAACACTGCCCATTTTTATCTTGTTGAACAAGAAAGGGCCTTTCCTAAACTAAAAGACAATACTGAAACATTTCCATATCAATATGTCTGAAAACAGCAAAACATTAGTTATTTATTTTGTTGAATTGTGCACTTTAATAATCCCAAATGTTTTGATAGTTTCCAAACCTACAGCAATACATAATGTTCAAAGTTACAGTGAAGGGCATCAATCACCTATGCTCTTTTAGTTGCTGTAACTTTTTGGGAAGCACCAAATGATATAAGTCTGTGGTCCCATAGTACTAACAACATCAACAAATTCAGAAAAAAAGTCAAGCTCTTCTGCAACAACACAATCGAGCATGAACTCACAGATCTGGTAGATTTTCCAACCTGATCTCTGGTGATCATCGCAGAATAATAAATGCATGTACAATAGTAAAACTTTCCAAAGGTTTTATAGCCTTCCCTCTCACCGTAGGGAACAACAAAAGGTACATGAGTGGTTGCACTGTTTAGTCACATCATCACATGATCTTCATCAGCAGTGGAGTTTGTCCTCTTGTAAATTTCTTTAAGACACTTTTCATCCCTGTTGGCTTAATAGTTAAGATTGTAGTTTTACAGGACTTCAAACTTATTGACCCCGGAAACCAAAATACATGTATCAAGATTCATTGTTCCACCATTGCACCTAACCCCTTTCAGCTATGTGTGTTTGATGAGATTGAGGTCAAGACTGTGTGTCCTGCAATCAGAACAGTCAAAATCATCCTAACCATACTGGGAATATCCTTTCTGTAAATCTATACTGCAAAAGTGTCAAAGGATGCCCACATACTTTTGGCTACCAGCATAGCTTTCTATCCTGGTTGACTCATACGTCAGCTCATGGTGGTGTAGGGCCATACTCTGAACCTATGCTGAGGTCACCTCAACTGTGGGAATTGTGCCTGTTGCGGCCCTGCCTATAACAAAAGATTGCCCAGGCGTTTGTGGAACAAGATTCAGAATAAACAGTTTTAAACATCTTTGCTTTATTTCTCAGTTTTAACACTTGGGGTTGTGGTAACGGGATTCTGTGGACACTCCTGCAAGCAAAACAGCCGTGAGCATTTTCTGTTTTCCCAAAAAACAAATTTCTGTGATATGAGATGCCTAAGAAAGCAAACAAAACCTGGAGGATTACACATGGAAAGGTGCTAATAATCATCCAGAGAGTTGTTTCTTTACAGAGCTCAGATGGATCAACAGATTCATGGAAGAGATTTTTATCCAGAAAGGTGATTTTAATGCTCTCCATGTTTGAAAGTTTAGAAATGTACCATGAAACCTTCTCGCCAGGGACTCAGTTATTTATCTTCTAGTATTTTTAAGGCTGACAAGCAGTACGGTACGTTTTCATGGTGCCTGCTCATCATCATCATCATTGTATTATTTAGACTGCAGTGAATCCGCTTCACTATGAAAATATTAATTAGATGGAGGTTAAGGTGTAGAGCTGGCTCTTGTTAATGCAATTTAAACTGAGTTTGTTTTGCCTGTATATTGACACGTTTTTATCACAGGGTTAATATCTTTTTTTGAATTGATAAAGAGTGCCATTGTTCCAGATATATAAGAACCTCTTTGATAGGATCAACCAACTTTACCGGCCTTCACCGAGCATGTTGGTATTTGTTTTTGAAATGCACATATTGTGGGACTTTCATGCTCAGCATCTTTTGTGAATTGCAGGCACTATGTGGGAAATGGTCTTAAAATTAAGTTTAAGTATAAATGTAATAACATTTTATAAATCAGCTCCCATAACTACTTTTCCAGTAGCCTTGTGCTGAGAGTGTTTGCTTAATAAAATAGTTTGTACATCAGTTGTAAGCTGAAATCATGAAGCAGATTGTCAGTAATGATTCTAATTCCACAGTGATCACACCCCCGTCCTGTATCCATCCTGACAAATGTGAAAAGATCCCAACCTGTGAACGCTCTCCGTTGCTCCCAGGGTGAATACTCCAGAGGGCTCAAAGAACACACAAACAAAAGAGTAGAAATGCTTACCTTGAGCAAACAAGTTCTCAGGAACCAAAATGACTCGGGTACAAACAAATGGAAAACGTGCCTGGAATCACAAAGTGAACAGGACTGATTGTGCTGGTGATAAATTGCCACGTCTGCCTGGTCCGTGTGGCCCTGCCACCTTCTGCTGTCCTCCCAGGTGGAAGGGGAGAGGACTCTGGGGTTCTCACACATGTGGAAAGACTATTTAGTATGTATACCAGAGTGAGGGCATGTAGGAAGATATTCCTGTTTTTATCCAGGTTTTCAGGTTTCTGACACATGATGTTGTGCATTTGTGTTTTTAATAAGCCAGCCAAAATACATCAGTCAGTATGTCTGAGGGTAGAAGCCGCAATTGTTAGCAGTCATCCAGCTGGGGAGCAGGCTATACCCGGTTGTCAGGTATCCACAGATGGTCCACATGACCTTTTACATCAAGACATTTTTCAGTTTTGTGGATCATTTTTTAAAAAATGATTTTTCCATTTCCCGTTCATCCTTATATAATAAGACAGCTGGAGCACATACATCATTATGTTAGATGGTTCTATAGTACAGTTGGCCGTACAGCTGAAAAAACAATACTCATGGCCAGATATATAGTGCATTGTATCAATTTCTTCACCACTATGATTCTAAGTGGATGGTATGTAAAGACAGAATGGAAATAAATGAATGTACAAAATGCATAATTGCAGCGTAATTGCATAACATTAACACATAATTTGACCAGGATGCCCCGGAGTTGGTTTTTGGTTGATGGTTTTCAAGTGATGTCCAGGTTCTGTGTTTCATTATGAAAAGATCACCGCTCATCAGCACTATCTGGTGGACAAGCAATGTAAATGTAATACATACTCAGTATTGCGTAGATTCTAGAAATGATTTTATAACATCTTAATTGTGATTTACCATGTGAGGCAGCTGTATCAGTTTTCAAGTTGTGCATTGTAGTTTAATAACTGCTCAGACCAATATCAGGAAATGCTGGTAGCTATGATCGAGGTTTGCCAGTGATAACTGGGCTGGCAGCTAGTTAGTGTTGATGACAGTACAGCATTATTTGTATCAGAACTGCAGGGTGTTTCGTCCATAAAAAAAGAGAGACCTGAAAACAGCTCAGAAGATATTTTTAACTAAAAAGATATTTCGTTCTTCTCTGGCTCAGCAAGTGCATTGTTACCTACACCATATGATTAATTGATTTGCTTGATTGAAATTAGCCTAAGATGACAGGCTGTTCATCCAATCACTTGCCAAGTATGTCTTGAAAGTTCCTGCCCTTTTCCAAACCGTTTCCAACAACCTCCCAGATGGTTCTTTGTAACAAACCATCTGGCGCATCACGTTAGATATACAGGGCTGCAACTACCATTTGCTTTCATCATCAATCCATCTTTTAATTGTTTTCTTGATTAGCTCAGAAATATTTTGTTCAGCTAAAGGATATTTAGCTTTTTATTACAAAGACATTAAACGATGAAAAAAAACTATGTAAGAAACCAGAATCTGTAAGTTTTATTTAGATAAATGACTCAAGCAATTCATTCATCTTTAAAATTGTCTGCTATAATTTTCTGCCAGTCATCTAACTGCTTATCTACAGAGGATTCAGCTTTAATAATAAATACAGTAGAGCCTTAAAGTGCTACCTAGAGCTCCATTAATAGTCTGGTTATCACACACAAAACAAACACAGTGTGTGAATGAGCAACTTCGCCCTACACTCACATAATGTACACGAGAGCGTGTATTTTTCAATTTCTCTTGCCTGCACACACACAAAGAGCCAATCATGCTGACAGATGGATGTGTGTGTGATCCTGGAGAAATGAGAGTTATGGTGAGAGCAAAGTCTGGACTCCTCGTGGTGCCCCTGAGATCTGATCTCCTGTTATCTGGCCCGACGCCCAGGTGAGGGATTCACCCTCCGCAGCACTTGGATATTAGGTTTTATTTTCACATGGTAGTGAAAATAGAGTGAGAAACTAGTGAAACGCCTCATGTCTGAGTAGCGTATCGATGACTTTCACGATCCGGTGGTGTTTGGGGAAAATAAGCTGGGCCCTGAGAGAGACAGGCAAAGGAAAAGGATATACTTACAGAGAGATCCTTACGGTAAAGGAAAAACGGTGATTTATATTTGTCACACAGATGTGTTAAGCAGAGTGGGAGTTGGCTGAGTATGGAGGAATTTGGTGAGCCGGCAGGAATGAAAAACATTCAAGAGAGTCAAAAAAAAAAAGCAAGAGAATACTCTTTAGTTTATAATCCTGTTAGAATTTGCCTGAAAATGTGATCTTGCAGAGGTGGCGTGTGAGTAAACTGAAGACTCGGTGAGTATAATTGCCAATCGAAGACAAGTCGGAGTATGGCGTTTTTACCGCTGCCAAGCTGCTTACTGCTGTAATTATCAAGCTATTCACCATTGCAGGAGACAAATCACAAGTGCAGCTGAAGCAGAGACAAATCTCGGCCCTGTTTAGTGTTGATTATTTGTAAAAGCTTCCTATTTTCCCTTGTTAGACCTACATATCATGGCACAGTCCGGGGGCTGCTGAGAAAATGGATGCAAACACATTTCACCGACCGGTTGTGGCTGTTTAAAAAATTGATTTTTGAGGTTGGGTCAGGTAATTACTTCATATTGCACATATTGCATATTGCATTTAGGCACCTCTTGAATTGTGGTTCATCTGGGCACTGGGAAAATGAATGACTTAAGCTGCTCAGTGAATGTGTGCAATGCAAAGTAGGGCACCACTAAACACGAGCATGTGTGTTCAGCAAACCTCGCCTGGAAGAAAAAGTTTTTTTTTTTTTGCAAGGTGCTTGTGTGCTGGGCTCTCTCTTTATGCTTTTGTGTGTGGGGGTTGAATTTACACCCTCTGCCCCCCCCCGTTTTTTTTTTTTTTTTTCAAGTGACACTTTAAATGTAGATACTGTACTTTGTTGTGAGAACATCAACAATGTCATTTCTCCTTAGGCTTAGGATTGCTTTGATTTTCAGAAGGAAAAAAATAAGCTCCTAAAAAGCTTCCAAAGGTGGATGAAAGATGAATGCTGTTTGATCATCGGTTTCCAGGTGAAGCAGACGGAGGTTGTGCTTCAGGTTTTTTTTTTTGTTTAAGGGTCTGCCAAGAACCATGTGCCAGTGGGAGAACATTTTGTCACTTGCTGGCTGTTGTAAGAGAGGGTGCTCTGCAAATTTGAGGATTGTAACCTCAAGACAAGTTGCAAGATAGAGGATGACTGGCTGGGGATTACAGTGAACAAGTGGTTAAGCCGTTACATTCCTGAAAACAAGAGGCAAAATCTGCAGGAAGGATGAACACACACTTGACTCTGTTCTCCACTTCATCTCAGCAACTTGAGTCCTGAAATACTGTTTCCAAATACAACCTGTGATGCTGCTGAATATGTTCTGATTTGGTCAGCTGATGTCCACTATCAGAGGTTGGACCCTCCCACAAAAGAAGGGGATCCCCACCCCTTATATGGCTGTTTTTGGGGTGTAGATTATGTCTGCTTAACGGTCGTTAGTAGGAGATAGGTAGCCTCAACATGTTGGCTGACTCGAGCAATTTTAAATAACACAGTCAGGATCTTATCAGGATCTTGGTGCCTTATCCTCTAATAGTGAATCATAAGCCCACAGCTGCCTTAGTTCTTCGTTCTTACAGCCACACCATTACACTGTCAGGCAAACACCAACACACACAGCCAATGACTCATATGTTGCAACATCTTCAACCAAGTGTCAAGTATCCAACTTAGGGCAACCCATAATTTAAAGATCTATTTACTTGCTAACCATATCCCATTAGAGAGCTGTGCTGATTCTGCGTCATACTTCTTAGCACTTTGAATCTTCCAGATCTTCCTGATAATCTAGGTCTGCTGGCTGATATTATGCTTCAGCTGTTCTCTCTATCAGCTGTTTCCTGTTTTGGTTTATTTTTGCCCTGATGAACGTCATCCCTACAACTGTATAGCACCTACCATAGCTAATTTTTGTCTTTGTTTGTGATGTTGTGAGTTAATATACAAAAATATAGCACCAGGGTTTGGGCAAATAATTGCAGTGCATGTGACATCACTGAGGTCTAATATATTTTGCCCTCATTCCAAGACAGTTGGTGCGCTTTCTGCACAAAGCTCAGCACCACGGGCCAAAAAAGGAGCTTGTGAACTAATTCACTGCTGCATCTGATGTGCTGAGCTTTCTTTAATGAATAGCTTGTTTTGAAGTCTTGTGATAACAGCAAATGAATCCCCAGAAGAAGCTAATAGCTTTTCTTATTTCACACTCTGTGGTGTTGTAATCTGACATCCTTGCGCAGGTACTGGCTCCTCGCAACGTAAGACCACATCTGCACTTTTCTTTTTCACCTTTCAATACGACTGAGCTAGACAAAGACACAAATAAAAGGTACATCGCCATCAGATTTCACATGACAGGAAGTGAGGAATGTATTTTAAATTACGGTATGTGAATGTGAAAGTGAGTTTAGAGATAGGGAAAGCAATTTACCTTTAGTAATGCAAAGACATTAAAGGTTATCAGGTTTGCTTTGTGCAGTTGGTGAGGATGGATCCTCTAATGTGTTGTAAACACAAGTAATTTTAACAGTGTCAGAGGTGAGTAGGAACACTTAGCATCCTCTCCCCTCAGGAGTGTCTGTGTGTGTGTGCAACAGCTGAAAAAAAATTAAGCCAACCACAGAAGCTTTGAAGGCTCCTGCAGTTAAACACTCAAAATCAATGCAGCGTAAATCCATACATAAAACATGTGGCGAAACGTGCAACAACCCCTTCCCCCCTTTTTAATGTCATCAGCTACGTCCATAATTCCTTAATGGAGGTGATTATGCACCATGTGATAGAGTGTGACTTATACAACAACAATGGGGATGGGTGTGGGGATCACATTTTCTCCGAGTTGTAGAGAGAACCCAGCACAAGGCAGGTGCGTCAGTTTTAAATCTGCTAGCTAGCTAGATTAACGTACAGTGTCTCTGTTAGCTTGCGTGATGTCAGTCACTGATAAGATGTTACGCCAACGTCAAGTTAACAAATGGTACAGTCCACTTTAGGGGTGTGTTAGATCATATAACAACATTCCTCTAGCAATTAATTTGAGAAATATGTTTTAAGATTTATGGTTACAGGTCAGGATATTTAAATGTTATATCTCTTTCCTTAAAGGGGAGTCGGAACCCACCAATTCACCCTCCCCTGTAATTTGAAGCATGCCGTCTGACATTTCTCGCCTTCCCTGTTTGCATGATGAACCAGCAGATTGGGAAGATATTATCCACATTGCTTCATGTCTTCAGAAGTATGAACCCTGAATGTGTGTGATGATTTCTTTCCATTTGAAACCTGGTGATAATTAGCGACTCCGGCCCGAGCCAAGGATCTGATGGGAGGGTGGAAAAGACCTTGGAAGCGTTGAGCAATATTTTGCATCGAGGAGCACTTGGTTGTGTTAACTCCCGACTTGCTGTGATTCATCGACTTACTTTCCAAAAGTCACATGGCAGCTGGAAGGGAGTTCATGAGCATCTCTTTCTTCTTTCCATCCAGTCTGCCTGCTCACTGGAGCCAAATACTTGAAATTCTTGCTGCTTGTTGTGAAACTACATCCACTGTGTCCTGCCAGAGAAATACTCATCGCAAAAAAGAGAGAGGAGACAGGAATACAGCTGTTTACGGGGCACATAAGGAGGTTTGTGTGTTTAGCATTCCTGAGTATTGCAACACTTTGGTTTTCTTAGCCTGACTCAGATGTATTGTGTAAGCATCTCAGAGCTGCAATAACACTGCTCTAATGTCTGCAAATTACACCATGCACATAAAAGAAATAGCCCAGCACTTGTCTTGTGATTAAGTGTCGTAGTAAGTGTTGTTTGTTTGATTTAATCTCAAGTGCCGCTTTCTCTGTTGTTTATGTGGAAACAACAGGCAGCTTTTGGATTGGACTCACGTATTTTCTACCTATACTGTTTCAAGCTTTATGTCCTCAATTTCAGAACGATTTTATTTTATAAAAATGTATGCGCATATTTATGACAGAAATCCTTGTGTTATTAATAATTCAGAGAGATAATGACATTTTTGTTGTTGTTGTTGTAATCTCAGTTGTCATTTTTATTGTGGTCACTAAACTGACGTCAGTGGATACTCGTTTTATTTAACACTGCACTGCTCTCGTAATCTTAAAACATATTTTATTATATATTTATTAATCTGATCAGTAATAGTAATAATAATCTTACTACAAGTTCATTTAGTTTTTTTTCACCGCTCTCAACTGCACTTCAGTCTTCATCAGCAGCAGTGCAATGGATTGATAATGTACGAGTAGGTTACTTCTGTGATATACTTTTACATAGGGACAGGGCCTGAATGTCGTAACAGTGACCTGAGAGGGAAAATAACAGCAAGTGAATTAACACTTAAGATCTGTTGTGTTGTGTGTTTAATTAAAGGCCCATTGAAGGTGGTTGGACATGTCCTGTCGTCTTGACAGTTTTAGTTGTAGTCACTAGACTAACCATCATCATCTGGATAAGATATTAACATGCTAATATATGTTGCCTTCAAGAAAAACAGTGTGCTCACTGCAATTAAGCTTTATGAGCAGCTGACAATTTTTCGTGGACTGTTTGGGTTTTTCCTCTCAGGCAACATAGAACCTGTCATATTTTATTGCTCGATGTTGTTAGGGGTATACGCAGCCCGGCAGGAAGACTGCAGAACTGCTCAAGGCTGGAAAAAGCAGTAGCACCTCATGTGCATGTTTCTCAGGTTAAGAGCTTATTTTTACTTAAATACATAGTATTATTTACATAAACATGAGAGACAGCCAGTGGAGTGGAGGAGGGGTGTAGCTGTCTTTGATTTACTTATTCGTGTGATTGACGTGAAGAAAAAGAGAGACAAAGTAAGACAAGAGTATGGCTTGGTCCCAATGTCCCCTTAAGCCCTTACAGACTTAACTGACGTCACCTGTCAAGTGCTCTAGTAAGAGAGGCTGCAATAACTGGAAATGGTATAAATAGGGATGGGACAGCACTTTGCAACATACCGAGTTACCTTGCCGACACGAAACATCTCACGTACAATTGTAGGTTTAGGACTGGTAGGTTTTTTAATGTCTCAACAGCCAACAGTCTTGTGATACAGACTTACTCGATTTTGTCAAAGCAGCATCATACATTTGCAAGAAACATTTTTTTCTCTTCATGGCTCCTTTCTCCTTCCTGTCTCTCCAAGCTTTTGGGTTTCCCCTGGTAACTCTGTTGACCATCACAACTCTTTCAACTGTGGGTTGTTCCATCAGGAAAAGTCTGCAGAAATGCAGACTTATGGAAGGTGTGCATAAAGGGTTGAAAATGTCTGCAAGAGAGCACTCATGCGTTAATGGGTCAGTGACTAAGGTGTACAGGATGGAACAGGGTTTTGTTACCAAAAAGACAGTGAACCAGAACTTTAATTTAAATACCTGTTTTGGTTTTGTTTATTTTTTGTCAGAAACAATTTATGGGATCTGTAATGAAAAGGCCAAACACACTGAATTTAAGTTAGAAAGCAACGCCTCACTGTCTTCATTTCACCACCCACGCCTCAAATCTCCAAGTGAGAAACTCCAGGCACCAGTCTGTCTCTTTATACAGCAAATAAAACATCACCCCCAACAATGAAATCAAACTTTGAGTGTAAGTCTACATTTCAACCAGGTAGTTTTCTGTCTGAAGTAGGTTTTTATACCGTGGATGTTCCTTCCTTCCTCCTTTCACTGCTAAAAACCCGTCATCCATGAAAATGAGCAGAAAACATTTGGATTGATAAGAAGCCACTGGTGCTGTCTGGCTGCCTCATCACTGTTGGTCAGCTCATCATCAGACAAACTCATCAGGGAAATTATCATCAGTGAAATCAGCTCCAGTGGTGATTAGTAGGGAAATCCTGCAGACATCGCTCAAATCCTCTGAGTGATGCCAAAATGATAGTTATACAATTTATTTCATAATTTATAATGAAATAATTTTTTTCATAGTCTTTTTATTTTTACCTCTGAGGTTGGATTATTAATCCCAATAAGTTTGACACGTATTGGAGTGAAACATAACAAGCTTTAAATTGCCTCTGAAATCAAGAGAAGATCAAGATTCAGATTTAGTTGGTTGCCCGTGACCCAACAATCCAAAATGCCATCGTAGTTTGTTTAGAAGTTTTTAGGATTCTGCCAAGGAAACAAACAGGACCAGAAACATTCATGGCGGAGGTAAAAATAGGCTCCATTCACAATTTTACAGCACATCCTCCAACTTTTAGTCATTTCCTAGTATTTTAGGTTCTGAAATTCCTGTATTTTATCAGTTGTGTTGGGCAGGGCGAGAGTGGAAACAGTTTGTCACTTGACCTTTTAGACGATGACATTGGGTTGTTTGTTCTTTGAGAGAAAAAGAGGAAAAAAAACGGATGCAGGTCACCAAAATATATTGAACTCCCTGAAAGGAAATACAGTGAGCATTTCTTCCAAAAAAAGGCAGTTCGCACCCTACCATGAATGAAGCCTAAGTTTTGCTGCATGGTGTAAGTGACCTACCCCAACAAGGACGACCGTTGTCTGCTCCAAGACTCCCTCTCTCTCTTGCGCTCTCTCTCTCTCTCTCTCTCTGCCTCTCGCACACAAACACACTTCTCACAAGTTTGATATTCTCTTCCTCTGCAGCACAACAACAGATAAGGAGATTTGCAACAGAGAGTCACTTTTTAAACTGTAAACAGTAAGCAGGCTCTCTACTCTATGAACAACGGTTGCACAGAAATAAAGTACCCCTGTCCAGTGTCCCAGGATATAGTCCCGGTTGCCAGAAGCACAGGTTGTAATTCTGGTGCCAATGTGAGAGCTTTTTCTTGAGTGTGTCCCCCAAACAAAAAAAACAAATGCACAGGCCAAGCGCTCACTCAGTCCAGGGAACCTCAAGGTGCTCTTGAAGTTCACAAAAAAGAAAACACTCCTTCAGGCACTGTTGGAGAAAACAAAGAAAAAAGGTTTAATGGTTTAAAACACAGAAAGCAGCTGGACGATTATGGGCAGTTCGAAAATAAAGACCATTAATATACTTTTTCTCTTAGCCCTGCCTAAGATCATCCAAACAACAGTTTATTCTCTCTAACTTGTTTTTAAGTGTTTGTTGATTCAACCCTCAAGTGAAAGCTGATCTCCTTTAGAGCAAGTCCAAGTGCCTGAATTTTTTTTTAAAGATAATTTGGTTTCACAACATCAAGGTATTTTGGTAGGATTATCTATTGCTTTTATCAGGTATGATTAAATTGTTCCCGGCTATGTAATTTCTGAAATCTGGGCATACAGCAACAATCACTAAAAATAACTGTAATAGTTCAAGACACAGAAGCTTCAAGGAGATACCCACAGATATGAGAACGGGTCTGCTTGTTGCTATCTTAATTACTTTTAGCTCTCTTTACATCTTAACACCTGAGACTCCAAAGATTTTTGTCTGCTTGTCCAAAAAACAAATTTTATTCAATAATGATCCTCCTGAAAAACAGCCGGTACCAAAATATTTTCATCTTTTTGCAAAAAAAAGTGCCTTAAAATGCTTCAAAAGTATTAAAAATGTTGGGGTTTTTTTGTTGATTGACTAATACATTTTTGACCAGAAAGTTCCACTCTACATTAAAATTTAATGTTGCCTTTACATAGACTGCAAAATGGCCTAAACTGGCATGTTCTTCGGTGGTGGCTCTGGCATTGATTTTCACAGATGTGTACTCAGACACTACCATTGGTCTAGCAGTCGGGCTCTGTTGTTTATTTACATAAACAATTTACTGAAACATCTAATAAAAATCAAGTGACAGACTGCAGGGTAAAGAGATTCTTAATTAAAGAGAAATGGCTCGCGACCCTTGTTGAAGAGCAATGTTGAAAATGTCAACAGTCAGTCAGCATCCTTATGTGGCCACCTTTATCACTTGTTATTGCAAATTATTATTTGTGATTGGTTTGATTATGCAGCAGTTAATCCATATTAATGTGATATGCACTGATCTAGTATGCTGATAGTACTGAAGTGTGGCTCATTGACCTGATATGGAAATACTCTGTAAGCCCTGAACAATTGCTTAAACTCACTGTTTCAAGCCAATCAAAATGAAAGGTTTTCAACATCATATTCTGACCAGTTATTAAATCTAACTGCTTTGCATCTACTAATTACACTATTATATTCAAGTGAGTAAGCTACAGATCTGCTGTTACGGTCGTTTGAGTGTCGCAGCATGAATAGTGTCGTAATAGCCTGAAATTCTAAAGAAACATTCAAAGCAAATCATCAGAAGCGCTGTATTTCAGACCAAAGCTGATACAAAAAAGTCACTGTACACTGATATTTTATTTTGATAAAATGCTTCATTTTACCCGGCAGCCAGCATAACTCCACAGGAAACCTTCAATTTTAGGTGAGCTGGCTCTCCGCTGTGACCAGCAGCATCCATGAAGTCATTTTCCAGTTCTCAGTGTCCTACAGGCATTCAAAATTACTCCTTAGAGGCAGACACGTTGACAAATTGTCAGATACCACCTTGGTCTGTCTGCTCCTGTATATATTTGATGCAGTAGAGCTTTTCATGTTATCAGTTTTGCCTCCTGACCATTAAGTCCTGTGGAGACTTTCAACCTAAACCTGTGACTTTTTTTTTTTTTTTTTTCGACAAAAGAGGCATGGATACAAAATTTTATTCCAGCTGGATAATAGAGCAACTCATGGAGGTGGCTTTGACTTAGGCAACAGGCACTGACTTTGACGTTAATTCCTCCAGCAGGTGGTTATATTGAAATTCAATGAGGGACTGAAATGTTATTTTATTGAGTGCCCATTTGTGCTGCACATTGGTCTTTCATATATAAAAACATTAGTCTCGATGCCCAATAATGTGGTGTCACATGGTGCAGTATTAGGCTATTGCAGGAAATTTGAAAACACATCCTACATCAGTCTGCGCCTTGTTTGATGTAGGCAGACCAGGTTTTCCCAAGGAAATTGTGATACAGTCCAAAATAAAATAAAAAAAAAAAATCTAATAAATTATCTTCAGACAATCAAGTCAGTGTGGCATTAAAAATATACACCGTTACTCTCCTGGCTTCTCCTCAAGGTGTGCTGCGTAGTGGCTAACAAGCATGTGACTTCAGTGCCAGACCTTCTATCTCTTTACCTTCTAATGAATTAAAACCCAATTATACATTTTGTAATGTAAAACTTTATTAAACTTACCATTGTAAACCTGTTTGTACAGCAAGTTAGTGAAATATCCAATCCTACGTGTGTCTGTGTTTTTGTGTAGTAGTTTTTCCATTGCTATTATTGCGCTAATTTTACTTTGATCTGTATTTCCTGTCGTGTGTCCCCATTGCTTCAAAATCAACCTTTGCACACATCAGTTACGCATTAAAATCAGTGTTTGACTTTCATTTCAGTACAATATGTGGTCACAAAGTGCAGCATTCTCTATGGCTTAATGTGGATAAAAGCATCTCTGACAAGCTTTTTAAGGAACATTTCCATCATAAATGGTCCTTTACTTTTGCTGTGAAAGGCTCTGAGTTTATTTTCTTAGGCAAAGCAGCCAGGACTTAAAAATCATTAGTTATGCTTTAATATAAGGCCCAGTGGGAGCAGGAGTGTTGGCTTCAATTTTATGCCTAAAACTCCCCATGAGCCTGTTTAATAGTGTTTCAGAAGCTTCGGGTGGGCCAGGGAAAATGCACATAGACACAAACACACCTTTTTAAAATTTCTACCACCACTTCAACACAGTACCACAAACCTGCATGGTGTCTCCGCAATGTGAAATGCCTTGGCCAGCGTCTTTTCTCCTGTTGCGGTGCGCTGCTGGTAATTAGGCTGCTGTTGTTGCTGCTGTCACCGCTCATTTTGAACTCTATTGAGGCAGAGGGAAGGAAAAGGCTAAAACAATATTGCCTCAGTCATAAAATCCATTGTAATTATCCAAGGTTTTATGTGCCCCTGGGAGTCAAAAATCCCCTGACATGACAAGAAGTACATTGCCAGGACTCAAATCAACTCCAGCCTCAGAACACCCTTGGTGCTGGAACCACCATGCTGCCAAAATGATAAAGCTAGAAATTATAGTCATTTGTTTTTCTATTCAGTCTTAGAGTTTCATTTCTGGTGCACATACTGAATTAGGGCACCTGACTTCAGGCCATTGTTCACTGACCTATGCTCCTACAAAGCCCGCATCCAGCCCCGAACAGAGTGAAATTGTGCAGCAACAGCAAAACGCGCATTATTTAAGGCTACTGTAAAATGAGATGTCAACTGTGAAAGATTTGTGGCAGCAATGGCTTTGGAACACGTTGTGTTCTTGGTAATAGAGGACATACATCAGATTTGGTGTTTCAAACAAAGAATTACAGGAAGAAAAGAAACCCCTGATCAGCACCATGTTCCACTCACTGCCGCAGTGATTCAGACAAGGGACGTGTAAGTGTCCCAGTGTTAAAGCTGACCAAGCAGACATTAATGTCAACTGCTGGTGGTGGATTGTGGTTTCCATGGAAAGTGTGTTTAAGTTTGTCAAACATTGTTGTAACGGGATAACTTTTGCAATAGGACAGGGAGCATCCTCTTGTTAGAGCCATGAATTAAGGAACCTGGGTCTAACACTTTTAAATTGGATGTTGTCTGACCTGCAAATGATATCTATCTTCATCTAATACCTGCATATCTTGTTAATCATTGCAGTCATCCGGTTGAAATGACAGTGGAATTAAACATAAAATAATAAAGCTTAACAAACTCATGCTTACTGAAGTGAACCTTAATCTGTCTCACCAACATCCTCTGACAAAACTCTCATGCAACGCGACAACCTTATCAGGTGAAGAGTATTTAAAGGGCAGATAAGTGTATATGTAGTATTTAACTCTCCTCCCTTCCAGTCATGGAATTTGATTCAGTCCAGAAGTAAATGAGGAACTCATTTAAAAAAGCAGATAAACTCTGTTCCTAAAAGTGTATAAACCAGCGCCAGTTTGATTGCTATTCAAAACATGATCATGACCAGGTTGCACCTTGGATTCATCAGACAAATCAACCTCTCCCCTCATTTACAATGATCCTTTCCCCAAGACATTTAAAACTACATTGAATAGCATGCTTTTAAATTACTTGTTGTCATTGCATACTGTGGCCTGAGCCACCTGACATGTCATACATGTTTTGATCGAGTCCTGATTCATTCACTGTGCTCCTTTTGATTGCTCCCTTTGAACGGCAGTGGTCAGGAGTATGCCCTAACCTGCTCTGCTGCTGCCCATGATCCTGCCATTTTCACAGTCGGTTTGATCACACTTTAAACCCATTTTCGGTCAGCTGCTCACATGGGGAAGCCATGTGTGAAAAGCGAGCTGTGTGGCTTGCACCTGCTTATGTTGCAGCATATGTAAGTGGATTGAAAAACTGCTGTTAGAGAGCACAATGTATATGCAATATTCACTCATGACAGATGATTCAGTGTTTCTGAGTCAGGAGTCTGACATCACTCTTGACTTCAACCTCCACTAACCAGTCTGACTTCAATGCAAACAGTCTCTCTATTGATGACCTTCTGTTCTTTTGAGCCCTCTCCTGTAACAGCATCATCAGCTCATCAGGCTCAAACTTACTTCAAACTGTCCTTTTGACATTAAGTCCCCTTCAGGTCCTCAGTCATTAAAAATAATGTCTGGTATTATAGTTTCTCATCAGGTGTGGACTGTCACTGACATCTTTTCCAACTGCTCTAGCAAAACAATTGCAGACAAATAATCCAGCTCCCTCCCTCAGTGTATTTGTGCCACTTTGTTTTACCCCTTACCAGGTTTGCCATATGAGAGAAATTACCTTCAGTGCACAGTAGAGTAGATTGGATGCAAATTCCCTTACCCATTTTAAATGTGCATTGCTGCATCATTTTATACACAAGTATATAGGCCAATCCAGCAGATAGGCTTCATCGCTAGAACAGATAAAAGGATTGTGGCCCATTTTTACTGCAAAAAACCTTTTTACTGCTTATTGTCGCTGTAATTCCCTGAGTACTTGGGAATGTTTCCATAAATTTAGCTGCTTGCTCTGTTTTGTTCTAACATTTATTAGAAATGTATAGATCTGCATCCTCAGAGGAGATTTGCCCTATATGTTTACACATTTGAATCAAAATAAGCAAATAAAAATGCTGCTCTCATTTTTTCCACCCAGGTTCAACAATATATAATATGTAATTCTGGCAATACACCCGTGTCCTTTCTCCCTGACTGGGTAGCTGGAGTGTGAATGTGTGTGAATGGTGGCGTGTGGATATTAATACCATCACAGCAGACACAGTAGATTTCCACTGTAGGCTGATGGTAAGTTGCCTGTCGCCTACCTCTGTGCCATTTTTAGCCTGCGGCGGCTCTGGCTGGCCTTGTTGCCACCTTGCCGCACAGTGCCACGTGTGGGCAGGCGGTGGCTGGGGGCTGCCTCTGCATGGAGGGGCTCCCATGGGACTGGGCTGTGGGCCTGGGGTGGGGCAAGCTGGAGGAGGAGGGGATTGAGAGGGGGGGCTCGCCACTGACTTAAGCACACTAACAGTCTTAAGGAGTGCTCCTGAGGGGAAGTCCTGTGCGTTTGAAGTAGGGACCTCAGAAAGCATGTTTACCCAGAAGGGGGAGGGGGGAAGCTGACCCCCTTGCACAAGAATGCCTGTGTCATGACGGGAGCGGCGAAGAGGAGGAATGCACTCCACAATCCCAACACTGTCGGAGCCAGGCCAGGGCTGAGGTGGCAGCCATTTCTCCCTATTTATTTTAGCTCCTTCTCCACTCAATCACTGGCCCTGTCTTTGGCCCTAAGCATCTCTGGAAAAATGAAAAATGGCCTCTGCTTTTATTTATGGCTCGAGATATCCGAGTATTTGCCAGCACAGTATCTTCACCCAATGTAAATGAAATATTAAAACTGAGTTTTTCTACTTTAATCATTTATTTATTCAGAGGATGTTCACAGACCAAGAATGCTCTGTCTTACCTTCTTGCAGGTATGCATTCACACTGAGGAGATTTCAGTGGAATCATAGTTCAGAGTTGGTGGTTTGGTTTTACATTCAGTTGGTTTCAGCAGCTGAGAGCAGACACTGCAATGAAACAGCTGGGACTGTCGTCATCTTCTCCCAGGTGCTGACTGTGCTCAGCGGGTCATATACATTAGGTTGCATGGTCGTAGAGAAAGTAGACCCAGATAATTAATGTGACATGTCATGTGATCTGAACGGTTTTAAAGACCACAGAAGGCTGATTCCAGCACAGAGCGCAGGCACGTCCATCAGATTTAACTAAATTCACAGGTGCTGGAACGAGATTTGTTTTGACTCACCCTGCTGCCAAATTTTCTAACACGGCATGAGGAGGACTTACCAAAACCTCTTTTAATACACAAGCTTCTTGTGAGTCCATGTGACCTTTGTTTACCAACCCTGGTTTGTTTGTAAATGGGTTGCGTGAACCTACGTGAACCCAATTTTTAGTTCAAGGCCGGCAGTGTCTGGCTTAGCAGACTACAGTCAGAGGTTTATGGACATTACCAAATGGAAGATGACCTCCCTTGTCTTCAGTGTGTGAGGATCAGAAAGATGATGTGCTGGTCTTAAACAAATGCAGAAGGACCCCAGGGGGCCCATCCCACACACAGCCAGGGGTCTGAAAAAAAGCCAAAGAAAAGCAAATCTGATAGTGAGCACCATTTGCACCATGCTGTGCAATACAAGACAGGGCCAATTGTGTGCATTAATCATTTGTCAACATTTTGGCTAACTGGCTGCAGATATATGATACATGATGTCAACCTGTTATATATATCTATATATCTATATAACATCTATATATCTACATATCTATATACATCTATATCTCGCTTCTCGCCTCTTATATCTATCTATATCTATATATATATATATATATATATATATATATATATATCTCTATCTATATATATATATATCTCATTCATCTATATCTATCTATATATGTTATCTATATCTATATATATATCTATATATATCTATATATATCTATATATATCTATATATATATATCTATCTATCTATATATATATCTATATATATATATATATATATATATATATATATATATATCTATATATCTATATATAAAAATTATATAACTTTTCATAGTCGGCATGATGATTATGTATACAAAAGTGCACCACTCGTTTCTTGAAATCCCAGATCAAAGCAACAAATCACATTTTTATTTTCGGCTTTTCCCCAATGTAATTGAGCAATTTTGCATCCGGATCTTAGATAAATGAGCGTTTTAAGAGGTTTTAATAAGGTTTTCAAATTAATTTTATTGATCGACTTTTTAAAAGCATTACAAGGATTACATATTCAATCATGTACTTGAAAAGCAGAGAAAAAACATACAGAAAAGGACAAATTGTTTTTGTTGCCATCGGAACAATTAGCAGGACTGATAGTGCAGTGTTTGTGTAAATGAGAAACTTTCAGACGGTTTGTTGTAATAAGTAGTAAACATGCCCATAAATGATGAAGTTATCATTAGAGGCGCTCTTAGAAAACAGTCTCCTCTGCTTCACTACAAATTGAGGCCCTTCAATTAAAATCGAGATTATGTCAAACGAGATTAAAATGAGCCGATTACAAAGCAAAACAACACAAGTGTTTTCTCTGTGGTTGAGAGACAAAACAAAAACAAACTGCAGGTGCCAAATCCACAGCCTTTACTGGCCGCCAGCTGCTGGGGTTTTCAACCTGCAACCCCTTCTGGCTGCTGTTATGAGCTGTCGTATTGCTGACTTTTTTCTAGTCACATAGTGGAAAATGTAATCTCCAGTGCACCCTACTGTAAGGCAGCAAAGTGTAAAGTAAGGGATATCTGTGTCCGCTTGCATTCACAGAGTAGGCGTTGGTCTGCTCGGTAATCCAGACGAGAGGAAACAAGATGAAGGGTTTATCAGCAGTGCTACCCCTGAGAGGTTTTGACAGGAGACGGCCTCAGCCTGCAGAGTGTGAAGCAAGCAGCATTAGGGGACGCGTACACTGGGAAGGCTGCTCATCAAACGAGAAGTATTAGTACTCTATGGTCTGATTCAGCAAGTTCAGAGGGGACCAAATACTGTCAAGTCAGATAATTCACTTCATTTTCATATCGAGTGGAGACGGAAACATGCTTTGAAGTCGAATCTGATTTTGTTGTTATATAACCGCAGCAGATCATCTGCAAATTGTAAAATGCCTGAAGTAACCATAGTTTGTTGGTAAGAGAAAAGGAGCACGTCAGTTGGCAGTGAATCGCATTGGCATTGGTTCATTAAAAAAATGGGCCATGACCGGTGAATGATCCAACGAAAATGATAGCAGTCCAGCAATGTGCCGACAGCCCCTTGAATCTTTGCACTCGAGAGAGATTTCCAGCTTTAGGCCGCTTTCAGGCATCATGAGCTCGGGAGTCTTTAGGGCTTTTTAAGAGCATTTACCTGAGAGCCGAGGTTTCACATTGCCCACCAGCGTAGCACAGTATGAGTCACGCTGAAGGTTCATATACAGTATGTTGCACGTTGATTGAAATACGCAGTCATTTACTTTGGGGAAGGGGCGTGGTTTCGTGTCATTCTGACTGAATAATACAGGCAGGATGTAACATGTGGATGATTGACATTTTTTGGAGCAGCTGAGTGTTTCCACTTGGAATTGCCTTATGTATGTTCAAACACAAATTAGAAAAATGAAAGTATCAAAATGAAGGAATTTATGAAATCTCAAATATAAATTTACTTTTGTAAAGTTTTTCCAAGGTTAGGCACTTCGATTTGAGTTATGGTTATATCAACTATTGATTAGTCTGTCAGTGATTTTGTTGCAATAGCTGAACAATTGTCTGTTAAATGTCAGAAAATTGTGAAATAAAACACCTGTTACAGTTTTAAGTTTCATCTTAAAAAAGACTTGACGTGGTTTGACTTAAGAACATTCTAAACTCATTCAACACTCATTTGTAATGCCCAATAATCGATAATGAACCTGTCATTTGCTTGATGAGCAACAAATGGCTGGAGGGTTTGTTTTACACTCACAAATATAAACTGATTTTTAAAGGATCCTAAAATGTAACTCCTGATATCTAAAGTGTTTATATAATCTGAAGAAGACCTACCTGACACACTCTGACAGCTGCTGTCGACAGAAATATTTGTTTTTCAGGTAACAGCAAACAGTTTTTGATGTTACTTCCGTCTAGTATGATTCACTTATCGTTATTTTGTGGCTGAAATTAAAAAAAAAGAAGTTTTCCAGCTTTAATGAATGAATTTTTTATTTTTTTGGGACTTCCATTAACAACTTTATCTCCTCTCTCCTGCTTCCTGGACAGAGCCAGAGCTGGACGTACCCAGGACTCTTGACACCGTAGCCCAGCAGGTCAACGAGACGGTCCACCGCCGTCGTCGCAGAGACGCCGGTGAGGACGACTACAACATCGAAGTCCTGCTGGGAGTTGACGACTCGGTGGTTCGATTTCACGGCAAGGAGCACGTGCAGAATTACCTCCTCACTCTCATGAATATCGTAAGTCATCTCGCACTTCTTTCCATTGCTGTATCACTTCTAAATACTGCAGTTGAATTGTGATGCACAGGTAAACCTAATACATCGGGCAGAAGTTAACAGGGAAGTATTTTCGGCAGATTACAGTCTACATTTTAAGGTGTGAAGGAGGCAGTTTTAACTACTTTTCCAAGTTTATTTTTTTCTTAAATTGTTTTTTGAGTTTTAAACCTAAAGCATCAATGTCAACCTTCAACTTGAACTCTCCAGTCTTTTGGGAGCTGAGTCAGTATTTAAAAGCACTCAGCTCCTTTTCCCAGGGCCAGACACAATAGAGTTGAGGATACACTACCCTGTAATTTGCCTTTACAATCATACACTGTTTGTAAGTGGTCATGATCTGAATATATGAGCTGTCATCATTAACAGCAGCCTCACCCCTGAGTCTTCTAAGGGTTCAGTGTTAAGACGACACATCCAGGTGATCCCAGACAACACACAGCTGGTGGGAAGTCAAATACATCTGTGCAGAATTTGCACTTCTGTCCACGCCAGGATGGCAATAGTCACAAGAGATTTTTTTTTTTACATCTGTTGCAATAGGAAAGGAGAGTGCCATCAAATCCCGAGCAGACATTATCCCGCCTACATCTGTTTAGTAGTTGCACCTCAGCAGTGTCATTTAATCAAGGTGCTCTTCATTGGCATTTGACAATCAATTCAGATACTCATTTTCCTCGGGAGGCAGATTAGAATTGCAGCGTCACATCACAGATGCCTCTGTGAAAAGCCTCACTGGCGAAGAAATAATATGTGCCACCATTTGCGGGCTGCACAGCGAGGCATTCCTTTAATGAGGCATTTTAATGCAGATGGAGAAGCAGGCTGAATACTGTCGCCGCATTGTTGTCATGCTTTCTATGGAGAATGGCTTCACCGTAGCTGCTATGCTGTTCCTCAGCAACAAGTCTGCTCATGATCAAAGCTACCCCAGGGGACATGGGATGGGTTGAAGATGAGTGTGTCACACACAACTGTACATATATATGTACACACACACATTCTCTGGATTCTTCAGAGGCGCGGAGGCTTTTTTAGCGCTTGATGACATGTTGTATGAGCAGGAAACAAGAGGACATGAAAGAAACAAATAAAATCAATCTAAACAAAGCCAATCATTGACAAGCAGGTTGTGTTTCGATTGATGGTGCTTCTGTATCAGCAGGAGATATGAGCCAGCCATGAATAGGATAGTGCCCCACTGATTTCTATCTCAGTGATATCTCGTGTGTCACGATCGAGTCACAATTTCAGCCCCACTATCTGTCGATTGCAGAAAGGACTGGTTGCATCCTCCATGACTTGTCACGCTATTCTGTGAAGGCACTGTTCCAGAAATATTTTTAAAACCCCTTTTCAGCTAGAAATGGAAAAAAAAACTCCTCTTTAAATGCATATGTTCAGAAGGGGTGATTGCATAATTTTGTTTACACTCTCTCTCCTGTCCTTT
The DNA here is from genome assembly GCA_008933995.1 of Datnioides undecimradiatus. Lineage (NCBI taxonomy): Eukaryota > Metazoa > Chordata > Actinopteri > Lobotiformes > Datnioididae > Datnioides > Datnioides undecimradiatus. Next base: position 13,927,895 of record WARS01000015.1, read on the forward strand.
ACCTTTTATCTATATTGTGTTCTTGATTTTTTTTTTTTTTTTTTGTTATGAATGTGGGAAAACACGCAGCCCTCACTGCCTTACCATTGATGGCATGCTTCATTATATATTGTTGAAATAGAATTACAACCCTCACATCTGCTTTTACTAGACAATGTCCTGCATTGTGTGCGCTTGTGTGTCCCACATGAATGCGCTTACTTAAAAGCTGAAAATGAATTAGTCAAATTGAATGCAGTCAATTGAAAAACACTGTCACAATACTGGACGCTGACTGGCTTTCACCACTATTCAGATAAGCACATCTGCTCAGGGAACGGAGGCTATCTGGTTCATACACCACAAACTGAACTGACAAGAGGGTTTCAGCTTTCAGCGCTTGTCAATGGCAGCTAATCTACAGCCCATCAATGAGTCATATGTTTCCCCTGTGGATTTGCTAGTCTGGCTTGGCTTCGACACAGAAAAAGAAAAAATATTCAGATAAATGTGTTAAATTTTTGTGAACCTCCCCAGTGGAAAGTCAAAATCACAAATATAGTTAAATGTTTGGTGCAGTTAGTATCAATATAAATGCATATAAGTAAAATAATCTTGACTTACTTTGTAATTTTGCCTGACTAGATCATAATTTTCAATATGTAAGTCAAAACAGTAAAGAATCTCTTCATTAGTGTATCTTCGTCTTTGTCGTCTTCCTCTTAGTCAACTTGTCAAAAGGGTTTTAAAAAAGATGGAAATATGATTTTCCCTACTCGACTGACTTTTCAAATCCTCCTCACCTTTTGCTTTTTATATATTATATTTCAGATCTGTCTACTCTTTCATAATTTGTTTTAACATTGTGTTTATTATGACTAAAGTTTGTTATTCTTTCTTTGCATTCGTTCTTCTCTTTCTTTGACATAAATGGATTCTACATATTTAAAAGTAGCTAAATGTCCATTCCTGGGGGCAGACGCCTGGTATTGAAGATTATACTACCCAGTTTGTGTGTGGCTGGCGACCTTTGTTGCTTGTGCCCCCAAAATGTGTAATTTCCTCCTAACTAACTTTTATTCCTGGAGATGTTTGTAAGAGTTCATCTAGTCAGAGAAAAATGTGATGCCATGTGTTAAATCTACCGAGGCGTCTCTCTCTCTCTCTTAGTTGCTTTGTCTGGCAGTGGTGGTTATTTATGGTGTTTTCCAGTCAAGGTCCAGGCTTTCTTTGACTGGAGGTTGCTTGTGGTCTGGCCTCTGAACACTGATTACTATGATTGACAGTGTCTGGGTCCAGCCTGACATGTCGGTTTATCTGGACCTCTGACTGCCTCCTCTCCTCTGCTCTCCTCCGCTCTCCCCATCTCTCCCCATCTCTCCCTCTGCTCTCCCCACTTCCTCTGCCTCCTCTCTGCCTCCCCTGCTCTCCCATCTCTCCCTCCCGGCCTCCCCATCTCTCCTCTGCTCCCATCTCCCCATCTCTCCCTCATCTCCTCTGCTCTCCCCTGCCTCCCCATCTCTCCTCCTCTGCTGCTCTCCCCATCTCTCCTCTGCTCTCCTCACCTCTCCTCTGCTCTCCCCATCTCTCCTCTGCTCTCCCCATCTCTCCTCATCTCTCCTCTGCTCTCCCCATCTCTCTCGTTTCCATCTCTCCTCATCTCTCTCTGCTCTCCCCATCTCTCCTCCTCTGCTCCTCCCATCTCTCCTCTCCTCCCTCTGCTCTCCCCATCTCTCCCTCTGCTCTCCATCTCTCCTCATCTCCTCTGCTCCCATCTCTCCCTCTGCTCTCCCCATCTCTCCTCATCTCTCCTCTGCTCTCCCCATCTCTCCTCTGTTCTCCCCATCTCTCCTCTGCTCTCCTCTGCTCTCCTCTGCTCTCCCCATCTCTCCCCATCTCCTCTGCTCTCCTCTGCTCTCCCATCTCCCCCATCTCTCCCCATCTCTCCTCTGCCTCCCATCTCCCCATCTCCTGCTCTCCCCCAGCCTCTCCTCATCTTTCCCCTCTCTCCTCTGCTCTCCTCAGCGCTCCTCTTCAGCTCACCTCTCCTCTTTTCTTATCCTCTCCTCTTCCCACCTACCTCTCTAGTCTCTCTTCTTTTCTCTTCCATTGACTCGTTTCCTTCCCTCTTCTGTCACCTCAATAGTCCACCTTGTCCAAACTCTTTCCTCTTTGCTCTTATTTCATTTTCTCTGCTCTTCTCATCTTCTGTCATTCCCCCTCATATTTTTCTTTTTTCCTCCTCTCTCCTTTCAACTTCCCTTTTGTGCTTCTATCTATTCCTCCTTCCCCTTCTTTTCCCATCATCCATTTTATCTCTCTTTTCCTTCTCTCTTCTCTTTTCCCCCACTGTCTTTCTTCTTCCTGTCCTCTCCTCGACCCCACTTTTATTTCCTTGTATTTTTTCCTCTCAGCCCCTCCTTTTCCTTTTCCTCTCTTTCCTACTGTTTGATTTCTCCGCTCCTCTATCTTCCCAATCCTCCAGAGAATTGTAACTGATTGGAACATGTAATGAACTTCCATGTATGTATGCGTTTACTGTGCGTGTGTGTGTGTGCACGTGTGTGAGTGAGTGTGTGTGCATACGTGCATGCATCTTCACTAGTGACACTACTGTCAACAGTGTGATTTTTGTTTTTCAAAAAATTCTTGCAGCTGCACACAAACCCACACACACTGTATTAACCTGTGTTGTACTGCTCTAGCTTCACATTTGGTCCCAAATCTGGAATAGTAAACAAGAGAAGACTTAAGTCCTCTATTATTGTCACATCAATCGTCATTAATGAGGCTCTTTAAATGAGTGCAGCTCAGGCTTTTACTAACATAATGGTCAGGGAGAGTCATACTAGTTGACCAGCGATCAAAGCACTGCTCGCAGAGACAGTCCTCTGCATTTTGTTTCATTTGTTTTCTCATAACACGCATGGCTGCTCAGAGCGTTCAGCTGTACTCTGCAATCCAGTTAAGTTAAAGGCATTCATTCAGTTCTGTGATGCTCGCAAAGAATGAAACAAACATTTGAGAATATGTCTGAATAATGTTGCTTCTATAAGCTTCTCTCTGTTACTTTTGTAGTTTTGTCATTTTTTGGTGTACTATTTTGATGTGTCATGGTGTTAGAGTGAAGGGGATTTGTGCCTTGAAGGTCTCGCACCATTTCTATTTTTGGATATTTTTTTTTATTTCACTGGAGTCTTGAGTAAGGATTGTGGATCTTTTCTAGTCTCTGGTCATAAAAAGACACACATGGGAATGAAATTGCTTCCCCTGGTGGCATCAGCTCTTCCCCTCATGCTTTCAGAGATCAATAAGGCTTCGTATTTGCTTCACATTTGTCATGAAACTGTCAGACAGAAGCTATTACACATTGACTCATTCGCCATAAAGGGCCGCAGTGAAGTTTTGTCCTGCAGTCTGCTATCTCCAGAAATTACACCTCTAACCTCATAATAGAGGGAGTGAGGCGCCTGAAGCTTTTCATCAGAATGATAATCTGGTCCTCTGCTTTCAGAATTAGAGACAAAAATACAAATTGTGTACATATCTGAGTCAGTGTCAGTGTGTGAGATTATCCAAACAAACCTCAACTGGATCCACAGCCCTTTTAAAGGAAATTTTAAAAAGAAAGAAATATGTAGTATTAACCACCCATGAGATCAAGAGGCGCTGGAAACGGAGGCTCCCCTTTCATTAATGAGCTCTGTTAATGGGACATAAGGGAATGCATGAATTTTATGGACCTCTCTTGGTGACATTTAGGAACTGCAACAACATTTACATTTCAAATATATGTCATAATATACAATAGATATATTATTAGGCATACATGTCCACTTTAATTTGAATCATTGCAACAGAGCTATGTTTTAGAGAAGTGTTTTTTTTCTATATGGGCATTTTAAAAGGCTGCATACTGCAATACGCTGCAACGAAAGGTGCAGTACAACAGAATCTCACTGCAGGTTCAAACATTACTTCATATTACTGAGATCCAGCGCTGATATCAGGAGATAAAACCTGGCTCACGGTCTGCACCCAGCTCAACCCAAAGGTGCTACGTGGGGCCAGACTGAGAAAACCATTTTTGTTACAGATGTAGCCTTGCACACTGGGGTAATGTCATGTTGCCACAGTCGGAAGCACGCTATCTTCTAAAATATGACTGAATGCTGTAGCGGTATAAGATATAACATTTTATATACCAAAACTGTCTCATTTGATTGGTTAAGGTTAAAGACAACAAGTTTGAAAATGAGAGAAAAAAAGGTCTCTGCTAACAGGGAGGTTAGCGGATATATAAGCCACTACTTTCAATATATGAACAAACCTCCCACTAAGCTGCCATCACAAGGAGATGTATTGTGTGTCGTGTAAGCACAAGGAAGGAAGACGAATTTGTGGAGTCATTCATTTTTTTTCTCCTGTTTTTTTTCCATTTTTTTCCACTCCCGTGCATCTCACAGGCAGAAAACACAGCAGGAGACAAATCTTGATGCTGCCAGCTTAGTTGTGAAACTATATTAAATTTATCAATAGTAATTGATAAATATAAATGATTTTTAAATATTTGTCATACGATACATTAGTTTTTGGGAAATCGTGTTCTGTGTGTGTGTCTCTGCATTAATGTCTTATCACTATAATCAGCTCAGATTAACTAGAAAATGAATCAGTTTACCAACAGCGCAGTGAGCATGAAGACAAAGGCTGAGAGGACGACAGTACAGGAAGCAAGTTTTGAGGTGGACGTTTCAACTGAGGACACAATCAAGTTAGTGGTATTGATCAGTGAACCCCATCAATCCCCCGTGTCCGTCTGCAGAGGTATATGCTGGCCATCAGAGAACTTACGTGAGCTGAATGAATAAAATTTGAGGCTGGATACATGCAGTGGGAGGAAGTGGGTCCTTCTGTAAATGCTGTTGAGAAGTTGCTGTGATGTGTGGTGCATCATTATGACACAACCTTTAAAGGGGAGCAGATCAGAGTTGGGAGAAAGATAACATATGGTTTCGTTTTAGCTGAGGCTCTGGGTGCTATGCTATGAGATGCCAGTTCAGGATCTGCAGTCTTTATCCATCATTTCTAAATAAAGCAGCCATCTGCGGTGCACATCTCGTACACTCAGATTGTTACTTTGTGAAATCCCACTGGACCTGGTGTAATACAGTAATTTGGTGTTTGTTGCCCTGCTCCTCTGATGCGGTGTCACACCAAAAAGTTGATTAGATGAAGACAATGTTTTGAGGACAGTTTAGCACGAGATTATATGCTGCTGCTGGAATATATTTTTTTCTCCTCTTCTGCCCTGTGTGGAGAACACTGACATATTGTGCAATGCGGCAGATAAGCTCAGTGAGAAATCACTGGCCCAAAGAAAATGAGACCCACTGTGACGCTGCCTGTCGTCCAAATGCTCCTGGTTGCTAATGAGGTCTTCTCATATACAGTGTCAGAGCCGAGCAAGATGTTGTTTTGTTCACTGATTCGATTGGTACTTACTGTACGGTCAGTCAGCTCACGGCAAAACATCACCATTAAAGACAGGGTGATGGGCGACCGTATACGTCAGATGTCAATACAGTGCATGTTGTCCTTGTTTCCAGATGTCATGTGACACTGGCATGGCGTCTTTCCATAATATAATGAAATATAACATCTCTCTCCCTCACTTGCGCTCTATCTCTCCCTCTATAATGAACATATCATGATTAGATTCAATAATGATTGAATGATATAGTGTATACTAACCAGCTTAAATTCACAGAGCTTTACCTTAATTATAGCAGAGCACTCGCTCTTTAGCTGTCTGGCTACCAGCTGATTAGTTACATCCAGTCTAGTGTACATTGGAGCCTAGACAATGTGGCCCTTCTCAGAAGCTAGTAATAAATTGTCATGCTATATTATGTTAACACATTAACACGTTAACACATTAACATCTAGTAATTTAATTGAATTATTATAACACATAGATATTGTCTGACATGAATTTCAAAGTGGATGTCTCAAAGTTTTTAGAAATAAAGAAAATGAAGAGACAGACTCATGGACAAGCACATGGAATAATTTAACAGTGTATTTGATATGTCCCAGATACTTGCAGATACAGTGAGCGATGCTGATCCCTGAAGGGGAAATTTGATCCCCCCCGGTTGATTAAAAACACCCAACAGGTCTGTGAAAGAGAATAGTGTCGAGCGAATGAGGTGTAAAACAGAGTGATGACTGTTAAAAACGGGGCCACCGCTGGAGATTGTGTGCTTTAAAACCAAAAAAAAAAAACAAAAAACAAAAATAAAGCTCACACGTTTAAGCCGGTGGAAAACGTTGGTCTGACTCACCCAGTTCTTTACCTTGCTTCAGAGGCTGCAGGAGCTCTAACAGCCTGAATACTAAACGTGCTTCTTACTTGCTTTTTTCTCTTCCTCTCTGCATCTGTTGTTTTTTCCTCTGCAGTCTTTTCATCATTTTAAAGGCATATTACTCTTTGAGGCGTTTCCTCTCTCTACTCTTTATGGAATATATCTTCTCATGTTGTCAAGTCAGTTTTATTCACATTGCCCGTTATTGCAAATCAATGCATCCATACAACATACAACACCCTCCATCTACTCCAGCAGACCCTCAGGTCAGATCTGGAAAAGCTGTGACGGGGAAAAAAATTGGAAGAAACCTCAGAGGGAGTGTGGATCCATTGCCCAGGACTGACTGACATAAAATACATGTGGACAAAATGGACAATCAGTATGACAATATAGATAGATTATAAACTTGTTTGTATTTGTCCCTAAATCCAGACATAGCAAAGCATCCACACAAATGTTTATATCACAAAAGCTCTTTTCCCCAGAGCCTGTGAGTGCACACACTGGCAATATTTAGATTCAGATTTAGAGTTTTTTCTTATTTTTTTTGAAACAACTGGGTCTTACAGTGAACAAGAACATGATGATAGGATGCTTCTTCTCCCTGTATTCACTGACAATCCCATGAAGCCACGAAACCGTGGTTGCACAGGTCTGTGATTATAGTCATTCATGGTGTGATTTGTAAAGAATGGTTTGTTTCGCCTGCCCTTTTCTTCTTGATGAGTTGAAAGTAGAAGCCCAGAATTAACACGATAAGGGGGTGTGACACATCAGAGACGCAGACACCTTGAAAGAAATGCCATTTGTGTGAGCTGTTGATTGTTCGCTGACTGATACAGTCTTACCCGTGCATCTCAGGTCAACGAGATTTACCACGACGAGTCGCTGGGAGTCCACATCAACGTTGTCCTGGTGAGGATGATCATGCTGGGATATGCCAAGGTGAGTTTCTCTGTTTTTTGAAAAAACGCCATACAAACAATCATGCAAACTCAGTCAGAAATCCCCCCCACCCCACCGCCACTCCCTCAACCCTGAGTGCAAGAGAGTATACAGTGTGTGGGTGAAGACTCTATTATAGGTGAGAGAGGGAACAATGCTCCTTCACACTCTGAGTCTGATCGCATTACAAAAAGACCGAAGTCTCAGTGCTGAAATATATTCTAATATTCATAACACAGCTGCATCTGGGGAGTCTTTATTCATAATTAATCAATGAATCAATCAAACCAGCAAGGGCACACAAATCTAAAGGGTTTTCAGGGTAGTTTTGGCAAAATTGTTGACGTTTTATTTCCGTTTGTTTGATTGATTGATCCTTTAAGCACCAGTCAAGAGGATAAAGTTGAATCTCCTTAAAGGTTTTTACTTTGTTTTGAGTACTGTTTTGAGACAATATAGGTACAACATTTGCTGTCATTTTGTATATTTTGCCTTTTAGTTTTGAGCATTTTTCGGCTTTGCACTCTTGTGTCCACACAAGAGTTTCATTGATCTAACTCCATCAGCACAAATCACCTTAAACATCTGCCAAAATGGCCCACAAGCTCATATCAGCATGAATAAGACATTTTATTGCTAACATGTTGGATATGCTTGCCGAAGTGGGGCAGCACTAATGCTTCCATTTCCCTTCCCCACACTGAAAGTCTGTGCACAACAATTTGTTGTGTTTGCTGTGGGGACACAGAGTCTGACCCAGAGGTGAAGCTTCAACCCATCATCACTGGCAGTAACAGCAAACGGGGAAAAAGAAAGTCACAAATATTTCTCTCTGTGGGCTCAAAGTCCAAATTGTAATCCCAGGAGTACACAAACACAACCCCAAACAACACCAACACTTCTTCACAGCAAGGATTTGTATTTTTAATGCACAAAGTCATTTTTAATGTATTTTTTATACTCTCATGCTCCAGTAGTCTCAAACCTGCCATTAATTAATCCGCTGTCCCTCATGTGCAAAATCACAATAATACCAATTACAAACACGCAGCATTCAGTCCAAACACTTCATAATTTTGTCAGCCACGACGCTTTTTGTTCTTGTTCTTTTATTTCAGTCTGAAATATGTGTATAATTGCTTTAGAAAAAAGTGGTTATTTCAAGCTCGCAGAGCATGCTAGTGACACATCCATAGGCATTAATAATAGAGCAGAGATGCTAAATAAGGAAGAAAATGTATGCAGATTGCAGGGGTCAGCCACTCTCGCTCTGTTTCACACATACTGTAAAAACGCACACTTGCATACAGAAAATATGCAAAGTTATCTGCGCCTGCATATTGGTGCTGTATGTTCTCCTGGCCTTTAATTTTTTTCTTTTTTCCCACTTATCCACTTATCACCCCATGTTCATTCTGTGTCTACCTTGAACACTGCTCTCACCCATCAGATTAACATTCTATGTTCATTTACACGCAGTCAAGGTTCAGCAGTAAGCGTTTTTCTCTCCTGTCAGTCCATCAGTCTCATTGAAAGAGGCAACCCATCACGGAGCCTGGAGAATGTGTGCCGCTGGGCATTTGTGCAACAGAAAGGCGACCCTGATCACGCTGAACACCACGACCACGCAATCTTCCTCACTCGCCAAGGCTTTGGCCCCACGGGGATGCAGGGTAAGGCTCCAGGGTACACATTGGTTCAAATGGTGCAGTATTTGTATTGCCTCCGTGTGATTGATCTGAATACAGTTACAGAAGGTTATCCATCAGAACACACAGCGGTAAAAGATCCGGTCTTTCATAATTTGCCACTTACTAATCAGAAGTAATGCTTTTGTTTAATCTTGGCTTAAGTTGTCTCGACTGACCTCGATTAATTTCGAGAGACACACATCTTGTCCAGATGTTAAGAGTTCAGCTATTATGCATATTTAATGTTGCTCATTTAACAAGCTGTTTTCAAGAAAGTTTCAAACAAAGACGAGGCCCTAATTTGTGAACTCTGTCCAGACTCTCTTTGATTGTGGTTATAATGCGGCCATAATTGTTCTTTGTGCCCCAGTTGTTTGAGGTAAAAGCCCAGTGGGGCTTTTGTGTGCCACAGAAAAACAAGCCTTAAAGACGAGCACTGAACAATGAAAAGTCCCCTTATCACCAATATCAAGTGCAGGAGCGTGACGATCCGGCAAGGTTACCAGCGCATAGCCCTTTTGTGCTTCATATTTGGCACTTTTCCTTCATTTCTATTTGTATAAATGCAGACCTGGAAAGCCTGGAGGCTCCAGGCAATTTACATTGTCTGCCTGATATTGACTGTTCGCCTTATTTTCTCCTCAGCAGCCAAAGTGAAATAATGAGTGCGACTAATAGTCCAAAGTCAGCACTATCGAAGGTCCATTGGACTTTCCTTATGCCTTTTTTATTTTCCCTTTTCAAACCAACAGTTGCATATTCTTTATGTGGAAGTGAAACATTGTGTGCTTTAGCTTCAGCTAATCTGCTAATTCCAAAAAGGAAGGGACTTGTAATTTGCAGCCCACACCATACATTATCTGACAGGATCAGTGTATTTGCAGACCTTACTGATCCAAACACATTTTGACAAAGTCTCGACAGAATGCATAGAATGAGGCTAATGTATAAAGTGCATGAAAAGCTAAGTGGGCTCAGCTAAGCGAAGTATATTCAGGAGGCGTTAATACTAGCGTGCTAACATGCTCACTATGATACTGCCAGCATGTTCAGTGGTTATAATGTTTGTTTTTGTTTCTTAGTTTAGTTTGGTAATACTCTAACATTTGCTAATTAGCACTTGTGATGGGAAGGTTAATAGTATTTATTGGTAGAAATTAGATAAAAGAATGTAATATTCAGTATATCAAGCATCAACTGTGGCTCACAGATAGAGCAGGTTGGCACTTCAATCCCCCCAGTCAGCAAGTGTGACAGTCACAATGTGCAATAGTGAAGTGAAACTTACCTCAGCCAAAATGACTTCTTTTAAACTGGTTTAAAAGACATCCGTGCCTCATAATGCTAACACTTCAACATCCCATCCAAACAGCTCATTATTTTTAATCAGCCCCATCTTTTCAGTTCCTTAAAGCTTTGTCTTAAAGATTTCAGGTGTTCTTTCAAATACGCTTAACATTTGACAGTATGGACATCTAAATGGCTGCTGTCAGAGTCCCTAAAATTGCTAGGTAACCCAAACCTCCAATAAGCACTTTACTTGTGAGTTCATTTTAATTAGCTGACACATCATTTATTAATAGGAGTCAATTTTAATTGTGTTTTGTAAATGGGGAAAAAAGAAAATAAAATGTAGCAAATTTTTCTGCTGTGTTTTCAGCCAAAGAAAATAAAATGCACAATACATGTGGTTACAGTTCTAACTTGTTCGGGCATAAAATGGAGATTGTATCAACGTTATGCTCAGTCAATATGATGCAGCTGAGGCTGAAATGACCAGTGACCTGGTATACTGCATCCTGCTCTTCTTGAATTGTGAGAAACTGTAGCACCTTCATACAGGATTAGCTGAACTGCACCTGGTAGCTGAGCACCATCCTCAGCACAGACAAAGCTTTTATCTTTTTCATCTTTCATCGCCTCATATGTAAAGGATTGTGTCAAGAAAAAAAATAAAAGCTTAAAACACATAGAAGAAGGTCAGTACATGTTTGTATTTTGTTGTACATCAAGCAATGTGTCTATTCCACACTGTGCACAGGAGAATTGAAGCAGTAGTGACAGAGAGAAGATCAGCTGGTGACTTCTGCACCTCATAAAAGCCAGGAGACACTGTATTTGAGTAGTCCTTTCTCTGCAGGGATGCTCTGTACGTAATTGAACTGAGTTCAAAGCTGTATCAAAACATTTTACCATTCAACCAATGTCCTCCTGCCAGCACTCATTCACAGTACAGTGGGCTCATTTTTGATGCCAACACCTGTGATTTCTGTCTGTCTAGTGTGTGTGGGCAGAGATACTGTCACTAGAAACTGGATCTGAATCGTGTATATTTTAAATTGCTCAACTTGAGTAACTGCATTAAAAACAATATGAATAGTGCAATCTGATAACGACAGACATAATCATTTGAATACATACATTCATTCAAACCATAAAGCCAAAAAATGATTTCTATTTCTAGAACTTAGCTCATTATTACAACAGTTTGTGACTTTTAATTAATTGGCTATTTGGCTGTCAATCAAATTATTGTCAGTCAACAGTTTGATTGGCAGGGTTTTGTGATGCAACATGGCCTCATGAAGTCAAAAAGTACTGTAGAATGAAAAGAAACTTGAAATGACATTATGAAATAAGTCTGCAGGATTGATTTTCCAAACATTTTGCTCATAGCTGAATCTGTAGTATTTTATAATGCCATAGTTGTGTTTTACAAAATGCTACTGATTAATTATATGATTATCATTATGTCATTATATATTTAATACTGAAAACTAAGAGTCTCCATACTTTTTGGTACTGAAGTACCTTAGCTGTTACAAGTTGTTTCAAATGTACTATCACAGTACAAAATACTAAAAGTCAGGTACAGACTGTGACTTATTTTTTCATTACCTGTTGTCTCTTTATTGAACCTCTAAATTCATAGTGTTTTACACTCTTAAGCCTAATTATCCAGCAGATTTGTCTTTTATTTTATTTTTTTTCATATTTGAATTGACATGTGCACAATAATTCAAAGGTCTCCAAGCAGACTAAATATTCTTTTTGATTTGTTAAAAGAATATGTTATTCTGGTTTATCATAAAGCATGTGCTGCACGCTCTTACAGTGCTTTTTTTCCCTCCACATTTTTTTTTTCTCAAGACAGAGTAGAGTGCTTCCATCCTCCATCCACCATGTACAGCTAGCCAACAGATATTCCCAAAAGTGGAGGGCGAAATGAATTGTTGAATTGGGTTGTTCATTTTATTGGCACCCTTACTGTCAGGCCACTTGTGTTGTGGACTTTTGATGCATACATGGGGACTTTTAATGATACACACCCCTGCAACTATGTTTAATCAGTTTCAAGCCGAAATCCGCTGGGAGAAATGAACCAGTAGCTGGCACCTTTGATTGTATATCAGTCAAATCCCACACTGAGCAGCCTCAGTTTTCTTTGATGCCATCAAGGATATTAAGACATGATTGGCTTCATGGCTTCATGTAGGACTCAACTAGTCAAAGGCAGAATTATTTCAATGCTCTCTGGGGAAAAGATCTTACAATCACTTCTCTGCAGTCTTCCCTTGAGCCATTGTTAAATTTTTGAAAAGGACAGAGCCACGCTGTAAGCAAGATGTCATTAAGCTTCTCCGTTTGAGTGTGACATGTTTTGAAATTGAATCATTTTCACAGGCAGAAATAAACAAAGCAATTGACCAGATTTCACCCTGCCGACAGTGAACAGACAATAAGAGGTTGATAGAAACAGTTGATGATAAAGATGGAATGGAAATGCCAGCTCTGCCCTCCCTGAGTAGCAAATCTAATCCATCGAACACCATGGAAACAAACAAAACCTATTCCCACTGCATTACTTTGAATCATCTGCCAAGGTCCTGCATTTCCTAAGCCTGCAATAAATCTACTTACACACATAAGTAGCATAATTAACATCAGATTTCCTTTATTTCTTATCACGTAGAGACAGCTTTCCCAAAAACCCCAATTTTGGTCTTTTGTCCATCTTAAAACAGCCTGCTTTATAACTTTTTCTGTCATCAAGAGACTTCAACGGTGCTAAGAAGCAGAGCTGATGTTCCTACAATTTTGAGCTGCTGCTCAGTATGAGCTACTGTGCAGTGGGTAATGAGCTTAAGTGAGGTATCTCTTTGTGTAAGGTGAGAAATGTCCATTTTAAACTACCAAATGAAAGGGAAGCAGGTCACTCTGTCAAGTAGAGAAAAGCTTTCAAAGTCTTGATGAACTGAGCTTCCTTCTCGAAACACATTTACATGTTTAAGTTTCGAGGTCCAAGGAGACATTTCAGATTAGAAAGGGTTCCAGAAGTCAAATCCTATTCATTTTCTGCACAGACAGCTAGAGAGAACAGAAGCAACTGTATTAGCAAATATTTGGCTGTTTGATTAAAAAGTTAGAGGTCATTCGACAGACTGGACAGAGGATCAAGATGACAAAAAGCAGCTATGATTGTCAAGGAGAGTTTTGGTGAGAAACATCCAATTAACCAGCATATTACTCTGTCATAGCCTACGCTGCTGACAGGAAGCAAGCTTCATAAATCTATTTATACATTCATTAAATTAACCCACTCCTGAATTCTGGGTCAATGTGGGGTCAGACTCAGCTGCTATACTATTTGTTCCCAATTAAAACTGTGATCTAAATTTTGTTCAGCCCTGACTTTGTGCCGCAGAGTAACTTTTTTTCCCATAGCCATAGCAGCTTTAATGTTATATTATTTTAACCCATTTGGCAAAACTTACAGACAAAAAAGTGTGATTTCTCAGAAACTAAGTTAGATAAATATAACAGGTGTCTGTGACACCTACATATATCATTACTGTAAATGCTAAAGAACATTGAAGGCATCATGAAAAGAAAACCTTTAAACAAGAATATCATTTTCAAAAATACTCCTGTAACCAGTGGCTCCTCTCATGCTTTAAAATGTCTGCAGAACAGTGAGGCTTGCTTTTATCTAAAATACAATTATGTATCAATAAAATTAGCTTTACTTCCTTAATGTTAATAGTTGTATTTGCCAAGCAACCTCACCTGTGGCTAATATTAGCCAGGACGTCTACTGCTTTGAATACAAATTAATCAATTTACCACAGTAACTCCACATTGACCAACATTAGACAAACATACGGAGAAATGTTTTGTATTGCTGGCTGTCAGATTGTTCTGACAGTTAATATTATACTACAAACTTGTGAAGGATGCTAACAACAGTTTTACTGCTAGCATCATTGTTGCAGCTGAAGCTAGCAGTAAAAGCTTTGTGTTGTGAGTGTTAAAGTTTAACATTTGTAGAAATACTAAAATTTGTTAGTATTCCGCCTCATGTTTATCTGTGAAGTTAGCCTTAGTGTCAAATATAGCAATAGAATTTGCTGAGCAAATTGCCACCATTGTTTACTCAGTCATCAGCCCCACAAGTTAAAATGCATGTTTTACTGTTTACATGTTTACTCTATGCTTTATCTGTCTTTGGCTTTGATATGAATTATAAGATGATATGATTTTATCATATTTGGCAACATCTACACAAGGTAGTAAGAGTTTGACAACCAAACTGCCAATCAAAACCAGCCCAGTAAACCCAGTAAATTGTGAATTTTTGTTCATTGCACTTCACTTCACTTCAACACTAGTCCAGCTCTGTGGGAAAGCTGCAGTACTGGCAACCATGGTATCCCAGTTATACAAAGGCACTTTGTACTGAAAGACTGTACTGAAACTATTAAGTTATTAAGTAACTATTAACTAGTATTAAGTGTAAGCTATTTTGAAAAAAGGCCTCTCACCCTTGTTTCTGTTTTTTCTGTATTTATTGTGGATTATCAAGATCTCCTATTTTAAAGCTTTTAGACCCTGTGTGCATGATTCATAAAGCAATTATAGCTCTATTGTTTATATCCTTCTGCACTGTATGTCCTACTGTCTGCTTTTACAGAGCTGATAGTGACACTGTTGGGATTGGATCTTTCATTACAAAACACAGCACGCAAAACTGAAATCAAGGGTTATGAAACACAGTTTGGGAAGTCCAGTTTAGATTATCAGTATTGATATTCAGTGGTTTGAGTTTGGTGCTTGGTAGTTTGAGTTTGGTAACCCAGATTTGAGTGCAGACTGCACATCTTAAAATTAATTAAACTGTTCTCTGCTGTGGCTTTTGGTGTGAGTGCATAGTAACTATAAAATAGGCCAGCACTACTCTGGATATTTATAAACCCTCTAGAGAATCTTCTCATCTAGACTGTGGCAGCTGGACCTGAAAGAGGGCACTGTTTGGAGTCACCCAAACTGTAAATTCAGCAGGGACAAAACCATATTTTGAAAAGTTCACACCCCCAATTCCCAGAGTAAATTACACCCTTGGGAAAGCATAACGCATGAAGAGTCAATAATATTTGTCTGAGAAAGCACAGAGAGTGTTTGAGCGAGTGTTTTGCCTCCTGGATGCCCCAGAGAAGCGTCATCTCAGGGTTTTTGTTTTCTTTAACGTTTCCATTTCCATTTCCCCTCAATTCCTTTCTTTTTCATTCTTACTTAATTTTAACCGTTTTTTTTATTGACTTCAATTTAGTTTAGTTTAGTTTATGGTTGTGTAGTTTCTTCTTGGTCTCAAACCATACTGTACTTTGTACACTTTTCTTGATCCCATGTTAATACAAACCAAAGTGAAGTGAACTGAGCCTACATTTTATGGTGCAGATCTTTTTTTATAGTACACACAGTTTTCATCTTTTCTATACTCGTCTTTTTTTTGGGATTAAAAAAACTGGGAGGCAAATAGGAGGCATCCATTCATTCAGGAAGTTGAGACAGGATGAAAAATGACGAAAAGGCTAGTTTGATTTGATTTTTTTTGGATGTCTAAATGATGAATGACTTTATTTTAGAGTCGGGACAGGCCATTATCAGTGGCACTGTGTATATTAGCAGTGATGTGCCAAAATCAATAATCTCTAATGTCTGTCTTTGCTTGGTAGTATGAGGATCGCTTCTTGTAAAACCTTTCTGCATTTGTGGTTTGGTACCAAACAAGGTTACTCTCTACACATTTTGTTGCAGCTACAGGTGTGTAAGTGCCAGTAAAAGTGGCGAAACAACAGCGAGGAGCAGGAACTAAATGAGGAAACACGTTTATTCTAATTTTGGCACAGTTAAGGTTCGTCAGTGCTGCCATCTCATTGATGCAAAATTATGCAAATGTAATAGGAGCAGGAAATAGTAGGACATTAAAAATATGAATTTCAGTTATAATTAATAATCATGAAGCTGACAAACATGGAGATTCTTCCTTCCTTCCATGCTCAATCTCCTGCTGTGCCGCCTTCTCCTGCTATGTTTGTATCATCTGTTTCCTGTTACCGAGCTCGTCATCACATGTATCATCACATTCATTAGGTGACACCTGTAAACACGTGCACTACCAACGCAGACAGACATACACGCAGATCAGAGCAGTCCTACTTAAAGGATACGTTCACCTGTTGCCACTCTGGTAGTTTCATTGAATCAGATTTGACAGATTTGAAACAGATTTGGCAAAAGCACAGTATAAACATTGTGTATCAACATTTTTGGGAGAGATCGGTTTGCAGTACTGCACTGCGCTTGCCTAAATAAAACAGTATAAAGCTGTCAAAATCATGAAGAAATCAGAAACTGTTTAATCTAAGAAATGTTCAAACATGAACAATCATTTCAATGTTAACATTTCTTCCTATTTTCTTCATTTAAAAACAAGTCAACATGACTTGACTTTTCTCTTTTAAGAATTTCTCCTCTTGTCCCTCAGGTTATGCTCCAGTGACAGGAATGTGCCACCCAGTTCGGAGCTGCACCCTCAACCATGAAGACGGCTTCTCCTCCGCCTTTGTTGTGGCTCACGAGACCGGACATGTGTAGGTTCTTGTTCTGTTCTTCCCTCCATGTCAGTGTAGATGTTTGGACTCTTAAATACGCACAATCCACTTCCCAAGGTGACACTGTGTTGTAGTTTGCGGGAAATTATCGTCCCTGCACATAATACCGCTGCTGCACATGCTAAGTGTGAACATTTTCCCTGGGCTTATTTCTTCCCTTGATCTCTATGTTAGGTGACATGAGGGACCTTTAAGCAGATTGGCCTTTAGCACTCTGACAGTGAACATGTTAGCCTTTATTGAATTTCATGTTCATGTTTTTTTTTATTGAGCACATGTCCAAAAGTACAAGGACTCAATCAGTTTGTTATTATGTCCCCTTTTCCCCTCGCCTGTCCCCATCTGACCCTTGAAAATGTCTTACACACAGTTTATGGTTCCTGCAACGCATTTGTTTTTTTAACACCTCTCTCGCTCTCTCTCTCTCCTGCACAACTACACACTGAAAGACTAGTAGACAGCATTAAGAGTCCTGACCATCAGAACATGCAGGTTGAATTTAAAACAGGAAAAGACACACATTTAATTGCAAATATCGTGGAACCTTGAATGTATTAACAGAGCAGAGTTAATGCTATTTTAATGTTGGAATCTGTATATAATGCAAACAAAAATTTGGATTGATTTTTCTCTTAAAATTCACAAAAACCTGCAGAGAACATGAACTCTCTGCAAGTCTGTGCAAACTAGCTAACCCTCCCACCCCCCCAAAATCAGGTAAAAAGACAAATTCTCAAATTATCATACACCAAAACAAAAATCAGCAATCGTAAGAAATGCGCAAACACTTGTCTTCCTCCTGCACATTAGCCTGTTGAATGAGTCATCAAACAGATGTTTCTCAAAGGAAGAGTGTGGTGCTCATGTCAGTTTGCAGGCTAGATAGATAATTAGCTGCTCAGCTGCAGCACAGTAAACAGCATGAAAACGTAGCTGTAAATGTCACTTTGCTACGGTTAGACGCTCTAGCCTTCAGTATCGCTAACAACACGGTGTCAGCCTGACATGTAGGCTACAGAACGGATTTGTTTGCTTTGTCTCTCGTTCCCTAGAGTGTAAAATGGGCACTCAGTTGACCTGTCGGCTGCTATCAATCCAACACCGACACTATGACATGAGAGAGAGCATTTTTCCCCTTTATTCTAATAATAAAAAGACCATTAAAAAAAAGCTTAGAGAAAGTGATTTCTGTTGGAGATCAGGGACGGAAATTTGTGGAAATGCCGGACTGCTCTCTACGTCAACATGGACAACATCAGACGGTGCCAAAGGCTGGCCTTCTCATGTGGAGCAGTCGGGACAGAGGAGAAGACCCAGAGGAGAACAGCACAACAAATTCAATTTTTACCATTTTTATGGAATGACAAGGCAGATCAGTGAAGAGAGGATGTCCCTCAGCAGGATCAGCAGCAGCTGTTTGACACAGGGAACCAGCTGAGACAGTAAGGATCCATCCTGCTGAAATGTCCCCGAGCGAGACACCGAATCCTCCAACCTCACAGTTGTTGCTCTACGGCTGACCCTTGGGGCAAGGGAACATACGGTTTCATCTTCAGAGATCTATAGACTTTCTCGGGGGGAAAAAAAAAAAGTCATGCAATAACAGTGTAGAAACCAGGAGCCATGACGTACACCCCCACAGCTTTCTAGTGCTGAGAGATTCGGAGACGATTGGTAGAATTGAATTTCAAGATTAAGTCCTTAACTATTGTGAGTGTTGTTCAGAAATCCTGTTTCAGCCGCTAAGCTGAAGAACAGCTAACATCAACATCTTAAGTGCTTCTTAAGCTTATGAGATATAAATGGCTGCATGAGGTGGAGACAGAAAAAGTCTTAAATGCTGGAAAAGAAGATTGTGTTCAGATATGTCTGTCGATCACTTTGATCACAGCTGTTGCTACCAGGGAGAGGTGGCATTGTTTTGCTGTCTTTGTCAGCAGCAGGTGTCATAGTGTAGTGTAAAAGCAGACCTTCTTGAATCTCTGAATATATTGCAGATGTAGACTGTCTGGAAGCAGAGTCAGCTACTTGAACAGTTTTGAACATCTTCACGGTTGGATTTTTGACTGAGGACCAGCAAGTTTGGATCATAATCACACGAGAAATATGACACAATTATTCAGTGCTTTAAACATGAATGAGAACGTTTGGGTATCGATGATGAGGTGCGGTTGAGCGTCAGTCTTCTTGACTCCCACACCGCGACCTTCACTGACAACTAAGTCCAAGAGCATGCACATGCCCTTTTTGTTTTTCATTAACCTGTTGCCATGGTAAGGACATTTATTTAGTGTGACTGCTTGAAAGATGTCATCAGGTAGTGGCAGATCATTATATTCACAGGCATGCAGTGTAAATTCAGGGGGGAGAATGGGACAAGCTGAGTGTTTAATAAAGCTAAGCCATTCCTCGTTTCTAGGTAACTATACAACAAATGAATCATGTGACCATGGATCCAGAAGGAGTACATTTTCTAACATGTGACTCATGGCAAAGACACGGCCTAATGAGCATCAGTAGACTTATAGGCATATGTTTCTTATTTTTAATATTTTTCTATTGTTTTTCTGAATGTGTAGTCTATTTGATCGCACATACAGTATGTCCCAAAAATACAATACAATTTATTATGCTACAATACAAAGTTTGAGCCAGTAGAGCCACGGAGGATCTTTGTTGCGGACAAAAAGAGTCTCCTGGGACGACGAATTTATCAGTAGCAGTCAGACATCAGACAGACATGATGACATTGAAGGGACTCACTGAGAAAACCAACAAAGACGAAGTCAAGAATAGGATGTTTCAGACATAATCGCCCACACTCTACATTGTGTTGATGTCCAGGTTGAGTCTCAGTGCAGACTTATCTTTTTTGTTGGAACGCAAACAATCTTTCACAGCAATACGCCAGTGATAATACATGATAAAGTGCCCTGATATATGGCAATAATAACAACAGGGAGGTTTTGAACCCCACAAACTGAAACCGAGTCCATTGCAACAGGAACGCTCAGATTATCAGACAGTTTTTAAAGCTTGTTTGGTTTCAGTTTTAGGGCATCAGTATGCTTTAAAGCACGTTGTCTTGTCTGTTTTAACAGCATCTTAGACCTCCTGCTCCCACACCTTTCTGATGTCAACAGTTTTTGTAACTCTTCAAGACAATGGCACAGTCATGCCCATGCGATAATCCATGTCAGCAGGGTGACAAGAAATTTCTTAGGCGACTTCTATCGCTTTTTGCCTGTACAAGCGATTGCAACACAAGTACTGTTTTTTGGAGGGGGGTTTTTGAAAGCCAGTCAGAAAGTATGCACTATTATCTACAATTCAGTGTGTTACCAAGAGGCACAAAGTTGCTGTGATGCAGTGGGGTATAAGCTATAATATCTTTGCACTTTTGCCTTAAGACATGGTCGTATGAAACTTAGTATGACCTGGGTCATTATAATTATAAGTAACCCTTATCCCATGTCAATGTCCCCTATAATTATAACGAAGCACAATGCAGGGTGGCTGCTGCCGTGGTTTTCTTACTCTGCTTTTAACGTGATTTATAATAGCCGACTGACACAAACCAAAACAGAAATCAACATTTTATGTTGCTATTAGTTAAATCAACTAAGTATCAGTATTGTAAAAATAAAAGTTATGTGACGACTAAACCAATAAGGTTCAATTAAACTACTACATACTTTTAGTACTTAATTAATTTAAGTATACAAATAATATTGTTAAAGAGGGAGCATATTAGTGTAAAAGTTCATTCTTGGATGTAGGAGCTTTTCCTGGTCAAAACACATTTTGTTTTGCTGTACGGTATGTTGTAGCACCCTACCTCCACCGGTGACAAATGTTTTTTCTTTTTTCTTTTTGCTAAAATTTGCATTCAAAACAGAAATTCACACATCAACAACAAAGACAGTTTCACAGGCTGCTGCCAGCCACAGAACAGCTTCAACATTTCATGCATTTCTAAAAATAGCTTAATAGGAATTTGAAATGCACAGTATTGACGCCTCATCTGCTGACACAAATATTTATTGATGCTCACTGTATGTTAGCAAAACATGACCTCTCATTCAGAGCAAGGACAGCACAGAATGTACAGCGGTGCACAATGAACCCATCAGCTTCGATGTAACTTTTTTTCTAATCTTTGTCCCACTGTTCATTATGGCTATACCACTGCAACATGAATATAATGATGCTAAAGCCCAGATGAGTCACATGCAGTAATAACTCTGGAAACACACCTCTTTATAAACCCAATTCTTTGTAGCTTTTTTAGGCAGCGTACTGTTAGCTGTAGGATATTAATAACAGTTACATTAACAACCTTCTAAATTCACCTGACAATTGTGTCCAATTTTTAGAAAATGTAGTAGAAAATGTTTATTCTTTCCACTCTACCAGCTGCAGATATCAGAGCCCAGACGCATCGTTTGCAGCATAGTTTCTTCATTAGCAGTTGAGAGTACTCTGTGGGCTTTTTCATCTAAAATCTTTGTGAAGCCCTTTTTCCTTTTAAAGCAAAATATAACATTGTGATTCAGAGGAAATTTAGCTTCATTTGAAAGTTGGTAAGTATTGATTTTAGTTATTAGTTATATTTTAGTTACTTTAGTTATATATTATTAATGCTTTATCTGCTCCCTAACAACATTTTGCTGTATTAAAGCTCAATTTTGACTTTTTAAATAGTGTTTAAACAAAACATTCCCAACCCCGGGAATAAACTTGCCTTGCCTCTGGTGACCACTCAACAAGGAAAGGATGCATCAGCTATATAAGAACAGTAACTTAACTAATCGGGAACTAAACCAAAATGCTACGAGGATGAAGGTTATCGCACAATGTCCATGGTGGTCTCAACTAAAAGAGTTGTATAGTTTTAGTTTCTTCTTCCTCTAATCTCTGGGAAGTGAAGACATGCCCTCTTGAGACTGTCAGCCAATCATGAATGAAACCTGTAACTGATGGTTTCACTCTGTCTGGAGACCGTTTATCGCATGTCCTTCCCTGTCTCTCAGTCCAGTCATTTCCAATCATCCCTCAACTGTCTGCTCTCAAATAAAGGCACAAAATGTCCTAAGGAATGGATGACATTTGATTCAAACAAAATCATGAATTGTCGTCAATTGTGTCTATTTCTGCAGTTATTTCAGTGGGATCTTTAGTCTTACTGTGAATAGGTGCTTGTAGTTGATTGGAAGTGAAGGACACAATTTTCTGGTCCAAACCATATCATCCACCAACTGCTGAGGGCCTAAGTGATGCACTGCATAATTTGCCTCCATTTACATGTGTAAAAAAACACAAGTTTTCACAAATAGATATCTAAATGTTTAATATTCAAGATTATTGAATTTTGCATGATATCTCCTGTCCAAGCAGAAATCTAATCATTTCGGTTTTGCAAGTCTGGGCACAGTTCTCATCAGCATTTGCACAACCCTTCATGGGTTTCTTAGCCTCTTATTGGTCATCAATCATAGATATAACTTTTCACACAAAAAAGCAGTAATGGAAGTTATAAAAAACAAGACATTGAAATTTATTGGAAAGTTATTTGAAGTTTAAATAAAAGCTTTAAAGTGGCCTGCAGAGGCAACCCATCTAGTATCATAATGTCTAAAAAATACATTTGGGTGAATTTTAATTATAATATTTTAATTTGAACAATGTCAGCTTGTCAAGGATTTTTTTTTAGATGGATTTATTTTTTACGGCTGATTTCACACCTAATCTGTCTATTTCAGTACAAACAAACTCTAGTGCACCTTGTTCGGTTTGGGTCAGTTGGCTAGTTTGAAAGCATTCATTTAAAGTCTGCTGTCAACCAAACAGCCCCAGAAAAGGTGGCCACCAGTCAAAGCAGACCAACCATGGGACTGTATGATAGATATGTGATTTTGAAAAATCTATCCATTTATTAATAATGGGAACTGTCAAGAAAGAAATGATAAGAGTTGTATTCGTCATCTCTAAGATCATGCAGGGTAACCTGTATGTATGTGCCTCAAGACATGATTCAAGGAAACTAGGTGAATATGCGTAAAAACCAAGATGTGTTGAAATTGTGTCCTTTACTAGGTTTTTTTTTTAAATTCCTCAATAAACATTGAGTGAAACATGTTTGTTCATGTTGCACTGAAACAAAAGTCCATTGACTCACTTTGCTTTAATGTGGCCAATAAAGCATTCTGCCTTCTTTATCATGGGTCCACTTGCAGTCTGGACTAATGACGCTCTTAATCTGTTATTTTGATGTGGGCTATGTGACAACAGAGAAGATGAACACATCAGCTGCAGTAAAGAGCAGTAAAATCATTGGTCACCCTCCCCCCAACCTCTTTTATCTCAATAACAGAGCCATCAGTCACATGGTTCTCACCTTAGGAGCTGACCCTGGACACATCCTCAACCCATTTTTCATGCTACTCCCGTCTGGCCACAGACACGAGACATTTACAGTTGATGGAGAACAACACGTCTAAGCAGTAAATGTGCCTATGCTCTGGTGGCAGACATAATGGACACTCAGTGGAAACAAATTTCCCATTTGGAATCAATAAAATCTATAGCCTGCTGACGGTCGCCAGAATTTAATTCCCTCATGTGGGTCTGTGTAGCACTGATGATGCAGGACGACAGTCACTAAAACTGTCTACTTGTTTTCTATTCAGGCCCCTTGGTTTGTTTGAAATAACTTGGTGTGAACGGGACCAGATCGTAACGCCAACAATGTACCATTTTTCTCTCAGTCCCAACAAACTAACAAAATATGTGCGTCAAAGCAACTTAAAACAATAGTTTAATTCTTTTGTCTCCCCCTTTTGGCAGTGACTGTAATAACATAACCACTGTTAATGTGCTTTAGCGCCATGTTCTTGGCCGTGCTCTGAGTTGCTGAAGACTTCGGCAGATCTACGGTTGCCCCGGTCTTTGTTGGTTGATGTAAAACACATCACGTCCAGTGCACCAGAGCGGACCTGTCACACCAGGTTTAAAACCAAAACTCAACGATTTTCTTTGAACAAGAATGTCGGACAATGTGCCTCAAACACCATCTTATGAATTGCCTCTGACATCTGTTCGGTTCAGAGTTGTTCTTGATATGAGAGTGTGTGTGTGTGTCCTTCAATTCCTTCAGTGAAAACCTTTCTATCTTTCCAGCTCAAATGACTGAAAAATTGAGTGTATGTTTATGAACATGAAGAGAGTGTATTCTAGTTAAAACATGACACTGTTGAATAGATTTACTAGAATAAACCCTACAAAAAACCTTAATGATACTTAAGAGAAGAATTCTACCTTTTCAGATACACGATGCATTGAGACAGCTGTGTGCAGATCATAGATGTTTGGAAACAGATGTGACAAGACCAACAAGAAAGAAGTAAAGACAGAAAGAAAAGGAAGAGATATTTATACATACAGCTCATCAGGCTCCTAAATCTACAGCTCTAAGATACCTACCTTCATATCCAGCTGTTTTATAAATTATATATGTTTTCTTGTACCTTGCTTTGGTGGCAGGTTGGGCATGGAGCACGATGGCCAAGGCAACCGTTGCGGGGACGAAACAGCGATGGGAAGCGTGATGGCTCCTCTGGTGCAGGCAGCCTTCCATCGATACCACTGGTCCATGTGCAGCGGACAGGAGCTAAAGAGATACATCCAGTGAGTTCGTGTTTGCAGATTAAGATTGCATTGATGTGGTGTTCTGTCATTGACCATATCCGAAGTGATTCATCTTGATCTGTTTGAAATATGCAAACACGTAATCATGCCGAGTGGCTGCCATGACGTTTAGGAAATACCTAAAATCTTGAATCTGTGAAGCTACTTTTGAAATTTCATGCATATGGACAACAAAGCAAATATGATACAGTATTACAATGCCAATAAACTGTTCTTACTGTAGCTTTAATGTAACAATGTGCAAATCTACATTGTTAGGCTCACGTGAAAGTCATTGTCATGTGGCAAGACATGCGTTTAACTAAAACATTATGTGCTACCTCCAGAGGGGACACTGAAAGAGCCCGTGTGAGCCTCAGCATGTGCATCCATGGCCTGTGTTCAGTTCACAGACATCGAGTTTTTCACTCGGCTGTAAAAGAATCAATTTCTGACAGGGAAGTTCAGCAGAGCGTGGACACCAAACAACTGAATTGCATAAAATGGGATGAGAATGTGGAATCAATCGCCATTACGGTGTACGTCACAGTCTCCACCCCTTTGTCCTTCTCTTCAACCACATATCCACTTTCCCAGACCACTCCCACACTCACTGGTATGCTTCCATTTCTGATCTTTAAGCTCCCATTTGCACTGCAATCACCTCAATCCCATCAGCTTCTTCACTCAGCTCCACACTTGCATTTCAGTCCCTGAATCAGCCGCTCTCCCCATTACCCAGTCCGCTTCCTGTGTTCCTCTATCAGCTCGTCAGAGTTGCCAATCCGCCTCACGCCTTTGACTTCCAAACATTTATATCTGATCACTCCCTTTCCTATAACCTGCTCTGGACTTTTGACCCGCTGCCTGTTTAATACCTCTTTTCCGCATCGTTGTGTTAGGGTTGCATTTGATTTTGGTGAATAACTTTTTCAGCTGTCACATTTTGCCTTTAATGCTGTGTGTTTGGGTTTTATTTCTGCGGTCCTGCGATTCCTGAGCCCAGACAGTATATGTTTCTCTACAGCAGCAGGAACCATTACAGAGAAAAATGAATATACTGTCTATGAAAAGTGTTACTGCACTATGATAATGTAGGCTCATAAACGTGAAAGCTTTGGTTCAGAGAGGGAATGCTTTGCGAGGCAGCTGCTGAGGTGAAATTTCTGAGATGTTTAAAATCATTTTACACATACAAAAGGCACATATGCCTTGTCTGGCTCTGAGCAGGGTTAAGCTGCATCCCTTGCCTTGAAAAGAATTGAGGGATTTACTGCAGCTGAGGCAGTTTTCACCACCTGGCCACATGCCGCCAAATCTGTCCACAGCCTGAAATATAAAAACTCTGATGGAAAAATGAAGAAAAACAAGTTGTTACAGAATTTCTCTGAAAGCTTTTTTTTTTTTTTTTTTTTTTTTGTCGCATTCAGTCATGTTTAAACAAGTGAGCTGCAAAAACAAAACGCTGATTTGCAGGATGATGTTTTGCTGTTCACCAAGAGCTGAAATAAAATATGAAATCATCTGCTTTCTTTTTTTTTTCTGAGAGGGAAATGGGGGATGGGTGACTCACTATTGTGTGGTGAAGCAAAGCATGTACGCCACCACAGGGCTTGAGATTGTTGAGAACATACAGTAAGTAACCTGTCAAATGCCACATTATATTACACAATATAAATAGCTCTACTCTTCAGCCCTAACTCCATCAGTACAGCAGCAGCCATATTCAACACTGTGCTGCTCTTAGCCTTTAAACACTTTATTGGGTTTTTGATCAATTTTACATTAAGCGTAATGTAACTTACCTCTTTCTGCAGAGGGTTTACACCCATGGCCTGCAAGCCCTTAAAGTAGCTGGAAGGTTTATGAGATGTTGGACTAAACAGCATTTTTCCATTTAGTACAAAAACTCAGAAGTCACTAGTGTACAGGACTGTGTTGTTGTATAGACAGATTTAATGCTTAAGAAATCATTAACAGCTAGTTAACACTAAGTAATTGGTTGCTCAACAAAATATATCTGCATCTTTTATCATATTTAGATAGTCACTTTATTTTTCAAGTAATTTTCTGCATATTTTCCTGGCTGCAGCTTTTCCATTGCAAGGACATGCTGCTTCTCCCTATTATATAGATTTGTAAACAGAATATCTTTAAGAATCTACAGATAAATTGTTGATGGACAACAACCATTAGTTTGAGCAGCAGAGTATGTATGAGCACTGATTATGATATGACAAGGTTATTGTACATATGAATTTAATGCTGCTGGATTAAAAAAAAGTGGTTCTTTATCCAAGTTTGAATTAACAATAATATAAGCCTGTTTCAAGTAAAGACTTGGTGTGCCATTGAGGCAGGTAAAAGGCCCTACACAACAGATGTGTTGTAAAATAACTTTTTTACTTTGTTAGCATGGTTTTATAGAGTCTGATCAGTATTTGACATCGGTGTCACTTTTTTTTTATTTGCTGACAGCACATACGACTGTCTCCTGGATGACCCCTTCAAACATGACTGGCCGCAGCTTCCTGAACTTCCTGGCATCAACTACTCAATGGACGAGCAGTGTCGGTTTGACTTTGGAGTGGGTTACAAGATCTGCACTTCAGTGAGTAAAGCAAAAGAAATTCACAGAAACTTACTTAGCTTACCCTGAAAGAGAAAAGAAAAGATGCTGTCATCCAACCGAAACGTTCTCTGGCTTCAGAAATGATACTGGAGATGAGCAAAGTTAAAAGTTTGGGTGCATTTTTGCAAAAAGACCTGCAGGAGATGATGGTGACAACCTCTGGAGATACTGACTTTTAAATATCAGTAGATTCACACGAGCAGAATCAGATGCAGGATTAGTGAACACTTCAAACAGACATCTGCTTACTTTACCGCAGTCTCACCTGCTATCTGGCCTGTTCTGCGCAGATGGCACGGTGATAAATATTCTGTCATCAGTACATTTCTTTTTCTTTCACTGGTCACCTTAATCTACACTGGTCAACATCTGATAAATCAACTTTACTTTTTTATGCATCAGCTTGAAAAACATTTGGAAAGTAATAATTTATTTTTTGGGGGGGGGTTTTGTGCTGGGGACTAGTTTTTAAGCTTTTACTTTCAAAATGTTTTTGACAGTGTTTGGTTGAGTTTTGAAAAGTTGAAAACAAACAGATGGCAGTACGGGTTCTTTATCTTGGACATCTAATGAATGGGGAGTGTCTGTTTTCCGAAGGAGTATACAGGCTACGAAAGTAAGTTTAAAAAAAAAAAAAAAAAAAAAAAAAAAAGTCAGAAGTAGCAGCAACTCCAGCAATGCACAAAACGTCATGCCCTTTCATGACCTATTTCTGTCATTTATCAACTTCAAAAACATTAAACCCTGCAGGGAATTGGTCACCGTGGATTTGCATTTTTGGAGAGCTTTTACACTGTAAGGGTTGGGCAAAGGCCTGGGTGGGATCCTCTGACTAAGAACTTCACTTGATGACTAAGCTGTTGACTTAAAATCAAGGTCAGAAATTCTTGGAAAGCATTTTGGATTTCACACGACTCCTTTGTTACCCAGTCTCACTGGGGATGAAGGCGGCACTGTTTGATTTAACAACAACAACATATAAAAGATGGAGGTCAGCAATGTTGTTTTCAGTCCACACATTATAATATGCCCACACAAGGCCTCAGTCTGTTCTCTCCTCAACAGGTCAGAAATATGTAAAACTCTTCTGGTTATTTGTGTCCAGATAAGAATTATTAGGATGCTGCTCTAATCTGTTGCTTTAATCTTTTACTCAGGTTTTCATAATAACAATGGGTCAAATAACTACTTGTGTGGTAATTTCTCAAAGTGAAACTCCTGCAAAGAATCATGACCTGGTAGTCTCAGTTTTTGGAGGATTTCAAGCATCTTTTCAGCTTAATGTTTTGATTTTTAGGCCCATCATATTGTTTTAAAATCATTGTTTTTCTTTCCTGGTGCAGCAGGAATCTGTTTTCAGTAAAAATCCATACATTATACAAAAAGGTTGAAGCGGTCAACAATGGTAGTCTGTAGAATATCTCCATTTTGAATGTGGCTGAGTAGAAGTAGTGCAAAAGGTAAAACGAAACAAGAAATGGAAAATGTTTATATTAAGGACACTACAGCAGCTTAATACAGTTAATGTACAATAAATAAAACTATTTTACCTCCCCCTAAATGACATAATCGTCCTCTTGTCTGCTGCGTCTAACATTTGTCACTGACTATTCATCAGACTGCTGTAAAGACGTCTGCTGCATCTATACTGACAATTCCTGTCAGACAAAAAAAAAAACATGATCACTCAAAGTATGTTTACTCTTAACTCAGACTCCTCAAGAAGGATGTGTAATTGATTCATCTCTTTACATGGTCACTGTCATGTTTATTCAATTAGCCTGTACAAAATGTGAAACACTGTAGCATGACTACAATCCATTCCTTTTTAGCTCCCTGAATGAACAAATTACAAATTAGTCCTGTCATTGTCAAGGTCAACAGATAACAGCTGCCTTTACTCCGATGTCTCACTTTATGTTTTCTGCTCTGGCCTCAGATAATGACTAAGCAGAAGTCACTTATTGGCAAATTGATTTGACTTGGCCACTCCAAAGCATTGGTCAAACTAACAGTGCATCCTCAGTGGATCAGTGTTTAGATCTCACAGCACAAAAACACATTATAAAACACATTTAACAAATGCTGCATGTTCATCTGGATCTGTTTTAGCCGGAGCTATTTTAGTGTCTGCTGACAACAGACTGTGGTGAAGCAGCACTGATGCAGGGGTTGATGTATGGAGCAAGAATAATAATACCCGAATATAGATGACTTTATTGTTAAATATAAGATGTTTTATTGTCCAACTCTAAACAAAAATCTTCCTCATTCATTTGCACCAGAAATACCCTAGTGGAAAGTTGCTTAACTACAGCAATGACCTCTTACTATTGAGAGTGTATGAGTGACACATTGCAGTCACACAGCTCATTTTGAATTTCTGAGAGCTGGCGAGTTTAACCAATGACTGCTGGTACTTCAGATCTTCCTATAAACGTCAGTCTTACAGGAAACTCTTCCTTCCACTATCCTCTGTACCTCCATGCTGTTAAAAACTGCTGACAATGAATCCTGAAAATAAATATATATTTGAGAATTCAGTCAAACACACACAAACACATTCCTGCAGCACCAGAGCCATGCAGACATAAATATTTTGAGGACATTCATTTGTTTTCGAGCCACTGTCATATCTGTGTAGAGTGAAAAAGTAACTGAGAATGAGATGGCAGCGGGCACTTTCAGAGACAGTCTGGATGTGTTCGTGCCTCCCGATGAGTGTCTGAGTCCCTGAGACCAAACCTTGATGTGTTCAGGCGGTAACAGATGTGTTGCATAAGGTTGCAGGCAACAACCAAATGAATGCTCCAGATTTGGTTAAAAATCCTCCTTAACTAATATTTTAGAGAGATTCCCATACACAGAATGCAAGGGCATGAGTGAACCTCCATTTCTGCTAAAGTGTAAAACACGTTTAGGTAGGATTTTTATTTTGCATTGTGGAGGCTCTAACTATATAAGTCATAACTATGCATTATTTATATATTTGAAAAATGACATTTAAATTCTTTCATATTTAACAAATGGGTTATTATGCTTATAAAACCAGCTGGAATAAAAACCAAATGATCACAGGTCTGCTAGGGCCCGGCAGAGATTTGCGACCACAACTTTCAGTCGTTTTCTCTGAACACATACAGAAAAATTAAGTCTAGCAGGATGTCAAGCAGGTATAGAACTTTATTTTCACCATCATCATCACCAACATGTTTTTGTTTTTTTTGTTTTTTTACCATGGAGTTATAGTCTTGTAGCATCTGCCATTGTAGGTCAGCCTCCATCGTTAGCCCGAAGTGACCGACATGCACAAGCTGTTTGAATGGGCAGCTTCCCAGACTCCTCTGTTTACGCCCCATGTAAACACAATAGAGAGCCAGAGCTGCAGAGTATTGGGAGTATTGGGGAATTGGTGGCCAATTTGCAGAAATTGTGTATCACAGGCCATTTGTTTCTTTTCTTGTGTCACCACCTAAAACGCTTTTTGTTTGTCTAGAAAGAAGTCCTTCAATCTAGATAATTGTTTCGCGTGCCCCTGCAAACAAAGAGTCACTTGCTTGAGCAACTGAACAAGATTGGAGAAGGGGCTGTGGCAGACAAGTTGCTCTAAATCAGTGGTCCATGTTGAAGTAAACTAAACGCCTGGTTGTTGACCCTTCATTTTGTTGTTTGTATGAACTGAACTGTCACACCAGTGGTGTACTGGATAAATGGGGGAAATTATTACGGAAGTGAAGGGTAAATTGGCGGCCTATCAGCAATCATATAGTGCTGAATTCAAAAGGCTGAAATACACGCGATTAAAAGTCTGTATTCATTTAAGAACATCCATCAATCTGAGGCAGTCTTAGCTAGAAAGCACTGAAAGACCTTGGACACCTCCGGCAAGATGTCAAATTAACCGACAATGATAATGATGCTGATGTGTGATTATGATCAAGATTTTTAGAGAGATCTTTGCAGGAATATCAGAGCGTGGCACAAAAAAAGAGTTGTGCAGACATTTCAGTAAGTCAGACTTGTGACAACTGAACCTCGACAACTTAGGGTTATCATTCCCCTGTTACATTATATTTACATTATCATTTACAATCAACGTCAACTATATTATTGCAGGGAGTAGCGAGCCCTTCATGTAGTGATACAGAAAACACAGATGCAGATCATGCGGGGATGGATCTTCAGATCTAGATGTAGTTGACTTTAATGCAAAAGAGTTTGTTTTGTTGTCACACTCCAATCAATAAAGTGCTTTAGTGCTGGACTGACCACAGTGGTTTCCTAATTTTAACCTGGTGTTTCAGCTGTAAAACCCATACACACCATTAACCACAGCTGCTTTAATGTGCTAGGGGGCCGCAACCACAAGGTGCTGATGTTGGGTCTGGGTGTCCACTAAAACTAATTACTGATTTGTTGCCCCATAACTTAACTTTTCCAAAAATTTGATGGTATGATAGTATGTTAAGATACCTATATGTTGCTTGGAGGTGGTAGTCCTAAACAGGAGGCATTTGGTCATTTGGTTTTTGTACTTCTGTTGCTCACACAGAAGAGGCGGCGAAGGTATGGTAGATAGGGTGTGCAAATCCAGAAAGCTGATGCAAGTCGATTGATGTTTTTCTGAATAGCTGATGCAGAGAACAGAGAGGAGACAGTGGTCAAAGGCTTGCATTAAAGAGTGCAGGTGTCAGTGTGTGTGTTTCCTTAACAAGAGCGAAGTCACTTAATTAACCACGAGTATTAAAAAAAAAAACAGGAAAAAGGAAAAACGTTATTGTCTGAGATGGTTATATAATCTTTTAGCAACCTACAAAACAAAAGTGTTTTCTGAATGCAGACTTACAGTGTGGATGCCAAGCTGTGGAAGAGAGATTAGCTGCAGCAGTAAAGTCAGGAAATTCAGTCTTTGCTGTAGCAGCGGTGGGTTCATCTAAAACACGAGCAAGGGTGGCAGACAACAACTGCACAAATAAAGCCGAAAACAAGCACGGCAGTGAAACGGAGATGGAAAGGGAACAGATGGAAGACAATTGAAACATTTTCACCAGTTTCAAAACAATTCAAAACAATGGAAAACAAATGCTAGTCACAGTAATTTAAAACAGGGATTATTTGGTTACTGTTGACCAGTTTGAGAGCCACGTCTCAACCTTTTGACGGAACAGGTCTTAAGGCTCATGTTGTTCAAAAAGCCTTTTGGTACAGGGATGTTCTGAGCAGCTGAAAGGCCCATTTTTGAGTTTTCTCAAACCCGTGCGATGATCTGTTCTAATCCTTTGGGAAAAAAAAAAAAAAAAAAAAAAAACTTCTTTGGAGAGGAGGTTAACAATAAACTGCTCCCTTGGAAAACCTCCATAATCCACTTAGCTTTAGTGTCTCTTGTAGTGGAGCCCATGACACCTGTAAACAACAGTTTGGTTTGCTGGGTGTCAGCTGTCTGTTAGATAAAGGATCGTGACCGTGGATTACAAACACACTCTTTAGTGATTCTATGTCTAATATCAGACTTTATCCTGGATGAATCTGTGCACAGTGGGTTATAACAATCAGCTCTTTTGAAAACCTTAGTACACGCATTTTTTTTTTTCTATGAAATCAGTGATCTGGGGATAAACACTATGTGTATATACAAAAAGAACATCTGTCACTCCCACACCGCTTCTTAGAGGAAACATTTTCTGCTTTTCAGTTTCTGCTTTTGTACCTTTGGGTTATGTATCATAATGTGAGCAGTGAAGCTGTTTTTCACATGCATTGATTTAATTTTCATATATTATAAGCACGCTCACTTACCTTAACACATGATTCTCCTCTTTTCTGCGTTTCAGTTTCGTACGTTTGACCCATGCAAACAGCTGTGGTGCAGTCACCCTGACAACCCTTACTTCTGCAAGACCAAGAAGGGGCCACCTCTTGATGGGACAGAGTGTGCTCCTGGAAAAGTAAGTTTGTCTATGACATATGGTGCTATATGGCCAAAAGTGTGTGGACACTTCAAAAACAGTACAAGGGAACAGAACTTATCAATAAAAACTGATGCAATAATAAGACACACAGAGTCTCATTACAAGTGGGTCGGCATCAATGTGACACAAATATGTAATTGTTAAACATTTCCTTCCAAAACCATGGGCCTCTGCTATTCTGGGAAGTATTTCCACCAGATTTTGGAACAAGGCTGCACGGATTTTCTCACTTACAGGAACTTTAATGAGTTCCAAGACTGGTGTTGGGCAACCAGGCGTTGCTTCTCAGTCTTGGGTGGGGTTGAGGCTCTGTGCAGGCTAGTCAAGTTCTTCCACACCAAAAAGTACAAAAGTGAGAAAACTACATTTTTATGGACCTGGCAATGGCTGTTCAAGTTGTTGGAACACAGCTAGAAGCACAATATTGTCTAAAATATCATTGTTTTATGTAAGATTAAGTTGAACTGATGTAGCCTAAACCTTAAAAAAAGGTAAAAAAAAATATTTGCCTGTTTTCCCCTGTATTATCATTTACTGAGTATAAAAAGGTGGCTTTTGTGTTTGGCTTACTTTTCCTCTCTCCTCAACCCTGCCATCCTCTGTAGTGGTGCTACAAAGGTCATTGCATGTGGAAGAACCCTAATCAGGTCAAGCAAGACGGCGCCTGGGGCTCCTGGAGCAAATACGGCTCCTGCTCGCGCTCCTGCGGAACTGGAGTTCGCTTCCGGACACGTCAGTGCAACAACCCAGCGTAAGTGGCAAGAGCAACAACAACATGATATGAACCAGTGAGGTATGATGAATGATAAGTAATGGGGTAATGGTGCTGATTTTAAAGGGCAGTTATAATTGGATAATTATGCTTTGTAGATATCCTTGTGTATAACCTTGAATGAATCCCGCCTAATGCTGCGATAGGGATTCACACTATGGGTCTTAATGAGGCTGTCCTCACCAGAGAAAACACAGCACTGGTTATTTGTCTCACGTTTACACTTTTGTGACAAACAACCTCATGATGACTATCCTCTCTAAGTATCATGATGTTGTTGCACCATTTAAATGTTACAGAGCAGGTCTCACTCCAACATTCAACTACAGTTTCCTCTGACCTTGACAACAATGTTTTCCTTTACTTAACCCAAGAAGTTTTACTTTTCTAATTTCTTGCCCACCTGGCACACTTGGACAAATCTATAAAATTTTCATTCATATTTCTGTCTCTCTTTGTTACTACAGACCAAACAATAGAGACTTAACATGTGAGCTTTAATGGTGCAAGTCGGTGTATTTTCATACCTGAGGAAATGGCAGGTTAGCCGTATGCTTGTTTTCAGTCTTTATGCTAAGCTAAACTAACCATCTCCTGGCTATTGTTCCATATTTTTAAAACAGACATGGGAGTGGCATCAGTTTCTGAGTTATTTTTGGAACAGTCATTTTAGAAACAATAAAACTTTAAGGCGCAAGTGATGCTGACTCATGTGACACCACTTGAAAAGTGATCAGACTGTCTTAATTAGATTTTCACATCTGTAAAAAGACTTTAATATGTAAAATCTGTACAGTTTCCTTTCCTTGGACTTTTCCATCCAGCAAATATTCTGTGGTGAGCTTTACAAAGAAGAACTTCTCAGCTGTAAAATAATTCAATTTAAATATTGTATACAGGCCTTCAAAAATTATACATTAAACAGTCGTGTGGGCTGACATAAACAATGTCAGCACCTCAGAGAAAGTGGAGACAGATGTTTTATGTAAAGATGTAATATGTATGGTGGTGGTAAGACCTGAAAAGATTTTCAAAGCAATGGGAGACAACTCATATGGCTCCAAAGATGCTGGATTATTTCACTTGAAATTGCAGGTGCAATGTTAAAAATAACCAAGATCATTCATTTGAACGTCTTGGCATTTTAGCATCACTTTTTGAGAGAGTTTTGTTTTTTGGACTTTGGCTTCAATCAAATGCACACTGTCTACTCAGCTCCTCTGATGTTCATCCGCTTCCTTCCCCCAGGCCCTCCAACGGTGGCCAGGACTGCCCAGGAGTAAACTATGAGTATCAGCTGTGCAACACTGATGACTGCCCCAAGCACTTCGAAGATTTCCGAGCCCAGCAGTGCCAGCTCCGTAACTCCCACTTTGAGTTCCAAAATGCCAAACATCATTGGCTGCCTTACGAGCATCCCGACGGTAAGCCAGGAAAATGTCAACAGATTGTTTTGTCCCAGCGTTTCTAAAGCCAAACAAAGAACAATGAAAGCAAGCGAGGGTAGGGGATCTGGAGTTTGACAGCCAGAACTCAACAAAGGTATTGTATATTTGTAACAGGGACGTTCCCAACTGTTACAGACACTTTCAAAAGACTGACCACACTGTTTTGTGCGATGGGGACTTATTCAAGTATGTGTTGTCTGGTTATCTTTTGTTTCCCTTGCGAAGAGTATAAAAACCATCCAAGCTGATAGGTGTCGGATATCTACCCTTGCAGATGCAAATCTCTACACCATATCCTCTAACATCTATTACCCAACTCTTAAGAGCAAAGTTGGCTGGGTTAAAGTTTCATAAATGAAAATGAACAAAGCCTTCAGGTACATTTTCTATAAGGTTTGCATGTGATGTACCATTTTTACTTTGTCATTATTGTGCTGTCAAGTTGTCACTAAAACCAGTTGTGTTTGTGTTTAATATAATGCTTGTTCTTGTAATTGTGTTGTGTAATGAGTAAAAATATAGGTAATTCAAAAAATGCATCCTTTTACAGGCATTGGTGCAATCTGTCATAAGTGGGTTGGCCACAATGAATCATTGTTATCTTTTCTATAAGTTGACCAGCACAGGGGACATGTTTACTAATGAAATAATGTAAAAATAACATATTTATAATCTAGTAATCTAATGATCTATTGTGTTGTAGCCAGCAAGAGATGCCACCTGTACTGCCAGTCAAGGGAGACAGGAGATGTGGCGTACATGAAGCAGCTGGTGCATGATGGGACACGATGCTCCTACAAAGATGCCTACAGCATCTGCGTGCGTGGAGAATGTGTGGTAAGGACGTGGTTTTGGCACACTAAAGCTGCAGTGTCAGGTTTTACCATGAATGTGCTGTGATAAAAGTGCGGTTTTTGCTGTTTTGATTCAGTGTGTGGTAAGATTTGCCCCCCAGACAGCAGATATTTAAATATATCTGAAGGATCAATGTAAACATAGGTACATAAGAAGGAACATGTTCTTTTTTAATGCTATTCCACAGTGTGTGCAAGGGCAAAAGCTATTTATGTTAAATATACCACAGCTGAATTTAGCAGCTTACAGCAGTAAAACTGATTGGTCAATGATAAATCAAATTGTTTTGGCCAATTTATCCATCCAAATTTGAAAAAGAAGAAGAAGAAGACAATGTGTTTAACAGGAGGAGCAATGTAGAAACTAAAAACAGTAACTTGGTACACAAGTTCTCAGTCAACATATAAAGTATCTTATGAATACCTTCATGCTTGAGAACAAACAAACCAAACCAAAAACCATCACCTCCTTGGTGGTGGGTCACACAGAGATTCACTCAATGCTTCTGGATGTTGGAGTGAGGACAACACTCCTCTCTCTTCTCTGACCCAAGAGTTTAACTCAATCAGCACTGATAATCTGATCATGAATGAAGCCCACCTTCAGGTTGGCCTTTCATTAAAACCACCCTCTGAAGTGTCTCTGCTCATCTGTCTAAATGTCCTCTTTGTCTGCAGAAAGTTGGCTGTGACAGAGAGATTGGCTCTAACAAAGCTGAGGACAAATGTGGCGTTTGTGGTGGAGACAACTCCCACTGTCGAACCGTTAAAGGAACCTTCACTCGGACACCAAAGAAAGCTGGTAAGAACACATGGAACAAAATGCAGTTAATGCATGAATTCAGAAAGAAGTCACTGGTTTCACAAGAACGATTTCTTTTCCAACATTTTTTCTCAATTCATTTATGGATGCAGATCATCATTAATACTAATATGCGTTTATAGTCCATGATAAACTTCTATCATGGACTATAATCAACTATAGAAGCTTTTGTCTAAAGTTCACAAAAATATGACAACACGTTCTTGCATTTTTGGACAACATTTTAAAGCTCTGTGGCTCAGGCCTTGGCTACGCAAACAATATTGTGTTCATTCATTGTTGGTTTTGGTCTAGTCTCCTTTAATGGCATTATCTGGCAGTAGGACAAGCCTTATCCTGACACACTGATTCATATCATAGCATTCTGTTTTCAGAAATACCTCACAGGAGGTATAATTAAATTGTTCATTCAAATATTATCCTCTCGTTATTTCGGTTAGTTTTAGTTATCTTCAGAAGTTATCTTCTTTAGTGTTCGATTAATTTGCTAGGAGACTCTCTATAAACCGCCATGACCTGCAAGCAGAGATACTTTTTGGTATAAATATGACACGACTGATTCTGTGTTGCTTAAAATTCTCCAAAGTGTCTTTGTGTCATCCAGCAGAAGCCAGCCACTAGCTCTCTTTACACCATCAAACTGGAGAAAATGAAAGGTGTAAAGTGCAATGCTGAAGAAGAAAAAAGAGAAAAAACTTCTTCCTTAAATGTTTTTTTTTTCCCCTAGCAAATCACTTTGAGCAACATTATGAAACCCACAGCTAGTGCGGTCTGAGATAACACTGTAGTAGGAGGTCAAAGAGCTGGTGATAAGCTAGAAATGACCATGCTAGGCGATTAGCTCTTGAACTTGAGTGGTAGCTTCTGTCATATTTCCTCCACCTTGCAGGTCATATTGTTCCTTAGAGAGTCTCCCCAAATTGTTAAGTGGTCCTGATATTTAATCAACACCTGTCAACCAATCAGACCAATCATTCCTCTTGATCTTGTGCCTGTAACTTTACAGAGAAATCGAAATTCTAACCACATTCAGCGACATCTTTAATATCGCTTTTTGGGGTCCATTTTCCCCTTTAATTTCAAAGGAACATACACTAATCAATCCTGATGCACACTGAGTTGATACCTT
Source organism: Datnioides undecimradiatus (assembly GCA_008933995.1). Lineage (NCBI taxonomy): Eukaryota > Metazoa > Chordata > Actinopteri > Lobotiformes > Datnioididae > Datnioides > Datnioides undecimradiatus. Next base: position 13,966,146 of record WARS01000015.1, read on the forward strand.
AGAGTGAATTTCTTCATGTCTAGTCAAATTTTATTTAAAAAGCCCAAAATCATAATTTGCCACATCAGGCTTTATAGTCTGTTCTCAGACAAGGGTGCCCTTGAATAAAATATTCGCTTGTGATTTGAATGCTTCTAGTTTGAGAAAATTAAATGTTGAGTGCAGTTTTCTCCACCTCCATAACTTTGAGAGCATGAAAATCCTGCAGCTAGTGCTGAAAAACAGATTTTGATTAGCCGACCGAATTCATTCATTTTTATAACACCACACTTAGTAATAATTACTAGCTTTTCACTGGTTCTTTTAACATCTAAAAGTGCACCCTATGAACAAAGGCTGATTTGTGAAACCAAAGGATAGCTGTGAATCACGGTTATCAAGGCTGAAGTGGACAAAAAAAATAAAGAAAACATTCTTTCTGAGAAGAGTACAAATTTTGATTCAGTGAGAAACTGCACTTAGTGTGAAAAGGAGACGTGTCGAGTGGCCTGTTGTGGCATCTTTCCAGATTCCACATGTCAGATTTGTGTGGTAAATCGCTGAGCAGAGAGCTCACTGAAGTGCATCTGGTCTGAAATAAGCAATTGAACCATCTATATCTTCCTAAAATGAGAAATAGTGAGAGTGCTGGCAGGTGACTGCAGTGCATTCATACAGCTGGGAGCAAATACAAAAATAACTGCATGAACACATAAATCCTGACTACTGACAAATGAGCTTCAGTCAAAAATTTAGAAGAGACGATGATTGCATCAACATCACTCCTCTGCCTATACGCGATGCAGGAGGTGAATGCAAGAAACACACTACACATGTTTACAATTTGGTCAGGTTAGTCAGGCTTATTATGGTGTGTACGCTGTAATGATACAAAAGTAAAGCCGGGAGCTGTGGCATCTTGAAAATATAGCATGCACATCATCTTCCTGTGCTGCTAGTGCTGCTGTCTCCTGGAAGGAGCTCTACAACTTACCCTATGTCCCCGTTCCTTACTGCATAGCCTACCACAAGCAATTGAGTAGGCTTTGACAAAAAGTCCAGTTCAAGATTACTTTCACAGCTTAATGCGGAACTTTGGTCCCACGATGACAGGTTGTGTTGACAATGTTGTGTGGTCATAGTCTTGTTTGAGTATACTTTTCTTATTATTAAGAGTCCACTTTCTTGCTAGATGCTCTCTCAGACTCTCTTTAGGAAAGCCCCCAGTGTGATGACATACTGATTTTATGTGATAGCATAGAAGTGTTGAAATTGATTCCACCTCCTGTGGATCATTTCATTTCTGTTTGATCACGAGCAGAATTTGCATTCACAGCTAATAAATGACTCTGCAGGGAGGGTCCAGAGTGGCATGGAGATGTGCTGAGTATCTGACAGCTGTCACAGCTGTCACATTGAACAGTCAGGTTCATTTGGATTAAGACCCTTACTAATTAGCAGCGAAATAATGAATGCCCTTTTTTATTTATTTATTTATTTATTAGTAGTTCATTTTCTAATCATTTTTTGCAAGTTCATTAACAAAGTTTGCTTTTCCTTTTGTACCAGGTTCTTTAATGCAAGCTGCTTTTTTCAGGTTATCTCCCCTCTGCAGCCACAAAGAGCACACATACACACACAGAGCACACCCTGAAAGAGAATGCAAGTTTGACGTTTTGCTTGCCAATAAAAAGAACTCACCCACTGTGCAGTGTGAAGCTGAATGAGTGCAAATTTTGAAAAATGTGATCTCACATTAACTGACGGCATGAAGAGAATAACTTAACGGTTTCATGATGCCATCATGATGTCATAAAGTCAATAGAGAGCTTCAGAGAAAAATGAAAATGGACTCTCAGTGACCCTGACAGCTTCATCAAACCGTTCCAGGATGTGCTTTGTTGAAACTGTGATTATTGCTTTTTTTTCCCTTAACGTCTTAATCTCATGTAACCACTCACGTTTTTTAACAGGGAAACAGTTAAGCAAGAGAGCCCAAAAAGAAACCCCTTTGTTGGAAAACACAATATGCAAGTATCCAGTGTTACTGAATCGCTTTTCTAGCATTTCCTGTCCAGCTTGTAGTGCAGATGGATGCCTAACGCTGTAGAGATATAGGTACATGAGTATATAATAAAAGCTGCTGTTTCTGCTGTCCCTTGTTACTAATTACATGTCTGTTTAGGTCTGACGCTGGTATTTTATCCGGTCAAGTCACTTATTTTTGATATGTGTTGTCATTTTATGGAAATGTCTCTTGAGCAGCTGCTTCTACAACCTAACAAACTAACTTGGAAGTTCTTGTGCAGATAAAGATGCCACATTAAACAAAGCTGCAGACCTTTGGAGGCAATCCGGGATGTTGTTGGCCATTCAAAATCTGATTGATTGATTTTCAACTGGCGCACTGACGCTCGCTCCACCTCAAGCATCCACACATGAAGGATCTTCAGACAACAAGCTGGTGTGCAGCGTTTTCTATCAGTCTGCCAAAAACTCTGAAAGAAAACTTTAATTTCTATCGAGCGGCTTGTGGTTCTCAAATTGGCTGCCATCAGAGGATGTTTTCTCAGACGGGAGAAGGCATCTTTTGCCATTTTCCAAAAGTTGATTGCAATTTGTCTTCAATATACTGTAGAGTGAGCAGCACAGGCTACTCTGCCACCTGTTGTGACCTCGAGTGAACCATGCGACAGTGTGCCAGTTGCATCCATAATCACCTTAGTGACACCACTGCACCATGAGGCCCCGAGTGTTGGGCCTGCCTGTCAAATCTAAGGGCGAGTAATTACACGGCTGCAGTTCAGTCCTGGTGATTGGCAAGCGCCACCCTGCCAGCAAAAATAGTTTGCCTCCTCATCCGTTGTGAATTCCTCTGGTCCCCGCTATGCTAATTAAATATGCCTCCACTGTAGGTGATGATGTTGCAGAGAAACAGTGGCGCGGAATGAAGAGGAGAGAAGAGACTGCACGACTAACTAACTGATTCATTTCATTTTGAAGGGAAGACCAGAGGAGCATTCTCTTTGCCCAAAGGAGCTCGAAATGTGTTTTTAAATGAAACAGAAGACTCTAGAAATGTTCTCGGTGAGTCACAGTTGGTTTGTGAGCGGTGGACATCCCTGACAGAAGGTGACTTTGCTGCCTTGTAGTCTAAAGAACCTGTTGCTCGTGGCTTATTGAAACATGGCTAAAGGCGCTTTTCATTCACATCCTGTCTGCACGTAAGCAAAATGAACACAAAGGAAGGCGAGTTGCAGTTCATTTGAGACTTCCTTTCATGATCGTAAGTTGTGTAATAGCAGTGTGAGAATGTATTGATATTTCTAAGAGTCTTTTGACAACAGATGGATGTGAATTGACAGCCTGTTTCAATGAAAGTACCTGTAGGCTTTCACAGCGAGGAGGAACGCTGACAGACATTTACATTTTTCCTTTTTTCCCCTCAAACTCCTTCAAACACCTCTATAGAGCAAAGTGACCAAAACTTCTGAAACATGTGTGATGTCCACCACTGCAAACAGATTATTTCTGTATCTGCTCAACTTACCTGACTGTGTCTTATCTTTCCTAACCGCCCTCTTCCGCCTCTGCTGCTGCTGCTGCAAACTTGGCAAAGGTTACCTTAAGATGTTTCTCATTCCTCCTGGAGCTAGACATGTGATCATCCAAGAACATGAGGCCTCCCCTCAAATTCTTGGTAAGTCTGACTTTCTAACACAAAAAAAAAACTCAATTTAAATTCAGAGGATGCCTAAAAATATCTCATCACCATCCTGCTCATGTTTCCCTGGAAGACTAATGGGAACATATACTGTAAAATCATAGATTATAGACTTTGCGTAATTTATTCCTTGTCACCTCCTAGACTGAGAAAATTAGTCTTCATATTATTCATTCATTATTCATCAATCTATTAAAGAGAGGTTTCTAGATTAGTGGGTTCTCTCTCTACTGCAAAAATGGGTCTACTTTTTTTTGCATATTTGAGGTGAATTCACAGTCGAGTATATTCAGAAATCAGAATTATTCATCACCAGGATAATGGAAACATGAAATAAGAAAGTATGAAACATGTTCATACTTATATGAAAGTGTAACCTTTGCAGGATCATGTCTAGAACATTTTGATCAATGGCACAGTGTCCCTGAACTGACATATTGTATATTTATGTATAAATGACAAAGATCATTGGTGGCTATAGGAATTGAGATTACTGTGCTTGGAGAGCAAAGGAGGAAAAGTCTGATGTTATTACTGAGTCAGAGTGCCGAGAGGCAGAGAGGTTGGGCTCAACTGATGTGTCAACAAAACTTCATTTTGCATGGTGAGGGTCATGTGACCGTTTTCGTTAGATCCTTACATAAAGCAAAGAGAAAAAAAACAGTTATTTTCGGCCACTGGTTGGTTAATTAATGGAAAAAAAAATGTAAAATGATAATGAAGGAATCAAAGTCAAACCCTCCAAATTATATCTGTGGTGACCATTCAGGCAAACATAACTTCTAGTTAATCAGATCTTAAGAGCCACATTTCAGGATCCTCTCAGTATAGATCAGATGGAAGTTGTAACCGTCCATCACAAGCACTTGCATTTGCATGGGAGGCTGCTGTCTGATCTTTTTAACTGTGGTAACATTCATACCTCAAGTTTAATCAAAAGGTTATTAATTATATGTTAATAATAAACCACAATCTTTTCCTGATCCTAGTTGAATCATTTTTTTGCCTGTACATATCCAAACTTAATGATTTCATTTATTTATTATTCTACAACACAGGGTTGTATAAAGATATGCTAGTTGTAGTCTCTTTATACTATTCCCAAAATAAAATTCTAAAAATAAATAAATAAATAAATAATAGGCAATAACAAATAGACTGGGTAGTAGAATAGCTTAAAGTCCAAGCAGGGTTAGCTTATCCCAGCTCTCTTACATCTCACCTGGGGTGATCATGCCGATTTAGTCTGAATGGTCTTGCTGGAAGATGCCCTGGGCGGTAATAGCCTCCAGGTCTACCCCATTTAATCCAGTTCCTGCGCTTCCTTTTCCAACGTTGATGAGTGTATTCTGTCTCTAAACCTATCCGAACCATAACCACTTTCACATCATGAAATGGATTTATTTTTCAGCAGCGGTTTGTTGCAGTGGCATTGAAAGGTACAGGCAATTTTATGAAATGTGTGGGGAAAAAAAAAATACAATTTCAGTGTAATCATAGCAGAGTCAGATCATTTTGTCAGGGTGAAAGTATTGTGTTCTGATAAAGCATAAACTGTTAATAGGTTACAAAGGGCTGTTTCCAACCACATATTAAATATTGTAGGATTGGCACTTACAATGTGGCTGTAAAATAATATAAAGCTGATGCATTTCTTTCACACTATGGGGGCAAAAAAAACAAACTGACACAGTCGAGACATATGTTAAAGTTGTAATGGCTCCGATGTTAGTAAAAGCATTATCATTCATTTGGAGTTTAGATTATTAAGACTCCATTAGTGAGTTTTTTAGCTCTGGTTTGATCCTTGCAAAATCTTGGGAAAGGCTGTTTAGCTGCTTGACTCTCCACTGCGTTTAACTAGTCTCCAACTTTATCTGCGTTCAAGATTTGGTCTTAATTCTTTATGAGTTTGTCATACTACATGAACGAAAACAACTTATCAGACCATCCAAGTTCATTTGTAATGAAATTATTAATTAAGCAGCTCTGTGTGCAACTAAAAGCAAAGTACAAACAAGAAAGTTTAGAAAAACATGTCAGAGAAATAGATAAGTTATTTATTCCCTGTAAACAAACAACTGCGGGATCCCCATAAAGACTTTATCAGACAGATGAGTGAAGGCATGAAAGAGGTGGCTAATCTTTTTGTTTCTCGTTCTGTGAGTGGCCTGAGGAAAAGCATGATTTATTCAGCGCAAGGTGAAAGAGGTCAGCATCGATCTACCGAGCTAGAGGCAGTGTGTTTTTCAAAGAGCTCTCTGTAACATTAACATTTACACTTAATTTATTTATCTTACACTTCTGGCCTGGGATATAGTTGAAATAGAGGAAGAGAGAAGTGAAGAAGCTAAAAGGCCCACATCAGTATGAGAGGAAAAAAAAACTGAAATGTGGAGTGGAGCCTTTGAAGAGAGAGGATGGTTTTCAGTCACAGTATCTTTAAAGCATTAAAGTAAATGACTTAATATAAAACAGCAAAGGAGTTAATTCATCAAACATACAGATAAAAAAACAGCTGTAAAATATCCAAGCTGATATTTTTATGAGGATGCGGTACAATTTCTTGAAGAACAAACATCTAAAAATGTATAAAGCCCAAATCAACCTGAGAGGCATTCTCAGGAGAGGATTAGTTGGTCTTGGTTGAAGCATGATAAGAAGTCTACTGATCTACGAAATGTTGCACTCCTGGCTCTGTTATTACTTCATCTAAACTCAAGGTTGCAGCGAATGAGCCTTAAAACATTTGCATTGCATTCCCAAGTCTATTTTTTTTTTTGTTTGTTTGTTTTTTTTTAGGTAAAACTAAAGTGCAATTTTTTTTCCAGAAAAGGACTGATTTGTTAAGCAATACCTGTCGTAGTTACTGTTGCTACACCTGGGACGTAATACAGTTTATCGTGGAGTTGTTGTCATTCAACAGTGAGTCTTTTATTTTAAACTTAAGTTGGCAAATGCTGGTTTCACATTTGTGTGAAAGTCCTGCTTTGAAAGAACTTATATTTCCCGTCTGACTATAACTGTTAAACTACTTAGGCCAATTTTAGAAACAGAAAGAAATCACAAACTTGCCTTAGGGGACTTTAACTGTTATAAAACTGATTAAGGAAAGTGAAAGCATCCCTCAAACACTTAAAAATAGAAACAATGACTTTCTGTTTTGCAAGCACAGTAGTGATTTATGAAGTGCATCTTTCCAGATTTCTTTCTGTGGGATTATTATCTGATCTAAAAACTGGCAAAGGAACGGCGGCGCTCCTCTACTCTGTCCCCACCATGTTGATATCCACTGCTAGGGAATAATGGCAATCACCTTCCATTTGTCATATATGCAATATAGGTTCAAAGCCTTATTACAGGTGCTGACCCCTGCTGAATAGGATAAAAATGATGCCATCAGAGGCTCAGAATAATTGGCCATTGCCCCTAATTTGCTTTCCCCTGACTGTGAGTTGGTTGATAAGCTTTGACAGACAGGAGGAAGTTTTGCAATCAGACTTAATCACAGTCATTCAAGCTGGCTATTCTGGGGTTTACTGGCATGTAATGAAAAGACACTGATTTTATGTTATATATGATGTGAAGAATTTAAAAAAGACAGAAAAGGGAAAATGATTTATTCCTAATATGTTTGTTTGATTTATTTTAGGTATATTTACTGAGAATGTGGCTAAAACCAGGAATGCTTAGTAGTTGTGTCCTTTGTTGGAATCAAATTCATAACTTGGAATGTGTATTTTCCTGTGGAAAAAAAGTACATGTAGGTCATTGAAGCAATTTGGAGGAAATAATCATCAAACTGCAGGGCACCAGTTACAAAGCTGTTGTTGACTGCTAGTTAAGAAAATCAATAACTCTTTTCTGTACAAACAAGTTTTGATCTGCTGATAGAGAGTACCACTCTGGAAGGTTGGCTTTGCAGAAGCTTGGAGGATAAGGCTTGTGTTATGATGTGTTGATGTCTCTCCTCAGCTGCTGCGCACAGTCAGGAGCCCATTGATTCCCAACAAAGACATCAATCTCCAATGGCCCACAGTAGTTATAGTTTCAATCTTAAATCTCAGTCATTTCTTACAATAGATCTGGATTTCTCTAGATTATTTTTAGTTTTTATACAACAGTGGATCTCATTTGCATAGAGGAATATGATCTATCAGCCAAGGTACACAGGCAATATTTGTTAGAAGGATCCATTTTTGGTTTTGGTCTTTTCATGGAATTTGTTGAATTTGTTAAACTATTGAACATCACCAGCCTTATCTTTATCCCGATAATAATGATTAAAGTGAACACTTGAGGTGCTTCTAATGTATCATGAGATGAATTTCATCTTCTGGCATCTCTCCAGTAATCCATGGCCACGATACACACAATGTTTCGTGATGATAAGCCTTTATTAGATGATGTATGTCTAGTTACAAAGGGAGCAATTTGTTCTGTAACAGTGGTTCTCAAACATTTAGAATTGTGGCTTTTTAAGATAAAGCTCAGTTGCAACCCAACATCACAAGCTGTACTATATGTGTCCAATCTGAACAGTGCAGAGGCAGATAGTCTCCCTTTTTATGTTTTTTTTAGTCATTTTCTGTTTAAAGATAATAAAGTGATAAAGTGAAAAAAGCAAGAAAAAATAGTCCATAATCAGAAAACATATGCACACATCTATGGCAGTAATGTCATTTCCACAGTCTTCGTCATCTTGTAAGAAGTCCCTGGATTTCAGCAACAAAATACATGATTTGTCTGACGCCACTGTCGTTTGTCTGTCTTTGCCTTTAAAGACCACTGCCACGCGTTACTGTTGGGGAAGAAATCCATTTCATGATCTGCAAACAGTTGAGTTATGGATAGGTTTAGGCCACACTTTGACTTGGTCGAGATAAAAGGCCATTGTTTGGGTTATGATTGTCATGCAATAATAAACGTTTAGTTAAGGTCCAGGTATGATCGTGACTGTCATTTGGAGATAGTCTCCCATGTTCAAGTCCAGCATTCTGTAGACCCATCCCTCTTTCTCTTCCTCGCTTCCTTCACTTTCTCAAGGCAGCTGTGATGGAGCCGTCTCCTGCCTTATCGTAAAGCTGAAAGGCTCAGTAAGCGGTCACTATGAATGTTAGTGGCGGCTGCAGAAGGAATATTGGCTCTGTGCTTCTGGAGAGAACTGGACTGTGCCAGATAAAATAACCACCATCATCACAAAGCATCATTCACTGAGAAACGTCAGTAGGACGTGATTGCTTTTCTTTCTTTTTTCTTTTCTTTCTTTCCAGAGCTGCAGGCTTTGGTCAAAACAAACTCTCCATTGCAGAGGCTGTTTTTAAGAAAGCAACAAGAAGGATAAAAAAATACAGAATATTACAGCAATTAAATAGACATTTCATCCAGAGTGTACATTGTTCCTCTGCTGCAGTTACGTAAACAGCATCCATACTTCCCATCACTGTCATTATTCTGTGAAATGACATGCCCATGGATGACTGTGAAGATTGCTACAACTTGCTTTCTTTTCATTTCATTTCCTGCTATCAGTTCTGCATGTGTCAATATTTCATAGATACAGTGGCAGCACTGACCCAGTAAATACTCAGACATTCATCGTGACTTCACAGCTAGACATGGAGTTGAATCTGGAAATTTAAGTTAGAGCAGAGGTTTTAAAGAAAACTAGTACGTTTTGCTACATTAGATGGACTTTGGACATTTTGAAGTCATATTTTCTGCTGCTTTAACATTGACTTTGTTCACCCATGATATGAGATAAGGGTCAATACAAGAGAACTTGTAATTTTTCTTTTTATGTAACCACACCATTAGCTATGATTAATCAAATCTGAGTAATTTTTGCTTTTGAGCTAACCTGCAGGACATCAAGTAAAAACACAATGAACTTTTTACTCCTGAAAGATCATGCTGGTTCCTCCACATAATGCCAGTGTAAGTATAATCCTTGCGCTCCAAAGAAAATGATCTGAGGCATTTGGGTCTTTGCAGCAAGTCATTGTGCCCCATGGGATGCATTTTACTACGTCTGATGTATTTAAAGCAGCTGCTAAACACGCCCATTTTCATCTCAACCTCTCAATTATGACAAGTTTTGTTATATTAGTAGTTTGGCAACTTGTTCTGTATAAATTTAAAACATTACTCAGACTTCATAATGGTCAGCCATAAACAGTCCAAACAAGTGCCAGAGGTAAGAACGAGTCCATGAATCAGGCTTTAGAGAGCACAATTTCAGCTTTTCTTTTTATCCTCAGTGAACTTTTGTAATTGATAGAGTAAAGTCATTTCAGCTTTGTCAGCAGCTCATAACAAATGACTGATTACAGCAATCAAGAATCAGGCAACGGGGCATTACATTCTCAATGGAAAAGGAGAGGAGGTCAAGTCCAGAAGCTTCATTGACTTGGGCGTGGAGTGGCACTACATCATCGAGGAGGACGTGGAGACGCTGCACACTGACGGGCCCCTGCATGACCCCGTGGTGGTTCTGGTAATAATAACTCCTTCTCTATCAAAGCTTGTATTTGAATTCATCTCAAAGGCTATTTGGTTGACAATGAGGACTGTATTAAAGAGGGAGGTCAGCCATCCAGTTAAAAACCCCTCAACTCCCTTTATTCTCATGAATTTTCTATCACAATCTGTTTGATTATCAGAAATGAAACTTGTTCATTAAACAATGAAATGGTAATCATAATCATCATCTTAGACAGTTTTTTTCATTTAAGATGATTTGTTGTATAAAATCTTGTCAGAAGCACTCAAATAAAGCACAAGAGAATGCAAGAAAGAGACACGTGTTTTCTGAAAGAATTTAAAAGGGGACCAAAACTTAGGTGGGCATGCAGAGAAAATTACAAAAACAAGGTTTTGACAGTTAGTCAGTTTAGAAAATCGCTGGTCTTAGTAGAGGTATGAACATGCCATGTTTTCAATACCTGCACTAAAATCTTGAAATCAGATCCAGAGATCAGAGAGGCAGCTGCTGAAATGCAGCAAGGATTTGGGGAAATATGGTTACTTCCCATGGAGTGTGTTAGAAATCAGGCAGCAGCTCTCTGAACTTGGGTGGTATTTCTTTACATCAGACCTGAGAGAGTTACTGCAAACTGCATAGTCTCATCATAGTCTCCTTCACTAACAAGTTGAAAGACTTTTATAACCTTTTCACACCATGTTTTATGCAACATCGTCCAAGCATCAGAGCCGGAAAAGGGACAAACTTAGTGTGTCTACAAGGGTGTTGTGTGTGTTACATCACTGCTAATTGTAACTGGAGCTAGTGACCACCTGAAACTACTGCAGAGTCATTTGACACGAGTTGAATGCTAATTGTACACATTGACACTGATGACAAAAGGAGGATGTCAGCGCGTATTGATGGGTTTTTGTTCAAAAGCGAATTTTGTAACTTTTAAGTGAATGGGTTGACAGTTTTTAAGAGCCAGGCAGCAATTAGCTTAGCTTAGCATTGAGACTGGAAGCAGGCAGAAAAGGCTAGCCTAGCTCATCCTAAATTCAAAAATATCTCTACATCTCAGTGACTAACTCATTGTATTTCTTTTGCAGTATTACAAATGGGCAGCAAAGTGGAAAACATGGCATAAGTATAAAGGATTTAATTCATATTTTGTCATTTACGTATTCAAAATATACAGAACAATAAAACCTTATGTATATGAGAACTGATGAGCAAAAAGAGCATAATTTGCACTGACGGTGGTCATAATTTTAAGCTTCAGTAGCAGGATATATTTCATCATCCATCCATGATGCAGTCAGTAAAAAACAGAAAACATTCCCTCATAACTTTTTAACCTGACATTGGATGCACACATCTGAATTAAAAAAAAATACTTGTGTAGGCCAGGAGCGATCAGTGTCGCAAAAGGGCTTCACTGTCCTTCAGTTCATGAAGACACACTTAACAAGTAAGTGAAATGGAGCCAATTTCCAGGAGACTCAAATTTTTATGATTCAAGTGTTCCACTTCAAAAAGTTGCCTCAGGTCCAGAAAGAAAAGAGAAGAATGAAAATCATAGCCAGCAGCAGCAGACAGAATAAAATATAAAATTAAAATTAAATACTTAAATTACCCATTGGTTATTATGCATCCTCTACCAACATGGTGGAGAATGGGAACTGAATCTGTTGAAAATCAGTTGATGAAATGAAATTGATCTGATGAATTCAGTTTGATCTGATAAGTGGAAACTTCAAAGGTTTCACAGTTTTTTGTCTAAGAAGTAATTAAATGATGTAGCTGACAAGAAGGGCTTTAATAGGATTATTAATTTGTTTTTGTCTTGTTGCTCTTGTCTCTCATCTCTACATGCATGAGACTTTTCTATTTTCATCTTTATGAAGGGCTTTATGAACCAGCACATATCATCTCATCTTGAATTTCTCCGTTATTGTCTTTCCCAAGGAACACCAGCTCCTGTTTCTTACATGTCAGAACAATAGGATTTTCCTCATTACTGTGTGAGATCTGAAGTGAAGGGTTATAATTACATGGACAGACATTTTGTTTTAAATATGCTGACGAGAACAGAAGATCTGACAGGAGTTAATTCACAGTTTTCCCATTAACAGTGCTTTTCTGCAAAACAATCTTAATGCGAGAAGGGTTTAAAAAAAATAAAATACAGACTTGTTTCAGAAAACACTGGTGGGAGTGAAACAAGTGCTTAAACATGAATTTGTGGTTCTTTGTTGAAACATTCAGATAATTATTCATACATAATAATTATCCATGTTCAGTTCTGGAAGCAAGTGAAGGACAAAAACAAATGTCTCGGATGGTAATTTTTTTAAAAACTAAATGTTATTCTCACAAGGAAGCATCAGTATTAAGTGAGTCGTCTCAACTGTTGCTGAATGATTAAGGCTGGCCAGCCATTAAATGATTTCAGAAAAACATGTTTTGTGTTTTTTTTAGTGAATGTTGCAGGGAAATATGATAGGAAGTGCACTGAATTTAACCTGCAAATGTTAACTTTTGCCCTGACTAGTCGGTTTTGCATAAGGGACAATGTCACAAGAGAAATAGATACACTGGTGTGAGATGATAACTTACAGACATGAAACGTGACAAAGAGCTAAAACATGAACTAAAACATTCATTTTCAATCTTCATTACCATGTAAAGTTTTATAAATGGATTGTGCTTTTTTGACATAATATTTTATTGAATTTTCAACAGCAGAATGAAATACAAACGAATACAATACGTATTATATTATCATAGAGAGAAGAGACTGTATGGAGAGCTCAGAGCCTAGATCCATTATACGGATCAGTGAGTGCACAACTAATGCAAAGCAGTACAATACCCTGGAGAGAGCAAATAGGCATTCATGTGGGTGCTGGAAGGACACCAGTCTGCAGTGCAATGCCCCCTGCACACTTAGTCTGCTGTGCAATTTAGGAGGTAGTTTAGAAAAAGCGCCCACTGCTTATCCAAAAACCCTCTCATTTCCCTTTAAGACTGAGCTCCATCAGACAAACTTTAAAGATTTCTCCATACCACTGGTTAACAGTAGGAGGTCCAGGCCCAGTCCACTGAAAATAAAATGCAAAGTGCTTCTTCAAAAGTTTCTGCTTGATGCTCATCAAAGACAGATGTTTTCCTGAGAGTCTCAACAGAAACAAACCATCATTTATATTCCGTCAAAAATGGAGGAAAATTGCTGTACGACTTTTTCCCAAACCCTAAATATCAGATGGCGCCCTGAATGCCTGGATGGAAAGTCTTAACTCTGTTATTTTGATGTACAAGAAGAGGCCTTTCTACAAACTTTAAAACTTAAAAGAAAATGTGTGACGTCCGTATCGTATATTGGTGCTTGCATAGTATATTAAATTTGTATAGATGATTTGTGTAGATAAAAGCTCCGAAACAGCAGACGATGTTTCTGTAGACTCTGTCATACTGGGTTCAGTCTTATCTTGTGCATCAATTTTCCTATTATCCGATAATTGTCTGTCCTGTCTACAGCCAATTACCCTCCCATATTAACGTCATGTAATAGATGTCGGTGAACCTTGAGTCATGTTTATGGAAAATGCTTGGGCAATTTTTCTCCTATCTCTTGAAATTAAACATAATTCATTTATTTTGTACCAATTTGCACTCAAAGTATTTAAATGCAAATACGCTGCAGAAGAAGGTGCTATAATGATCATGTTGGGGTTTTTTTTTGTCTTCCCATGGTTTGCAGATTATACCCAAGGACAATGAAACACGGTCTACTTTAATGTACAAGTACATCATCCATGAAGATTCAGTGCCTGTCAACAACAACAATGTCATCCAGGAGGACACGTATGAGTGGGCTCTGAAGAGCTGGTCTCCGTGTTCCAAACCTTGTGCCGGAGGTAATGGATAAATTACCATCAAATTAAAAAAAAGAATAGAGAGGATTCATTTCTTTCCTACTTCCACAAATGTGCTTCTCTGAATATTATACTCACTGCTTCTGTTGTGCGTAGGCAGTCTTCAAATTCCCGGTAATGCAGCAGACACATTGCCACAAATGAAGGGGGTTGTGTATTTTGATGCAGAGCTGTTTGATGTCATGTTTAGGGTGTCATTGTGTTTAAAAGCAAACTTTAAACAGTACATTGTCCTCAAATGAATGACTGAAAGGCGATTGGCCTTGCTCTATAAGATGGGACACAATACATATTTCTGCCTGTTAGTGGGCTATACAACATAAACCCACACAAACAACCTCCCATAACTCTAACAGATGCATTTAACATTAATGATATTCTTAAGAATAAAGCCTTTTATAAGAGCAATCTGAGTTGATTACTTTTTTCAGTACATAATGAAATGCAAATGATTTTTTCTGAAAACTAAGGCAAGCTTTTTGGACACATTTTGATGTGGCTTCAGTAAAATTGGTTATGTTTTTAGAATATTTTATTTTATTTGAATGCAAACTGTCTTTTTTTTAATTACACAAAGATGTTATAATATAACACCCTTCATGTCCTTCTCAGGGTTTCAGTACACCAAGTACGGATGTAGAAAGAAAGGAGACACAAAGATGGTCCATCGAGGCTACTGCGACGCCAGCAAGAAGCCAAAACCCATCCGCAGAATGTGTAATCTTCAGGACTGCACGCAGCCTCAGTGAGTACAGACCTCCCAGCTTTAGCTTTTTACAAGTGTTGATTAGATTCAAACTGGGATTTGGCTGCAGCCCATTAAGATAAAATGCTAAAGTGGCTTTTGTCACAACGAGTGGAATTTAAACGAGCTTCTCCAAACTGTAGGGTCTGTAGTAAAGTGGGAATTAAGAGAGGAAAAAAAAGCCACTAAACATCCCAAAATCTGCTCAGGTTCATCAGGATGTGAACAGTGCGTTTCTTTGCGCTTTACAGATCCATCAGTATAGGTGGTACCTAAAGAGAGTAGGGCAGCATGGATACAAACCTCATCTGTTATTACAGTACAGTATCGCTTTGCATTGTGATACAGTACATTTCTTGAAAAATCAGTTGTGTATCACTCCGTGCAGTAATTTCACACAGAGGTCTCTGTTTATATCTTTTTTTATGTCTAAGTTGTATAATTTTTAAGTCTAAGATGTATTCAGACCTCCAGAAAGTCGAGCCAAAGTCTTCAAGGCTTACACAGGGATGATTTTCCTCTTTTTGGCCTTCAATCTCCCGTGCCAAGTGCCTGGACAGGTCTACTTTCTGTCAATACATCCTTTCAGTGTGACTTGTTAGGAGAGCAGGGAGAGTTGTGTTGCAGGAGATCCATCTTCTGTTTTAAACGATGACAGCTGGGTCAGAGTCAAGATAACGTGAGTGAAAAACGGTCTGTGGGTGAAAACACGCTCGAGCCGTGTGTAGCTGCTACACTTCCTAAAGGTAGCAGGAATGTGAAATTAATGAATGTGCTGGCTGAGGTGATGGAGTCTAAATGCAGGGTCATGACAGAGAAGGCTTGCAGGTGAAAGGGACGGTTTGAAAGAGATGGATGAATCAGCTGATTAATGGTGGAGGCTGTAAACCACCAAGGCCAGAGGGAAGAACAAAAACTGGAGCCTAAATCATTCATTCACATCTCACAGCTGCAGGAAGCAGCATCTTTAGGTTCTCAGCCAACTTCAGCACACATACATGATTAAACGTAACACACAGTAATGTCTGCCCGCCAGCTGTTCTGTTGAGCTTCAAACCAAAGGGACCAAAGACAGAGGAGAGATCTGAAGTCGCTGCGATCTGAAACATTCATTGATCTCTCATTTGTTTGACGTCTCTTCGGGGGTGGAGATTTGACCACAAGTTACTGCCCAACTTTTACCTGAACAAGTAAAGTGAATATCACAACGGTAAGAGGCTTTTTAGGCTGATACTGTTGGAAACGTTTTATAACAAGTACCTTTGTATGTCAAAAGTACTTTATATAGTTGCTGATGCAAATCCATAATTTTGATTATTTTTTTTACTATTATTGTTTGACCATTTATCTAGTGGTCTCATTAACTACTGCAGTCTTAGACACATTTGCCCTGATTGTCAAATGTGCATTTTTAGGCAAATGAATGCACATGAACTATAATCATAATTCAAATAAAATGGAGGATGGATTTAGAGGACTACGTACCCTAAGCAGAGGTATGTGCTCTCTAAGGATTTTATTCTTCTTTGACTGACATTGAAAGACTTCATAATTTGGTGTCCCGAGTTGGTCAGTGCGAGGAGACAGACTGTTGAAAAGAAAGGTGAATTCCCTCAAGAGCTGGCCTGATTTTTTTTCCTTTCTTCATCACTGCTGGACCCCCTACTTTGCTTCATAACTCAACTTTCTTTCATGCCTTTGGTTCGGAAAATGACTGAGATTTCAGAAAACCTTAAGAAGACTAAGGCAGAGAAGATAAGAAATGTCAAGGAGGATATTTGGGACAGTGTGCCTAAAAAAGATAAAAGTACACCCCTGATGAGTCAGAGCAATATATTATATTACATTTATGTCCGTCTTACAGTAAGTTGCTGCTTAATCAGTCTGACAAACTGCTACTTTCTGCTCACAGAAACAATTGCAAACAGGCAGTTAGGCAGTTTGGGTCTGCTCCAGCAGACTGCAAATGTCTAAACCTTGTGGGTAAAGAGTTTTAATTACTGTGCAGCACATTAATAGCTTTTCATAGTAATTCAAAAGAATCAAAAACTCTAGTACAAAATTGCATAATCCTCTCAAACAACAAGTACAACAGTTAAAAGATTTCCTAATTACATGCATATGGATTTGGCACTTCTCCTCTCAGACAGCGTTCCTTTAGAAAAAGTCAGCGGTGTTGAAAACAAAGTGCAGAGGGGTTTTTCATTTTTAACAAAGGTTTTTTGCATTGTAAGCATTGGTTAGCGTGTGCACACAGCAGAGGCAAAATCATAGCATTGCCCACAAAGTTTAATTTCATACACCTGAGCCTTTCAGCTGTAGTTTGGGCCATCGTTTGTTGTTAGTAATGACTTTGCATTCTCCCTCACTCTCTAAGTTAATTGATGAAATCTGGAAACAAAGAAAATCAAACTGAACAAAAAAACAAATAAGTGGACTATCACGAAGATGGCAAACACCCACACTTATCTGAGCTCAGCAAGGAAGAGGAGGCTGTGTGTGTGTAAAAATAAGCTCACACACATAATCCCTCTAGCTAGATTTACTTAATTTAAAGGTCTGGGCAAAGACAACCGTCATATTTAAGATTTCTGATGTTTAAATAAGTGAAAATGAATGAAAATTTGTGTAATGTGCCAGTTAGTTAGCATGATAGACTTCTTTTGCAAGGGGTTCAGCATTTTTACTGGATTTGCTAATTTGTAGCGAGGAAACATCTGGAGCATTGCAGCCGTTTCTTTGCCGATGGTTGAGTCTTAACTTTCCCGACAAGTTTGGAAAGAGCACGTCTGCATTCAGTGTGCACAGGCTTTGTGTTCAGCAAACACTTCACAACTGGATGCAAATTATCTGTAAGTAATGAATGGTGTGTTCAAAGCTATTCGTTCCTGAATTCCACACTGAATTCTTTGCTTGCCTGCAAAGAAGTCTCAGATGCACCACTTTGCATTGTGCCTTCCTTTTCTTCTCCATTCAGAAGTCCCAGTCCAGGCCCATAAATATTGTGACAGCGATATTTCTAAGTCACTTGGAGTTCAAAACCATCAAATCGAATACAATAAATGTGGAAGAAAACTGAAAAATACTAAAAATAAAACAAAAGATTAGTCTTGAGTTTATGCAGGTGTATATAAACTCAGTGGAGATTTGAGTACAGTTACTGTTATAGCACCTGTGGTTATGTTCAAAAGACCAGCTTGCGATGATTGAAGCCTTTGTGACATGGCACTTAATCCTGCTGTAACTATCAATTAGAAGACAGACGCTCAGAAACAATACTCAGGTAGGCTGTGGAGATAAAATGATGCTCACCTGGTATTAAGGGGCCCAAAGAGGACTTACTAAATATCCACACACGACTACTCCACCAGCAGCCTCATCCATCAGTTCATGACAGAAAGAATCCATGCGATTGTGTTATTTATGGGATATGTTGGGTGATCAGAAAAGTTCTTTTGAATGCCTTGGTAATAATAAGCAGTAATTTTCACTTACTGTTGCCTTTTTATCATAACATTTATTGAAATGCAATTGTAAGACAAAAACTGGGTCAGTTAAATAATCCACCACATTCCCACCCATGAGTGACCAGTGCTTCATATTAATACTGTACGCAGTACTCGTGGGATGACCACAACCACATTTAAACTTGAACTTTGTGTTAAACTTGAAACGTGACAACTATAACGTTGTCTGACTTGTATCTTGGATGGTTTTGCAACCATTCTATTAAAGTATGCACTGGGCTTCATTTTGCCATGATGTGACACGCGTGAAACAAAAGATAAGATAAAAGCAATACCAGTGTCACCATCGCAAACAGTTAAAATAAAACTGTATGTTCAGGATCCCGGTAGAAGCATGAAGTCACATGTATCTGCATGCATGGGACAAGTCCCAGTCTGCTCAGGACTCAGGGAATTATTAGGCCAACTGGACGATGGAGGCTGCTCCAAGTTTGGGTGAAAAAGATTATTTTGGAGTGTGACGGCTTTACAGATTTGAAGCTCGATCAATCTGCTTGCAGACAGACTAGAGGCCTGCCATCACACAGTCAGAGTTCTGCGTTAATGAGAAAAGTTTGGGGTTAACTCTGAGGTTTGTGCTCACTTTAAACTGGAATAGATTATTCCCAGCTTTTACTGAAAGTGGAACTGAAATGGGAACTTATGAAAGAGGTATTGATATCGGTAGAAATGATTTATAGCGTTATAGATTTGTGCTCCAGTGCATGGAAAAGTTACATACAGCCGCAGTCATTAGTTGAAGTAGTTAATTAAAAGCAGTGGACATGAAGTTTGTTTTCCAGCCCTTTGACAGTGAGAGTCATTACACTAACACTAGTTATGTGCTTGTTACACCACAGGCACCACATGCTCCTTGTCACTGCAGTCTACATTGCTTCAACTGCTCCCCCCATTCAGCTCTGACAAACCAGTCAAAGCCAATACCAGATTTAAAAACCCAGTTTATTGTGAACTACAGAGAGACTAGTCTGCCTATGACCAGTTCAGTCCGCATTGTGTGACCTTGGTCGGTTGTTAAGTTAGCTAAACAGACAACAATCTTGGTCATATATCCTCCACCTGCGGTCTTCACTGGCCACCGTGGACATTGCACTACAAATGATCGTCCTAGAAGTGCCAAGAGACTGTCAGAATGATTTTTAGGGACCAATAACGCTTGGACTAAATCCACTAATGTTGCCATCATTAGAACCACCCCACTATCATGGCTAGAATTGCTAACTATGCTGCGGTCTTTGTAATGATTAAACACCAAAGTGTCATCTTCCTTCACATTTTTGCATTTGACAAACAGTACATGTCAAGTGCACACAGTATACTTATTATTAAACAACATAAATTATGTGGTTGTATAGGTTTATTTATGGGATGTCCAGATAAATGAATGTAGAATGAGCATTGTGCATCTGTCCTGCTGTGAGTCAATGCTATAACTCATCTCCTTTTGTCACCGTTATTGATATGATGATATAATACTCATATTCACAGCAATCTGTAAAGTTCTCCGTCTGACACAAATAGACATGTTCTGCTGGTGCTGAGCCATCCGATCTTTTCTACAGGAGTGAAAAACATTGTGAAATACAATGAAGGTCAATATGACAGCACAACAGTGGTGTCTGTCGCCAGTGTCAGGAGTAACAGAAAAAGGGTGAATAATAATAATGAAACTGTCACTGGCAGCATCACAAGTCATTTGGTGTGAGAAATAGTCCTGCAGATGGCAGGCTTAGGATGGCTCAGGTGTATTTATTGAACGTTAAATGCTTTCATGTGTCACTGAGTGGATACTAAATATCTTCCCTGTTGTAGGAAGCAGACACAATGCTCAGATGATGGAGCACTTAACAGATTACTATCCTAAATTTGTCCTTGGCAGTGACGCATTGACAGTTTTATGTCAATCACATCGGTTTGGGGTTTTTTTTTCATTGAGTTATAATTTTGAGTACTTGTGGCCAAAGGGAGGGGCAGTTTGGAATGAAGCCTTTCTTTCACCCAAATTGACTAACTGAGCACTCGTCCCCACTGCTGATCGTAAAATATGTCCAGAGCTCATTTAAATGAAGCATTTATGTGACCTCTGGAGTGTTTGTTCTGTTGGTTTCATTGATTCCTGGCGTAGCTAACAAGCGCATTCAACAAATAAACACATAGACATGCGTCATGTGTCCATCTTCACCTGAATTCTTTACCTCATACTAATGACTTTCTCATTTTATGGTGTACATTACTCATAGTTTTAGTTAGATTTAAAATGTACAGACCTCACAAATTCCCTAAATGTGATGTTTTTACACGCTAACAGCATGTCTCTGGAAATGTCTGCTGGTCAGCCAGTCGATCCAACACTTTGCTCAGTATTGAAATATTACGACCAATATGGGATGGGTCCATACATCGCAATGTGGGACAAAATTGTCCATTACACTGATCATATTACACATATTCTTCATTAATACATTTTATATTTTGACCCTTTTGAAGGGGGTCTGCCCACTGTCTTTCTTTCATGTGCATGTTTTTGTTATGAAATGATCTCCAGCCCACTGTGTCTCATCAGTATTCTCTCGATTTTGATTTGTCTAGATGGAACTCAGAGGAATGGGAATATTGTACCAAAACCTGCGGCAGCCTGGGCTTCCAGATCCGAACGGTCCGCTGCGTGCAGTTCCTCCATGACGGCACCAACCGCTCGGTCCACAGCAAGTACTGCAGCGGGGAAAAGCCGGAGAGCCGGAGACCCTGCAACAGAGTCCCATGTCCTGCCCAGTGGAGGACCGGCGCGTGGTCAGAGGTTCAGTATCTGCATGATCTGTTTGAAAGAGGAAAAGAGAGATTTGCATGTGACTCTTATCACAGGGCTCTGTTCGTCTTTCATCTGGGTGTGGATAGTTTAGCTACATATCCATCTGATTGATTTTACTTTAATGTCATCTTGTTTCCAATTAGCCAATGTCAGCTTACTCGCTTACTCTCTACCCGCTAGTCATTTTCCCATGCTGGTTCACCAACAGCTTTTAACGTGTCTGATATGACTGTGATTTCTTAACTTGACAGGAGTAAAAATAACACGTGATGCAACTTATATTTAATTTAGAGCAGCATCTCATCTGAAAACACAGCAGTTGTAGTTCCTCCATTTCTTCTGTCCAAATGAGACCTTTGAAACCATCGAAAAATCCAATAAATCAGATGTCCAGCTGAGCAGCGGAGAGCAGATATGAATAGAACAGTACTTTATTAATCCTTATGGTAGAAAATTGTGGTCCATACATAAGAGCTAATAAGGTGCGCTTCTTCATGTCAGCAGTTAATTTATGTGAGCTGCATTCAGATTTTTTGATAGCACGGTCCACCTCCAGGAAATATAGCTCTCCATATGCATGTATGTGTGCATATTTTAGGCACAGCAATAACAATAGTATAATGCTGCAGTCTTTGTAATGATTAAACACCAAAGCTTTAATTGTTTATTTATTTAAATTGTCTTTTTAATTAATGGCGAGTAAGTCGAAGATGTCTGTGACATGTTTTTTTTTAATACATGACCATAAAAAAATAATTCTTTATTTCATCTGGCTTTTTACCTTTTATTTATTTATCTTATATCAGTCCTGACCTGATATAAGATGCTTTTTAGTTAGATTTTCAGTTCACACAAGATTTTCATAGTGAACATTTGGGCTACAGTTGCTGTCAGTGTTGACTCATTCAGGTATAAACAGATTTCAGACTAATTGTCTCCCTGACATTTTCATTGAGTCACAGCTGGTGACTAAAAACAGCCAGCCGAGGTCATATCAAGAGAAAGATCCAACAAAGATTAATGGTTTGTTTGCTCCTTCGGCTTCGTCCGTCCACTGCTCCTCCTTCATTTGACATGTTCTTCTTCTATTTATGTATCTAAATACGGCCAGGCTGTGCTTGTGACAAACGTGGCTGCTTAAAGTGCCGTCTGATCACCTCTGAAGGCAAAAGTTTTCGTACCCATTCTCAACAAGTCATGCTGTCATAGACGGAGAGAGAAGTCATTCCTCATTAAAATGGATATTTTAGACATTCTCTCTTCAAAGAAAAGTGACGCAAGTAATGGCCCTTTGTCAGCAAACTCATCAGTCGAAAACCTGCCGTGTAAAGTCAGCCTCCTGTTATCCAGACAAAATGTTTTGTTTTGGTTTTGGTACATGATGGACTTCATTCCCTGCCGGTTTCTCTGTGCACTGTCATAGAGAAATCCAGGCTACAAAAGTCTCCATGCTGATGTTTTTGCCAGGTCAGCTGTGCGGCGAAACATTTTGTTTCTCAAAGGAGATTGAACTTCAACTTGGCTTATTGTCCCAGCCAGTTACCCTGACATTTAGTGCTGCCTCCGTGACCTCCTTCTTTCTGTTCTGCCCTCCAAAAACTCTGTTTATATACTGTATGTGAGTGAGTCGCTGTTGGTGCTCTTCCACAGTGCTCTGTGACCTGTGGAGAGGGGATGGAGAGGCGCCTGGTCACTTGCCGTATTGGAGACCAGTGTAACGGAGAAAAACCTGAAACTGTGAGACCGTGCAGGCCTGGACCGTGCCATGGTAAGCATGCCTTTTATTGAGGACAGAAGGAGAAGGCAAACATTCAAATGGAGTTTCTTCATAATCTTATGAATCAACATTTCTGTTTTCCCTTTTTCAGAATCATTAAGCATTTGTTTCGGCAAAACTGAAACACAAAATTTCCCATTTGTCATTTTCAGCTAAAGCCATTTTATGCAAGTTTCCTGGATTGCTCTGACCTTGCAGGCAGCAATTGGTTTCCATTGATTTCCATATGTCAATAAAATCTATTGCCAGAGATGTGAAATTTGCTTGAATTGTGCAATCCATCACAGTGAACATCAAATCCTCATTGATTAGCTTCATTATTGTTGGATGGTAACTGCAGTTCAGATTTGTTGGAAGTGTCTTGGCTTTACTCGCAACAGTACAACAGAAAAATCAAAACTTACAGTGGACATTCCTGTGATGTCCATCCTCTGATATGTCTCAGACCGATTGGTGATGTGGTGCCTTGTCTCTTGTCTCTTCCTTTTTGTTGTTTATTTGTTGTGGTCCCGATTCTCTCTCTAAGTCAGGTTGTTTAATGATAATGTCTTTAAAGCAGCTGACTCAAGAGAATAATGCATAATGCAGGGAAATTAAATCTCCCATTTTTCTATAATTGCCACCTTTGGCCACAGTGGTTGCTGTTTAGCAGAAATGACAGTGTCTCACATTACAGCCGGTATCATTCTTCTACGTTCCTGGCATTCATTTAAAAAGCTTTTTCAGATTGTCAGTTTCAATTGTGCCATTCTTAAAGGTTTGATATATGTCAGTTGCCTTTTTAATCTCTTTGGATAAAACATAAATGCCAAGATACTCGCAGCTAAGATACGGAGTGTGGGTCATAGTGTGCATCAATTATAAACCTACAGTATCTGGGGCTGCTGTAGAACACGGCAGAAAGGTTCTCAAAAGCACTAAAATACACAATTCTGAGTATGCATAGAGGGATGATTCAATCACATCAGTACCTCAACATATACGGCACTTTGAGATATTTTTTTAGTTTGTTGAAGAGAAGAATTCAGATAAAAACATCCATTCTTCCTTATTTCTAACCTGTAGTACTTTTATACCATTAAAAAAAAGGATAAATTGAAGAAGAATTTTGAAATAGTTAATATGAAGACGATGAAGCCGTTGAAGCTCAGGAAGATATATCAATATATATCAGAAGTGCACAAAAAATGCAGAAAATGAGTCCAGTTTGTGCTTCTCTTTTATTAGTATTACATCTGAGTCACGGTCAGTCAAAGTCTCTTTATAATAACCTGTGTGACAGAAAGTCTTCAGGTATCTTTTAGAAATAGAGGCTTTTGAACATCACTTTTGAATGTGATGCTAGCACGTGGGAAGCACTAACTCAAGACCTACTCTGAATTTGAATGTACCCTTGCGTGGGTCTGACACACAGCTCTTGCCTAAGCAGGCTTCAGAATAATAAGCTTTGTCCTGCTGAATGTTCCGTGGCTGAAATGTTCCTGAAAGTTGAAAGCTGAAAAATTTTGTGTTGCACTTAGTCTCTAATTAAATCCAATACCTCTGTGCTCTGTAATTGCATCCATTCAGCTTTTTTGATCTCTTTCCAAGGACATCCCTCACCACTTTTCAGCACTATGGGACATGCACTGAGCTCACACTGTCTGCTCTTTGACTTTCAGATGAGCCATGTAATGGAGACAAATCCATCTTCTGCCAAATGGAGGTCCTAGCGCGATACTGCTCTATTCCAGGCTACAACAAACTGTGCTGCGACTCCTGCAGCAAGCGCAGTGGAGCTCTTTCTCTGTTCTCAGAGGCGGCAGAGACAGAGGAGCATGTGCGCTTTGGATCAGCCTCCCAGCTGCTAGAGACACTGACGGCCTCTGTGGCGGCCAACGGCACTCGCAGTGGTAAACAAGGCTCAGGCAAAGGATCCACCACAACAGGCAACGCTGCAAAGCACGTCACCACCCCTGCTCCACTTAAGAAAACCCAATCAAAGATCACTACAGCACCGAGGCGGGTTCCGCGACACATGGGTCACACTGGCAGGAAGCTCCCCGCTATGGCAACATCCCCCCTGGAAGATACTACTGAGGGTCAAAGGCCGAGCAGCTTGACAGATAGTCGGTGGGCCACAGCGTATTCTGAAGTGGAGAGATGAAAGTGACGCCATTCCCCTTCAGGACTCTTAATGTACAGTAGATAATCCAGCTTCATCCTGAGTCTTCTCACGCCAAAATCACCAGAGAGAGAGAGAGAGAGAGAGAGAGAGAGAGAGAGAGAGAGAGAGAGAGAGAGAGGAGAGAGAGAGAGAGAGAGAGAGAGAGAGAGAGAGAGAGAGAGAGAGAGAGAGAGAGGAGAGAGAGAGAGAGAGAGAGAGAGAGAGAGAGAGAGAGAGAGAGAGAAAAGTGCTGGTTCACTTTGTTGTTGAGAATTTCCCTTCCCTTTTCCCCATACTGACTTTGAAACTTTATACTGAGAGGAGAAATTAATACAATAATTTCAAGGTAAAGGGGCACATGGTCCAAAGGGAATTTTTATCCGCGTCAAATGAAAAGCTTAATGAAATGCAGCTGCGGTAGTCCAAAGTGAATGTTAGTGATACAAAATAGCCAAAGGACAGATTGATTCTGTTAAAGAAGCATGTATTTTGATACGCTGCTCCAAACTTCAAACATCTCAGTTGCTTCATTCCAACCAAACTCTTGACTTTTTGATCCGACGAGCTTTACATTTCCCCTCTGATTGGTCTTTTCTCTAGTTTTGTCAGTTACTGAATCAGGCCCCTGGTGTCTGAGGTGCTTTATGGCGGGTCCTCTTGTGAACGCTCAGCAGACAGTGACACAGAAAATGTCAACAGGTGCAGTCATTACAGCTGATTCAATTTGTGAAAATTCATGCAGATTGAATCCAGGACAACAGATCATCTGATGCAGCTGAAAATCCCCTTTTTACTTGAACGTTACAAACTGCCATTTTCTTGCCAAAAAGATGTACGTATGGAGCTTGACTTGTATAGATTTCAAATTTTCTGGTACTTGAGGAATCAGTGCATATTCAAGATCACACGCCGGACTTTAGGTGGCCACAAACGGAAAGTGGCCAGAGATTATCCAGTGAAAACCATTAGGAAAATGGTTTTAGTTGTATAGATTTTGTTCATATCCAGCAATGTCTGTTAAGTGGCGCTCTACAGTTTCTATGGAAATGGGTATTTATAAAGGTTCCTGTAAATACTGTACATGAAAATATCAGTATTATTTTAAGCAGATAAGAGCATACTTTAAAAAAAACCCTTTTAATCAATTAGAATAACAAATCTTACTCCTAATGTTTACCTTTTTAGCAGCAGTGTTAAATGGACATTAACAGTGCACTATCACTCTAAATGCTGATGCTACGTACTCGGGAATGTTAAAAAAGGATGGCTCGATATTTTGAGAAAAATGCATTTATTTGCTGCTTTGCCGAGAGTAAAATAGGAATATTTATACCACCTTCATATTTGTGGAGAAAATACAAAGGCTTAGCTTAGCATAGCATAAAGACTGGAAGCATTGCTTCCAGCATTAGTATGTGCTGCCAGTTCATGTTTAATGACAGTAAATCAATCTCCTCTAATTTGTAGCAAGAAAGTTTGACATTTGCCAAAATGTCAAACTATTCCTTTAAAAAGCTTGTTACACATATTACATCATTCCAGCCTCTACCCTTTTCTAAATCAAAACTTTGTATGGTGCAAGCCATCAACCTTTTTGACTTTTTGTATTTCCCCTCGTTGTCCACGTTTGTGCCCAAATTGTTGTCAGGTCGAAGACGGGAACTAAGAAGGGAGCGCATTAAATAACTTACAAGTTAAATACTGTATATTCTATACAGTCAGCTCTTGTTCAGCACAGACAGACAAAAACACACATGAATTTTAACTGAAACATGTTTTTCTGTTCTATTTTAACCTTACCTTGAGAGACTCAAACATTCAACTTGAAATACTGTTTAGCATTGGATTTGTGTTTTTGTTGTTTTTTTTTACATTGACATATGTTATTGATTTCAAACACTTAAAGCTTCATTAAGCGTTTTTTGACCACTAGGGGGCATAAAGACTCCCAAACAAACTCACAGTACTGCAGCTCTGATGCCCATTCACCTCTCAAGTGCTGTACAGTAGATAACAGCAAACGCTACATATTCACACATCCAGCAAAAAAAAAAAGTGTAACATGAGCTCTCCATTGAATCAAGTCTCTGTCCACCTGATGAATGTAAAATCCAATATTCACTCTCTTATTAACTCTGTTTTGGCCTTTACCAACACTTAGGGAAATATGTCTCTTCACCTGCTAGATGTTCCACTTTCTTCACAAACTGATTGTTTAATTCAGTTCTCAGCTGTTTGGCGTCGCTAACGTGCACTCAGCTTTTTGATTTTTGTCAGAGTTGAAAGAGCCAAACCAAGACACTATAAGCTGTGTAGTGCTGCAGAGTTGAGTGTTCATTCTCAGTGGCTTCAGCACAGTGAGTGACCCCTTCACATTACACAGAGTCATTTGATCCAATTTTATTATCAAAAATCTCGCTTAATGGAGCTTTAAGCTCATTACATCCTTTCACATTCAGGCTGAACAAGGTTTACTGAACATTTGTGTTTACAGGAACAACGCCTCATTGTAAGCACGAGAAGCTGGACTAAAGAGGAGCCTATTGTTGTATGTGGAACATGTTTTTTTTCCAAAGTATTTCCTAAATGGCTTTTTTTGTGGTTGAAGGTTCAGGAGAGAGAAAGCTATTTATTTTTTTTTAAAAAAGGATTTCCTCACAACCACCATGCATCTGACTGCAATAGCAAAAACACAGTTTTGTGTTTTCAGCAAAAAAATGGCTCGCAACTATTCACACTCACTCCTGTGTGCCAATGTACAGTACATGTATATAGCATTGAGTACATAAATATTTATTGAAAGTTAAAGGGTTCTGCTTTGTTTCTACAGTATGTGCAGTGCCAGCTGGTCAATACTCTGCAGCAGATAAACCATTGAAAACAGATCCCATCAACAACCTCTTCTTCTTTTTCAACCACATTTTTAAAAAAATTAATGGATTCTTACGCAATAGATTAGAAATGACATTGTTTTTTGCAAACAATTAGATGTAAATATACATGCTCAATTTTGAGATGTTTTTTTTTTGTTGTCAGAAAGCTGTCTTTTCACAGCTGTTTTGTAGTAGTTGCTGTTATTTCACAGCAACATGTACTGACCAGACAAATGCTTTATTTTAACCGATAAAACATAGTGTAGTATCAGAAAACCAGTAAAGTTGTTTTTAATGCTGTTTGTAGTTGTCAGTATTGTCTAACCATTTTACATTTTCCCTCCCTGCTCTTTTCACATCCTTTACTTGCTGCCTATACAACATTGCTGCTAATGTTATGCAGAGCTTCTAATGATTATAGGGTAGTTTTAGATGTTACATTGACAATCCCTGAGCCTCAGACAGATATAACTGCATAGGATTCTTCATGTACTGTATCAATACCCCTGTGCTATCCGTGTATTGAAGTATTATGATTGTCATGACTGTCAGTCACCCTCTGCTCTATTTGCTTTTCTATGTATTTGTGTAGATTGAAGTGTACACTACTGATGCTGTTTGTTGTAATGGGGAGCACATAGCAATAAAAGATATGATTAACTACTCAGATTTCCTCCTTTCAGGCTTTCTGTGCCATCATTTATGCACCTGGGCTATTTACAGCTGATGCTGGTTTTGATTTCTATAGCCCTACATCAGTTCCCCTCAGTGCTGTGCAATCTGTACAATCTGCTTACCTTCTATCCTCAATTCAGATACCTAAAAAGACATAAATAACTGAGAATTAAGGTTCATTCTTGACCTGGAAATTGTAGCTTAAATGTGTAAACAATTTACTCACCAGTTTTTTAAAATGTAGCAAAATATGGCAGTTGGTGGCCTATACTCTTAAGTGCCTCTGATAAAGTCATCAAAGGTATATTTGTCTTTCCATAGATTTGAGTGATTTTTGATTTGGCTAAGACATCCCTAGATGACCTGGGTTTAAGTCATAGACTTTTTCTTCCACATGAGCCCCCTGTTGACTTCCTGTTTTTGTTTTTACTATGGCAAGATGAGATGGCACCAAGCTAGAAGATAAAATGCCAACTAATTACTAATTACTACACCTTCACCCACATATCACCTGAACGTCCTGACAAAAATGATTACAGTCAACAGATCCTAAGCTTTCAGTGAATAGAGTAATTATTATAGCCAAACTGTAGGTTGCCAGTGACCTCCACTCCCTGACACTACAGCAGACTTTTGGTGGATCACATAAGAGTTAAATAAGTTTTGTCCCCTGGCTAAATCTCAAAAACAAAGTAAATAAACTTTTTCAATAATTTGATCTGCCTCCTTAAGGTTTTCCCAAAGCAGAGCTTTAGTTGTCTCAAAGCTAATGCTTAAGTTCTTATATAGCTTACACACTCAAACCACAACTGGGAAGAGAGGTGAGCATCAACTATGGAGTGAAGGAAAACATTCCAGCATATTATTTTTGTTCTGTACATGTGAGTGGAGTGTGTATTCACCTTTGGTGGATTTGGGTATCAATAATTTAACTTTTTTCATTCTCACTATTCATGTAATTTGCAAGCAAAAATCAATCAACTGTTAGAACAACACTGAATACTGACAGCCATATACTTCGTCAGTGTGGCTGTAATCATGGTTTTGTCATGTATGTCAGCAGCGGCTAGTGGAAAGAGAAAATGTCATGCAGAATTACTCAAGCACTATTGTATATTTACTGGAAATTTGCAGTGTGGATAAGCCCCTTGTAGTTCAGACTCTTACTACAGCTTTTGTGCCCTTCTTCCTGAAATTGATTTTTGTCTTGTTTAATTGCAGGACTTGATGAAGACACTCATTGCATCCCTCAGTTGCACCACCAAGTTACTAGCTGAGGAGAAAGTCTCCATTAAATCTCTTTTTACAGTTTGAACCATAAATACTTTTGCCTAGATGAATGATTTGTGTGGAAGATTAATGAAAATAAGAACCTGTCATATGTTACCATAACACTGCGGGGCTATCTATTTACGTTAGTATGCAGCATATTATTAACTTCCAAACGCTTCCTGCGTCATAGGCAGAGCTTTTATTTAGATGTCTTCACAGCAATGCAGTTGCCTTTGAGAACACGCAGTGAGAATGTGACATCAGGTTTCAGAATTAAGCCACACAAACGTTACGGCAGGACAACAAGCAAAATGTCAAATGAATTAAAGATGTTATTTCTATACAAAAAAACAACTAAAAACAGACATAGTGTGTGGTCCTTTGCACTACATGGACTAATATTGTGGGTTCTCTGTGAATAGTCATTCAGTTCAAACCATTGATCATTAAAATCATAGAATATGACACATAATTACAGTCATTTCTTCCTGTTTTTTACTCAGTCTAATATTTCAAAATTAGGTTGACATTTGCTGCGCTAATCACATCTCTGACTGAATAAGTTCATTGATTTACAATCAATAATTACGGTCGGTAGGGCCTATTAACATTTAGAGTCTCAAACATGATTAGCACTTTCTGTGGCTCACAGAGAAACATTGCACACGTTATTGGCTACATTTATTCGTTAAAGTGAAAGGTTTTAATTATTTGATGCGCCATAGACCTGTATTTGTAATTAAGGGGAAAAGTAATGTTAAAGCATCCAATATTTCAATTCAGACAATAGTGCTGCCAACCTTCCCTGCTTCAACATGACATTGCCAGAGCAAAAGACATTGTTTTCACAGTTTGGTGTGGAGGAACTTCCCTCAGACCCCATCTACCACCTTTTGGATGAACTGGAAAGCCACTTATTTGTTTTCTCATTTACCACTTTGACAGTAAATCTCTGAATGAATTGTGTTCTCCAGCAACATTTCTTTGAGCAAAGTGGGTAAAAGCACAAAGAAATTGTAGGGAGGAGGTGTCTGGATGGATGACAGGAGAAGACATCAGAGACCACAGGGTACACATCCTGAGTCATGTGAGTGTCTGTTTGGGCAACAGATGCACTTTGGGTAAGGACAGTGAAATATTATGTTGTACACAATCTTTCCTTAACCTAATCATAATTCATCATAATCAAAGATATCTTTATGGACTAATCAAATTTACATTGATGGTACCTTGAATTTGAGTTTTGTTGTTGAGTTTTCATAATCTGAATGTGGAGTTCACATTTTTACAAGCGAACTGTAAATTCTTCTAAACAGATCCTCCATCCCACTCAATTAGTCATTCTTACAACAATTTAATCAGACATGTTTACATATTAACATATTATAGTTTTCACCAGACCTAAATGCATTGCAGATATCTTCATCTTTTTCTGACATGTTCAACCACTTTTTATATAAAATATGAGATATTGCTGTGTTGCATTACTTTACAACGCATTCAGATGTTTCTGTCCGCTCAGTGAATTTTTTCTTAATTCAACAGAAATGCAACACAACAAAGCATAATATGCACATTTTTCAATCTGTAGGCTTCTCCGTGGTATTCAGTAAGTTGTCTACACAGCATGATTCAGATTGTTGTTATTATAATTCTGTCAGTGGCAACAAAAGCTGAGTGCGTCGGTCATTGGAGCACAGCGAGTATCTCCCTGGTATTAATATCTATTTATGCTTCATGAAATTGCTTACATATTGTAAGCCTATAAAAAGGATACAGCTAATATGGACCACAACATTTCAGTTCTGGATTAGACTGGTTGGCTATTTCAACCTTTTAATAGGGATTAATTATTTCCAGCCATGATGTAATTCTCCCACTTCAAACACTTTATTGGTTACTTGTGCCTCTGCAGATGCTTTTTCTATTTTGACTCAGCTCAGTGGCATTAGCTGCAAAATGGATTCTGTAAGATACGATTATGAGAATAGACTCCCAAAATATCTTGGAAACAGGCTTTGTCCAAATACCCACAAAAAAACAAAAACTCAAAATACCGGTTATCATTCTCAGTCTGCTCAGCTGTGTGTCTTTTTCAAAAGGTGGAGGATGCATGAGCGACTCTTCAAAAACCTCTCCTTAGATAACAATAAAATCCCAGAAAAAGCAAGATACCTCCGCTGGAGACATCAGAGCATGTAAACCTCTGAGCTCTTGTGAGAAATGGAATGAGACAGAGGCACCACAAACACAGAAGCAGAGAGAATAGAGGACTACACGCTGCTGGTGCAGTCATTGACTGTTCCTGCCAGAGTGGTTCTGCTGCATGACGAAGTCAGGAAAAGAGGAGAGAGAAAGGGGATGGGGGAGCAGATTATATGTGGAAAACCTGAGAACACAAGGTCCACTCTGAAATTAATTGGTCTGACATGTGTCTGACTAAGCAAAAGAGTACATTTAATGTACATCAACTGCTTTTTTAACCTTTCTCTTTTTTTCCATCTAGTGTAATTATGTTTCATGAGGAGCAGCATTTTTAATGAGCACCCAGCAAAGCATCATATGACTTACTTTCATTGTGTTGCTTTTCCTGCGGTGCTCAAAGCTCAGCCGTCTGACACTGAGCCAGTAGCCACTGTGCATGACTGATGAGGACTTATCCTCTGAGCTGACACACTATAAACTACTTTGCACTTGGGTGGTTGCTTTTGGCAATGCTGCAGACATGTGACGTAAACCTACTGTAGGAAAGCTACAAGGCTGTGCCGACATTTGACTTATTCTTTCTGATATTTTGACTTTCATTTCAATAACTTATCAATGACAATTTTTCAGATATTTCCTAAAAAGCAAAGTCCAAAATTTCAATTAATATCAATTTGTGTTGCTGAAGCTGTTATTTATTCTTTTCTTTTCAATATTCTTTAATTCCATTTATTATTATATGACGCTCTTTTGAGGGGACACGACATCTAAGTCGAAAACTACTTGATTTTACTATGTAATGTAATGTTGAGGTGCTTCACCTCGGCTAGCTAAGACCAAACTAACACTCTTAATTTCACTGGTCCATAAGAAATCTGGTCTCATCATAAAAACATGGACTCCAGAAAGAGGCACCAAAAATAATGTAATGTAGTAATGTAATGTAAACATGTCAAAGGCATCTCCAGAGAAGCAACTAAAGTATGATCCTCTACAGATTCCTGTAGTTCTTGGCAGCTCTACACTAATTGTGAGTACTCTAGCAAGTCAGCTGGTCATGATGGTTTGGTGATGCATCAGCCCTCACATCAAAGTGTCTGTAGTATCCAGGCAGTTCAATGTTCAGAGTGTTACCATCTCAGCAAAATCACCTGTGACATCAGTGGAGTTATGGTCTATTTCCTTCATCTCTTCATGATATGCTGACACAAACTACTGTCCTCCAGCATGTTGATGTTAAAGATGCATCTTTACTGGCTTTACCTGGTTAAGCACATCTCCATGAAAAAAGACATTGAGTATCTTTTGCAATATGACCTGGCCGTCCCCAGCTCTTGACCAAGGGGTTTTTCGTATGGAGGCTCAATGTCACGGTCCTTCCTGATTCATAACTGATTTAAAAAAAATTTTTTTTAAATAAATGCTGTTGTAGTTCCTGGCTCCTATCCTGTGTTGGAGGTTTGTGTCCATTATTTGGGCACAATCGAACATGTTCCTATGGTCAAACTCAAGACTGCTTCTTGTTGTGTCCATCATGGATTTTGACATGTGGCTGGTTTTACTAACTCTAATGCATATTTAGACTTATCATCTGATTGTGTACACAACCACCAGTGAGGAGCAGATGAGGGTCACTCTGCTCACTCTGGTCGTCACTCGTGTCCCTGAGGCAAATTGCCTCAGTGACAGTCTAAGGGAGGCAGATCTCAGATATGAATGGAGGATTACATGCATGTCAAAGTATCCTTTGCACAGATACTGACAAAGGTATGTAAGTGCTCTATGAATGTAGTTTCTGTTCTAATGATTACTGTGAAGTATGAATGGGTGAATGATGATATCTAATATAAAGTGCCTTGAGTAGTCAGAACACTAGAAAAGGGGCTATGTAACTACAGTCAATTTACCATTGAATCTCCGGTGGCCATAACTGTCTTTCTGACCTACATGTGTAATCATAACCAGCAAATACAGCAAGACTACAACTTGTCATAACAAGGGTTTGAAAAATGTTTTGGTCACTGCCCTGTCAAGGTTTTAGTCTCGTAGCCTACCTTGTATGATCAATTTTTGTCTTCTGACCACTGCTAATGCCCGCCCTATGTGTCCAAGACTCCTTGTAGCATTTTGATGTACATGCTAAATAGGATGTGTGGTCTCCTGCATGGGATTGGTTCTAGCTACTTAAACTCTTACAAACTGAAAAGCATTTGTTGTTGTTATCAATAATTAAACACTCAGATAAGTTAAATTATTCTGCTTCACCACATCTGTGGCTTTGGTTGTTTGATCTGACTTGACTCACCGCTTTGCTTTCTCCACCAGTACCCTGCTGCTTCTCCAAAGTGCTGGTGTGCTGACAGTCATTGACTGCAGGACATACACTGACTATGGATAAATTCCTCTTCAAAAAACTTGAAATGTCCCTTTTCAAAAAGTTGCTTGAAAAAAATTTGTTTTCCTGGCCTTTAAATGGTTTTATTTGAAATGTATGTTACTTTGATGTAGGTGTTTTCTGTCTTCTGCTACCCTCCATAACAGAAAAATGGGTTAAAATATGTGGGATGTCAATTACTTACTTTAACTTCAGTGTCACATTGAGCAAATTCAAAGCGTGTTTGGCATGTTTTCAGGTGCTAATGCGTCGACTGATTTGAAAATCGAGTGCAGCATCTTAAAGGCCGCTGCAACAATGAAAGGAGTCTGTCACAGGTGTTCAGGGCTTCACATCACAGGAGCTTGCACAAGAACTGTTTCATTACGAAAAGGTAGGAAAAAACATTTATGGGTGATTTCACAGTTGCTGTGATAATTGTATGCATCCAGTTAGTGGATGGATGGATGTTTTCATATACCAGCTTTTGCACCCAAAGCAGCAGTTCATTCCTGTGGCAGGCAGCCAAGTGGGCGCAGCCTGTGTGAACGTTTGCATGACAGTGTCTCCAATTGTGTGAGCTCCTCTGAACGAAGAGTGAGCTCGCCAGAAAGTGTTCGGTGAGATGGCTTGGCTTGGGAAGACACGTGAGGCATTTTTTTTTTGCCAAACTCTTGGCGGAACAATGATCATTTCGTGTGGTAAAACATCTGTGATTTGACTGATGACAGTTTGTTCTTTGTTAGCTGAGAGAACAGCCTGACAGGTCCTTTTTGTTCTGTAAGTGGCATTTTCAAATGATGTGGGGAAAAAGGCCCATTTTTCCAAAAGCAAAAGGAAATTTTTGTTCGTATCTTTTCATGTAAGCTGAGGGGCATGTACATACAAGACTTTGGATTTTTTTTTTTTCATTCATTCATAAAAAAAACTTGTCAAGATTGAAAAACAGGACAAAAAAACACCTCCAGCATAAGTTGGTGTTCCCGGTCACAATTTCTTCCTGAAAGCCAAAACGTTTACATTTTTACTGGTACTGAGTCAAATCTTCAGTGAAACCATCATGTGCTCACGCGCTGCTTGATAAAATGTTCTTACTCACCTGATGACAGGCTCTCTAAACTCTTAACAGTCTAACATGATGATGTATAAAAAGCCTGATGCCTCACTGTGCTCCAAAAATCGGCTTTCACTCTTGGTATTTAGATGTGATTCACAGCTTACACTACAGAGCTCTGCAGGTGTTGGTTGGTAATAAAAAAAATAGTAAATAAATCAATAAACTTTACAAAAAATCTGAAGTGCATTTGCATTTGCTGGCATTGAGCAGCAGTCACACGGTCAAAAATCACTAATGCAAGCAGCAGAGAGATTCATTCCTCCCCAGGGGACCACAATGCATTGCATAAAGCGTGGCTGCACACGCGGATGCACCAGTGTTCATTTACCATTTTCATACCCTCCTACATCAACGTTTTGAGACTGAAAGGTTTGTTTTCATTCTGCTGTCAAATTTCATTCAGTGAGATCAATGTGGGAAATTATTAAGTGATGGAGTTGCCTGTAAAAATAAATTACAGCTCGCCATTGCTAGCTAAATTTCAGGCATCAAGACTGATGACAGTGAAGCACCTCAGCGTGCGTTTTGATCACTGAAACAAAGTCACAAGCTGCTTCTCTTCAAAAATAAATGAAGAGGGGATGCCTCCCGTTGTCTCAGGAGACTGTCCCTGAGACTGAAAGGTTTCGATTTGACTCTTGTGCTCATTGAGGGTAAACTGTGGTTCCCCATTGTTCATCTACCTGTGGTTTTTGTGGTGGTAGCAGTGTATGGGGTTACAACCCACTGCATGTGGGCTTGTTGGCTGCACTAATGCATCTACTCAGGCTGAAATTTAACTATTTGGTCCAGTGTCTCACTTCATCCTCTCTGTTGTCGAGAGAAGTTCATATTAAAATAGTGTTCAGGTGCCCATTTAAACATTAACCTAGAGTTTTCTTAAATGATCTTTCCCTAATGTGATTTTAATGGATTTCAGTTCATCAACATGCAGAAATATTGTATTAAGAAAACAAATCATGTTCCACTGAAGGCAGTGAGGGAAAAGACTGCATGTCAGAAAATATGAATCCGAACAATGCAAACTTTTAAGAAATATGAGCCCTGCAAGTTTTTAGGAGGAATCCATTCACCATGTTTGTTAAATAAATACACACAAAGCCTTTCTAGTAAAATTATTATTCATTTTTAAGTCATGTTTTTGTCCACTTCATGATTTAAAGTCCAGTAACCACTTTGTCTTGGCTTTGTTTTTGGTCTCCTCCGACTCCTGAGGGAAATATTTGGTACTCCAGCTCCACTATTTTTCAGTCTGACTGTGTGTTGTTTTGTGTCTGCAGTGGATTTGTAAAGCTTTTTTTACTGAAGATACACGATGAAGGCGCCCCAAAACAGTAACGTTTTGGGCTGAATAACTAAACTAAGAGCTAAAATTCACCAGAAAGCTCTATAAAGTGTTTATTGTCGGACAGAATGACAACTGGATCTGGTCTGTGATATTTTTTTTAATCTTGTTTAAAAAGTTAAGTATCATTTAGATTTAGTTTTAGATTGCTTTTACATATTGTTAGTACAGTCGTGTACAATAATTAATCTAAAGAAAAACTGGATGGCATTTAAACAATCACACAGCTGTCAAAAACATAAAAATGTTATGTATAATTTTAGCATTATATTTTTTTAAATTCTGATTTTTGCAGCACATTTTGTTTTATCATATGTTTATTTTACAAGCCTTTATTTCTGCTTGTCAATATCTCAGTGAAGACAGTGTGGCTTTCATGATTAAAGACTTGTCAGATGCAACTGTTTTGTTTTTTTTTAAATATCTAGCTCTTTAGGTTGAAACATGGTTTGGTTTTATTGGAATGAAAACAACTACATAAGTTATGTATAATCATTGTGACAACAACATTGCAAGTGCTTTTATTCAACACTGGGCAGGTCCTATCTATACGACATATAGACATTAAAATGCTACTGAACCAAATACACCAGTCAAACAAATGAAGCCTAACTTTAACCTGAACACTTCGCAGTTTACTGAGACACACCCAGCTCTGTGACTCTTCACTATACGCATTTGACTGTTTTCATTGCAAGCTGTGCCTCATCAAAGCTGTGAATGTGTGGATGTAAATACTGCTGGGCCTCCATGACTTAGTTTGCACTGGACTATCAGCTGTGTGGTGAATTCTGTGTGCATGGCTGCTCTAACTTCACACCATTAGAGCTAGTGCTCATCTACCAAGTTTATTAATTCAGCCTCACTGCATCCCCCACTGTCCCCTGCAGCATATAGCTGCTCTTTAATCTGTGGTGAGCCATGCAGCTATACTGTTTCTAGGTCTGTTATAGGAGTAGGAGTTCTGTAGAATTAGTGACAACTAATGGAAACCATCTGCCCTGCTTGTTTTAGATGTTTCCCTTCTTCCAACACACCCAATTCAAATGATCAGCTCATGTCCATCTCTGCAGAGGCCTGCTAGTGACTCATTCAAGTAAAGGCAAATTTTAAATTTGTGTCCAGCGTTCAGTTATCAAGACAAAGTCTGAGAATCACCACACTTCATCTAGAAAACATATTTATTTCATTTTTGCAAAAATTGATCACTCCATAATTGGGGAGCTGATTTTTAAAGATGCTCAATTTCCACTGACTGTAATGCATTGCATGAGTAGAAAATTCAAAACATGATCAAAAAGATAAAAACTGTAATATTTTGGGGGGACAAAAAATAATAACCTAAGGATTGATTTGGAGAGAATAAATAAATAAATGAATGAATGAATGAATAAACCAAAAATCTGTGTTAAATGTTAAACGAAGATAGTCTGAAGGGAAAAAAAAT
The DNA here is from genome assembly GCA_008933995.1 of Datnioides undecimradiatus. Taxonomy (NCBI): domain Eukaryota; kingdom Metazoa; phylum Chordata; class Actinopteri; order Lobotiformes; family Datnioididae; genus Datnioides; species Datnioides undecimradiatus. Next base: position 14,004,565 of record WARS01000015.1, read on the forward strand.
TGAAGCTTTTAAAGGGTGAAAACTTTGTACATTTGTAGAATAAATGTGTTTATCAAAGTATACATGCCAGTGATGGACAACCTACATGCAGTGTGACACAATCTAATAAAATGGCTTTAAAAATTATTTTTCAGTATGATGAACTTGAATCAGTTGTGGTAGCTCAAGACATTTGCCACGATATATATTTATACCAAATAGCATGCATGTAAATTTCCCAGCCTGGGCATGTAGTGACAGTAAAATTAGATGGATTATGGTTGCATTCGTCATGCTCACCAGGGGAGTCGGTTTTGATGTAGGCCTCCAAGGTGAAGTTAAAGAGCCAAATCCTGGCACTGGTGGATCATGACGCCAATACTTACGTATTTGTAACATAGTTGTAATTGCTCATTTTTATATCATATAACTACATAAAGCTGTGCTGAAACCTGTACTTCATCATATTAAGATCTTCTCTGTGTTCAGAGGTTCAAAGCACACAAGTAAATAAATGAATAAATGAAAAAATGAATCTGAAAAAATGTCAGAAAATCAAAAGCATGCTCCCCACCAAATATCTTAGATGATCCAAGAGTCAAAGGACATGGACTCACAAAGACAGTGGTAGAAAGTAATTAAGATATACTTTACTTAAGATCAACACTTGTACTTTATGATATGTGAGTACTCACCCTTTGTTTGTGTCCCTCATGAGCTCCCTTTCTCTCTTTGTCACTTTACTCCCCATCTTCTCATCCTCTGTCTTCACCCAGGCGTCTCTTTGCTTAGTTTTCTCCTGCCTGCATGAATGGTGACCAGAGGATCTACGTGGTATCCACTTACCACCAGCTTTAGATCTACTGGGCATAGATAGTAGTAGTATATAACTGTTACGGTCACGTCTTGAAATCCTGCAATGGTTATGAGTGCCTCTTCCTGTTTTATTTTGAAGAGCGTCTCTCTCTGTGTGCTTGTTTCCTGAGCTCGCCTGTGTTGTCAATTGGTTCACTGATTTCAGCTGTGTCTTGTTTGCCTTTTTGTTTGCGTATATGTTTTGTACTACGTTTGTTCCTCGTGAGATGGTCTTCATTTGTGTGCGTTCGTGCCAGAACATTCCTTCCTTTCCCTCTGCTTTGGATTTATGGTTTCAATGGACTTTGATTCTGCCTGCTCCATTCAGATTTGTTTGCTCTATTAGACTGATTGACGGGTTTTGACCCCGCCGGACTCAACCGACATGTAAGCCTTTGCCCTTTAATATTTAACCTTTGAACTGTCTCTTCTTGCTGTCTACTTTCTCCAATTGGATCCATGACCTTAAGTTTCCAGTTGTAAAAGGACCGTACAGAGAAGCGACCATACTTGTAAATTTGTATTTTTATTTAATTTGTTTTTTGGCGTTGCAGTCTCCAAACCAGGAGTTTTTCCACTGAATTTCCGCTGTGTTGACTGGATATGAAGCATTTTTCTGTTGCATTTGTTTGCAGAGTTTGTGTGTTTTTGACTTCTTATTGTTCCTGATTTGAAGCATGTTCACGGTTTTTGTCTTTTGTCTTTCTGCTGCAAGTTAGGAGTGGGTGTGTAGGGGAGTATTCGGTTAGTTGTAATTTGCAGCCTGTGAGAAATACTGCAGGAAACCTGGAGCATAAATACTAAATGGATACAATTGTCCCAGAATAAATAAATAGCCAAAAAGATTTTTTTTTTCATTTATAGCACTAATAGATGATTAGATACCTTTGTGAACTTTGTAAGCACCACCCGGCCCCAGTTCTTCACTCTATTTATTGCAGCTCTGTTCAGGGACAAGGTCAAGATGAAATCATATGGGATTACAGTCTCAGTGTTACAATAATGGTTTTTAAAAGTCTCAACAAACTCAAATCAGACTCAGCTCCTTTTATACAAGGAATTATAGGTTAGTTACATCATTATTATATAATTCAGATGAGCCATTTTTCAGATTTTTTTTACCATGTTTCATATGTAACCATGTTTCATATATATATATATATATATATATATATATATATATATATATATATATATATATATATATATATATATATATATATATATACACACACACACGATGTGATATGTCCTTATAGACAAAGTCTTACAGTCAACAGGTCACTGACCAGACCAGTGTTCTCACAACCTCCTGCCGCAAACAAAAATTGTTTTAAACATCCAGGCTATGTTAAATACGTTTCGGAAATGAATAATTATCTAAAAATGTCAGTTTACTATTATTCAAATGTAGAACAGTTAAGTCAAACTGCCATATACAAACATATGGAGAGGTCCAATTTTACATTTAAGTAAGTGGCTATTTGTGAAAGCATAGTAGTGTATTTTGCAAAACTGACTACAGAGTGGATCAAAGTGGACACAGACAATGTAAAGAGAGTGGCTTTATTCACTGTAAAGCTGGTGTGACGAGAGAATGGCGATGGGGAGTCAGCGAGGCAGGGATGGTGGTGAGGAACGATGGCTGGCAGTAGAACCTGATGCCTGACTGGTTGGACAGATGCCACCAGGAGCAAGATCTCAATAATGAAGTGGGTCAAATGCAAATCTGCCAAATATGTGAAATGAGAATGAGAATATGATGAGTGGTGGCTGAAGAGTTGATATACTGTGGACTGATGAGCTGTTGAGGGGCAGGTGTATACTAAGCAGAGCCAGGAGACCAGAGAATAGACCACAGCTATGTTACACAGTGGCACCTACTGCAGGGCTGCTGCACTGAAGTGAACGTGTGTTTTCAGCAACCATGGTCATTTTATATTTGATGGCTTGAATGGCCTCCATGTGCCTTACACCCTCAGAGTGAATGGTGGGTCGGGACGACAGTATGCCAACAAGTGGGATCATTCATCCCAAACTGGGAGAATAGCTCATGTAGTAAATGCTTTTAAAGGATTATTTCCTCAGGTGTTTTTCTCACTTCTTGTCTCTTTCATGCCACTTTTCATTGTCACCTGTGTCTGTGAATTAGTTTCACCTGTGTCTCATCAGCCTTCTCTCCCCACAGGATATATTGTGTGTCTTCCACTTATTCTTTGGCATTTTGTATTTGTAGAGTGTGCTTAGCGTCCCTGCCATTTTCCTAAACATATCCTTGTGTTCTGGATTTTATAGTTTCTTGGACTTTTGATCTTGTCTGCTCCCTCGCAGATTTGTTTGCCTTTAGACTGCCTTCTCTGCCATTGACCCTGTCTGCTTCAACCTCTCATAATAAGCCTTTTGGATTCTCTGTTATTAAATCATTAAACTGCACCAGCTCTGACTAGCTTGTTATTCGCTGGTATTTCCTCATGCTGTTGGTGCAAAACCTGTAGCTTATGCCTCTGAACTAGTGTTTTGTTCAAGCACAAGAAAATCCATGTTTCCCAAAATCTCTTGTTCCCTGCTCTGGATTAAGTTCGACACCTACGCAAGTCTCATTTATTTTGAAAGTCTAGCAGAGAAATGTGAAGTAAAGATGAATGTTTAAGTACTAGCTGCATCCAATCTCCCATAAAACTACCCAGCACAGGATGTGGATTAGAAGCTCGGCTTTGTAATTTCCTGCCTCTTTGTGGGTTTTGTTGTTGGCAAAGGTTTGATCATTTGGATTCCTCAGTGGACTGTACAAAAAAGCAGCAGCTCCTGCAGATTTCTGAAATTCCAAATCAACATTTTCAATCTTGCAATCAAGCAATGAGGTTTGGGCCATTGGGATCTCATCTGTCACTGTTTTAGGAACACAGGAAAGTTTCTTACCATCAGTTTTTTTATTTCATCATTTGGTGTAAAACATAACAGCATAGTGCTCATAGCAGGTTCTTGAGTTGTTCAGTACTCACAAAAATTAGTTCTGCTCCTCTTCTCAGGGCCATTGCTAATTAGCTACAAATCACTGCACTTCAATTGACATCTGTGAAAAGAGCGACACATCCTTGTTGACAGTTTATACTAACTAGGCCAAAGTTGACATTCACTGAATCAGACCGTTGTTTAGAAAATGGGGGGGGGGGGGGGGGGAGCAAAATGTAAGAAATAAATAAGTGACAAATATGGGAAAAGAAATAAAATTACAGCCTCTGTGGGCAAAAATACAAATACATCTGCTATACTGTATCTATAATGAGGCGAACAGCTGGGCACACTGCATCCAATTATATTTCACTGCTGTTCTTTGGATGCTTATTTCATAATGACTGTCTCCTTGCTTTGCTCTTGTGAATTGAATGAGCATGAACAGTGTTTATTCCCTTATGTGAGGGTTGATGAGATGTCTAGAGATATAGAATTAATACAAAAAGGCAGTGGGACACACAGTAAGGTCTCAGCTAAAGGGACCCCAATGATAAAATTTGTTTCACTCTCAGGGTATTATATCTACACACAATGGGGTTTTTTTTATTTTGTTTTAGCTTCTATGATTAATTTCTCTATTAAATCTAAACATGAGCACACAGGCAGTGAAAATACAGCATTGCAAATCATTGGAGCATCTTCTCCGCAGCCTGTTGTACTCACAAAGACATGGACAAACAAATCAGGCCCTTCACATTTTTTCATAGATTTTTTCACCTGCAACACTGGTCAGACAAGGTCAATGCTTCTCTGACCGTCCGTGACAAGGTAAACCGCTGATAAAAACTGCCCATGCTTCTGTGTTTAGGGACTGCTTCATGCCAGGCCAGGCAAGAGAGGTAGCACAATGGTGGAGCTAATGATATTTGCTAAAGTGAAATCGTTGACCTGGCATCAGAACACTGAAAAGATGGTTTCATAATGTTGCTGGATAGTTTTAACAACAACAATCTGAGTTTGGCAGTAGAAAAAACAAGCACTTTTAAATGGACGTACATTGCTGGTGCACAATTGCCCTAAATTGTACATTGCAGCATGTTCTTTCTGTCCAACGGCTCACTCAATACTGGAACAATTTCAAAAATTGTGGTCTCTAGTAGTAATTCAGACACCAAAACAGTGGAAAATAGGGACCAGTTTGAAAAGTACCAGTATTCCCTCTTAGCTCAAATGCATTGTAAGCTTGTGCCAATTGCCATTTGGATCGTATACCTACAATTGAAGGGATAAAGAGTTATTATTTCCCTGTGGCGTTATTAAAGAGATTTTTAACAGCCTTACAGTCAGAATAAGCATATTATGAAATAATATCTAGAATCTGCCCCTATTGTGCGTTTAGAGATGTTTCTGGTGGAGCTGCATGTCTGCCCGCTGAGTCATGTAATCAGGGCAAGTGACAAATGAATTGTAAATCCTAATTACAAACCACTTTCCCATCTCTTATCTTACGCCTCGCAACTCCATTCTCCATATGTCTGCTCATCAGAACTTTGCCCTGCACTCCATGAGAGTAGTTAATGTTATGGATATGATTTTGATTGTGATATTTAAGATAATAGTGTTAAATGGAACATAATGGTCTAATATTGTCCCACGAAGCGCAGACAGACTTTTAAAAGGGAGCAGCTGTTTGATAGAACACACGCTGCTACTAAATAGATTTTTTTTTAAAATGTTTGTAAAAGCATTCAATCTTTTATTAATGTTTTTTCATGTAACTTTAACTGAGTTGTTTGTAGAAAGCTTAAAGGGTCAATTATTACGAAGCCCCACTGAACACATAGCCACGCTCAAGATGATTATTCAAAATCTTTAATCCAAATTATTTTCTATCATTAATTCAAAAACTTTAAATGCCACCAAGGCATTCATTTTAAATAATTTCATAAACAAATACAAATATAACACTACTATTCTACAAAGAATGCTATTTAGGTAATATCTTGAAAATTGTAAGCAGAGAAGACATTAAAATGTGTTTATTTCTCAGTTCACATAATGAAATCAGATAAATACTTTGATGCTTATGCTTAGAAACCAAACATATCTCAAATGTATACAGCTCATATAAATCAAGAGGTCAGTGCTTGATGGTAAAGTGCTTACATTCCTAAAACCACACAGCGCAACTATATGACTACTTGGATACATGAGTAGAACAGAAACAATAGCTGAGCTCTAACGCTTAGAATAAAGGTTTGCATGATGACCTTTTGACCCTTTAAGCTTTTGTTTGTTACGTTTAGCTAATTACCTCACTAAAAACCTAGTTTGATGCATCTAATATAATAGATCAGCTAAATCCTTTTAATATTGGGAGTAGCATAGTGTTCAGATTAAGCGCTTCACTTTCCAAACTCTCTCCTTTTCATGCAGTTATAATTTGTGAATGTCAAATGGGGAGATGCCTGCTGAGCGATAAAGTGACCATTAGTACTCAGTGCAGTACATTGTACTTTACCTGGTGGTTGGTGGATTTGTACTAAAAATTTGCCGCTGTGAGGCCAGACCAGAAACATTTCAGTGTTAAAATTACCGATTACAGACACAATGTCTCAGTCACTGCACGTATTCTTTCTTGCTGGGTAAACTAGGTTCTGGAGATGCGCCACTGACTTCACAGATCTGCTGTTTTTCTGATTTGCATAAATAGATCTTACAGGATTAGGAGGAGACATGATGTCATTAGGCACCACCCACATGAGCTGATGAATAGCTGATCTCACCAGTAATATATACATTCATTTAACACAGCATTCATCCATACAGCCGACTGTGGTGCAAATTTCCTGTTTGCTGCATACGGTGCTACAAATAAAAACAAAATTATTTCTGAAATGGCTCTTACTTGACTCATCCCTTTGAGAAATCCTTCTTAAATTACTAAACAAAACCACTTTTTAACTCTCTAGCCTCAGGAAAAGGTTATAAACTCAGACAACTACTGTACATCTACATCAGTTATATGTAAAGGGGAAGCTCCTTTCATCTCTGATTTGTGAAGACACCCTGGGGTCTGTAAGTGAGGATAATGGCTGTATGCCTGCTGGGAGGATGGGGTCACCCCTGTTTGTAAATTCACCTGATGTCTACAGTATACACTACAACAAATAATAATAAGTATAAAAATAATAATAATCCCACAACCAAGTGATTTGTGTCCCCTGAATGACTGAAAGGGCGCCACTAAGCCTAACGAACATGGCCTCAGAGTTAATTGTTGATGTACATGCTGGAAGAGATAATTACACAGCAACTGGAGCTAAATCTGTAGCTCAGTTTATCCCCTTACTGACTCTTGTACAGTATCATGTTCTGTAAAAAACAGGGTAACTCTCTTTATGATTGTCTCTCAGTCACTGGATATTTCTATCATACAAACACTGACAACCAGTGTGTGATTATTGACTCAAAGTTTTTTCACAGTGTATCCACAGAAATTTCTCAGACCAGCTGAATAATCCTCTTGTCTAATGTTGATTGGTGGGCTGTGTTGCAGTCGTGGTTGTGATAAACTGAGACGGTCAAGTTGTTTACGTCAGCCCACTTGTGTTTTGGTTGAGCTTTGTTGTGGAGGTATTGCTTTTCACAAAATCTACCAAACTGCAGACCATTACAAAGGTATTTGGGGCCTCAGTTCAGATGACTCTTTGCAGGCGTTTCTTTGGGGAAGTTGTGTGAGACCTTTCAAGTTTAGAGATTCTATAAAAATTGTAAAAGGTTTGCCTCAATTTTCATATTTTCCTTCATGCAAATTGTAGGAATAAACAGATTACAAATTTTTCTTCTCCTTCCTGCTCAGCTCTTTAAAATGTTTCCAGTGTTTTACTGATGTAAAACAGTGATATGTTATTCAGTACATTCCATGTGTTGTGGCATCTCAGTGCAGTATCTGCAGGCATGGCTGGACAATCTCTGCACATCTGACATGGTTAGCTGCTGCCTCTACAGCTCCTCCAGCGATCTTCCCCGAGGGAAGCTGGTAGAGTCGTGGCAGCAGCTTTCTCTCCTCCTCAGCACTGTGGTTTGGTTCATGCAGCATTGAGGGAAGGCTGACAGCACGGAAATGTGGTTAGAAATCCTGGTGACAGTTATAGTTTGGACAGGGAGACATATTAGCTTTAGCTGTTTAGGGGACTAGTTAACTAATTGGGTGCAGTGTGTTGAACTGCATGGTCTTTTAAGGGGGGACGTGTTGATGTTGAGCCATCAAAGAGAAATCCCTCCGCAGTTTTATTTTCTGTTTCATAGCACAGACACTCCAAGGTCTGCTGAAGGAGCTGCCAATTAGATGTATGTTGCCATGCTGCGTTGCCTTTTGTCTCATGCAAGGGCAGCTGGTATTTTTCTTAAAACCAGCTAAAAAAGTCACACATATTAAAAAAATGAAGCATACTGAAAGAATTACAACCATGTATCCTTTATTTTGATTCTTATTATTTGGTTATCACTGCTACCAGGTCTCTTTCCTCATGTTTAAGGATGCACACCAATTAGCACCCTACACACAAAATGACCATAATCAATCCAACAAGGACATCAACACAAAATTTCAGTGCAAAACCAAAATGTATACTAAATGAACTAAAAGGCTGTTTTCCATAAACAGCTGAGCAGTATAGATAAGGAGCAGTCTGGGGGGATGCACCATATTGGAATATTGTTGATGATGAATTAATGGTTTGCAATATCCTGACCATATATTAACTACGGGGTTGAGCATGGCACCCCAGTTGATATTTTTTTTTTTTCTGTCCAACCTCAAAAAAATAAAAGACAAACATAAGGGAGATAAATTCAGGCACAAACTAGGAACAAACCAGTGAGTGGATTGTGGAAATGGGTCTTTTTGCAGGGCTTACAAAGGTGTAATACTGAGTAATGAAATCCAGGTTGTAACAAGACCTTTGGTAATTGACACTACAGCAGCTGAATGACAGTCAGCTGTGTGAAGACTGCTGTGTTACTCCATCAGGTGTAATTGTATTGACAAACCCATTGTATTAACAAACCCATCTCAATATCCATTGGTCCACTTATTCAGTTTATGATCAAATACTTTCTAATGATTGACATTTTGATCAACCTTAGCCTGACTGTGCTTATCGCTAATTAGCAAATGTTAGCATTTCAGTGCTTGTGAATATGCTCAGTGTTTTCCATATTGTACAGCTTGTTTACATGATCAGGGTCAAGGGTGGCTGGAGCGTACTCAAACATTTCAGTAAGCAGCGTGCACTGTGGACTATGTACTATTCTATTCCACTTTACTAATATTTCGCACTTATCCTTCCACGTATGGACCATTCACAGATTTCAGCTCTAACCTGCATGTCCTTGGACTGTGGAATGAAACTGGAGCTCCCACAGGAATCCTCTGCAGACTGAGAGCGCGCACTCCACACAGAAAAAACTAATTCTGATTTCTATTCTCTGCTCCTGACAAATGGCAGCTGTCTTTGTTACCGAGGTACCAGGTGGCCAAAGGCCACTGGATCCTCAGTGTCAAAGGGTTTAAATCCACCAAGGCAGAATAACATTATTTCAGTCAGGCTATTATGGTAATTGGGGCGTAATGGCTCTATTCAACACATCTTCGTTGCCCAGACAGAAAGACATTTTGCATGGCGAAGGGCAGATGACACTACCTGTTGGGAGAAAAGCTCACCATCACGGCTCGACACTGTTGATCACTGCTTTGCACATACATCGTGACAAAGGCTGCAACTAGACTAGAATCATTTGAGGAACGACTGAGTTTTCAATTATTTTATAATAGATCTTTTATTTTGGTGTAGTCAGCTGCCAGTGTCCATAAGCATCCAGGGAGGTGTCTGTGTGGACAACAAACTGCCGAAAATTAGATGTCTTTGAAGTAATAGAGATAGATCACCCAGTTACCGTAAAGGGAAGGGAATGTCCACATATGTGGCTTGTCAGTGTTACTGTGTGGAGACACTCAAAGTGAAGAAGCATGTACAAAACCACACAATAGCCTGCTGTTACCTTTGGAGTATGCCTTGACTAATGCAGTGATAGGAATGGATGTTTCTATCCATGCTAGTAGGTCGGTTAGTCTGAAATCTGTGAACATGTATTAGATCCACAGACTATATTTCAGTGTTTTGGGATTTTTTTGGTTTTCATCTGGAAAAATATTGCATGGATTTCCATAAAATTTGTCTCACTTCTCCACTGTCATGCCAGTTTGTCCAAAATAATGGATTTTAATTTTAATTTTAATTAATTTTTAATAGAAACCATGGATGTATTCTGAGCGATTGGTACTATACTCAAAAATCACACCCACTTCGTTGATTGTTACTCACACACAGGCTAAAAACTTTTAATACTAAAACATTTTTTATATATACCAGCTAGACATCAATTAGGAAAAGTATTGATTATTAAACCATTTTTTTCAGCGCCAATGAAACACTTGATGCCTGGACATATAGTATCTTCAGCGCACAAATAAGATCATTAATCATTTATCATTTGTTTCAAAGTTGGATGTGTGGGTGGTGCATCTTCATATTGCACCACAGCTGTTACGTCTGAATGACACTCAGCTGTATGGAGATTGCTGTGTTACATGGCTGTATGTGTCGTTGGTGAAACCAGCTATTCATCAGCTCCTGTGGATGATGTATCACAGATCAGTTTATGCAAATCAGAAAAACAATAATAAACTATTTTTTAGTGAAGTCAGTGGTCTATCTCCAGAACCTAGTTTACCCAGCGAGACAGAATATTTGCTGTGATTAAAACATTGTGCCAGTAACCAGTAGTTTCATTACTTAAGTCTTCTTTTTCTCCCCACAAATCATGATCAATGAGCCAAAGACACACAAATATTTTATAGTCATAACATGTAGAAATTAAATGAAATAGAATGGAACAAAAGCTTAACTGAACTCTGTGATTCAATGTATTATATTCTGGTGAAATTTGGAGACGCTGTAAATGGAGGAAATATTGTAATCATTCTAATTTCTCTGCAATGGATGTTGTACAGATGCTTCCTCGTCTCCAATGTGAAAGTGGAAGGAAACTGGAAGCTTCATTGGCAATATAGCTAATACTCTGAACACACTGGGTGAGTGAATATGTTAAAGCCTCAGTAGAGCTCTTGTAAATCAAAGTGATGGAAAGCAGAGTCCTAAACATGTAGATGGATCCTGACACCTGTTATTAATCTCCCTCACAATAGGCCCCTTTTTTTTAATCTAGACTTGAATATTGTCATATTATCAGGTTTGTTTCAAATAGAATTTAATGTCATTAAACTTAACTTGGGTATTTGTAACAATAATACCTCTCAGTACTTTTGCAAAGCCCTCCCAGTCTGTTTAAAAGAACTGCAATTTAGACAGAACCAAGCAGAAAGTGTTGCCACAGGAAATGCCTTGAGGGGAAAAAAGCTGGTCTTGGATTGTGTCTGAAATGATGGAATAGAAACGGCTGCTTAGCAATGCAGCAACCCTCATCTTTTCTTCTGAAACTGTTTAAACTGGCATCACTTGACCTCCCATTTTTAGCACCAGTAATCCATGTGTTAACAAAAAAAAAGGCCTTTGGAAGTTTTGAAGTGCCCTGCAGATAAGAATTGGAGATGTAACATTGAAATGAATAGCACAAAGTATACTGTTGGGAAGGAAATGAATCAGAAGATGACTCACAAGATCATTCCGTTCAGATGAAATCTTTTTCACAGTGGTAGTCTTCTGCTTTCTGTTTGCACCGGCTGTATTTTGCCTCCGCTGACTTCTCTGCAGCAGCTGCCATACTCTGGCCTTTCCAGGGAAGCCTCCCAAGCCAAAAAGCCACACAAACCATCCCTGCATCCTCCTCTCCTTCATGTTTCAACATTGCATTGTTGATGGTCTTAAAATACCACAATGAACTGTCATATTTGTCACTGAATTATGTCATTTTTGTGCATTCGCTGAAGATAAAAATCTGATTTAAACACATGAGAATCAGTTCAGTCATCATGAGAAGTCCTGCTCAGCTTATGAAAACAGTTGTATAATGTTTTCTGTGGCTCTGGAGGAGATTGCAAATGTCTGAGAAAACAGCCCTGGTGATACAATCGTGGATATTTCCAGTTAGGCCTCAAAGACTACAGTTTTCTAAAAGAAAGTCAATATTGTAGACTCGGGGGCAGAGATTGAAACACGTAGATGTTTACCTGGCAGGTATGTGGCATCGTGAAAGTGGCATCATGAAAAATGTGGCATCGTGAAAAATGTAGGATCCGGTGTTGACTCATATTGTACAAAAGTCAAGATATCTCTGCCTCTTCTGCGGCAACTTTGACCTTTCTTTTGAACATTATTCTCTTGTGCGTCACCGAACTTTATGGAGGCACAGTGCTAAACCACTGCAGTGCCCCTTTGAGGCTGATGACACGTGATTCTTCTCTTTTATATAGTGACGCATAGGTTTTAAATCTGCTTCCAAGCTCTGCAGGCAGCAAAGATCAGTGTTCACAGCATCTCAGGGCTGAGTTAAAAGTGATCGAAGATTCATTTATACGCTCAGATTTCAGGGACTGCTGCCACTGCTGCTGCTCGATCTATAAATGACTGTGAACTGCTCTGTCCACACTGAATGACTGTGCCACAGAAAGAGATTTTAGTACTTTATTGTGAATGAGTTAAGAACAATATCTTTTATTAATGACCATTTGGACATTTTGCTGTTCACAAGAACACAGATGCACCCTCTCACAATTTGGGCACATTGAAATATCTCGATACAAAGGCAAAGACAGAAATGAGCTTGACAATTTTTAAAAAGCATAAATACAACCTTAACTTTTTTCCCCCATTGATTCAATATTCTTTACACATTTATCAAAAAGGAAATATACACTCAGTGAGCAGAGAAATTCTACCTGCACCCCTACAGATAACCATTCATTGTCCATTTTCCATTCATTTTTTGTTATTAAACTTGTGAATAGATAACTCTGAATAGGCTTCTGAATAGTTCAGGTTCATCCACTCATTATGGATCTCTATAGAAACAATGAAATAACTGAAACCTTTATTGCCTCTCTGGGAATCTTGCATGATGGACCATCTGAACATAAACATGAAAATGAAATGATTTGACATCCGGCCACCATTTCAACTCAATAAACAGGCGGAATAGTGCCTGCAATGAAATAGATGATACCTCTTCTGAAACCAAATCCGTTCTCATTCACATGAAGGATAATGTTAATGAGTTTGTCAACATATTACCGTGATAATAGAATTGTCAGCCTAGGCCATGCCCCACATGCTGAATCCTATTAACACCAAGAGGCTTTTTGTTTTCCTGTAGAGGGCCAAAAGTGGTTCAAGGTGGCACTAAACAGAGACCTTGTTTCTCTGGTCACTGAGTGGATACAGAACACAGAACGACAGAAGGCAAGCATCAAGCTTATCAGCTTGGTAGACAGAGAGCAAAGCAGAAAAAGTCAAAGAAAAGAGAGACTGTGTCGGAAATCATTCACTACTTGCTGCTCACAAAACAGGGTGCACAGTCTGTTGTTTGAAATTGACAGTTTGAGACATTTTGTTTGTGCTACCTGTCAAAAGTCATTTCTGTTTTGGCACATAGTGCTTCAATAGTAACCATCCTTGGCCTAATATTGTGGGATAGTTTGGGTACTTGCAGATACTCATTCTCACTGCATATCCCCATAGGATCAAATGTGAAACATGGAATATCAAACTCTTAGTAGTGACAGGTTTCAGATACAGCCTCATTGTTCCCTTGGAGATAAAATGACACATCTAGATCTTTTGCTCATAGCCAAAATCATTCAAGATAGTTGAGAGTAACCCTGTATTTATCGCAAATAAATAACACAATGCGTATGATTGATCCTTGCTCACTGTTTTACAGATTTTTTTTTTTTAAAAAAAAGGAAAATAAAAAAATGTTATAAGGAAGAAAAAGCACCATGCCCAGCTGAATTCAGTGCACTGATATTGCTCTCGTCAAATTCTTTTCTCATCTTCCCCATCATCACAACAAATCAGTTTGTCTCATCTGCATTTCTCAGCAGAAGTGCCGTAATTTACAATAAATATTGGGGGGTTTGCCAAGATCTTACATTACCTGACAGCACAAATTTATCAGTTGTTACATTGTCAAAGTTTTATTTTTTCTTAAAGAATAATGCGCATTTTTTAAGTGTTAGTCATCTATAAAATAGCTTCTAGCTATTCATAAATGCTTGTTAGCCAGAGTTGTCAAGAAGGTTTGGCTAGAATGAGTCACTATGAAGCACGGTACGTTTTATTCTACTCTGCTTCCAAACAAACTGTGTGAATCATTCACTGAGGCTTACACGGACTGAGTACTGACCTTATTTTGAATTTAAAATCCTTTCAGCTGCTTGTTAAAATATCCCATTTAACATTCTCTTTTACACGATATGGGCCGTCCCACGAATTGTGTATTTTAAAAATACTGGTTAGCAGTTTAACTACTGGTCTGAATCAAGGCGCAAAATATATTCAACTGCAGATACCCAACCAAAAGTGTTTTACACTACATTACAAGTTAACTCTCACTAACATCAAACCAACTGCAAACGCACTTCTTAAAAAAACAGATGACAGTTTAAACACATCCTACCTTTTTTTTTTTTTTTTTTCCTTTGGTCTACAGACAAGTTATAAAATCAATAATCCCCTCTGAGCTGTTCTGGTATATGAGCACAAGCCTGGAGGAATGTCCTCTCCTTTCACATCATGCTGCTCTTCATCTTCACCTTGTCTGTTGGTTTCATATGAATCAGAACCCCTCATTGTGCATCGCCTCCATAATGGCGCCTCAACATTTCAACGCTATGTCAGTTATCCTCCAGTATGTTATCTCTTTCTTTGACGCTAGATACAAATTACTTAAAAGTGAGTTTTCCATGACATAACCACTGTAAGGCCACATTCAGACTGACCTGAGAGCTGTATGAATAAAACGCAGTGCTCACATTCATCTGAATGGAGCCAATTCATTAACACAGTTTGGGCACCAACGCAGTTTGGGCGCCAACGCAGAGGAAACAGCGTGGGATCAGCCAGCTAAAAACACTGACCAAGGCTGACAAACCTAAACAGCTTCTAGCAATGCGTGCCTGTATTTTTACTTTTACCATGCAGTCAACATTTCCATAGGTGTAAAATCCTGTTTGCGGCTTTAAAGGCAATGCAGAGTTTTGACACAGGAGTATTCTGTGTTCGAATCCCTTTCAAAGTAGAAAATGTGGTGTCAACCAGTTAGATTGTTTGTGACATAGACATGATGATAAATCTTATCAGAAAATGTTTTTTCTTTCATGGTCAGCTTATTGCCTCTATCAGGCAAATCCAATATAACAGTCCATGTATGTAAATGTTGTCACCGGAGCCAATGTGTCATTCCTTAGTGTATCAGAGATTTAGGGAAAAATCTGTTAAAAGTTTTATTTCATTATGGGAGTTTGTTTTTTTTTCCCCGAGGCACAGCAGCTTTCATCATTTCAAATCTTCCAGTAATTAAACTCACAATCCCCTTCATATATAGCAAATTACAGCAGATTATGTGCAGAGAAAATAGTCATTATACCACTAATGCCACAAAGCAGTGGCATTAACAAGCCTTTGTTAATACTCAGAACCTTGACAATACACCTTGCAGTTCTATTTTGTGCAGACAATCACAGAGGTAATAGATAATGTGATGAATAGCCCTTCACAATTAAATAGGACACCATTTTACTTCCTTGTTTTCTATAAAAGCCTTCTGTCTCACTTCCTTTAAAAACCCCAGTCAACATTTGTGTCCCAACAAATAAATCTTCAAAATTGTTGTTTTAACATCATGTAAGAACGTGTCGTTGCAGAGACAAAAACCACACATGCTAGTACACAAGATATTCACATGCAGACTGTACAAAGGTACCAAGAGTCTCTAGATCCCTCGAAAAAAAAAAAAGAAGTTTACAGTAATTAATTCTCACTTACTTGAAAACTGAAACAGAAAGAAATGTTTTTTTTCACCACCACAGGCACCAAAAAGTACAAATTCATTACATTCAATACTGGAGTGTCACACTTAATATCATATTTCTGCCAAATGTCATTAGAAGCAATGCTTTAAATGCTATCACCAGTAGTGTGTTTAATCTATTGGTGATGCCCCTGACTTGTTTGGCACGAATAAATCAATGCAAATAACTGCTTAAGATCCAAAAAACAGCTATCAGAAAAGAAGCTGAAAATCATTTACCATTTTAATGAAGCACTATTTTTTGGCTATAATGTTTAGTAGGAAATGCTGAAATAGAGACTGAAACTGTGTGCAGAGCTGGTCATTGAAGCTCAGTACTGTATGATTACTGACTACTGATGTGTTCATATGGTTGGTTTGCCTCTTGTTTACTTTTTTTTTTTTTTTTTTTCTGATCTAACTCAGAAAAATTAAGACTTAATGTATATGTAGGCAAATTTTAAAAAAAGACTGCATAGAGCAGTTTGGCAGTTTTTGTTAAATATGAAAGAAAAGAGCTGAAACATGTTTATGTTTCCCCAATTACGGTACCAAAGCACAGATATCGCCCAGCCGTAGATGTGAGGCTACATGGGCAAGAAACCTGATACCGTCCTGATGCCTGTGGCTCATTCCTACATCAAGCTTGTAATTAAGATTTGATTACCAGTTTTTTATTGGTCCCACTTTGGATCCAGCTTCTGAGTGGGCAAAATACCCAGATTTCTCAAACACAACTTAAAATTTCCAAACGCCTATCCAAACTACATTCAGTGGAAATAGATTCAGATTCAATTAAATGCTATCAAACTCCAAACGCGAGCTGGAGCCCATAATGCTTAGTGGCGTACATAATAACACACACAGATGCACCCAGCATGTTCAGCAGCCTATAGCAATTGTATCTAATTATAATCAGGATACATGGACGAGGTTCCCAGATGGTCACTCAGGCAGAAAATCACAGGAAGCTCAAATCTGTCAGAATGTATAATAGCTCTCACCCCAAGTTCAGTCCTCAGTGTGAATTGGCCCTTTTAAAAGGGGTCAAATCAGGGTCACAGAGGGGCCTTGCTACTGCATGTGATAAAACACAACACAGCTACACTCAAAAGGGAGACATGACCTTCCCTCAGGAGTGAAGGGCTCACCAACAGGTGCTATAACATTGCATGGCAGAATGCGTTATGAGTGCATGAAGCAAGGGATGTGCATTGAATATTACAGATAGACATGTGTTTTGGGTGCCATCTTGGAGGTCACCTGTAGAGATAACAGTTTGTTTTTCGTGATCCATGTGGTGTTTTCCAATTCAGTTTTTCTTTTTTTAGATAAAAATTAAGACTGACTTGGTTTAACGTGTTTCATGTGACTGCATTTGACCACATGCGGCACCATAGTGACACATGAGGGTGAAAATGCCTGAGGACCAGTCAGTCAATGGAAGGGATGCAGACATTTGTGTAAGGTCTTCATCACATATCCAATGACCTGGAGAATCTTAATGGACAGGTTGTCGAGGTGTCTGCTCATGACAAGTGTCAAAATTAATTGGCGAACATGCTGCCAATCCACACGGTCCTCTACTATCCTACTCAGTGTGTGTGTGTGTCCATTATAAATAAGATACATAGGACTTTTTGAGCCAATTGTACCTGCTAGAGAATCTTTAATACTGCATTTTTAAAAGAAATTATTAATTTTACTCTTTATATGTTACTTTTACTTTAAATATTTCATTTATTTACTATTCTGTGTTGAGCAGTGCCTGTGTCCATTGTGTTAATGCTAGTAAGTTTACTTGTATATACACCCAGTATGCAATGCTTAAAAACTACTGCTACTCCTGCTTCGTGTAAATATTAATGTCAAGTCATGAAGAGACACGAGAGACCAAAATATGCATGAGGCAAATAAAAAAATATGTTTTTATTTCATGTGGACACGACTGATATATCGCATCAACCACAGATGGTCTTCTTCAAGAGAACATGTCTGTATTTAACAGGCAATAAAAGACGAAACATCAGCACACCAGTATTTATTCCTAATTAGCCTGAGCGATCTGATATGAGGCATTTTCAGAAAGATTAGAAACTGATTTGGTCACTTCTCCAATCTGATTGTTTCTATGGGATTGGATATGAGGATAAGAACTGGGACTTGGCACATCTATACAGGAATAATCAAATTTTTTCATTATTTCATTATTTGCTGTTTATTCTAACAGTAAAATTATTGTCCTTGTGTATATGTGACAGGTTATCTAATCAGCAGATTATGAATTGTAAATGATAAACAACACAGGTGTTCACCTGTTTACCTTCATCTGAGGAAGACCATCTGTGGTTGAAATGATTCCAGTCATCGTGTCCACACCAAATAAAAGTTCATTTCATTCTTTAGCGCCTCTGCACTCAATTTTCAGTAAAAACTCTGTTGAACTCTAACTCAAATAGTTATTTTTATCATCACTTTCACTTCTACTTATGCACTTGAGTACTTGTTATTTCCTAGTGGAGTTCCACTTTACTATCTTTACACACCTGCTCTACTTTTGCCAGAGCAGCTCAAATCTCTGAACCGTTTATTGTAGATAAATGCCTGTATTCACTGGCACTTCAACTCAATAAAATTTTAATGGTACTTTTCATTATTTTCTGATTTTGTGACCCAGCACACCTTTGAATGAGTTGCTGTGTTTTCACAGAAAATGTCATTGAAACCACAGCAGAGCCACAACGTGATGCAGCCAGATACTCTGTAAATTCTGTATAAATCTTGCGCCAAAGAAAATACATTTACTGTGGAATTCAGTTGTTCTTCAGACCTTTGAAAACATATAAAGATATTTCATGGTATATTTTCATTTTTCAGATTCAATAGTGTAAATACGGTAGCTCTCTGTTTCCATTCCTTTGTTAATTTGGGTCAAAAGTGTCAGGCCTTTTGCTTCTGTTCATGTAATTTTTGCATTTTGTTCTTGGAAAATGATATTCATCCCTTCCAGTGCAGCAAGGTTTGAGATTTATCACAGTCTTTATAAACAGGACAGAATCACTAATAAACTGTTACTGCACAGACAGAAAAGAGCAGGACCTCCAGTATGGTTCCCAGAACGTGTGACATATCAGCTTCAGCTTCTTGAAACCTTCACTCTTAAGTCCTCACTCTTAAATTTTCTTTAATGCATGGTCTAAAGTTCATGGCTCAAGTGTATTTAGGGCGTGTCCAACTCCAAAGGGTTTTTGTATTGTTTTGTGTAGGTGTGTGTATGTGTATGGGGCCGCTGGTAAACCCTCTGACCCCAGTCCTCTGTTCCACCCCTAGCTGAATTTGATTGCATATGAGCAACTGATATTTCACTCGAGAGAATGAGCGCTCCTGCCTGTATGTGTGTTCATGCATGTGTGACAAGCACGTGTATGCACATTACTAACCCACCTATGTAGACGCATATTACTATCTTTTAAATTGCAGGACAGTTCTGGGCCATTGACATTAGACCAGCTTTTTGGTGGTCACAACAGCACAACTGCTTTCTGCTGCCACCAATCCCACCATCATTAAGACCAATGCACCCATGGGTGCACGGATGCACACAACTACATTTGTTACTTACACAGTGTGGGTTCTGTGCATGACAATGACAACTATCAGTGGAAAACTGGCCAAGACAGCTCTGTTGTGCTGTGTGCTGCTTTGTGCTGGCTATAAAAGCTCTGAAAGTAAAATGCAAAATACCTTTTTAAACCAAGGGTTGGTAAGTACACTACCCTGCAAGAGTTTTCCTATTTCAGTTCACAAAGACAGATTCACATTATCACTTGTAATCTAAGCTTCAGACTCAGTAACATATACTTACAGCAGACAATAACATGTTTTGGGGCCAACGCCGACCCTCTGTTTTTCCCCATTTACTGTACGAGTTTACTGCACAAGACTGTTCTTAGAGAGATACAAATAAAATCACAGTAAAATACTACGTTGTCTGAGATTTACATGGCACATTCATAACAGGCTCATGAGAAGTTCATGAATAAATAATATTAATTTCAGCATCATCACACGTTTTTATGTACTTGTTTAAAGAGCAAGATTTCACAATAAAAGCCTGGACTAAAAGTTCATTTGTAGATGGCTCATGTTTAGTGTAATCGTACCTTTTCCTGTCTCTCCTGCACAAAGAGGTCTTTCAATCTTGAAAAAAAAAAACAGCTTTAATATAGGTATGTCTTGCAAAATGGCCCCTTTGTGTGCAGTTTGTTCGCTAATAATGCTAATAATTAACATAAAAAAATCAGGGCATTTATTGTTTGACATACATTAACACACCATAAGCTAAGTAGTCAACACATGAGACATTTAGCAGCTGCCATCAGCCCCTACACTCCAGTTTATATCAGTGTGACTCTGGTTTGTAATTATATTTCGTGGATTTCTGACTTCACAGTTCAAATGTTGTTGTACTAATTAGTAGCTGTTTTTTTCGTTTTCGTTTTTTCGTTGGTTTTTTTGTCTCTGAAAAATGTCACCAAAACTAGGACTAGAAGACTAGACTAGAAGTAAGTGAGACTGATGCACCAGTACAGATCTTCTGTCACCCAACAGAAAAAACGCTTAAATCACCGTCTTTCTTTATTCGACAATACAAATGTTAACTTTACTACTGGGATCTGTTTCTACCTCGCTCTCCGACACACAGTAATTAGTAATGCTAATGCAAAACTAAGTCAATACTGAATATGAGTCACAGCCACTGACTTGCTGTTGAAGCCATATGTGCATACTGAATGCTACTGAGTGATCATTGTTGAAATTAAAAGTTGTTCACTTTTAGTAGCCAATATGTTAGCAAGTACCACTCTCTAACAACTGTAAAGTTTGTAAGGAATTTCACAAACTCACAGGTGCGATTCAGTGCAATATAAGTAGCCTAGAAGGTAGTAGGCTAAAAGCCCTACAGTCCCACTAAAAACAAAGCTTCATTGCCAAGGGTCCATCATCATCACTGGATTTAAAAAGCTTGAACTTTCAAAAGAACTTTCAGCATTCAAGTATGTTCATTTGTCAGAAGAAGGTGGGCTCACTCTGTGCAGTTCAGATGCGCTGTTGAGACACGGTAAAAGCCTTTGCTTTCTTGAGTTCAGCATCGCTCTGTGGAGGTTAAAAATTAGGAACAGCCGTGGGTGTAAAAGCCATTGTTTGCTGTGTGCCCTCACCAAGACACCTGAAGGGTTGTTACTTAAACTTCTGTCACTGCGCTCAAGTCTTTAATTTGATGTTGAAGCCCTTTTGACTCTTAAGCTGTGGCTGCGTATTTGTGCTACACTTTGCTTTTTAATTAAAAGTCTGCTTTCAAAATTAGGAGATGTGACTTTTATCTAGAGGCCAAAGATGTTTTTCTGTTCAAGGTTTGAAAGTACTTTAATTACCTCTGATTCTCAATGATAGGGAAGAATGCTGTAGAATGTGTGTAAGTGTGTTGCAATGTGCCAATCTACAAGGACATTAAGTGACTTTTAAAATCTGCTCTTCAAACATCAAAGTACATACATGTCTGACACATCTTTATACATTTTATACATACAGTTTTTATAAGGTATGTGATGGAGCAGGATGGCAGCCTGTTATCAATGCAATATCAACCAACCAATTGTGCACCAGCCAACGAGATTTGTTTTCCTCTTTTCGTTGATAAGTACGGGTCCAACTGCACAACCTGCGTCCATTTTCAACATGGCACAATATGTGCAACATACATTGTGAGTCTTAAAGGTGATAAGTAAAGATTAACGGCGGGGATGACTGTTCTCTTCTCAAATTGGGGATTGGGGATTCATTTCAGGAGCAAACACTGCGAGGTAGCTTGCTGTACTAATTGTTTGTAGATGCAGGACAATGAGAAGGAGAAATTACTGCTCTACATGCCTTTTCCCCCCATTTTTGTCCTTTTTCCTTCTTTGCCTCTTTCATTCCTTGATGGTATTGAAATGGGCTCAGAGAAATTATACGTAAATGTCAGCTTCTAAAACCTATTCAGGTGAGCGTTTACGGTTTACTTACGCTCAGTGGAGGGCTTTGAGTGATGAGGGCAATTTTCTTGAGACATGAACACCTTTGCTTATCATCTAGAAGAATGTCTTCTTCTCCTCAAATAGACACTGCTGTCACACCCCCGCTGCTGCAAGACGCCTTCTCCAAGTCCTCCATGACCAAGTCCTGCTCAGTGACATGGTTGAGTCGCCTAGAAGTGGTCTTATCCAGACTGTTGAGAGAAATAGGCTCCAGAGAGGTTTGTGCATTATTGGCTGGGAGCACAGAGTTTCCCTGCAGCCTGTGCGAGTAGGTTTTCCTCCGCTGTCCGTCTGCCGTGCAAAGGCTGAACTTAAACACGGCTTGAAATCCTCTGCGGAAATTCTCATTGAAGAAACCATAGATGATGGGGTTGACGCTGCTGTTGAAGAAGGCTAGCCAGTGGGCAAAGGGGTAAATGTAAATGTTGATGATTCTGTACTGCTGCTCAGTCAGGCTGGCATAGTCGCTCAGCATCATGAGGGTCCACAGAGGCAGCCAGGAAAGGATGAAAAGCAAAGCAACTATTAGAAGCATTTTAATCACCCTTTGCTTTTTTTTGGACACAGTGTGCCGGTTGTCGTGACCCGGCTTTCCCCCCGTTGGAACTGCTGTTTTGAAAAGCGTAATACCAATCCGGGCATACATGATCACAATAAGTGAGAGAGGTGCAAGGTAGATATTTGCAAACAGGACCGTAGTGTAAATCTTCCTCATCTCCTGGTTTGGCCAGTTTTCTCTGCACCAATAGAATGGACTCGTTTTGTTGTCGTAGCCCAGCAACACCCGTATGGTGTGCTCCTTGGTCACTTGTAGCATCACCCCAGAGGGACACATGATGGATATAGCCAGAACCCAAATAATGACTATTATCAAGGTGGCTGTGGATATGGTCAGCTTTTGCTTGAATGGGTAGACAATGCATCTGAATCTGCAAAAGGATTTAAAGAAACATAATGGATAAGGAAAAAGCATGTTTACATTTAATGTGCTTTTTATAAATATATTTTCCAAAGAGAGACATTGATTTGAATGCCTTTAAATATTTTGCTAGTGGACATATTCATAAGGATGGATGACACGCTCTACAGTTTAGACTTGAGCAGTGAGGCATTAGACTTCAAGTCAAGCCTTTGTAGAAGAGGTAGAATAATGCTATTGTAATTATTCTTAAGACAATGTTAACAATGAGGTTACATCTGGATAAATGCAGTAGTTAGGACTGTGAAAAAGATGTGATATTTGTGCATGAACACACTAGCAAAATGGCAGACCGGAGAGCTCCTTATCTCCTCACCCATTCAAATCTAATTCTAATCATGTATCTGATAGATATGTAAGGTGACTTTGACTTTTGCATGTCAAAGCATTTCAAACTCCATCTGTCCTTTCCTGGGGCGCAGACACCCTCCAGTGATTACAAATTCTGACAGAGTGATGTCAGAGCCAGTCTAGTGTCTGAGGACCAGACGAACATAAAATACCAGCCCTGTCATTTTTACAGCTTGGAGAGCTGCTAGTACTCCACCGGCTGGGTGTACTTGCTGGGCTCTGGTGTCAGCAACAAACTGTATTTCCCAGCTGTGATATTCTGCAGCCCTCTCCAAAGGTTTATAGCGTGATTAAGCAGGATTAACATCTAACTGTTTAATGTAGATGAACACCAATTAGGCAATTAAGCACAATCATTCAAGAGAGTCTAAATACCAGATAAAGATGAGAAAGCTACACAGTCATCTATGCTTGTCTTGATAAGTACCAGAAATAAGGTTACAAGGTCAAAGAATAATTGACTTGATCGTTTTGTGCACATTTGGTTTTGCAAGATTAGATATTTTCTTATATTAGTTACGTCAGTAAATAATATCTATATGTACTTTAATGCAGATGTGCAGTCAGATATTTACTGTGGTTAGGAATGGCTTTAACACTACAATGTAACTTCAGATTGCATTCACATTAATGCCAATGAATTAAATATCTTAAAAGCCAGATCACCTAGAGATATAACAAGGAGGGCTATGAAAAAAGCAGCAAGTGAACCTTTAGCTCAGAATATTTTCTAACATAAACTAAAGTAATGCACAGCCTCTGAGGAGTTCTCTGGGTTTCTGGTTTCTTCCACTGCATTCCTTATTTGAGGTGCAGTTCAGGTGTGAGGGTTGCTCGGAAAAGTGTGCGGTTGATATGCAGCAGGAGGAGTAAAATACAGCCACTGTACCTGTCAACAGCAATAGCAACCAGAGTGAAGACAGATGCTGACACAGAGATCCCTTGAACCATGCCGCTCATTTTGCAGACCAGGCTTCCAAAAGGCCATCCTGTTGACAGGAAAAGACACACTCAGCCAATTTACCATGAGGACAACAGTTTAAGACAGAACAACCTTTCAAGCATGAGATTTCAGATTCAAAAAGATTCACATGCACACAAACACATCAGAGCGCATCAGAGGAGCTGAAGGGATTTGCCACAATATCACACTGAAGCGTCTTGAGGGGGAACAATCCCTTTTTTAGCGGTGCTTAATCAGGGCTGCTGTTGATGAGCAGCAGAGGTGCTGACAGTGTGGGTGTCTTATTGTGGCTGACTCAGAATAATCACAGACTGCAGACTGTTGTCACCAAAAACCTTTGGCCTCTGTAACACACACTTGCGCTTCATTGTCATACCCTCGATATAACCGTTGCTGAGTTTGATAGTTGTGGTTGCTAATTGTAAGAATGAGTTTGAAGCTGAATCAGAGAATCAAGATGACGTTGCAATTTGATGTGTGGGAGATGTGTGGGAGGGGAATTCCAAAACACATTGTACATGAAGCTCAGTTTACGAGCTGTGCTACTGAGCTTGTCTTCTGCGGCTCTGAAGGAAGCTCTGTAAAGTTTAATAAGTATAACCCTATATAGTATCACCAAGGTTATGTGATCCTGCATTACAAACTGCAGTTGTCTATTTTTCTTCAGCTAGGGAGTCTGGGGGGTTTGGTGGTTCTGGGGTTATGGTTAGGGCAGTGGTAGCTGTTGTATTGTTCAGCCCCTTTTGGGTTTCAGGTATTGACAAGGGGCCAGTCAGGTACAGAATGTCTCAGTTTCTGCCTCTGCTGCTACATTTTCAACAAGTGTTTGTTTTTTTGGGGGTTTTTTTTGAGTCAGTCTCTGGTGAGTCTCTCTTGCCAAGCACCATGAAGCAACACAACAGAAATATGTTTGGCTGGATCAAATATGTGCCGCTGGTTTGACTCCACTGACTTTGTAAGTTCAGTAAGAAAGTAAGGAAGGTGTCACCTGCAGGTTTTCTCACCACGTGCTGATTACATTTTGTCTTAAGTGGCTAAAACATAACTACAAATACGCTGATCTGATAATCAATCTGTGTTAAGTTGTCTGCGAATGATCTGTAGAATTACTTTTACTCAGCTTGAGCGCCTATTTTCTAGTACAGAGAAGGATAATGGTGAAGCTTTCCTCTGACTTTACACCTCCCTGATCTCATGTGAACATTTGACCTTGATTTTATTTGAGTATTTCCTGTTTTATGCTACTGTATACTTCTACTCCGCAACATCTTAGACAGAAATGTTGTAATTTTTACTTCACTGCACAAAACTGGCTCCACCTGAACGAGCTACAGCAGTAAGAGCCTGCTTTTACATGAATGTTTCAGGATAATAATCTAACAGTCTAATTTAAAACAGTATTACAGTAATTATTCTGCATTGAGTACATTTTCTTTGTATACTTAAACTGTATTTGTACTTACTTAGGTAACATTAAGTAAGTAAGATAACGCATTTACTAGATAATGTGACAGTGAATGTAACACTGAACTTAAAGATTCGACTATTTTTTTTCTTTTGATGTTGTTTCACTCCTCCATCTTTCCTTTTTTAACAAACACACAGCACCTTTTCCCTTTTTGTTTCTATTATGTTGAAATGCAAACAGTCTCTCAGTCCCTTGTCGGAGCTGAAACCTGCACTCAGAGCAGAGCCAGATTCCTTTACAAAAACGTCTTCTTCAATGTGGGCAGAAAACGCAGATTACTACGGATTAAGGCTCTGACATATCTTGAGTTGCCTAACGACTATGAGGTATCACAGCCCACAGGGATGATCCAGCTATTACATCTCCAAAAAAAGCAAAATGTTTTAAATGCTAATGAATTAATGTGATTATGTGATTCTAATGCATTTAATGTGTTATTTACTATCCTTGTGTAAGTGATGCTGTGTGATATGCATATATTTAAGAATCTTGTTAGAAAAACACAATGATCAATGTTGAGTGGATACAGAGAACACTTTTGGGTGACACTATCGCTTTCATCTCCTTGTGATGCTTCTTGTAAATTGCAGGGGGCCAATAAGCATTGATGTAGATGATGAAACCCCCATCACCGCCAGTTAAGCATTATACTTTGTAAACACCCTAATGGCGCATTAGATGAAAGCTTTGTTTGAGAGGTAATAGCAGAATGCTAGATGTCCAGTCTTCACAAAGCACTCAGGGGCCAAACAAGAGGCTCATGTAACTGCAGGCAGAGACAAAGTGACGGAGAGAGGCACATAATGCTCTCTGTAACTGATCTCTCATTGTTGTTTCAGAACAACATAAACCACAGAGGCAGAGGGGGGCAGACATCACTGATAAACATGTCTGAAGGAGATTTAAATGCTCTATGAAATCACTGCTCTAAAGGAGCAAGGCACAGTCTACAAAATGTACTTTGAGCCAACACTTGTCCCTATGACTGGTGTCTAGTATCCAGCTGTACACTCAGCATCATCACTGTCCTGTTAAAGTGTGATTCAGCACCTGGTCAAATGTCATTGACTGTCTTAGTGTCCCACTCCCCGCCGCTAAAAAACACCACGCAGCACGCCACTGTCATCTCAGAGCTTCCTGGTAGACAGGTGATGAGTCCGGCCCAGTTTCTGATTGACACAGTGTTACAGCCGAGTGACTTCAGTTTTTAATCTGTGTGACGCCAACAAGTCTTTCACCCCGTGCTCTCTGAGTCTTTTTGCAAACTGCAGCCTGACTCGACTTGACCCTTTTTCCAGGCATCACTTTCTCTGTTACTCCCACTCTGCTCAGATTTGAGAAGTGCTGCTCTGACTGTTGTGCTTCCAGCAGGATCCCCCTTTGCTGTTTAAGAGAGCTGTGGGTTTGTTTTTTTTTTTCCTCTGTGATTTATCTTGGTCTGCTCCCTGAGGAAGGGCCCTCCTCCCTCGTTGCTCAGTTTGGTCGGATGACCAGCTGTAGGAACAATCAGAGCACTTCCACATCCGTTGAATGTCAGTCAACTGGAATGACCGATGGTGCTCTCCCTCCCCCGCCACATAACATGCTTGGGTGGACAAAATGACAAACAAAATACTTTGCAATAGACTGAAGTGAGCATGTTTCTTTAAGACACTTTTTAAATAATAATGTATTGAAGCAGTTAGATAAACATAAGATAACAGCTTAATAAAATGCCCTGCACAGTTGTACTCATGTGGAGGAATGATAAGTTAAGACAACCATTTAGAGGAGGTAACACACTGACAAGCACCTCATACGACCCTACTCGAAAAAAAACCAAACTATCCCATTAAAGTGAGATTTAAGATAACAGCAGATAAATGTCAAAATAATCTTCTGGTATCACACACTGACTTTCCCCTTTCAGACTGAAGAGTGTGTGGACGTCTAAGTAAAGTAACCAAAAGAATTACATTTTCAAGTGGAGGAGAACTTGTTTGTTGTTTCTGGAGTGCTATATGCTATTCCCGTCCTGCTGTGCGTGACATTACTTTAAATTACATCATTCATTTTTCAGACGCTTTTGTCCGAAGCCACTTTACAATAAGTGAATCAGTTGTGACAGGAACATAAGCTAGAAGCTAGCAAACGTCAAAGTGCTTCCCTCTCAATCAAGCAACTAAAAGTGTGTTTGGTGTTGCCTGCTGGATTGCCCATTTCTTTCTTTCTTTTCTTTGGTAGCTCAATATATTTTAGAAGTGTAGAGTAGAGCTGAAGATTATTGTAAATCTGCTTTTTAAAATGTTCTTTTAAGTGCCACCTTGATGTTCTGCAATAAACATCTCAACTTGAATGATTCTCTTGGTGTTAATGATTTGGTGCCTTATTGTTCAGCAGTCTTGAGTAATGTTTACTATAAGGCAACGTTTCTTCATCTGTTTTATTGAACATTGTGAGGAAAAGATGAAGTAATTAATCAAAGACTTTAGCAGCTTTAACTCAAATAGAACCCTATATCTATATCCTATATTATATTTAAACCAAATAAGATCATCATCTCTTATCAAGTCTCTTATAAAATATGATTTACAATATCATCCTGCTGAAGCAAACTGTGTGTGTTATGAAATCCCAATGCATCCGAGAACGTTTGATACTCTTTTACACTTCGATGCCTTTCTGATTTCTGTTTGACAGTTTCTGCACTGACAGGCTCTGCCACCAGTGGGACCTTTATAAACAGACACATGTTGAGTTTTGAGTCGAGTCCTGACCAACAGTTGAATTAATCAAAACCCTTCATGTGGATTTATATGCATTTTAATTCAGTGTATGGACAAAGAGCTGAAAAGTTCACTCAACAATTAATCATCAAAATAATCATTTGATATTGTTAATGATTGTGCGTAGTGCCAGGTGGTGTTAAACTCTGAATGAACTGTAAAAATCCAAAATGAAAAGTTTCTGTTTCAAACTGTTTCTGATATCACATTGGAAGACTCCTTCTCCTCCATCCTATGAGGCTTGGATCAGAGATGTTCTCAATTTCAGTAAACTGGAAAAAATTAAATGGACTTTGCGGCGCTCTGCAAATAAGTTTAATAAAATATGGCAATCTCTCTTTGTCCAGATTGAAACTCTGCTGTTCCAGATCTATGTTAGTAAAGCTGAATGTGTCCTCACCTTTCTTTATTCCTTTATTTATTTATTTTAATTTTCTCTAAATTCACTTGTTTTTGAATGTAGCTTTGAGCCTTTGATTGCTAAATACTATCTGATAGCAATAATAGGGATATTTTGGACGGCCATGGTAAACTGACAAGAGGTGTGTCACCATACAAGCAGCAGCAACAATAGATCACTTGATGATGCTTGAAGTAGGAGCATATGGCAAAAGCAGTAAAGGAGGTCCCCTCTCTTTATCAGCCATCCCATGATGCCCTGGGCCTCCCATCATATGCATCTTTTCCAGGAGCTGAAGGAACGACACTGTAAGCGTTTGTGGAAGATGAAGCATTTCACTTGCAGAAGAACATGATGTGGCCACCGAAGCAGAGAATCTCCAATTACCACCTGACGTGAGCTTGGAGGATAGATGGAGTGTGCCTTTAGCATCCTGGTTTCATTTCAGTACAGGAAAGTCCTTGGAGTGACGCCTGAAGTTCCTGAAATTGTGATGAAGGTGACATGCATCGTGCATAGCTTCGTCCACTGGCAGTCTGCTGATGAAAAAAGACCCCAAGAGAAGAGCGTTGTGCACTGAGCCATCAGCCTTGATGCAGAGTGTCACTGAGGGTTGGCAGCAACAATGTGTCCAGAGAAGCACTGGCTGTAAGAAGGAGGTTCGCTGCCTATTCCCCCTCCTCCACTAGTGAAGTATCCTGGCAACATGCATCTCTCTCTTAATGTGCCATCTACCACCCTAATGAGAGCCTGGTACATCCTCAAATTTTACAAAGCATCAATCTGGAAACAAAGGCTATAATTTTATAGTAAGATGTACTTCAAAACTTCAAAAAGCAAATTACATACCGACAGGTATAATATCACAGAATATGATGAAGACGTATCAACTGACATAACAGTGAATCTATAATATCTAAATGCAATGTGAGCCCCAAAAAATTTTTTTATAGTGATTTCAAGGATTACAAGTTTTAAAAAATATTTCAATAAAATAAAAATTCTCAAGTTCTTTAAATTTCAAGAGGATTTTAGAGTTAATATTTGTGTGTGTGTGTGAGACAGAGACACACACAAAGAAAGGCACAGAGACAAAGACACCAAGACACTCAGAAAGACAAAGAGGGAGACAAAGAGAAATAGAGAGAGCCATTATCTGCTTCAGTCTTCTTCTGTGAAAGCTTTAATGTCTGCTCTCCTCTCCCAGTGTCAACTGTTTTACTGCAGGGTTCAAGCTTATAAAGGAATTGGTGAAGATCAACTTCACCAAAAGGTTTGTCCACAGCTGCAAAGGGTTCTCTGTGGTTCTTCATCAACTTTCCTCTTCGCTCCACTTTCCTCTCGTGGCCTCCATCCACAATTTACATGGTCCGGGTGGGGCCCTGTTCTCCCATCTGTCATCTTTCACTGTGACAGCAGGTGGACTTAGCCGTGCTGTTTCAATCAGCAAAAGAGGAAGGACAGAAAATCTGGATGTGTTTTACCAACTTTCAAGGAAAGTTGGAGGATATTTCCAAGATTGGTGTTTTTACTCATTTACACCTGTGTTTATCCTGCCACACTGACCACTGTGAAGATTACTCATCGATTTTGACTACGTGACCCTACAGGTCAGGAGTCGGAGAGACTCGACAGTACAGACCTGGCAATGCTAAAGGAACAACTTTAGCATTGCAACAAATTTGTTCTCATAAACATGCTACCAGTTCTATTAGTACTCTTTTTAACTAATGAAAACACCTTACCAAAAGTCTCTCACATCACACTAATTTACTTAATTAACATAAACATAAACTCTTTTCTGCTCAAAATCCTGGTTGTTGTTAAAATTATACAGCTCAACATATCCAGCAACAGCCACCACAGGTTTGTCCTCCATGACTGTTACCAAACAATTGTAAATTATAAACAGAGCACTCTGCCTCTACAACATGTGGAGCCCTAAATGCATGAGCAGCTCACAAAATGATTACTGCCCATAGAAAATGGCTAGAAAACGAAGCTTTTCACTGCAAAAACCGTGTCCTGTTTAATCAACATCTTCACTCTCTATGGGCAACAAGTATTTTGTTGCCAGTTGTTTAAAATGTGGTCTGTAGAGGTGTTGTTATGAATTGGGCGGTTTTGCTCTGTTAGTGGTGTGGCTCTTTTTAGCTTGGTAATATCATCTGATTGAGTGCACAGAAAAGATAACTAATTATCTAAAAATACAAAATGTCCTTGTTGTGTTTGGGGGTTTTTTTTGTACTATTGTTCAGACAAAAGACACGGCCTTCTGCAAGTCTTAAAAATGTATGAACTGAGTAATTAAAATGCCCCAAAAATTCTTTATGAAAGTAAAATTGTCTTGGCAGTAGATTGTGCCACAGGAGGGTGTTTCAGTCATCACCATTGTAACTGTACTCTGTAACACTGCTGCTAACTACAGTAAGTGGGCACAGCTCGTCTTGTGTCTCAAATTGCAGAAATAACTGGAACATGAATGAACATGAATAATTCATTTTCAGTCAGTTAATCCATTATCCATTTACTGAACCCATGACATATTCACGTCATTTATTACATCATTAGGCATACAGTAAAACATTGTAAATCTAAGTGTAGCGTGGCAACATGTGAGTCTTTAGTTTAGTCCTATTTCCTGTTTTATTTTCAAAGTGTACCAACCTGTTTCCCTCCTTTGTGAATGTCTACTCTGCCTTGATGTGTTACACCTGTGTCCAATTAGCTCCGCCTCCTATTGCCTTCCTTTAGTCCACGTCCTCCCTTCACTCTTTCCTCTTTCATTGTGCTTTATGTTTCTGCTTTTCCCCTCATGTTTTGAGTTCCCCTGTGATTGTGGATCTCTGCGTTTGTTCTTTAATTTATTATATCTCTTCATGGACTTTTGCTCCCTGTAGGATTTGTTACCCATGTGGACTGCCTTTGCTGCATTTCACTCATGCCAACCTCATTATTCTAGTTAGGCCTGGACCTGTATCTAAGTTGCTAAATGCTGATCTGCATTTGGATCCTTTGTTTCCTGCTCCTAGCTGACACAAGCTGTGGCAGTATGAACTGGCTCTAACAGCTGAAACAACAAGTGAGTATATTATCAAATTAAAGCAGGAAACGACTAAACACTGACACTCAACACATTTTAATATGACTAGATTAACCAAAAAACAAGTAATAATAAAAGCATTAGTTAGTTTCATTCATAGATAAAGTTACATTGATGAGTCCAACCACACATTAACAATCATGGCTGCCAGATACTGCTACACTAATGTTTGTGAATCCTCTTTTAAGATCACCAAAATGTCAAAATTTGCCCTCATCCAATATTTTGGTCAATGACAAACTACAAATAACTGATAAAATGGGTAGTTTATACTTGCTTTTCCAAGTCGCAATATGAGTGTTTTCTGTTGCCTCTACGGACTGAACAGCATTAATGTCCATGTCCTTCCAATGCTGTTTGAATCTGCAGTTACAAGGTATTGCCAAAACTTTCTCTGATTGCTTCTAATGAGCAAAATTAGTTTTTAAATTTTGCCACCATCCAGTTCAAAGTTATTTTGTGTCCTAGTGCTCCTGCCATGCTCAGATTGCTCCCTTGAAGTCCTGTTATGCAACCTTGTAAAGCACCATCTGTGATTTGCGCTGGATGTCCTTGTGCCTCCACTGTGTAGAAATGTCCACTCTGCAGTTTGAATTTCACTTTGCACAGGAGGACTGAGCCTCAATTACCAGTTCTAAGAACACTTTGATCGCAGTTCATACAAAAGCTAATCATTTGAAAGTTTTCTGACGTGCCCCCCTTGTAGTTCACATTTTGTTTTGGCAACTGAAACTACTTAGCTGACAATATGTAAAGATTGTGGTTATGTCAAAAGGAAACCAGTGTTCAATGAAGACAGGATACAGGATGACAGTAGATGTCTTCTGTGATGAAAGCACCTGCCACCAGATGTTTCTCTAGATTAGTATAACCACAAATGTTGAACAAACAAACCATTCTGTAATCTTTTGAAGGGGACAGTTAAACCATCTTGAAAGCTAAAGACCAGAGATCAGTGTAATTTTCACTGTTGCTTCCCCCCATGACTAAGTTTTCACTGACATCTCTTGATCTGTCCTCTATTGCACCATCAGGCGAAAAGGAATATCAAATCTAAAAGGGAGGTTACATTACATTTATTTGAACTTTTATGCTCGGGGATGAATCATTTACATATCAGATGCTCACTGAACTTTCAATCCAATGTCAACTTTGCACACAGAGTA
Source organism: Datnioides undecimradiatus (assembly GCA_008933995.1). Lineage (NCBI taxonomy): Eukaryota > Metazoa > Chordata > Actinopteri > Lobotiformes > Datnioididae > Datnioides > Datnioides undecimradiatus. The sequence goes on from WARS01000015.1 coordinate 14,037,720, forward strand.
CCTCATGATGTAAAAGGCTGTGATAAAAATCTACTTGTAGCAGCACCGTTACACTTCAGATGCTGTGAGTTGGAATGAGTTCTTTTGGTTTCAAAGATCTTGTTGCTTTTCTTCAAGCAACACCCAAAGGATACTGTACACATTATTTCAGCTCCACTGCAGGCTCTAAAGAAAAGTGAAATCAGACATACTTCATTCATTTTACTTTAGTTTAGGTTTGAAACAGTAGAAATTCCTGAATTTTTAAATAATGTACCCCTTAAATGGAGTCTAACAGTGTCACCCTTGTTTCTACAGGCTAAGTCATAAAGTATTGATTCATTTGTTCATCGAATATCTATTTTTATATCAGCAGAAGATCTGAATCCATAAGATAAAAACAAACATTGTGGAACTAAACTTAGGGTTTCACTTAGATAAGAAATTTTTATTCTTGCACCTCTTAACCATCTTGTGAGTTCATTTACAAGCCACATATCAGTTTTCAGGCCTTGATTTAAAAGAGAGAATGGAGAGTGTGACAACACTCTTCACAGTGCAGCACATGTTGTTCACCAGTGTGTTCTTGACTGACTGCAGATGGATGCTTTCAACCCTCAAGAGGTTTTGTAAAATTTTGCATGATTCTAAATGCGATAATCTACTGCAGAGCTAATAATCTTTCATCCATGTTTACTTCTGGTAGCTGCAAGCTGTCCATCATTTGTTATGTCATTGCACTGGGGATTTAATCATATAAAGCACTCTGCCAGATGGATTTCCCCAAACTGCATGTCAGGGTCTGACATGTCCCTGATTTAGACAGCAATGACTGACGTTTTTGATGCTCTTGTGAGGAGACAAAAGATGGATAATTCATGTATAATTATTCATTTAATTATTAAAAAATCTATGGAGGTGAATTACAGCAATGTGGTTGAAGTCATTAAAGTTGCAAAAAAATCTTCTGTCATTAAACTGATGTTATTGTTATGCTGAAGAGAGGCTCACAGGATTTATTGTATATATTTTTTAAGGTGGCTCTCCACACTAGGTTGCATCCATTTCAAGCTCCTTTCAAAAAGCCTGTAAATGCATGCATTTTCATCTTTGTCCAAGCTTATTGTCTCCTGAAAAATGCATTGCCCTAATTTTCAACAGAGTCAACATGGTTTGTTCTTTATTATTAGTCTGGCTTTCACTGTCTTTTGTTTTCATCTAAAAACTAAGGAGAATAAGTCCTCCCTAAGGAAAGCACTGCGGCTACTGTAGACAACCTTTATGAAGAATCTGAACTTGCAGCCACTATCGCTCGCCTTAAGAAGCGCTCATGTGAGGTTTGTGTCATTGAGAGCCAACTGTCAAGTTCAATCAGCACAATGTGTAAAAAAAACAGTCTTATTCATGCATGCAGGGAAAACCACCTCCTCCATGATGAATCACAAAGTCTTCTCCTCTGAGTTGTCTTTACTTTTGATCGCTGCAGACTGTTAAGAAGACAGTAGGTCATTTCACGACTTTAACAAGGTTCACGCTGTATGTGATGCCAGCCACGTACACCTAATACACATCAATGTGACTCTGAGATGAAAAACAAAGTCAGCCCTGCACTGTCAGTGTTACTGTCAATGATTAGGGATTAAGGTTAATCAAAGGATTAGCAAGACTAGTAGTCTGATGTTGCAGAGGTTGGCATCATCAAATTAAAATGATTTATTCTTTGTACAATGATTGTTGTAGGACAGGGGTGCTCAATACGTCGATCGCGATCTACCAGTCAATCACCAAGGTACTATTGGTAGATCGCATGACAATAAAAAAAATAGACGTCAGCCTATCATCCATTCCGTCACTTGATTGATATACAGGGCAGCCAGTCAGATGACACCTGAATTTTTTTGACACTTAGGTCACTGTGCATGCGCAAACAACGGCTCTAAATGCAGCAAAGCTAACAAGCTAGTCAGTTAGTTACCTCCAATTTTTCGCTTTGGTTTTTTTCTCTTAAACTTAAGAAAGGGTATAAAAATGAGTGGGGGAGCTGGACCAAGTAAGAAGAAAAAAACTTAGCACTTTCATACGGAATGGGAGGAGGACTTTTTTTTCACGATGACATTTTCAAAGTGCGTTTGCCTCATCTGCCAATCTACCATCGCAATACCAAAGAAGGGAAATGTGGAGCGGCATTTTCGGACTGCTCATGGACAATTCTGGATCTTACTAGTAGGGGGAAAGTACCCCAACATGAGAAAATGTGCTACCTCCTTGACTGCATTATTCGGCTCCACTTATTTATGTGAATCAGCCTTTTCCCACATGAAGATAATTAAGTCCAAATACCGCTCGACTATGACTGATGAACATTTGGAAATGTGCTTGAGGCTGGCTGTCAGCAGCTACTGTCCGGACTATGCATCCCTGGCTGATTCAATTCAGTGCAAGTCATCAGAGTGAACTCGGGTAATGGCAAAAAATGTACATAGTTAATTATGTTGTGTTGTGCAGCATATGTGGTTATGCAACGTACATCAACATAAATTGTAAGAATCCTCAATATATTTCTAAATAAATATAATGGTAGATCATTTTGACTTGGTCATTTCATAAGTAGCTCGCATGCTGAAAAAGTGTGAACACCCCTGTTGTAGGATATCTCAGATCAGCTTATTTGTCAAAGCTGGACTTTGTCACACACGCTAACTTGTACTTTAACTCTAAAACATGGTTGTTCAATCTCAATGCTAACATGCTCATGTTTAAAATGTTACAAATGGGAATGTTATCTTTATACCTGTACATGACATGTCATGCTCAGATTTCAAGATGTTTTACTCAATTAATCCCCAGTTTGTATCCACACACACTTCATGGAGTGTTCTCATCCAGATCCTGATTCTTTGCCAGACATCGGCATTTAATATCTGCTACTGACATGTCTGTAGAGCGTGCCGTTTAGTTTTAAAGTGCAACTTTGGTTGATAGCATTTAGGCAGGTTCATGAGGTGTATGAACTTAAGTGTTGGACATTTAGATGATTTGACTAGTTGGTGGCACAAGATGAAAAGTCAAGATGTTACAGTTCATCCTGGGGTGGATTTAATGTCTTTTACAAATTTTACAAAAATCCATGCAACAGTTATTGAGCCATTTTCCTCAATCACAAATGTCATCTTAAAAACAAAGGTTAAAACCAAATTTGGTAGTTGAGATATCTCATTCTGGACCAAAGTGAAAAAACCAACCGACTGACTGGCACCACCTGGCACCACAATGTAGCCATCTTGGCTAGAAATTCCTCAGTTTGGCACGAGCCAACAACACATTGAAAGCTGCTAATTACTGTCCGGCTTACCTGTAATTATGTTGTCAAGCAGAGTTGTGGGCATGCAGAAGATCCCGACCAGGAGATCACTCACAGCAAGGTTTAGGATGAACAAGTTGGTGACAGTCCGCATGTTTTTGCTCCTCAGCACAATGAAACACACCACTCCATTTCCCACCATGCACACGAGGAAGATCAGCAGGTATGACACGATGAAGATGGCAGCTGTCGATGGCTGATGCAGGTAAAATCCAACATAGGTGATGTTGTTCCTGGGTATGACGGACTCCACAGAGGAGTTGTAAAATGTCCAGTTGTCATACAGTTGAGTGAAGTTGTTCTGAAGTCCTTCGTTCATTTTAAACCTGAATAATCAAAGACAAGCAATGACTTCATGTTGAATAAGCTTACTTGCAATGTCAAAAAATGAAGAAGTATTGATTAATTGCATGATAAGAAAATATTATATTCAATGAATGAAATCCCAGTACTATTTTGTACTAAACAGTTACTTAATGGAGCAGGAAAAAAATAGATTTACCATACACTGTTGGGGAGAACAATGCCTTTTTTTTTAATTTATGCATGCTGCTGGCACAGTTTCTTATGAAAAGTCAAACAATGGAAACAAGTAATCATTTATGAAATCTTTATGAGTTCTATATGTATCAAAGATTTTAAAAAATCCAAATATGAAGGATTGGAGTGAAATTAATAACGAAGCTTTAACTCGCCACAGAAGAAAAACGCTGTAAATATAACACTGACGTATTATCTACAATGTTCAATTGACCAGCACATCAGAAAAGAACGCTTCCAAATGGTGAATTTTACGTCCAGTGCCAGTATTTACCTTCCTTCAGCTCCGGATTGGGTTTCACCAACTTCTAGTAGAAAATCTGTTTCTTAAGCTGCTAAAATCTGCACATATTCACTACGTAGCTGCAAACTTTATTCTTCTGCTGTTTGACACTAGACAAGTTGTGTACCCAGAGCCCATTCGCTGAAAATAGCTGCTTGTTGCCCCTGCATATGAAGTTGATAAAAATGTAAAATTAACTTAATTAATTACACACATGTTACATGCGGTCATTTCACCAGTTGCTGACAGAATTATTGAGCAGTGGAGTGTTAAGGTTGAACTGGAAGTGATTTATATTGCTATAGTTTCCATTTACATGTAGAACGTGCATAATTCAGCATAATGATGTTAGTTGAGTTCACCAGTATTTATATGGAAATCACACAGCCTAGGCTTCTCACACATTTCAGAACATTGACAAGTTAATGCCAAAAGTTAAGTGATCATGCCAAAGCAGCCATTAAGATGACAATATGACATGTTTTTAATTAATGTGTTAGAATAGGGAGGAGAAAGACATTCAGCAGAGCAGTCTGTCAGCCCACAGAGGCTGACGTACATGAGGAGGGAACTAACAGAACCAAAGCCCCAAAGTTAACACTCTACAAAAACTGACATTACAGTGAACCGACTTCAGCAAAGAGATACATGAAAAGGGCTTCAACCTTTGTACTATAATGATGAAGTTCAGAGAAGACCAATGATTTAGATTGCTCTTGCTCTTTCTGCGCCAACATCAATCTGTGATCTACAGTGCATTTCAGAAGTTACAGTCTTTCATGCCACTGGTGTGAATACTCACCCTTGGCTGCCCTCATCTATTTCTGCTAAACTTCCCCAAATGACTTTCAACAGCTCTCAGAACAGGAGTTTTACTTGTTTGCTGCATATGTGCAGGTAAAGAGAGCAATAACAATAGGTCAGTGAGGCTGCTTTGGGCTTGCAACAAAAGTGGATGCGGAGAGGGGACAATTACAAAAACAGATCTTTAAATGAAGAGATGAAGTGTATTTTGGTTCGCCTTCTGTCTAGGGGGTCTTTTTTTTTTGATTGATTGATTCATTTAATATGATTACCAGAATCGAATGTTTCCTGATGATATTTACAATGATTGAAACCATTATAATATTATTATGTATTATATTATGTAATATTATGACAAATATTATATATTTCAATATTAATATTAATATAGTTAGTATTTTATAATAATATAACTGGGCAAAAATTCCATAATCTTTCAGCTTATTGCAAATCAAGTGGTCTGCAAGTAAACTGGACATTTTCAAGCAGAAGTTAGCTAACCACAGGTCATTTCAGAAGGAGGGCATTCCTGTCGGCTGTTTTGCAAATACAGTTGTGTGTGCACACCCCTTCAGCTGGAGAGAGCCTGGCTCAATGGCAATTGTGACAAATAGCTTCTTTGCCCTTTAATGGCGTTTAGTGCAAAACACGTGTGTGAACACATCCCAACTCCACATGAGCTTCAGGCTCATTATGTTCGATGAAGGCAGTGGTATCAAAAAGTGGAAAAGAAGCATGATGCTAAACAGTGGGGAATAACTTTTGGATGGGGGCAATGGTGGGTGGTGTGGGCGTGTGTGTAAGTGTGTTTGTGTGGTGTACTAGCTGTTCAGCTTTCTCTGGCACAAAGCTGAGCGTGTCCAATTTGATTTCCTTGTCATTATAAGTCAGTTTGACAGTCCAGTAATATGGGGCCCCCTCCCAGTGAAATGTTTTGCCCCTCACCATTAATGAAACAGTTGAAAAGGATTTAAGCACCATTCTCTCATCCTGCTGCTGGATAGAATCAAGGCTACCACTGAAGCCTGTGGCGCTCTGCTCTGGGGCTGCGATGCAGTAGAGGGGCATATTTGAAAAGACGAAGAGGAAGAGGGAAGGGGTCATGATCAGGCTCCTGCCGAGGGGGAGCAGTTCCTACAAGGCACAAGGTTTCACAGAGCAAACGACTTGCTCTTGCTGCTGCCTTCAGAACTGGTGGGTTTAGTGGGAGGGGCTTAGCATTGTTGAACAAGGCAACAGAGAGGTGGAAGGTTTTGCATAGTGTATATTTAAAAAGTTGATTTTGCAAACATTATTATTTTTTGAAGTTACATTTTGTGGTTATGGTGTCTAATACTGCATCAGGAAAAGAACCTACTCTGGAAGGGAGATCCAAAAAAATAAAAAAGGACTGTGGACTGTGGCATTAAAGATGAGACACTTTTACCATCATCATATTAAAGTTAACAATTTTACATAGCCACAAAAAGATACATTACCTTATTGCTTTACAGCCTACAAGCTGTTTTAAAGGCCAACCAGAAAGCCAGATCAAGCTCTTTACTACAGGGGTTTTTCCACAGAGGGTGCCAAATAGTCACCCCAAAATGAATAAATCAGAAAAGTTCCCTGGTGTTCTGTTAATTTTTGGCTATATTTTACATGCTGTAGGTGGGTTGACTGATCAAAAGTTTGGTTCTACATTATATATCTGTTGTAGCCCTAAGTCTAACTATTGATCATCCTATCCATTGTAGGTGAATTTCATTAGGCGTTTCCTTTGAGAGCTTTCTGTGTTTGGGACCCATTAAAAGACAGATCTTTTATTCCTCAAAGTAGTTTGTAATTGTGATACATAACATCAAGTGGTCAAACTTTCATTAGATACTTATTTCTTTCAGTAGTATGACTAAAACTGAAATGGACATTATGTCTTATTTAAGTGGACATTTCTTTCGCACAGCATTGTCTGTCGTCCTTGACAACATCATCTCCATCATCTGACACCATTGTGGCTCCACTGAACAGAGATCCATCCAGAGAAATAAAAAAATGAGTGACGTGGCTGAGATAATGGGCTTAGAGATATAAAACACAATCTCTGTCCCGAGCAACTGTTTCAGAACGTGCAGAAGTGGAATTTTTCAAGTCAACAGCAAATAAACCGCGTCAACAATATGGTGTGTGAAATTATCTAGTAGAGATTTGCATCAGGTGAGTGGAGCTGTTGCAATTATGAATTCCGCTCATTATGTCTGATTATGACTGCGTGTAATCATGACTAGATGTTACTTCTGTGGCAATGCTTGAGGACCATAGCAGCATTTAGATGTCAGACAAAGTCACACTGACCGCTTTCCTGATGTTTGCACCATTTTATTATGCATTATATAATATAATGCATTTTTATTACCTTCATTAGAGCTGCCATCTTTTCTGACTATTTGATTAACCCTCCTTCATGACTGATGTCAGGAGAAATATCTGTAAGTATGAGCCCTTTTTTGGAGTTCGGGCCACTCCGAGCCACTGACAGTGATAAACCTCACAGTTGGTAATACTGCGCCATCGGCTAACCGCTGCTTTCTCCGTGTGATTGAGTTGAATAAAAAATAAGTGTGAATAAAACATGACTGGGCAAATAGCTGGCATGGGTGGCTAAGGAGCTGAGGATGTATGGACTTTGAAAGCTATTTAATGTGCACCCGACTCTGCAGCTTTAATGACTTATTTATGGAAACGTAGATGTGTTCTGGTGGGCTCTAAGCGAGATGTTGTGTATCTGAGGACTCATAAACTGAGGTGAAGGCAGACCTGATTATGGCTGAATTGATACACTTTCTGGGCGTTACCTTTTTCTCTGAAATTCCAAATACTGCTCATTTCACCGTGCGACCATGAGTTCAGCGTGATTCTTTATTTACTTTTTACCTGGAAACTCAGCACATGTGGGCAACATGCAGTAAGAGCTACAAAAAACAGTTAGTGTAAAAACCTTATGTTATCACAGGCTAATCAGAGGACCTCACAAACAAGACCCTTGACAAATGGATATTTTTAAGTATACCTTTTGGTCTCTCTTTACATATAAGGCCTTGAAGTAGAAAAATGCCTTTGAAATCATTTTTACCCAGGAACCATTCTGGTTTCCTGCAGAGACCAGCAAATTTGACAAAACAGAAGAAAGATCTCATGTGTCCGCCATTTCAGACAGCAAAATGAAAGCTGTATTCCATCCCTAATATGTGATTTGTGCATGTAGTAGGTCCACAAGATTTTTCTGGTTCAGATTTTAAGGCCCCAACGAGCAACACAATAAAGCATTCAACCCTGTTTCATCTACTTCTCTACATCTTTGGCCTAAATCTGAGATCCCAGATCTGGTGCTGAACCTGGGGAGACAGATGGGTTCAGACGACGTCTTCCTGATTAAGCATCAAAATTTGATGATTTAATACTTAATCTGTCCTTACACCGGCTTACACTCTCTAAAACTAAAAGGGATTTGCTTTATTTGTACATCTCTAAGGGTTTAAATAAGTCAGATCTAGCGGATAAGTGTGCATATGGATGCTTAAGCTGTATTTGTATCTCATGAGCACAGTTTTCTATGTATTATTTTACTTACATTCTTAGGGAGAGATACGGCGTCAGACTGGTTATTTTTGGACTGAGTGAAATGTAAACGCATGACCCTATAAGATAATGCATTTAAACTTCTAATATAGCATAATTTACTGCTTTTAGTCAAATGTTTCTTAATTAATCTACAGGCATAATGAGCTTAATCAGATTACATTCATGAAGTACAAGCTTGCTATTGTTGAACTCAGTCTGTGCACTGATTGTAAAAAAGCCTTGATTTGTAAAGATGATAAATTACGTCTTTCTCTTTGTCCATTTTTTATTCATAAGATCCTTCCAGAGTCCACTTCCTCTCACCTGCAGCTGGTGAATTTTTATTACAATTGCTTAACCCGAGAGGAATCGCCGTAGTGGGTTGTGGCAGTTCTTGCTCTCACAGTATGCCGTTTGCTGTGTTATTCGGCATAATGTGCCAAACCCTGAGAGCGCAGCTAACATTTGTCATTCCAGGGCTTTAGTGGAAATCATTAGTATCCAGTAAAGAACTAAAGGTGCTTCCACAGGCTTTTTCCACCCTGAGAGGAAAAACATTCCCTGGAGACACTCAATAACTCTAATTCATGGCCTTGTTAGTGATAAAACTACAAGCTTTGGCACACTTGTCCGGTCTATTCCTGTTTTTATGTGTATTAGTAAGCAGCATAAGTCTGAGGGTTGAGTGGGGGAAGAGCCGTGTGAGCTCAATATGTTGGAGATCATATAATCCTGGTGCCAGTTTGACTTAGTGAATGAAAGATTTACCACACGCCAGATTACTGCAGTATGCTCACAGTTCAAGCTCTTGGTGACCAAGCTATCTTATGTAAACAATAAAGTAGTTCAACGACATGACCTCCTGAGATTTTTAAAGGTTTACTTGTGCGGCATAAACTCTAAAGAGACTAATCACCTTAATAATTAACCGTTACCCACCATGTCAATTTAACTTCATTAACTAACCATATTAGCCTGCACATTACCAGTCATGAGACCAACCTTACCCTGCCTAAACAGAGTAATTGGCCTGTGAGGCTTCCCATGTGATGCCTATTGACTAAATCTTAAAATCAAAATAACAGAAGCAAGACTTAGAAGAGAAGAGCTCCCTCTGACAAGTACAAATGTCAGTCTTTCTCCCTGATGCCATCACACGGCTCCATTCTCACTCTGTGGGTTACAGTATAGCTTCAACAGGGTTTAAGGCTAACACTGTTCTGATCTCCCACAGATGACAAAACGTGATTATTGATTTGAGCTATTACTGTTCATTCATCTCATGATCTCAAGAATTTAAACAGTCCCCTGAAGACACCTAGCGACATGAATAATCTATTACTTGCTCGCAGATTCAGCTTCCGATACACTTAAGTCACATCTCAGCCCGCCAAAAGGAAGAAGACAGCAGGGAAATCCCAGAATCTGCATGTTCACAAACACTTTACAATATTCACCCCTCTTTGGCTCCACTTTTCATCACATCAGTTTCCTTCACTGTGATTAGAGTTTATATAGCTGTGTGTATTTTTCAGGGCTTGAGCGTGCTCCTCAGTTCTAAATATTCCCCAGGTTCATCATTTCATGACACATAATGGAAATGGTCGGGTGGTGGGAACTGTGGATATTTAGAGGTTAATAGTTTGGCGAGTACAACATCTTTATTCGAGGGTGGCATCTTTCTTTCTAAGAGACACCAAAAGAGCCAACTTTAGTGCTGTTCATCATGCCTCCAGGCTCTCCTCGGCCAGGTTTAGCCGCAGCTCTCAATGTCCAGCGCGCACTCTAGCTCCAGTTCAGAGTCCCCCTCAGCAGTACTGAGAGAAATGCGCGAAAACACCAATTTTCTTCATTCGCCTCTACCACTAAGAAGGTAGGACAAGCTGCACTGGTGGATCTTGACACCAGACACTGCTTGGATGTACACTGTGTGCCAACATTGCGTGCGTATCTCTCTCTGCACTTGACAGGCAACTGTGATTGTGATCAGGACGCAAACTTGAGGAGTTGACTGCGCGCAAAAACACGCATGATTGACCACTCATGGTCAAAGAGGATTCTGTGTCCAAATGGAAATCGGTGCATCACAGTGGAAGAAACTGGCCGGACTGAGAGCAGGATGGAGAGCAGGACGGGCGCGAGACACTTGAGTTACTGACCTGAAAGCTCTGTGCCTTAATCGCCTAAACAAACACTTAATGAGCTTAGGGTGCAATGAGTCGCAGCTGAACTTTAAGAACTTAATCGAAAAATACATTTAATCTTTAAAAATTAGTTTTACGTGTAGCCACACCTGGGGCACCTGGCGTTGAAGATAAAGTGTATGATTTCCGGAAGGAAAAACTTACCTTGGTTTATTTCAAATCAAACGGACGACGGTCTGTGTGCACTGAGGAAAAGAAAAGTAAAAAAAGGTCCACTTTCCTTTGAATAAGACATACATGGAGAAAAAAAGAGACAAGAGGCAGACGACCATGCGAAATGTAGTCAGGCTCCGTCCGCTGCTGTGCTCAGTATCAGTCCGGTTTCAAGTGCGTCGCTGGGAGGCGCTTCATGTGGCACCAGGATGCGCTCGGCCAGCCGCTCAGAGCGCAAGTGGAGGATTTACAGCAGGATCCGTCCGTATTTGATGCGGTGACGTCGGGAGTGAAGGGGGTGGGATGAGAACTGGATGAACAGGCTAATGGCTGAGTGATATCTCCCCCTGATCTCTTCCAGCTGCTGTATCTGAAATGTCAAGAGTCTGCCATTTAAAAAAAGAGTCTAAAGTGATGCTGATAGTGAAGAGGGCAGGTCACAGATGGCCGGAGCCGAGGAACGCACTGCAGTTACAATGCATCTGGATTTGACTGGAAACACAACCAGAATTAACACTCACTGCAAGAATCACACTGTTAATAGTGGAAATGTACAAATAGATCCATTTTGAAGCGTCGCTGTTGACTTCAAACCCGTGAAAACTTCAAAGTAGCAGAGTTTAGCAGAGCGCTTACACTACAAATTAAATAATTTCAAAACCACCTATTGATTCAGTCATTATTCTGTCATCCTCTGGGGTACTGACAGTAACCTCCCAAATCAAATATTTTCAACTGTATCAGCAAAGTGTGGCCTACAGCATTCATAGTACATTTAATATGCCTGATACAGGCTGCTTTGTGACTTCTGAGGTGTCTCTTAACAGATACTATGATGAATTTTGAGTGAAAATTGCATTAGTATAATGAAATGTTAACAGTTTAAATTGGTGAGCAGAATTAAATGTGTACCTGGTTCAGATTAAAGCTTTGTCACTGTGTTTCCTTAACTTCAAGGAAACACACGGAGAACTTCAATGTTCAAGAGATTTATTTTTTCCTAAATTAAACTCTGTCCCCCTAATGCATGCTCTATTAATACAAAAATGATATAGTAACACTGGGAGTAATTGTTGGGTTAAATAAAATGCTTCAGCTGGCAGTTCTACCTCTATTTTTTGCGATACTCTGCGTATCCAAAAATGTTTAAAATTGCCATAACATCAACTTGCAACTTAAGTATTATGATCATGGCCTTGCCAATAAACAATGGTTGACTCAACAATCAAAATCTTCTTATCACCACCGTAATATTAAGTGTAATAATGTAGAAGAGAGAAAAATCGGTTATTTAATCAGTTTTTGCTTTAGTTTATTACTATTAATGAAATGCAGTTGCAATGAAATGACTGACGTTCTCACAGCCGGTGTTGTTGTGGTGTGCTGGACATTTGAAAATGATGGTGGTGTTTTTGGCTTTGGCAGGAAAAGAGAAAAACATGTCTTTGCATGTCTGCAAGTTTATTTTATACATCTTGCATTGCTAGACGAGCTTTGTGGTGTACCCTCTAGTGCAGAGACAGTCATCGCGCGGCTCCTCAAGCTTTAATTGGTGGCTCGCATGGTAGTTTAACAATATGGTAACACAGCCAATGCATTTTTTCAAATGTGCTACATAAACATACAGCGTACACTGCACTACAAAAACGCCAACATCTGCATTATACGTCTCCCTTCACCTTAATAATAATAATTAAGGTGAAGGGAGAAGTATTAATTAAGGCTTAATTAATGGTGTTTCCTAAAGGGGGCACTGTCAAACCTGGCAACGCAGCCGGCTTACGGCATTGTTTACAACACCGTCACACTTGACCGCAGTGCACGCTTGCAGCCTGGTTACCTTAGCTCCGCTAGCCAGCGTGAGATGCAGGCACAAAATGGATCGATTTCTATTTTATTTTTTATTTTTTTAAATGGCAAAAACCAACACACACAGTGTTGTAACGAATAGTGGGGGAAAAGAGTCTGAGGAAGCAGCAAACGAAAATCAACATGAAGACGCCGGAGAGGGGACGAGCAGGCAAACGTCAGGTGTTCCCAGTAAAAAACGAAATGTACGAAGCATACAAGATGAGCACGGGAAATTTCAAGAGAAGTGGACAGACGAATCCTTATTTGTTCTTCGTGGCATGAACCCTCGGTGCTTAATATGCAAACAAACCCGCGCCTGTTTCAAACGAAGCAACTTGGAGCGCCATTTTAAAACGGCGCAACCAAAACTCTAATGAACGTTATCCGCCTGGCAGTGAACTAAGAAAGAGGAAAATAGCAGGTGTCGGCCACTTCTGGAGTTTGGTTTCTGAAGCAGACTTTCCCCACTTTGAAACCACTTGCGCAGAAAGTGATGTCTTTCTTCATGAGCACACCTGTGAGTCAGCATTTCAATCAACCACTATCAGGAGGAAACAGAAACCGACTGACCCATGCTCGTCTTGAACGCCTCACTGTGATTGCAACAACAAACTACAAATACAACATGAAGAAGGTCATGGACATGCATGCCAGCTTCCGCTCATCCCGGTATTAACCTCCTAAGACCTAAACTCTTGCATGGCATGCTTTATTGATTTCTCTTTGTTATTTGGGTTGATTGGGACCTGCTAAGTGTAAAAACAAATAATTATTTTTTTGCATTCCCAAAATGTGTTGTCCACATATGTGGACGCCAGGTCCTAGGAGGTTAAGGTAAATATGGTCTTAATTGAAAATGTATTGGATGTGTTGTTTCTTTTTTTTTTGTGCGATGTTCAGTTTATATGTAGAAATGCACATTTGCAAAGGTGACTTGGTATGTTGTCGTAAAAGTGGCTCTCCCCTTGATTTTGCTCTGCCAATGTGGCTCTTGTGGGAAAAAAAAGGATCTCTGCTCTAGTGGTATCTTCCAGTAGTAACAACAAGAAAACAGATATGTTTGCTATGTTTATCAGCTGGGTTTAGCTTGTTAGCTAAAATGTGTGATTTGCCATTAGTTTTGCAGGTGTCCGTCCAAATATATCATCCAAATATATATTGGACGATCCTCAAAGCTGTTGCAATTGTCCAAAACTATTGTCCATGAATGTTTGAACCTAATTTCTTTGCAATACATCCGATAGTTGCTGAGGTATTTCAGACCGAATCAAAGCAGTGGATGGCCGACAGACCATCAGGCGGAAATTTTTTTTTAAGGTTAGTTTGGGTCGATTGTCCAAAAAAAAAGTTTTACAGTGAGAGACGTTGGTAGAAATGAAAACCTCAAGTTAGGAAAATCCTCCATTCAGGTGAGAACTGAACCTTGGCCATGAGAGTTCTTTCAAGTCCCTCTTTTAAACTCCACCTGCAATAGAGGAGGGTGGCTGATAGATGATTCATATTAGGGGTAATAGACTTTACTCTGTATTCAACTCACATGGCTCCATGCTCTTTGAGGACAGCCTGAGCTGCCACTTTTCCCTTTCTATGGGCTATTCCTATCTTATTTCGTTTTGCATTAGAAGCCATGCCTACGCTCCAAGGTTCAAGCCTTGCAATTCTGACCTACACTGCAGTTTTGAAGTAGCAGATTGTACAACAACTGAGAGGTTTGATGCTGCAGATTACCTCAGCTGCACCCAACACACTGAACACTGCTGCTGGTATGACAGTGCTCAGTACTGCACCCAGTGAATCCAACTCAGGCGAAGTTTTGCACTCTTTGAAATGAGAACAAATTCTGGTGAACTCGAGTCAAGTTGTGTGAATTAATAGGAACATCTAGTAGGAACATGGACCTTGTGTTCTGTTTGCAACTTGCCAGCGACATGCCAGAAGCAAATCCTGCCCCCTACAAGCAGCATCACCGAGAAACTGAAAAGGATCAAAAAAAAGAAACTGTGCCATCTTCCTGTGATAGATGGAGAGAAAAGACTTGAAGAACTCAATTGTTCTCAATGGAGGAGGAAGGTTTAACTCCTCAGGGAATGTTTCAGGGGGGATGAGGGATTTCTCTAGAAAAACGTGTGTGCACGTATAGATCAATGTGTTCCACTCCACTTGGCCTGAAGGAGTTGCTGGTTGTGGATGTGGAAAGTCTGCATGTACAGTATGTGAATGTTCATTGTATTGAATGTTTACAGTACAGGACTGCGGGTTTATAAAACACATTTCTCACTTCCAGGTGAGGGTAAATGTATTCACCTGTCAAATGGTCATTGCAATGCAATTTATTTTCTTGATGCTTTCTGTGTATATATGGCACATTCATCTGTATCTTCTACATTTTTCCTTCCACTCTGACGTCTCTCAGCTTTGACTTATTCTGAAAACGTCCAGCTTTAATATTCTTGTCCATCTCTGCCAGCATTTGGCTTTGCTTGATCTAAGCAGCTTTGGCAAGAAAGGTCAGTGTCATGTCGTGGATCACTTCCTAAAATGTTTTTTAGAGACCGGCTGTTCCATCATTTGGTTTAATGCACTTTGTTTCCTATTTAATTTAAATTTCTTTTAGCCATGTGCTATTATTTTGTTTAATTTGTTTAATTCTTTTAGTAAGTATTTTCATTGTGAATGAATATACTTTTCATATTTAGTCAGTAAAATGTTGACACATGGTGACACATATCAAACACAAGCTCTCAGAGACCAAAGGAAAGAAAAGGAAACTAATTCCTTGTGTGGTCAACAAATTCAACTAAACCATTGTGAGTTGGAGTGATTAGCAATATGACTGTGGTTTGCTTGTAACTCCATTATACTCAGAATGCATCATATTTTCTCTGTGTTACCACAGAAAACACAGCCAACATTCGCATTTTTTGTAAAGGATGATAAACCTTTGTTGGTTGTGGCAACAGCCAAACTTTGCTCAAACAATCTTCAGTATATTTTCCATGAAATGCAGCAGGATGTTCTTTCACAAAGTCTCACTGAAAATGTATTTTTTTTATTATTGTCTTATCATCTTCAGGGGAACAGTTTTTGCCTAGAGCTGTCTCAGTAGCATCTGGTAAGAGATATTCAGTATCATTTGCTTGATAACATTTCAAAAGTGAGAAAACACCAGAGGAAAACTTGGCTGAAGCAACCCAATTATATCTAAAGTTTTTGTTTTTTTTTAATTTCCAGAAGATTAGGAATATGATGGGCCTTTGTCTGTATAACAACAACCTAACCTCAAAACCTGAAGGACATCATCATTCACAAATGATGTAACAGGGTTTTAGGGGACTCTTTTCTCTGAATTACTTTACTGATGTTGACATCCTGAGTGGACTCTTGCGGCTCAAGTGCAGATAGAGGTCCCTGCGATTCCTCTATTAGCTTTATGTTGTTTCACACCTGGAAAGAGTTTGAAAACTAATTCCAGTGTCACAGTGACCCACGGGGAGTGGGACGAAACAAGTTATTAGGCGTGTTCTCAGAGCTATTAAGGATAAAAGCCTCTGAAAACACCTTCACCCAAAGGAGCCAAGTGAAGAACAAAGCTCGGTCAATACACAACATTCATGTGTTTTATGTTTTGAAGTAATGAAGAGTCGCCGTAGCCACAGGTTAGAGACAAAGTTGAGTCTTTAAACTTTCTCCATGGATTTGAATACTAATTCAAGCGTGGATGAGGTGGTTGTGTGTGCGGTTATTTGTTCTCCTGCTCCTTTTTGTCTTGTCTCATAAAGATGGGGGTTAATGGCAAACCAGAAGTCAGCTCCTCAGAGTGCAAGAGAAAGGGCAGTGGTGGAGCGAGTCTTTAGTTTGACTGAGCTCCAACTTCACGCTTGGCTTCTTCTTCATTTACAGAATTAGTTGTTCTTTTTCGAGACCTCGTTAATGTCATCTTTAAACATTTTTATTCATGGCCCTTCAACTGCATTCTTTTATGCTTGGTTGCCTTCATTTAATACTAACATATTCTCCTCCTGTTTGCTTTTTTGTTTTGCGATAGCTTCACCACCTTTTTATAACTTTTTCCTTTTTAAAGATTCTAGTGCAGACAGGTCAAAACTCTTGATACATCTGTGTGTTGTTAAACACAAGCCCATTCTACTCAAAGATCCCCTGATAGTAATAAAGAAGACCCATCATTTCACTGGCTTTGCTTTTTTAATTACATTGACCCAAAAATGCCAGCATAATGCTGTACCATGTGTGATTTTTAAATAACTTGCTAGTGTTCTGGGAAGCAAAAGAGGCCTGATATGTAACATATGTGTCCTGGTGTGTGACTATCTCAACATAGTCCCCCGTTCTGGTTTTGTGCATTTTATACAGAACAGCAAGGCAGAATAACAGCAACACAAAGGGGCCA
Organism: Datnioides undecimradiatus; assembly: GCA_008933995.1. Lineage (NCBI taxonomy): Eukaryota > Metazoa > Chordata > Actinopteri > Lobotiformes > Datnioididae > Datnioides > Datnioides undecimradiatus. The sequence goes on from WARS01000015.1 coordinate 14,054,900, forward strand.
CAGATGCACCAGAAGAGCAAGTGGCACGACGTAGAACATCTACACTTTTTTCCCACCAGATAGAGTGACAGATTGGTTTTGTTTTCTTTGCACCAAGGAGATAAAATTGACTTGAATTCCTTTAAAGGTCACAGGTTGCTAGAGCGAGTCAGGCTGAAGAACACATGGGACGGGCTGCCAGGCTTCTATCAATGGACTAAAGCACAGAAAATCATAGAAACACGCACTCCTACAGAGGAATATATAGTCCTCAGTCGACCTGGTTTTCACATTGTTTGAATGAAATCCATACAATGAAACTCAAAAATACACAATAACAGTTTGCTAAAAGCACCCTGTCGACAATGGGTTTTTTAATTTGCAATATATAACTTTTGTTGGACAGTTTTTCTTTTCACATTTGGAGAAATAACAATCAAGTGAATCTGTTTAAACAGTTTTTATTGTATTTGTATGAGTACAATGGTCTAACTTCGTTTATAAAAATCTAAAGTGCTTCAGTTGATTATTGAGCCAGTCTTGCGAAACAACAGCATTGTTCTTTTGTTTGCACATTTCAAATAACCTTTGTTCATGTTCTCCTGAGCTATGATATGAACCTTGTCATGCAACCTCTTTTTTATATAACCCCGCTGTGCAGAATGAGAAGCATTTCCCATTGAGCCTGTGATATTACACATTACTGTTGCTGCTCTTGAAACATTTTAGCTAAATTCAAGATATGAATAATTTCTAATCCTGTTTTGAATTTATTAGTAAGTTAAAATATTATTTAAGGCCATTATTATATATATATATATATATNTAGAGGTATGTGAGTAACAATAGCAACTGAGCACCCTTTGGTGTTGCCAAATGCCTATGAGGGTTTCACAGTAATATTATGGTTGAATGAAAAGTTAGCTATTTCTGTTATCAAGTTTGTGTCAAACTGTGAAGTATGTTGGAGCTGTTGGAGCTGCCCACATCCTCTAATGCTGCCTAACTACTGTAAATGGCCTCCTGTTGCCAAGATAATTGAAATACTTGTGTTTCAGCTCATAAACTTCGTCTTCACCCTTCACCATTTACTCATGAGTGCCTGATCTGTAAGTACCTGTACATGTGTAACTCTTGATTAGCCATTTTAAGGGTTTTAGCAACTACTCTTATTGGTTTTTTATCATTAATGTTATTATTATTATTATATATATATATATATATATATAATAATAATAATAACATTAATGATAAAAAACCAATAAGAGTAGTTGCTAAAACCCTTAAAATGGCTAATCAAGAGTTACACATGTACAGGTACTTACAGATCAGGCACTCATGAGTAAATGGTGAAGGGTGAAGACGAAGTTTATGAGCTGAAACACAAGTATTTCAATTATCTTGGCAACAGGAGGCCATTTACAGTAGTTAGGCAGCATTAGAGGATGTGGGCAGCTCCAACAGCTCCAACATACTTCACAGTTTGACACAAACTTGATAACAGAAATAGCTAACTTTTCATTCAACCATAATATTACTGTGAAACCCTCATAGGCATTTGGCAACACCAAAGGGTGCTCAGTTGCTATTGTTACTCACATACCTCTACAGTCAGGTTTCCATTCAAATGTATCACAGATTTTAACCACATTTTGCATAAAATGTTGAAAGTAAATGCAGATCAGTGCGTGTTTACATTAACGTCCATTATGCTACTCTTAGGGGTTGATGCATGGAGATAAGCAGCGGCTGTCATCAGTTTTTTATTGAGGTGTGATCACACCATTGCAAAAAAAGGGTGTTGCAAGATGATGTAAATAATTAAGCATTAACCGCAAAAGGTGAAAAACAATTAGAAAACATCTTGGAAATATGATATTCTTGTTTCTTCCATGTAAATATTTGATGAATGTTACAAGCTTCTCCACACATCACACCTGATGATTAAGTCTCTTCAGTAGGCTTCAGTGAAATCTGTGAAATGCTTCGTGTATGCCATTTGCCAGATCTGTTTCCTTCGCACCTCCCAGCATTTTAGTTGTGACACATATATTTTCAAAATTTCCACTTGGACAATGTGCATAAAAACTGGTGGTGCTCTTCAGCATATAACTCAGAGACTGTGGGATCAAACACTTTAGACTTTTGTTTCGCCTCCAAAATCTTCTGTTGGCCTGAAGAGTCTGCCAGCACTGTCCAGCAGTGATGTGGAGACAGCAGACAGGCCAGCCAGAGGGGGAGCAAGTCAGCCAGCTAGCTTTGTGCAGTCTTCATGGACTTCTGAATTGGATGGTGAACCCATCTGAGCACTGTTGAAATTTGTGTGTTGTGTGTAGCTTTCTTTTCTTTATCTTTCTTTTCAAAATGAAAGGTTGGATAAACACCTTGCATTACTTTTCTGTATAAAAAGAACCAAGTAAGTAAATTTGCCTTGTGCTTTGAATCAACCTTTGTTGCCATATGATACCGTAATGACTGTTAAACGTCTGAAGTCACTTTTTTTGGATGTTTTGCATAAATATGAAACAAAAAAAAAGATATGACTCATCTGCAGTAGGTTTTCCAGGGTAACAGAATAGAGGAAACTCTGAAACCATTTGATTAATAAGAACTGGTCATAGCTCTGCCTATAATAAGTCAATTTTAGTGAAAACAGCTGAATAATAAGGGAAATTAACAAGTGAAAAACAAAAGAACACTTTGGTGCCTGCAGTGGGAGCCTCAGTCGAACCATAGAGCCAGTGATGAAATGGTGTGCCCGGATAAATAATCAGTAAACAGCATTCATAGCATTATGTTTTTAATAGTAGGCTATATCCTAGTGTGTATACGATCCCGCGTGTCAGTGTAGTATAAGTTGGAGTTGGAATAAAATTGTTCATTGTGATTGATGATTACTTTACTGCTTTACCCATAAAGCAGTTTGTGTGCGCTGTACAAGCCCCTGGTTTAGACACTGGGACCTTGTTTTTCTTCCATCTGAAGCTTATGAAAGTCACCATGGTAACAAGAAGGAAGTCTGGCATCGTAGATGACAGACATCCTGCAATGTCGACAGGTACAGCTTTGGCTGCTTCTTCTTTTTTTCCACAGTGTGAACGCAGCATGAGAATAGTAGTATTTTATATGCACTGAGCCTGCAGAGAGTGGGGGTGGTCTGTACAGCTGGGAGTATTTGAAGAGTGTCAAAAACTTTACTACTACTGGGGCTCTGTGTGTGTGTGTGTGTGTGTGTGTGTGTGTGTGTTCCCGCATTTGTGTTACAGATAAATTGACACAGAAAAGTCAAAGTTTGAGGCTAAATTAATGTCAAAAATTATAAATGTACAATCAGAAATATATAGCATAATAGCACATAAAACACCACCTGCAAGTAAATTCTAAGTTGTTACACCATTCATGATCCAAAAATAAAAAAAAGTCATTCAGACTGTCGGTATTAAGACCCCATCAGAATGATATGTAGACAAAGCAGTCCAGAAATACACTGCAATACGCAAAAACATAACACATGTATGCATGTCATGAAAAAGTGGTCTGAAAATACAAATTGGACTTTGTAGATTGAGTACACCCAAAAAGTCATGTCAAAATTCTGAAAAGAAACGTGAGACAACAACAACAAACAGGTTATACAACACACTCACTCAGCTAAATCCTTTAGATTCTAGTCAGTGAATTCTGTGTGTAGACCATGGTGTTGGCATGGTTTTGAGTTGAGTTCCTTGTTTTTGGTAGTTTCCTGTTTTATTTTGAAAAGTTTTTTCCCTCATTTGTTTCACCTGTGTCTTGTTTGCCTGCACTCCCCAGTTTATATAAGTTGCTTCACTTCCTCTGTTCTCTCTTTGTCCACTGATTGTTGGTGTGAGTCCATGTGCCTTAATAGTTCCTTGTGTATTTTCCTTGTGTTCCCTTATGTTCCTCGCTCATGATTGGATTTCTGTTTTTTGTGGATTTGTGCCTTTCTACCCATTTTAGATTTGTTTGCTGAGTTTTTAGACTGACTACCTGGTTTTGACCCTGCCTACCTCAACCAACCATAAGCCAAAGCCCAACAACAAAATGTTTGATAACTCTCTGCTCCTTGTGTCTGTCTGCAATTGGGTTCACCTCCTCGAGTTCCTCCGTGTGGCACAAATGTCTCACAGATGTGAATGTTTGTGGATTTTGTAGACATCTATTGTAGACAGTGTTTTGCATTCTGAAATCAATTTTAGCACCATACAATCAGTTCATTCAAGAAATCTGCCTATCCTCTCACCCTCTCCAACACTGCATCTAAATGTATTATTTTGTCTCTGTTCCACACCACCCCATATAAAACATTCGTTCCACATCTGTTGGATTTTTTTCCAAATGGCATTTCAAAGAGAGAAATCCAGACGTGAACAGGATATCTTCAATTATTAATTTAGTGCACTGATTACCTGTGCCCAAGCCTCAGTACACAGACAATAACCACGGTTGTATCCTTTTGAAACAAAACGGTTAAATGTAATGACAAGCTGGGGGAAAAAATGAAAACTATAAATGGGAAAAAATAAGAAAAACAATGTGTCTCTCTAATAATGCACCCTCTCTAATAATGAACCCTCTCTAATAGCCTTTCTCCTCAGAGAGAAATAATAGACAACTGCACTTATAAACCTTACAATCATGGTTTCATTTTAAATCCGATATGTTGGAGCGCAACTTTAACAAGGGCTACTCTTGAATCCCAAAGACTAATTGAGGCACATTTGCAGTAAATAAAATCCAGCCAATCTTAAAACTTTCTTCTCAAAGTTTCTCTTCATTTTTAGACCACAACATCGTTTTGGACAAACTCCACTCAGGACTTTTGGAGGCACTCAGTCTACTCTCAAGAATCTGCAGTAAATTTGATAATCCATCAATAACTGAAGCCACTTTTCAAGCAAAAATGAAGGTTTTCTATTCGGCTTCTTAAATGTGAATATCCACTACTTTTCTCAGTCTTTGATGATGGTACATATAATATCTTGTGCTCAGGACTGTTGGTCAGACAAAAAAAGACATTTAAAGACATCGCCTTTGACTGAATTGTGCCCAACATTTGATTTTGACATTTGAGCTAGTGGCAGATGACGGGAATTACTTTAAACCGATGACAAAAGCCAACACAAGACAAAAATGTAAGTGCCAAAACACGTTGCCTGGACTCCAGATGGTAATAATTTCCTTATTTTGTCATGAGTATAGTAAATGGTCATAAATTATGTAGACATAACTCAGAGGTCAGTGAGAAAGCTAATTAACTTATATATCTATAGGCTATTATGACCAATATGACTGGGGAAGATCAGCAGGATAACTATGTAACTAGCCTACCTGCAGAGATGTGAGATGAAGTCTTATTCACCTGAGGGCAGTGACTCAGAAATTCACCAACTTAAAAGATAATGTATTCACACAGTTTGAATTACAAAGGATTAATGTTATATAGAGTCTTACCTGACTAACGTGTTCCTGTTGTGGCACATCTATCCAAGGTCACCATTATATCATGTATCAGTGCCCCCCTGATACCATGACGTGTGTTGAGAATCTCACATGATTTAGAGCACACACAACTTACATATGTGCACAAAGCTTAACTAATACATACTGTATCTGGACTCCCTGTGCTAATATATTAACTATAACTACAAACATCTAACAGTGGGCATGCAGTACACATTAGCTACAATTAATAGGCCATTGTCAAGCATCTTCTGATTTTACAAGAGGTGTGCTGCTATAAAATATTAAAAATTCCCATGTCCAAGTGTCTTCCGTCTTATTTACCTTTACAAAGGAGCAACAGAAAGCATCCAGACTGGAAACAGTACACTGTATGTGCACAGCCAAGGATCAGTAGGGTCTGATTAAAATTGCCCAGAACGTCATTACCCATCCACTTTGACTCTGCAGCCTCTGCCTAGCAACTGCTTGTCAACTCTGCTGCCATCTGACAAGCAATACAGAAGTATCTGCTGCCAGACCACCAGACTGCAAAAGCAGCTTCTTTCTTCAGGCTGTGACACTCTTTTCATCTCTTAATTTATCCTCAGCACTCGATCATTGAAAATAGTTTATTTTCATTGCTTAATATGTATTCATTCATTTATATAATTTTGTTTTGTGAGAAGTATAAAGGCACTACAACGTGCATTTCACTTCCATGTCATAGAATCAGAAATTAACCTTTTAACTATTATTCAGTTTTGTCAATGCGGTTCCATTCACATAGTCATGGTCTATGGTATCACTCAGATGAAAAGAAACATACCCTTTGTATCACCTACATTAAACCTTGCTGCTCTCATATTGAAGATGTGTTACTTTTTACAAGTACAAAACAAAACAGTCTGCTTTTGGTCTAATCTATACTTTTATTCAAGACCCTTTACCAAATTAAAAGCAATAATTGAGCCCCATTCATCCCTTTTTGTTGCATTTATGGACTGATAATAGTACATTTTCTGCCTCTTTGACCGAGCAGACGATGTTACTTATTGATTTGGAAAAGCAATTTGGGGTTTTTTCCCACAATCATTTGTTTAAGGACATTGAGTCCTATCTAACCAAAAACATAAAAAAGTTTGAAAGTAAGTTTCCTCGGGGTGGTGGAAGTGTTAAAGCGTCTGTAAGGTATTTTTCTCTCTGAAGTATTGTACACACAGCAGGGTGTTTATCTCCAGTGACAGTGCAGACAGGATGCTAATCGCAGTGACTGCTTTACCCCCAGGGTCACTTCATGAGTTCTGAGTTTTTCAGACTTGCTGGGGATTGACTCAAAGATTCCTGTGTGTCTGGCTGCACAGTGTCAGCACAAGTTATCTGAGCTGGTGGAGTTCTGCAAGAAAAGAGGAAAGTACAACCTAAAGAAGATTTGAGGGTTTTCTTTTTTAGATTACGGGGTGTTTTGACGATGCAAAAGCTAAAAATCCTCATGTTCAACAGTATTAAATAATCACATAATTTAATTAATTTTATTCGTCTTAGCACTTTGTGTCCACGAAGACGTTGTGTTTGGCATGAGAGTGCAAATACTGTTACAGCCATAACAAGGACTCATTAAATCAAATTTGCAGCATTCAAGCTTGAGATCAAAACAAATGTCATATTTGCAACCTATGCATAAGCATGCAAGAGCCTTGTAGGACTTAAACATTGATTCATTTATGAACAATAATCACTTGAGCACAGTATGGCAGTGAAATGTGACCCTGCTACCAGATGAGTTTGAAAGCAGGGAGCAGAAATTGCTGTTGTGAAAGAGGCCATTTACAGAATAAATTGCACCATTATTTTCCAGGCAAATTGTCATCGGTAAACCAAGACATACAGTAGACACAGAAAAGAAAAACATATGTTGTATATGGTCCAATTTATGTGATATCTGAACCTATTAAAAGGTGCTAAGAACAGCTTTAAAAAGCAGCTTTAAAATTTTAGACAGAAAACCAAATGTGTTAGAGCACATCCTTAATATTAGCTTTAGATTTGATAGTGACAATGAAATGTAAGATAGCCTTTTTCTTTTATATGCTATGTGTCTGTGCGTGTGTGCGTGTGTGTGTGTGTGTGTGTGTGTTACTGTAATGAGATGAATTTCTACCAGATCCTTAATTTTCATTTGGCTTGTTCATATGTTGACCTGGATATGCTGCATCGCAGAGCGGTGGAGGACTCTTGCAGCAGTGGATGCTGGCTGGGTGCTCTGCAGAAGAGTCGAGTTAACAACTGTGGGATAAATGCACAGTGGGGTGCACGACGAGAATAAAGCCTCGATCCTGATTGGCAAAGACATAAGGGTTCGGTTCAGCATATACCAGCTGACACACCTGCCTCTCACCACCTGAAAGGCAGTTCGCTCAGGGCCACAGGTTCATCAGCATCACAAATTTAGCTCTGTCTATACCGGCTCTCGCATGCATTGGGGAACATGCATGCAACGTCCAGCCCCATATCACAGACCACGGGGTTTGTGTGATGGAGGTCAATCGATAGTCTTGTTTCTTCATTCTCCCCATCATCACTGTTCAAATTTTATACAAAATACAAGTTTTCAAATATTTTAATGTATCCCATCGGTGGCACTCTGCCCAAAGGCCAATCATACCTTCTAAAGATGTAAATCTTAGAAACAGGTCATGAATATGTTGTTCCATTCAGTTCAGTGATTTCTTGAAACTGTTTTCATCTGATTTTTAGAATACGTTGCTCAAACAGAGGAAATAATGCATTTTGGGGGGTATAATGTTCACCCGCAGATTCATACACATTTGATGCTGTGGAGGGATCTAGTGTGCGTGTGTTAATGTCCAATAGTGTGGCTCACTAATACTATAGGAGGAGGAATACTAGACATAGTATCAGAATATGTCATCAATCTTATGCTTTAAAAGCTGAAATACAAGTCGGGCTACTTTTTAACAGTAATTTTGGCTGCTCTCTTTAAGAGAGTGTGCTCTCAAGCTTAAATATTCAGTCACCTGAGAGTCGATTCCACCCAAAACATTGTCATGTCGCCATCTGCCTCAAAAATATTTCCTGCTTGCTTTGTCTTGCACACACAAACCCATACACCAGAAGGGAACTGCAACTCGTTCAAACAATATTAACTAGGTCTACATCACTGCACAAGTTTTAGTATGTCAGAAAGATGTGTGCCTGTGTGAATAGGACATTATGAAAAGAGCTTGTATGTACTGGTGTGATTAAAAACATGCTGGTAAATCTGTTCATATCTGGAGAATCTGCAATGAAAAGGGGTGAAACTCAAAATATCATGATACTGGTGATATAATTATCCTCTATGCCACTTTGAGAGCAGAAGTAAATTGTGCTCTTGGTAAGTAGCTTACAGGTTGTTTGAAGTACAGCTGCTATCTCTGCATCTCACGTAATAATAACAATGACACAGGCTCATTTTTCATCCGAAGCCAAACTGGAAGAGACGAAGTGTGAATTAGCGACGGCAGTGGTTGGATTTAATGGCTGCCTGGCTGCAACCCAGGTGATTTTACAGCTTATCTGACAGGAATCAGGAGCTGCTGGGAACCTTTTGAAATGGAAATATCAATGCAAAACCAGGGGGCCAATTAGTAAGTAAGAGCTGTTTCACATGAGGCACCTCAGTCCCACTGGAAGCCCTTTTCTTGGATATCTGCTCTCACCTCTGATCCCCACAGGAGTGTTATTCATCAATGTCTCTTTTTTTCTTTGTTAGTTTGGGAAAACTGTTTATTTCGAATTGCTGCTATTTGGCAGACTGTCAGTCTTGATTAAAGCTGGTTACGTAACAGTCAGCAGCAAACAAAGTTATGCAACAGTCTGTCATTTTTTGAAAAAATGAAATTCACAAGCGAGGCAGTTCAGAAGATGCCAGTTAATACAAGCACATTGTTCCATATTCAAGAAGTACAGGTGGCAAAGTCACGTTTCAGTCTAGATTTTTTTGGGGTCAACGGACATGTTTCTGCTCGAGGATTTAAGAGCCAAGTGACAGCTCAGTTTCGCAGGACTTGTTTGTTTCTGATTGTGTGTTCCCAGGCAGTGACAGTGACCTCAGGTTGTATAAATTTAGCTAAGAGAAATTTTGGGGGCATCCAGTCGCAGAGAGGCAGACTGAGAGCAAGATTGCAGAAGGCATTCAACCCAAAAAAGACCAAAAAACCACAGAGTAAGCTCTGTTCATGTCTAGTGACTATGCATATAAAAATAAAGATATGCAAAAGCAGTGCAAACCTGCAGCTGCTTCTTTAAGTAGGTTTAAATCAAATCACTTTAAAATGAGTATTTTACTGTGCCCTGTTATACATATTGGACAGCAGCTTGCATGGTAGCTGACTATGTTGTGTCAATTTTTATACAGTATTTTAAGAGAGAAACCAGATGTGTGTATTAATATGCTGTCTATGTTCCACACTGTATGTCTTTGTAGTTCTTTTAAGTGATTCTGGGCCTGACAGCCACATATCATCCAAAAATCCAATTCTATCCAACACCTGATACACGTTTATGGTAAACAAATTCATCATGTACATCTGTGGACGATGATGCTCCACAACACCTCTTGCAAACTAACAAATGTCTGAAGGCCATAGTTTTGCTCCTTTGCAGTAAAATATTAATAATTAACCATGAGATCTATAAACCTCTGACACACATTATGGTGCTGTGATTATAATATATAAATATTGCATTGATACATAACTGCAGCTAATCTATAACTTCTTTAGAACTTTGAGATGAAGACCAGTTAGAGTTTCACCAACAATCCATCAAAATGAGAAAACTAGAAATTACTTTTATTTTAGTCGTAATTCTTTCCCAGTTACATTATACTGACACAAGGAATCTCTGCTTGGATTATGTTCACAGGCTTTTTTAGTGGACTAAGTGTCGCGATGATGTACTGCACCAGTGTTGCAGTGCGCTGGTCTGTGTGGGTGATAGCCGCACACAGTTCTCCACTTGGGCTCCAGCATCTGCAGTTTGCATCCTATCTGTTTCAGTTTAGGCTACAAAAGCAAGTAAAACAAGAGCTCACAGATTCATCTGGTGCCCTGGCTAATAAAATACAATAATTACTTCTAGTGCAGTGAAGAGGCTGACAGAACTACACGTTTTTATTCTAATTTCATCCACCAGTGAGTAAAAAGGTTAAAATAACGTTTTTTCAACACAAAAACTAATTTGTGAGGATTGAGTCAAAATATTGATTCAGTAGAACTGTACTTTGCGTTGAGAAGTGGTGATTCAACCATGAACAAAGGCAAAACTATGAAGGTAATACAAAAGGGTAGATGTTTTGTGATGTGCTGGTGATGGTGGTTTTGTTGGCTTTGCAGAGTATTGACAAATAAAACAGGTTCACTTGTACCACTCTTGCTGTACGGTGCAGCCAAGATTATATTCACTTACATTACACCACGGTCTAGATGAGCACCTGATTCTGACTGGCTGCAAGGTGTCCATTAATTCTTGATAAATTACTTGTCAAATTATTATTTTAAAATCAAAACTTAAAATGGAAACAACAAACAACAACAATTTGACAACTTTGATAAAGGTGTTGCAGGTCAAGAAAGAGACATAGAAAAGAAAAGAACAGCAAATTGTGTTAACAAATAATTTAATAATAATATAATTTTGTAATATGTCTAGTCATGTCAATGTTAATACCTTATTTGCAACTTTGACTGTGCTTTCACATAAGCGATAATCTCACATCCAGTTGGCTCTTTAACTCTACTTGAGGCTGCAGCCAAAAACACTTGCTCATGAAAGTCTTGATGTTGATTTTTCGACAGGCTAACTCAATAGTCTTGTCGTTGGTGAACATACTGTCAAATTATATTTATTGTTTGTGCTGTGTTCACGATGTTGCTGGCTCAACGTTTTCCACTCAATAACTGAGCCAAATGGTTCCACGAACTGATCGAACTACTAATTTCACCTGTTGCCAAGTGGTATATGTGGTCCATCCTGTCTGCTAGAGCAGTGAACAGCTTGTCATTTCTTTTTATAATTTTGATAGCAAAATGCATTTAAAATATAAATCAATGTATATTAACACTTAACATTTTGTTGTTGTTTAAGAAATAACCCTCCTATAATTCCCAATTATGAATCATAGACATTATAAAAACATTGACAGAGCCACAGTGATGTCACCCATTAGCCCGATCCGTTTTGTAGCGGACATGGAGGTTAGCAGCGCGAGAAGTTGCCTAACCCCGTGCTTATTCAAAAATGGACAAACAGGTGACACATGGGAGGCAAGCTGACTGATGTTTGGCTGCTGAAACACGCCACACAGCTAGCAGATAGCTGTCACTCACAGAGGAGCCTTAATTATGCATAACTTTATTTCTTAAAATATTTAAATGAGTGAGTTATTCACCCCCTGTGCAGTTGTCATTAACAGAGAAAGACACCATCCAAGGAACTTCGTTTTTAAATCCCAGAGGTTGTTGCTTGTTATGGTCTACCCCACACTTCAGTCTTGGACACTATTTGTTTGAAAAATGTTATTATGACCAGCATCTTTCTTTAATTCTAAATGAGCTTTGGTTTTATCTGCAGCATATTTTCTCCAAATGCGAAATTGTTGCAAATGAAATAGTCTGCAGGTACGGGCATAAATACATAGACTTAATCAAAAGGTGAAACTTGTGACTGAATAAATGAAGTGCGACACAAACCCATGTTGCCTCTGTTGTCGAACATGAAAGAAAACGAGCTGTAGTCTGTCAGGTTGCTCGGGGCTGCTTCCTGCTCTCTCCGTCACACAGCATTTACTCTCGGTCTCTGGCACTAATTAGGTTTCATCTGTATTATTGATTACATGTGTTAATGTCTCCAGTCCACCTCTGTTGTCGTTTCACTTCAAAAATCGTTGAAAACCTACAAGGAATACAAATACCAAGCTTTTCAGCTTCCTCTCAGGCACTTCCTTCATACTACAAGAGAAAATTAAATTATGTAAATGAGCTCAGAGCATCATACACAGCTTTAATACTAAGGTTGTTTCAACATGGGTGAATAGCTTCATTCACCTGTTATTATTTTCTTACCTTAAGCAGCACTAAACCGCCTGTGTCAACGGGGCAGATGTAAAGGTGCAAGGTATAGAATTTACATTGATCTATTGTCAGAATAATCAGGAATAATAATCATGTTCTCATTAAAATTAAGAATTGTTTTTTTTGTACATCTATGGAGAGGAATTTGCTTGTCTTCCATGTTTCTACAGTGGCCAGAAAGGACAAAGCAAACACTGGCTCTAAAGAGGGCTTTTTGTGTTTTATTTCAGATGATGAGGTGATGAGGGTCTCCTACATGTTTGCACATAGAAAGGAGCGCTGGATGCTACTAAACCCTACACACTGGGTCCTTTAAATGAAGGCTGCAATAAAGTATGGAGAGGTTCAGACATAAATAGAGTACCTGCTAAGTTCTTCCATTATTTTCAAGTCTTAACAGTCTGAAATTGTTAAATAAGCACTCATTTGTGAAAACTTTCCAAAACACTGATTTTGTTATTCATGACTGGAGTCAGGAAGTGGACCTCAAGTGTGGGAGAAATGTAAAAAAAAAAAAAAAAAAAAAAAAAAAAGCTAATGCATTGCAACATAAGTGAGACAGTAGCTGCTGTTGTGCAGAGCTGTGATTCACCTGAAGTTCACCTCGCTTTTATCAAGCTCTCTGGAGATTACGGCCCATGTTTGCTTCATCTATCCATCCACCGTCTTATCTCAGTTAAGCATTTCCTTCGTTTTTTCCCTTTATCATGCAGATTGCAGCGTGTATTAGCATGGCTTTTTGTTATGCAAGAATTAACGTTATCACAGGATTTCAGCAGTTGTCTAGCCAAGACATTTTGTGTCTAAGTCAAATTTCTCTTTTCCCCTCTCTCTTATTTTCACCGTGGTGAAAATAAGAGAGAGAGATACCCATCTATTGCCGGTATCAACCTAAAAATCTGGTTAGTTAGAAAAACAGTCAGCACCTATATGCATTCATTTGAAAGTTAAACATGAAGGGCATTTCTGAAATAATAAAGAGCTGAAGTGCAGTTAAGATCACAGATTCAGGAAGAATTTAGGTTTACACAAAACAATATATAAGGGGTTATGTATAATGGGTATCGATAGCTAACAATAAGCATAGTTTACTAAACTAAACATGATAAAATGGGGGAAAAAAAAGTCTATACACAACCAGAATATTATCCCTCCCTTTAAAATAAGAACTAGCTATTCCTCAAAGTTAGAGCATCATCTCTTAATCCCCAAACTAGCAAATAAACCACAGACAAAATAGTATTTTGACACATTTTGGTGCATAGTTAATAAAAAAAGAGGTTGCACCATTTCACTTTGATTTCAGAGGAATGACTCTCAGCTCCAGTGGCTTGTACCACAGCTACGGATCACTGCCAAAGACTCAGGTGGAAATGTTCAAAGACGATGTAATTTATTCGAGTTTGATTCATGTTACATTCAGTAAGACTCACCAACTTTCTTCCTCACTCCCCCACATGTCATCAGGTGTTTCTCAGGTTTCCCTGGAAGTTTAAGAAACAAGTCGAGTAAAAGGGAATGGCGCCGTTGATATGTGACCAAATGAAACAGACTATTTGAACATTGTTGGAAAAAATTGGCAAGTAGACAACTCAACAAAATATATATCAGGTCTGGTCATTTTTAGGCGAGATTACATATTCTATCTTTAGGATTGGTGGTATTGTGTGAAAAAGTTCTTTTTAGGGAGCTGCAGAGATTTACTTCTGTCTCTGTTTCAAAATAAGCTCTTGACCAAAAATGGAAACAGTGTCACTTATTGTGAACCAGCGGGTGTCTTTAACACAAAGATAATCACATTCACACATCTGTAAAAAGTGGCACTTGTGAATGCTTTCAGGAACAGCCTATAGATTCAATCACAAGCTGTGTCGCATCAGCTGAAAAGGGAATAAATGCAAAAGGCAGAGGGTCCTAAACAATTCATTTACTCCCTCCTTTCACTCGAATCCTGTATACTTGCCTTCCTATTGTTTAGCCGCTCTTTCTGCATGTGCAGTAAGAGTCCAGCTTTATATTATGTATTCATTATAAAGGGTGCATTCACACTGCTGAAAGACTTCTGATATTGGTGCATGATGAATAAGGAGATGCAGTCCCGCTTCCTGCCTCTCGATTTGCAGCTTCTGCAAAGACGCTGAGCACAATCAGAAGCGCTGGCTGTTGATAAGTTATTTCAGTTTAATTAAAGCACGGCTGGTTAATCTTGCTCACTCCTGGCCTGGCTTTGTCAGTATTCATTTTAAGATAACACAGTTCCCCAATAATAGATTTAGACTTCACAATTTTTACTGAATAAAAAAGTAAAAATGTCCGCTGACTTTTCAGTTGTTTGCAAGTTGCCCCTTGGAGTAATAGAAATGCATATTAATTTATATAAATATTAAAAGTTGGTGAGGTGAGTGAGATCAATAGTTGGTGTTGCTAATTCTTAGGTCAGTTGCCATTAAACAATTGCAGAGGAAGAGGGTGCAACAGGATGATGAGCTCAACCTCAAAGCATAGGAAAAAATAAATGGAAATACCAGTAGTAATGTTTGTTTCAAGTATTGCTTTGAGAAAAGATGCTGTTTCCATGCAGATCTGATGTTTTTATCTCTTCAGTGGAGGTTTAGATCACATAGTTTCTATTCATTTTTTTCATGAAGAAATTGAATATGTGCATAAAATCAGGTGTAGAGAAGGTCGAAAAGGCTTTATAAAGTCAGCGCAAGTGAGCAACAGTGTGCAGGATTCATTGGTTACTCCATGAATCAGAAAGAAAACGCTCGAGCACAACACCAAGAGAACAAGTCCTGGCAAAATAGAAAAATAAACGCTCCACAAATAGCATTTGAAGTCTAGTGTGATTATTCCGTCGGTTTCATTAGCTTCAAATCAAAATTTAGAAAAAATGATTTCTCAGCCAGCGCAGTGAAAATCACCGCACAGTCGATTCACAATCACTTCATTTGAGCTTCTACTCAGGGTTTGAATAAATCAGACCTGATGACGTCCTGCTGGATACACAACAGTGAGGTGACAGATTGGCTTTGTCACTGCTGTCTGATGAACAGGCCAAAGGAGGCGTATCGAATTGCACTAAATTTTTCACACAGGACAAACATATGCTCATGCATTCGTTGTCACCCATGACAGTACAGCTGAACGGGGAAGAGCACATTACTGTATCTGCTACACCAGGGTGCATTATAATGATTTATTTTGCTTTTCCATAAATCTATCATGGCATGTATCTATAACCTGTATAAGTCTTTCCTGTTCTAATAGTTGCGTCCACAGACGTGACCGCTCTGTCTTTGTTTCCATGCATAACATTAAATCCAATATTAATTCATTCCATAAAGAGAGTTGCTGACAGATATTTGTCACAGTAAAAAAAAAAAAAAAAGGATTTGACTCGAAGCAATGGGCGAGATGATTAGTGGGGGGTTTTTTAAGACGTGTCCACGCAGCAGCAGTTTCAATAACTCTCTCTAAAGAAAATGATGAGCACATAGCATGGATGGATGCTTTCCTTGACCAAAAGACTTTACTCTAAATTTGATAAAATCGCCGGTAATGGTAACAATACACTTGAGAATGTATCAGAGAGAAAGGCTTTTCAAGGTAAAATTAAGATGAAATTGATTTTTTCTTCTTTTTTTATCCAGCAAATGGCACACGGGAATGAAAGCTTAATCTGAGCAGAATTGAAAGAGCCGGCAGTTCACGATGTTACATTTCATATATGAGAGCACGCTGATTTTTCCAAAGGCCAAAACGTTATTGCCTGACGTGTCTCTTCCAACAACACATCCAGCACTTGAGACCTCCATAAGAACCAATATGAATGATGCGAATATTGGCTTTTATCTGAATCTGGATCACATGCATGCATTTTGCATTTAGAAAGCATTGAAAGCATTGTTTTATATAACAATATATGAGAATTTCTGCAAGACTGCGATGTATGTATGAGGATGCTAACTCATTATACTCATCTATAAACAAGGAGGGAAGTGTGGTTCGGATCGCCATGCTTAAGTGTCATAGCATTAGACGGATGCACATCGCAGCACTTTAAATACTTTAAATACTAAACACAAACTGAGATCTCTATCATGGTGAAGCTTCCTGTTGTCCGTTGGTTACCAAGGTTTAAAGGTTCTCAGTCCAGTCATTCATAATATTCAGTACAAATTTAATTCTGCCGACATGGTGGCAGTTTTTGTATTGTGGGTTGTACGCCATTGAGGCAGTGTTTGCTGTGGTTCTAATGCTCTCTTCGTCATCAGTAGGTGGATCTGTCAAACTTCATCTTGGGACACGTAGTGAAACCAGATAAAGGACTGCTGATGGGCAACTTTCTTTTATACCTTATTTTAACTATGATAGTGCTGATTCTACATTTTCTCAGATGAGAGAAAGTCAAACTAAAGTCAAACTTAAATTGTTTTTCTCCTGATCTGCTATTAAAATTGTGCAGATGCCTGCATTGGGGGGGGGGGGGGAAATCTGAACCTAACAGGTAGAAATTTATATTCAGCATTTGTTTGTTTCACACCATCATCCGTATTTTCATTTAATTTTCATTTCATCTGATTTGTTGCTGATTTAATGATGTGCCCATTTCACTTTTCAACACAGCCAATAATCAAACCAAACACTCAAGAGCCTCAGCCTTTAAACCAGGACCAAAACTCTCTTACTAATATCTCCTTCTCCTTTTCATCATACAAGCACAATGTCCTGTGCTTCATCTTGGTTTTCTCAACAAGCGGCCAAACATCAAAACAGTAGAAAACCAAGTCTGAAGGATAGATGACAGCCCTTAACCTGTGAGCTTTGAATTAAGAGTTTAATTCAGTTAATATTGTTTCTATGATGCTGTCAGCTCAGCTTTGGGGCAAAATGGGACAATAAAATCTGATCTCAAAGCATTATAATGCATTAAAAGCAATAAAACATGAAAATGAAACAAAATAAAGATACAAAAGGCAGGTAGACGGAATAAAGTTTGTTGTGCTGTTTTAGGGAGGAAATAAATAGCCCCAAACTTCATAGTCGGTGTGTAAAATGTTGCAGACTCAGATCTCCTCACAGCTCCAGAGCAGATCCGAGGATGTATGAGCTGCTTCACCATGTTGTTGTTTGAAGCCTGAGCAGAACAGCAAGCAGAGCACGCTGAGATTACCTGAGTGATATGGGGAGAATGTAACAGAGAAGTATTTTAAAGCATATAGCGCCATAAAGACACATTAAAGCATTTTAAAAACAGTTGTTTTCCTCACATTCATGTGGAATATGGAGGAGCTTTTTGGGTTTTTTTCATCTTTGAAGGAACTCAGCAGCAATGTTCAGAAACAGCTGCAGCTGTGTGTGTGAAGAGCCTGCGATGAAACCATTAAAGCAGCAAATATAAGAGTGTTATTAGAGTAATTTTAGGTTTTAGGCGTCAGGCTTCCAAAATGTGTGACTTGAGGACAACCCGGTACAAACTGACTGGCTCATGTTTTACAGTCTTTTTCCCTCAGCATCACTCAGGCGGTCCTGTGCAGGTGACGCAGCTGAGCCTATTTTTTAAAATTATATCGAAAACTCTCGCTGTCATTCAGATCATTCACACTGCAGAGAACCAAATATTTAGAATTCAGTCTGTGAATTCAGTGCGTCAGTATGAAGAACTGTCAAAGAGCAAACCATAAATTGAGAGGAATTGCGTGGAGACAGATTGGAGAGCTTAAAATTCATCTTGATCCAGATCTATATCAAAACATGCAAAACAATGCATAATTCTGCTCATACGGAGAGAGTACCTAAACCAGGACCAGGATTCTTTGTCAGACTAATGAACTGTGGCTTTCAAATGCTGTGCCAGAACTATGCATAAATAAAGAAATAAAAGAACAAACACATTAAGTAAGAAATCGAAAATGTAATTAATCACTGCATGTCATGAAGTCTAAAGTCTTAAAGTCTTGAGGCAGCTAGTCTGAACTTGGCTGTTCTCAATATTTACCTTGAAAGAAGAAATCCAGGGAAAAATCATTTATTCACTGCATGTTTTAGGATTAATGAGACAAACGCAGCGCGCTCCATCACCTACTCTCTGATTACGGCTGAATATTCTGTGATTGTTTGTCTCCAAAAATGTGCAGTGCAACTGCCACAAAACCACACAAGGCCAAGTAACGCAATGTAAATCCAATTTCTTCAGAACTCTCTCAATACAAACACATTTAAGTATGTGATTTATTCAGGTTTAAGATCAGGACATGACATCCACATCTTTGTTTGACAGACAACAAGGACACTTCACCAGGATCCAACTTGAAGGCACCAACAGCTTGGTTTTTGTTCTTGAAAATTAGGAGAAAACACATGCTGGGGCCATAAGAGCAGAGCAGCAGCAGCTCTTCTGTCAGCTGGTTGGTCTGTTCATTAATTAATTAAAAACCGCGCTTGCATTACCAGTGTGAGAAGAGCAACCTAAAATAACAGAAACCATTTTTTGGAAAATGTTATTTCAATGTGTACTTTGTTTTATTTTGGCCCATTCCTCTGGCACTAACACTGAGGGGGCGGAGTTTATGACCCATGCTGCAGCCGACCGCCAGGAATGATCAGGAAAGATGTTTTAGCTTCGCTTTTGGGTTGCTGTCATGTCGGCCAATATGGTCATCTCTATGTCGATACGCTCCATACAGAGCACTGTCATTGTGCTGATATTGTATCCTTGTGTTCTGTTCATCCACCGGGAACAAGAAAGTGGTAAAGCATCAGCAATTGTATTCTATTCACTCCTGACTCGGGACCACATGTCCTTGGAGATTCATATTCTATAACAGTAAACATCCTCCACCCCCCTGACCTCTAAGTTTATTTCATCGCAGGGGGTGGGTGGGTTGGGTGTGGAGGAAAAGGAAATCTTCTGTTTGTTTGCTGTTTTGACAATGACCTCAAATAACAACAAACAACCTCTGAGCAAATCGAAGCACCAGGAGTGTTGAGGAAGCATCATGTTGATTGTCTCTCTCTCTCGCACTCTCTCTTTCTCCCCCATCCTCAGGGCCCCATCTGGGTTAACTGGATAAGCTGAATATCTGTGCATCCAGCCGGGCTTCAATTTTGTGACAACATGCTTCCACATGGCCAAAGCTATGAGGGGTATAAACACGGAGAGGGGGAGAAAAAAGGTTTGTGTCATGCTCGAGAGCTGTGACGCAAAGTTGTTGTTTGACAGATGCGGTGGCTGGGGGATCTGGAGCGAGGAGGGAGGTTTCTTTACAGGTGAGCGGACTCACTGTCCATCTGTCCCAGGTCACACTAACATACTTCATTGGGCTGAAATGTGACGGTAGCGTTGACCTGGGCACATCAGAGGTGAAGTTATGTAACGTTTCTCAGGAGCAGAGTTGCTCTAATCTGATTAGCTGGGGCAAATATTAGTGGGAGGTACAGAAACATAAGATCTTTCATAGCTATATAATCTTTTACTGAAATCCGGTTTGTTGATCAGTAACAGCTTAAAGGTGCAGTATGTAGGTTTCAGTTGGATCTATTAACAGAAATGGAATCTCTTGTTCTTAATTATGCTTTAATTAGTGTGTAATCTCTTGTAAATTACAACCACAGTGTTATTAGAATGCAACCTTTATATCCACAAACCTGTACGTGCCACTAAATCTGACAAACTGCTCCTTTAACGTCAGATGAAACTGTTTGTCGCAGCAGAAGACGTCCTGTAGCAGAGATGAGACTGAGTGGGATGTCGTGTGAAGAGGTGCTCCATCTGAAATCTCTCAAATCAGCATTTCATCGTTGTACACGTTTAGGTTACACGTAAAGTTTCACTGGGTAAGATTGATGGCAGTCTGTATTCCTCTTTCTGTTCACTGATCAGATTGGAAAGTCTTTTTTTCAGACACCATTTACACTCAGTCGCTTCTTTGTCATGTCAGGTGGAAGAAGCAGCTGTACGTGCATCTGAGAAGCATTCAAGATGGATTCAAATCGCTCTCAAATGTCTCAAACTTCCACTTGATGTCTAATTTTCTTGATACATCTGCGGTCTGCCTCATTTGTCCTTGTACATACAGCAGCCAAAGTTACAGTGAAATCAATCATTTGTTCAATTTTATTAAAGCAACAACGTCAACACATACCATGAAATACAAGGTGCACTAAGCAGCTTTATCTCATCCATGATTAGTTCTGTGACTGATCTCTAAGGGCCTGGCAAGGCTAGCAAAACTTGTCTTCTTCATAAATGTGACTTTAGCTTGAATTAACTTGAATTAGCTAACAACTAATGCAAATATGCAGCTATTAGTTATTATTCTCCTGACATCTATCTCAGCTACCCAACAACATTGCCAGCCACCTTCCGGACTGCAGGGGTGAACAGAGACATAGAGTAATCAGATACATTTGTGAACTGTGTGTGGCCCATTCAAACAAACCGAAGTCGATTTTCTTGTAAATGTATAGTTTCTTTTTTTTTGCAGAGACAATTCACCGTCGGTCTGCCTCTGTATGTGGGAACTCTTGATGATAAGAAGAATATCAACATGTTGGTCCTTTTTAACAGACTATAATTCAATATGCAGCAGGCCCTAAATCAATGCACCATAATCCACTTCTCCTCTGTCCATCTGTGGGCTCAGTATGTTCCCAAGCACTCACATTTTTGGAAAAATATGCCAAAAATATGCCACTGACTCAGTCCTGTGTGAGTCTGCCAAGTTCTTACTCAAAGACAAAAGACGTCGTCTTCCTTAGCGTCAGCTCTCATCTCTTTGTCACTGTTGAAAACTTTTTTCCCTCTACACCTTCTTTCATTCTTTGAGCATCAGTGAAGACACTGTAAATTATGTGTCACAGTAAGGCTGATCTGCTCTGCAGTTGTGCAGAGTCACGATTGCATATTTGCCTGTAGCTAAAGTTATGTGACCATTTGCTTGCCTCAGTTTGTTTTTGTGTGTTGTAGTCTATTGCTCGTTAGCCTGGAACAATTATGTGAGGATGTGGATACATTAACGTTTTTAGTACTGAGGAGAACAATTACCTTAAGGTCATTAACAAAACAAGTGCCTCATGTCTTAAGTGACCACCAGCAGCAGCCATAAAGACACTACCCTCAACAGAAAAACAGCAGAGGCCGTGTGAATTATGACTGTTGTCTCTCAGGAGAAAAGACTGAAGTAGTGTGAGGTTGTTTTAATGCCACAGAACTTCTTACAGAGGAGGTTTGGATGAATGGTCTGGATGCACTAAGGATCAATCTTCTCACCCCATTTCCCATCAACCTTAAATTTGTTGTTTCTTGTTTTTTTGTTCAGTTCTTTCACAGGCTTCACTGCAGATTTTTAAGCCAAACCAACGCTGTCCTAACCATTTAGTTTAATCTTAACTCTCTAATGTCTTAATTTAACAATCTCAACCAAACAAGCAGAAAATCAGCCAACTAAAAAAATTAATTCATTTTTTTTACAGTAATACGTGACATTTATTCAGTTAATCTATACAGCTATTTTTCAAGCAGGTCTCTGGTGCCTGCCCCTCAAATGGCAGGATCTGCCGCATCTCTCCATATCACATCACAGTCATATCATAGTAAATTGGTTGTCTTTCAGTTGGTGTGACAAATCAAGCCAGTTGGAGTTACCTCTGTGGGTTCTCAAAATTTCTGCCTAAAAGACAAAATAATTCATGCTTAAAGAGCAAATTACCTACATTAGTTGCAACCCTCATTACATTTTCAAATAGGCTACAAAGAGTGAAAGGAAGAGAGAATGCAAGAAGTGAAGAAGAAAGAGAAAAAAAGAGGGAATAACTGAATGAATCAGTGGAGGAGGGAATAAAGAGAAAAGCTAAAGAATCTTTACAGGTTGCAGTGTCCATACTATAAAGAAGGTATTTATGAATCCACCACTTGTGCAATTAGACCTTTAACTCTATTGATGTATATTATGTGTATATAATAAGCTCACGGTTGAGCCGAGGTTAATGCAGTTCTCTACATGAAGCTCCATGTTGTCTGGTGCAGGTTGTCTGCAGTGGCAGCACAGAGCAGGGCAGGGAGCTGAGGGAGGAAGATAGGAGGGAAAGCTGCTGAACCATTATGACTGAAACATTCAGAAAACATTTCTCACACACTTTATCTCCTGGATTTGGATCTGACGTTTAAATTGGAACAATGCTTATTCCCATGAACTGCAAAGCGACAAATATTTGTTTATATAGTAACTGTGTTATATAGTTACTCTCCTGAGTGCTGCTTTTTTCCTTTAAATCTCACAGTTTTTGATTGTGATTGGCTGACGTTGAGCACAGCTAGACTCCCCATTATGGTGTGCAAACTAATGCAATCAGGACTTTTTATTTAAAATGTTCCTGATAATCAGCTCTTTGTTATTTTTGTCTGGATGTTTGTTTGTTGTAATATCAAACAAGGCAGGCACAAGGCTGACATTTTACATTTTTGTTATTACTGTCTTTAATTTCAAGAACCTGCAATTTAATAAAGCAAGTCGACATTTTATTGCCATAGTGTGAACCTGCACAGCAGTCCATCACAATATGTTTCTGTGGGTTTCAGGTCACTGTTTGTGGTGATAACTGATTTATTCTAAATATCATGAGGGGCTCATTCCCTGTCATTTGGATCTGACATAAAGTAAGAATCAAATCAAAACTCAGATGTGCATTTCCGAAGTAAAAACGTACCCTTGAAAATGAAAAAGAGAAAAAAAAATCCATTGTGTGGAAAATGTCACACTGAGCGTCCTTCAGCATGTTGTCCTCACTTTGAATTGTGCTGAACACAGTGCCTGAACCTTTGCATACAAACACAGTGATTCATTGCTGGGCCACACAGTGGTTGTTGACACATCTGATGAGTGTGAGCTACATTTATCAATGAATTGGTATGTCCCACTATAACCAGTACACTCAAGCTTTTCTCTTATATCCAGTCCGCTCAACCATCTAGTGTGTATATATATCTCAAAACAAAGTCTGACAGGTAGCTTCAAGAAAGGCCAGTATATGATTCGGAATACCTTAAAATCACTTTTTACAGTAAGAGGTAGTCAGTGAACAGACAAAACAGACACAATGTGTGTGAGCTGAGTTTGATGAATGGCTTTGCCAGGTAAACCAGCAAGGACAGCATCATAATAGTGCAGGCCTGGGTTAGGAACTGATGTACTAGAAGGCTGATTTTATTTAATTTGGTCAGTTTAGAAACATCCAAGAATTTATGTTGATGCCTCCTATAATGCCGCACATCATGGTGACACTGTCATACTGATGTACAAGCAGAAAAGGACAGGGCCAAGGACTGAGCCTTGTGGTATGCCAAACAATTTTCAGAAGAGTGCTTGTCAGCAATAGCAGTTGGTTTAACAACATTGCCAAAGCGGTCAACACATTTAGGCCGTTCCTGTGCTGTGATGAGCCTAAAACCTGATGGATTTTTTTTTTTTTTTCAAAATTGCTGATGGATCGTGGTTGTTTTACTTTAGAATGCGTTTCACTGTACCAGCCCTCAGTGATGCTGGAATGAATCCTCTTTGTTAATAATAGTTAGTGATAGCTTGGATCTCACCTGATAAAGCATTACTAATTGTTTTTAAAAAGGTGCTGGGAACTGGATCAATAGAATAGAACAGAATATTGCTTTATTAATCCTTTGCAGGAAATTGTGGTGTCACCGCAGTTCCAGATAAAAAAAAACTTTAAAATAGATCAAATAATTTAGGCTAACAGAAGTATTAACAGAAAAGAAATGGTAACAGAATCTGTATAAGGTTTTGTTTTCAGCCAAGAAAAATAATATAACATATTTACAGTCATTTCAGTGCAAGGTGAATATTGTGCAATTATAGCATATAAAGTGCAAGTGTGCAACCTTTAATTATTATTGCTGTGTGTTAAAGAGTCTAATGGCTGTTGGTAGGAAAGACTTAGTGCTCCTTTCAGTCTTAGTCTCACCTTGCTGGTATCAGTCTATGACTGAAGGTGCTCCACCGAAACACCTCCAGGTCATGCAGTGGATGTGAGAAACAGCTCCTTGTCGTGCAGTGGATGTGATCAAGTGAGCAAGAGAAGGGCTTATGCAGTGATACTACCTTCCTAAGTGGTTCAGTGTCAATCATGGCAAAGGACTCTAGGGTTATCTGTAGTAGGGTTGTATCACTGTATCATTCCTTAATTGAGTGACAGCAGACCTGATGGTATCTCATCCCTGAAATATGCTGCAAGCTCTAAACACCTGGATGTGGAGAGAAGCTCGCTGGGGGCTAAGAGGAGAGGGTTAATCGGAAGGTCTTGTCTAGTCTTTCTGATTTCCCTATTTTACTCCCCAGATTGCGTAGGAAAAGTCCACTCTATTGCTGAGTCATTGCTGCCCATGTAATATAACCTTTTTAATGATACAAAGGTATAATAATAATAATAATGATAATGATAACGATAACAATAGTAATAATGATAACGATAACGATAACAATAGTAATAATGATAATAATAGTGCAGAGTGCCGGGTGTCTCCTCTCTGGATATGGAGCTGTGTGGACCTCTGCTCTCCTGCAGCTGCTGACTGGACTCCTGTTCTACTTCATCTTACAACCTGTCATCAGAACTTCTTCACATGAGTTCTGTTTCTGCTCTGTAGCAGTTGTGACATGAAATGTAGTGATGTGCGATGCAAAAGAAAACCCCAACTTTGCTACCATGACGGGAAACGTAATATATCACTACCACCCCTGCAGTGGCAACACAACCATAATACGTGAGCTTGTTGTAAAATATCTTAACCTGCCTGCCTGTCAGTGTTTGACTAACAGCCTATGTCGCATGACGTCAGTAAGTGAGCACATGCTGCCGCACTGTGATTACTCACACTCTGTTTCCTCCAGAGCAGACGCACAACAGCTTAATGATAAGGTTCATATCTATAGAGTTTATATTTATCCTGTCAGTGGGAATGTGTTTCTCTTGCATTGTCTTGTGTTCTAGTCTTTCCTTTTCCATTTATTGTTCAATTCAATATCTATTTTTTATTCAGTAGTAGTTGATTGTCTTCCCATATTTTCTCTATGGCTATCACAGGAGAGGACACACATGTCTAATTCTTCCACCTCTAACAACCTTCATTGATAAAATACACTCTCTAGCCCATGAAAGCTTAGTTCTTTTAGTGCAGAGGTTGAATTGTGCATTTCCCAAACCTGCTGCTTGGAGCCTTTTTTGACCCGTGAACCTTTTAAAATGAAGCAATGTCTACTTGTGACCCTGCTGGAATCTAATTCTAAAACTAAACTAACCTCAACCCCAAACACGAGTGCGAACCCTAAAACACCTTTGTGAAGAAGCGAGGACTACAGAGAAACTGGCCTCATTCTCCAGGACCAAAAGTCAAACTGGTCTCCACGAAGATATAAGCACAAGAATAAGCGCACGCACGCACACACACACACACACACACACACACACACACACACACACACACACACACCTCTTTCGCTCTGCCCTCTCTCTTTTCCACAGCTCTCCTTAGTCCTCTAGTGGAAACAAAGAGCACTTAACATTCATATTTCTGTGGATGTGATTCTGTATTCAGGTGATTCATTTTACCATGAAATTGAGCTCTTCAAGTCATGTTGTAATTAGCTGAACGGTGTTTATCTAATTAGCTGGAATGCTCCTGATTTGACAGAGCGAGAGGTGAAATAATATGAACTAATCTACCGTTACTTATTTTTTTCCTCTCCTGGTATCATTTAGAGGTTACTGTCTCACACCCGCTTGACTACCATTTGGAGTATTTACTGCGGTTTTTGTTGTTTTTTTTTTTCAAACCAAGTCTCTTAAATGATGTGATGAAATGATGATGTTGATGTGATTATAAAACAGACACGTTTCAGTGCACATTTGCACAATTACCTTGAAATTAACTCCAAAAGCAGACCAGGGCTCTTATTATTATTAGAATGGCAATAGGGCCGGTATTTAAATCTCTGTGACTGTATTCTTGTAAACATCAGAACACATAAAAACTCAATCAAAATGGTATCAATAAATTATTAAAAATAAATTCATATAAGTAGTTTTAAGGCCTTGACATCAGAAATAATCAAGAGCTTTATGATGCATTTGTAGTCATTTTCAAAGAAAGCACTCAAGCCTGCAGGTTTTTATTTGTTGTGGCTCTTTATACACTTACTTGTTGACCTCTTTAATGGAGTCAGTCAGTGATTCTGAGGTCTAATAAGCCACAATAATTGAAAACAACTCAGCGGCAGTGAGCTTGTTAAAGAGTACTGCAGCTTTACTTAACCTCAAGTGGCACGGAAAGAAAGCAGTGCAGCCTGAAGAGAATTCTAAAAGGTAACTAAACCTGCTTTTATTGTGAACATGCACAAAAGCAAACATCAGGCCTACACAAAGAGTAATTGTGGAGTTTTGAAGGTACGTCCCCAAAAACTCAATGCAGAGGGACAGAGGAGGTCATTCGGGTGACTTGAACCCTGATAGAGACCTGCCAACCTGTGTTTGATTGTGCCTGTTTCTGTAGGGTGTAATGCAGATAGACAGACAGTAGAGGGAGTTACTGAATCAGTAATCATGAATGAAATGGTCTGTTGATTAGAAGATAATAAAGCAAGGAGGTGTCGGAGTGTAAGGTGCTGTGCTAAGGTTAATATATGGTACTGTACAGTATCAGAGGTGCTGACACTGCAATCAAATATTTTATTTTCTTGTCACTCTCGACCTCTACCCGCTACATACATCAATACATACATCAGACAGAAATATTATACTTTGTGAGGACATTTGTCACTATGTTCACAGTTTTTACATACCACACAATTAGCCGATGGAGAAAATAATCTGCGTCTTATCAAATAATTAAGACAATTATTGGTTGCACTTATAGTTTCAACTGAGCCCTATTTTAACCAGTGACAACAGTAAAATACTTTTTAATATAACTGGATGAGTAATAATAGTGCTATGATGTAATATATTGCAGTATTATTATTACTTTCAATCTGTTTTCCTGATTATTCTTACTTGCAGAACTTTGACTCGTAACAGAGGATTGTGTGGTATTTGTACCTTTATTTATTTTATACCTGTACTCAGGTATATACCATATACTGTTTGTTTATTCAGTATTCTAAAATTACTGCAATTGTTATTTCCAATATACCAAATAATGTTTATTGTGTGGTGTTTGACCTTCAGCTAACTGGAAATAAAATGACTAATCATTAAGCTCTAAAGGAGGTGTTAATTTATCATTCTGCAACAAATTAATTATGTATGATATCATTGTGGCATTAAAAATCTATTTTTGTAATTATATATTAAAAATGAGAAAGATATGAACCATGTTTAACGGAACTTTTTATTCATGGTATTTCTTGAATGAATAGTAGTTCATGTACTTCAGTACAAACTTTGATGGGTTTTTCCACTCAGACTGAAAACCAGCACAATGTTACCGTTTGATCATTCTGTTTATTTTCAATATACATTTCATTTGAAAAATATAAATTCTAAAATAAACCATTTCACCTGTTCTAAAAAGTCACAAAAAGTTAATCAAAAAACAAAAAAAACAAAGACGTATCAGTGTTCTGTACGCTAAAATTAACAGGTTTTTCATTTCATGTTGTAGATTTTTGTCTGACATGCTGACACAGAACGACACACTTTAAACTAACAACTCCACATGTAATAAGTCTCAGAGAGTAAGTCACACTTGTTTCCACTCTCTGCTGCTGACGGCTACGAGCACTGCTGTGTGGAGTGTGAATGACATCGTTACTTCCGCTGATGAACTGAAACAAACTGACAGGAGCGAATGAAACACAAGGACCGTGATGGTACAACGTAACTTGTTGCAGTTTGCTTGGAGCCGGTGTGCCTTCGCTGTATGTACATGATTTGCAGAGGAGGAAGACGGCTCATTTCTCACACAGTCCAACTCAATTTCTGTAGTGGTGATGAAGACAGACAGGAATTCCAGCTTAAAACTAAATCTGTGATCCACTTAGTCTTAAAATCCCAAGTGAGAAAGTGCTTCAGTGTGCCCTTGAGAGATAAAGTGGGGATACTGTAATGATGAGCGGTGCTTAGGAAGCCATTTTGCCTTATCATACTGTAGGTAATACTGGCCGGTATAAGCCGAGTTGTCAGATCTGAGAGGCTCAGTTTTCTCTGTATATGACTCACTGGCCGCTCAGTGAGGAATGCTATGAAGTGGAAAAATAACATGAATATGAAGTTTGTATGTCTTGTAGCTGATTAAGTCCTAAAACAACTATGGATGTTTTGTTTTATGGATGAGTTTGAATTTTTGCAAGTCTATCTTAACATTACACTCACATGCTAACACGTGTACACTGAGAAAGATATTACTCACAATCAGTGTGGCTGTACTGTGCAAAAATGTATTCTGAAGCTCTTATACATGTTTCAGCAGACTGAGTTAGATAAAGGGGTGAGGCAGTACCTTCTAAAATAAAAGTTTCTTTGCTGAGCTGTGTCACAGGGATTTGTCCTGATAGTCGTTTATGGGTCTGTTGCCAGGACATGACACCAGCTATTAACTTACGCGTGACTACCAGGAGGAAGATACACACTTCTCTTCCACACGCACAGATTCAAACACTGGAAGCCAACTGGATCTGACCTAGATCTAGAAAAACACATTGTTGCCACCCACCTACACTCAAAGCCTGGTGAAACTGAAGCCTACGGTTGCCTTCTTCTACACTAATCCATGTAAAGACAATGAAAGCAGGTTTACAACTCCTTTCTATAATTTAACATCAAGTTCATCTGGGACTACCGTTACTCAACACAAACACATCGCAGACTTCAGGCTTGTAAGAGAGGTCCAGCCTGTATGTATCTGCTTGTGTGAATGTACACAAACTCTGCACTCTTTGCACAGAAAACAGACATTTTGTGGCCCGTAACTCTCAGATGGATGGACAGGATGATAACACTGATCAATATCTCTCTCAGTATGACATGTGAGTATTATATTAAGATAGACTCAAAACAATCTAAATCATTTAATGTATAAACAAAAATCAATCTGTGATCCCTTTTTCACATCAGAGAATTCCAACAGCAGCTGAGACAAAAAGAAATAAAACCTGCTGTGGACTGAAGCTGTCCCACTGGATGGAGCTTCTCATTTCTCATATCGTTACCATAAGATTTTCAGTCTGGATCGAACTCTTATAAGCCACTTAGGTAAAGTAGTTTGTGCAGCACAAGCAATTATATGATATGCACTCCTAGTTAGAGTTTAAGTTTGGCTGAGGAAAATCGTATGATTATGTATCGCTGAACTGTTTTCTACCCAAAAAGAAACAAAAGTGAAGGACACAAGAAAAAGGTTACCAACACGCACGCACACACAACATAATTCATTAAAAAAAGAAAAAGAAAACAAATGGATGATTTAATTTAAACGAGTAACAAAAGCTTTGAAGTGAACGTGTGAAAGAAAGACTCAGAAAATTAGAAAGAGAAGGTGAAGCAATCAAAACTGCATCAAAAAGTGATAATAAAAATATTTACCTCATCTGCACATACAAATATATGTATTAACTGTTAATTAACTTAAAAGACCTATTTGCACACATTTCCATCACACGCTATGATACAGTGAATCTCTTAAATCATTTCAACTCTACAAGAGGACAGCGAGAAAATATCAAAACCCCATGCTGCGTCAAAAATCAACATGTTGCATTCGTTCATAATAAGCAATTGATCTAAAACAAGAGGTAGAGCTATAAAACATATATTTTTCCTGCTACAGGAAAATGTTATTAGAGTAA
The DNA here is from genome assembly GCA_008933995.1 of Datnioides undecimradiatus. Lineage (NCBI taxonomy): Eukaryota > Metazoa > Chordata > Actinopteri > Lobotiformes > Datnioididae > Datnioides > Datnioides undecimradiatus. The sequence goes on from WARS01000015.1 coordinate 14,085,330, forward strand.
TTCAGTTTATATAATATTTATATATATATATATATATATATATATATATATATATATAAAAAGAGCAGGGACGGCGTACCATGCGTGGTCAGAGAGAGCTGCAGCATTTACGGTTGATCAGCGATATGTGGGATGAGTTGCATAGAAGAGTATTTAGGAGATACATTGAACAGTGTTAAAGCTGGAAAGCAAAGACAGTTTACTGTGGAGCTCTGAGAAATACCGAGACAAGACTGTGAGGAAGGAAATGGATTTAAAATTGCTATCATTAGACGTTTATCGTTGTGTTAGAGCTTTTTTTCCCATTGAATGTGTTCCCTTTTTTCCCTGGTACCAAGTCTTGAAACCGTGGGAAAGATTCTGGAGTTAAAAAGAAGAAATACAAGGAAGTAAAAGAGAGAGTTTTCTTGCGGGTGGCTGCAGGATTCGCCTGCCGGTGGTTCGGTGCTCTACAGAGACGTTTCAGATCCTCTGCTCCTCCAGTAGAATGTGTTATCATCGTCTGGGTCCATGTCTATTCTAATCTGAGGCACAGACTTCAGCGGACTCATCTCAGGGCTGAAACACACACATTTATTTGTTAGGACTCCAACTCAAACAACAGATATCATATGACCTTTTGAGAAATACACTTAATCCCCTCCGGTTACAGAGGAAAATGTGTCTTTATGGTAAACGTGTAGCTGCTTAGCTAAGCTTAGCTTAGCATAAAGACTGGAAACTAGACAAACAGCTAGTCTGCTCTGTCTAAAAGTAAAATCCGCTGAGACTCCAGGAAGTCACTGCATCTGGCCCAGAAACAATCTGGTATGCAATGTCCCATAAACTATAAAAACATGTTGTTTCTACAAGTTGGTAAATGGTGGTTTGTTAGTATTGCACACAGCCAGACAAGCTGCTTCCAGTCTTTGTGATAAGCTAAGCTAACTGGCTGTTGGCTGAACTGGAGCGACAAGCTATTAACTGTGCAGACATAAGAGCTCAGATGAAATAGTCTCTGTACTTATAGATGAGTGAAATCATAAATATACGTCTTCCTTCATATTCTGGATGCAGCAATGTTTTTGCTGCAGGTCAAATCAGTTTTAAATGAGTTGTTGTTTACTGATAACTGGCTCTTGAACATCAAAGAGGAGAATCAGCGCAGAGGAGAGTGAAGATCTATAAACATTTCTGCACTCTGCTGTTAGTATTAAGTTATTTAGTCTCATTGATTGACTTAAACATTTGGGGACGAGCAGTTCATAGCAGATCAATAATTCAGCGTGTAGCATGATGTAAGTTGTTGTGAGTATTGTAGTGTTTCTTTTTTTTTGTGGTGAAGCGTATAAAATTATGTATTTCTAAATGCACAATTGGGATAAACCATTACTGCATTCATTACAAAATCGTTTTTGGGTCTCTCGCATCAGAAATACAACCAGTGATCATTGTTTGATGGTTCCTGGGGTCATATGAGCTCAAAGCAATTTGGCTTCAGCCTTAGTGGGGACAGGATTAGTTTTAGAGAAAAGGGAGGCAGGGGCAATGTAATGTCATCACCGCCAGAGGATCACTGCAGTTCATGCCCTGTTGGACGTCAGTGACTCTAACGGAGACGTGCCTAGACCACTGAAAGGCCTGTCATCTTTCACGTCAAGTCACAAGAGATTCACCTGTTCCAGTCTGATATTAGCCAAATGTTTGACACAAAGAAAGTGAAATAGTTCAAAAGAATATGAAACAGTGCAAGAAGCTGTATGTATAGACTATGATAATTATGTTGGTAGACAGTGATAAAAAGTAACTCAGTCCACTGCACCGCATTTGTGTTCAAGTATTTACTTAAGTATTTAGGCTACTTTCTACTAATGAGTAACATTTTAGAGGGTATATTGTTCTTTTTATTCTATGACATTTATTTGATAACTTTTTTATTCAGATAACATTTTTACGTAGAAAAATTTAAAAAACAACAACAAAAATAATTAGTTTATAAAATGATATATTACTCTATGGATTGGATCACTATATAATAACACATTCAACACTACAGTAGTTAAAATAAGCACCGGCTCAACCAGCTACAACATTAATAGTGATGTCCTGGAGATAATAATCACATATTGTATGACACAGTGGCATTTTAATTCTGTTGTCTAATACATTTAATTTTGTGCTTTTTGGTGGCAAGGTTTTCAATTGCTATTTAGTATTTAAAACTTTTACTTAAGTAAATAATCAGATTTTTTCCAGCCCAGTCACTAAAATATGTTTGCAGTTAGTTACCAGTCATGTGAACAAAAGCCGTCAGTCTAATCTCTACGTCTGTAGACCAATTAAAGGAATAAAAATAAATCTTCTAAGTTAGATGTTGGCATCACAGATGTGCTGTGATCACAGCTGCTTTTCACACATTGTCCTCAGCACTAATCCTCTTCCGTCAGCACTGTTCCGACAATCGTGGAGCAGATGGGGTAATACAGGAACAAAATGAGACCCTGTGCATACGACCCGTGGATCCTCGTCATCAAGAGAGGTTGTGGGCATGATGAAGAAACATAATCTCTTCTTGAGCATCATAATCATCGCTCCAAATATTTGCCCAAACATCGAGGCTTGTTCTGCCTCTTTGAGAGTGATTGTCTCCTCTAAAGCTCATACCACTGTGTATTTATCACGCAATGTACACTTGCCTCGAGCTGGTAACTGTGACACATAGACTGCGTTTTAGGCCATTATCACTACTCCGAATGTGTCTCGCTGTTCCCTAAATGTGCCTTTGTTTATATCATACAACTTAAAGAAAGAAAATAAAGTAGATGAAAAGAAAATCAACCATTTTTCAAGCTGAAGTCCAGATGGACATCATTTATCTGTTGTGGTACACGTTACACTCAGTAGACTAGGGCAGTTCTTCACTACACACTTAGTCCCTAGCCGGTAAGGATAGTGGACGTTTTTGGGCATTTTGGACTTTTTTTAGTCGACATACAAAACTGAGCTAAAAACAAAGTGAACTTATATTAATCCGGTAATTCGAAACAAAGTAACAAAGTAAAAACACTGATAATGTAAAAGCTGGTGATAAGTTGTGTTAACACATTGTTTCGTTACTGCAGGTTTGAAGTCCAGAGGGAGAGGCAAGACATGAGAGAGGAGACGTCTGAGCTGAAATATGGCGCCACCGCTCGCCAGTGAAAAACTGCAGTTTAGCCATTGGTAAGTTAATTAGCCCAGCTGACCTTTAAAGTTCAAACGAGTATTGTATGTTAGCTTATTAGCTTGCCTTCTGACCTTTTGTGATCTTTGATGCTACAGACATGAATAAATTCAAAATGAAAATGAGAGCCAGATTTCTTTTGTTTAGTTCTATTTTTCTCATTTAGTTTGGACTGTTGGGTTTGTAGATGTGCGAGAAGCTGCGGCTGCCAGGTTCTCCTGTCTCACGCAAACACACACAGACACATAATTCACCTGGACAAGCAGTTGGCTTGGTAGTAGCGAAGCTGTTCAGCACGATGTGTGTCGTTCAAGGAATGATGGGGACTTCCCTCCTGGGGAAGAAACAAAAGAAACAGCCATTAGCGTGCATGTTGCAGAGCGAATACGTTCTCTGACACATGTATTTAAGACAGCAGCCAAGTTCACTGACAAACCCTTTCAACCAGGAGGAGGACATTAGCTTCTATTAGGGTTTGGATGGGTCATCAACCTGCACACTCATGCATGGTATCCAGTAGACCATGTATTTAAAGCAAATATGTAAAGACAATATTAAATTGTCAAAATTAAATACATAAACGTATGGTGAGTAAGAAGGTCATGGTTAAAACATGTAAAACTGAAGAAGGGTTTAGTGGAGGAAGCAAGAATTAAGAGAGGAAAAGACAAATAAAATCAACATTACTGGAAGACATTATATTCCAGGAGAAAAGTGCAACAGGTAGAAGAAGGTGAGTTAATTTCATGCATGTTTGTAAAGACAACAAAGAGCATCAGGAAAGGAAAATGTTAAATTCATGCCGCGAGTGAAAGATAAAAAGGCAACACAACATGAACCCTCGGTAACGGAAGAAGTCATCAGAGACACAAGCGGAGCGGCACAGTCGAGCAGGATCAAGAGGAAGGAGCAGCTCTCCTCTGGCGCTGTAGCTAGTTTGGTTCTACTCACTGTCAGAGGCCTTATCACCTAAGAAGGGCTCCTGCTCCATCATGTCCATTGGGATTTTAATGGTGGGAACATTCTCATTGTAAGGATAGTCTGACTGTTGGAGAGAGGAAACACACATCCTGAGATGGGGCCTCTGGGTGTGGCACTCAGCATCAGCACACACACACACACACACATACACAAATGCAACAGCAGCTTAATGTTTCTTAATGTTTCTAAATTGTCTCTTGAAATCAGGCCATGCAACTGATATGGTTTCATTTACAAGTAATCAGCTCAATGAAAAAGTAGGTATTTCTTGGTTTCAAGAGTTGGCGATTCACATCATCATCTAAACCACCTCCAAACAGCTAACTGGTCTGTCTGGACCCAGTCTGTATCAGATTCCTCCACACACACAATGTCCACAAGTAAATTTTCTGGATAATGGCTGCAGCATAATGTGCCATAACTGTTTCAGTGTGGGGCAAAACGTGTCATTTTCTGCAAAGATTTGGCAGCACCATGTAATCTGAGATGAGAAAGTAGCAGTTTAGATCCACTTGAGTGTTAGGCACATTAACAAACAAACCAGAGACATGCCAACAATTCACAACCCAATTAGACCAAATGTACTTTGGACGCAGCCCAACTTGGGTTTCTGGTCAAGTGTCGGTTACCAGGAACTGACTTGGACCCATGACGACCTCCTGACCTCCTGACCTCCTGCTGTCAGCTTCTGGGCTAAATCAATCCAAAACTTAAACTGTAACACTACATTTGAAAAGTGATAAATAGCTGAGGAAGACTGTCTATTCACAACCATCATAAAGACACAGGAGCCAAAAAATGTGAATATGCACAAGTTTAAACACACTCACAAAACAGTGTTCTGCCTTCGTCAGTCAGGCAAACCATTGCAACTACTGATAATCAGTCCGAGCTATCAGATCTGTCTTCCAGTGGCCTACAGGATGTTCATTGTTTCCATAAAGGAGGCATAAATAATGACGGAAAGAGACTGTCACACTTGCGCCTGTTATCTAACTCTCTGCAAGACTATTTTTCTCACTTGCTAACTGAGGAAAACAGCTTTACACTGACTTAAAATGAGGGAAACTCAATAACTTGAGAAAGCAGTTGCATGAAGGGCTCTAACTATAGTATAGTAACTGGTAACTGGTCAGCCATTCGACCAATGCAGTATCACGTGCTGCTGCAAAGGATGCAAACTGGGAATTGGGATCAGGGCTGGAGGAAGGGGAAGGGCTGTCATGTGACACAAGCTGTAAAAATTGGAGAAAAAAATAGGCTTTTTTATGTTTCCTCTTTTAAAAAGGTGCAAACTTGTTGCATTCAAGTAAGATTGGAAGTGTAAAGTCCAGATCCTTACATCTTCAACATCGCTGTCTAAGCTGCCACGTTTTTTCTTTTTCTTCTTCTCATCTTCTTTCTTCTTCTTGTCCTTCTCTGGGATGATGTCATCCAGGAAGCTGAGGTCATGCTGGGAGAACATGTAGTCCATCACCTTTCTGACGGCAACTAGAGCGAGGATCTGAAAGCAGAGGAGCAAGAAAGTTAGAGGAAACTGGGGGCAACCTCTGACACTTGTTGAATTGTCAACAGTCTGGTCTATAAAGCCATTTACATTAAAGAGAATCCCGAAAAGTAGTGCAAAAGTCAATATCATAAACTGATTATTGATACCTTCAAACTCTTAATGACTGAACATTTTTAAAGTGATGAATTTTCGGGTGCTTCCATTAAGACAAATTATAAATAAAACACATCTTACCATGTCACGTTTTATCATTCATATAAACACTGAGACCAAACGATAAGCTTCATTTACATGTTAGAGTGGTTCAGTGTCACCGTTATTCAGTCTAGTCATATCACACTGACTGGAGTGAGCTGTTTTTATTTCCACATGATCACACGTATCACAACAGTCCTACTTTAAAGCCAGTTCAGTTGACTGGCAAAAAACATAGTTGGGAAAAGGATCAACTGCTGGTTACCGTTACAAATATGACCACACTAAGTATAAAATCTTAGAATATGAATATAAACTTTATTCAGTTATCAACCCTGTGAAATAGCAGCTTAATAAAACCTCCTAGTACATGGGCCAATAATGATGTGCACCTGTTACACACAGGTCATGTTGACAACTGAGTCAACATCACATCTCCTTCATGACACGCAGTTGAACGGTTCTGCAAAACTGCAAAAGTGCAAAACGTGTATAAAATCAACTAAACCAAGAATCACAAGTGAGAATAACTGCAGTTTTAGGCGCATGGATGCAGAAGACAAAAGGTACACAACATTAGTCATCTGCAGCCTCAGGACACAAACACATATCTTATTGTTTGGATCTCTCATATAAACGTCTCTTACCATGACAGGGAATACAATGGCAGCCACAGTGGACTTGAGGATCCAGAGCAGAGCCAAGCAAAGGATCTGGATGGAGGTGAAGAGGTGGACCTTCCTGAGAGGAACGTGTCGCAGGTAAACCAGATCTGGCTGATGCTTCGCTGGCATCAGGAGCAGCTTGAGGCGATCCATAAACTACAGATGGATAAAAATGTACAAAGTCACATGAAAGGAAGCTTTCTTGGATGCTAAGAGGTTCCCTTTCATGAAGAAGGGTTAAACTGTGGGGTTCAGCATCAAGGTTTGACTTGCAAATACAACTAACATAAAGTGTGCCTGGTTGGGGATAGTTAGAGGACTCTAATCTGATAGTTTGGTCAGATTAGTTTACTTTACTCTGCACCTCGATAATGTTATTTTGTAAAGAAAGAAACAAAATCACTGTAACGTTTACCTGCACTCCATTTAGAGAAGCCACTCCCATGTAGAGGAAGACTCCATACAGCACAGGCATGGGGATAAACTGGACAAAACAGAGAGAACAAGATAATAAATCCACATAAATATCAACACACCCCAAAGCTTTGTATTGTCTGAAATATGAAGCATTGTTCATTTGTGGTTCATTGAATGAACTGAAAACAACCTCTATTCAACATTTAGAATGTTTTGGTGTTTGTTTCTAACAACTGCCTCAACTCAGTCTCTAAAACCTGATCCATCAATAAACAGATATAAATCAGAGATAATCGTTGATCTATTACCTTTAAAATAGGAGCCATAAATACAGACAGTCCAGTCAGGATGAACACACACACTCCGGTGAGCCTCTGCTCTCTGCAGTAAAGAGAGGGACAAACATCTGATTATCACAAAAACTTTTGGTTATTATAATGTTTGAACTATATTATCTATAATAATAGTTATGTCTGAAAAGTGGCAATGGCTTGAACTTGTCAGTCATTTCCCAGATCTCCCAGGTTTTAGTCAAAGACAATCGCAACATTTACATCAAGTTCAAAGTTGGTGTGGATGTTTCACGAGCTTGTTGGTTCAGCTTACAGCTGACACATCAAGAGCCTCTGGAGGACATCACCAAACAGACATGAAAACAAAGGAAGGAAACAGCACCGACTGTTTTTACCATCTGTTACTGAAAACAAAAGGAAAAACCTGCCACATGTGCAAAGACGTAATAATGTTTTAATGCTGCCAGTTATACAGCTTAATTAGGGTGCATGGCTTCTCTGAATTACAGTTATTATAAAAAATAATGTCATATGATGTAATTATAATAAACATTTTTTCATGGAATGGAGGTAACATAAACCTCTCCACCTCCCTCTGAAGTTCATTTGTGCTTTTGAACATGAGAGACAGGAATAAACAGTAATTCACCAGTTGGGGTAAACAACTTGACAGTAACCTACTGTGTTAATGTTTCCAGGTTTGTCTTCACTAACGAGACAAATCATCTTATTATAGTTCCTTTCATATTCATATTATTCATATTTTGTGATTTTCAAAAATACATAATCTAATCTGGTAAATAGAAATACATGAATCTAGTGTTTCTTATGTGCTCTACTGCTTTTTTATTTGCACTGGTTGAAAAATTGGATTGTAACTACAAACAAACTTCACACACACACACACACACACAAGTTGTCTTAATGAGTCTGTCACATGTGTTAGCATCTTACCTATAGATGGTGCTACAGCAACATCTAATTTAATTTACAATGAATCAGCTTTCTCCCCCACAACACTCAGTATTATAGTAACTGCCATCAGCATGACTGACTGTCATTTGAATGCAGATGAAAACATTCACACATGATAAATGAATAAAATCAGTCATACGTTCTTTAACATACTGTCACAGTCTTACCTCACACCCAAGAACTTCGGCTGCTCTCCAGGAGCCGATGTTTCAGTTTCCATCTTCAGACTGTCAATGTGAGCGATGGAGATGACAGTGGCGGCCACGTACCACGGTAGACCCATGAAGGAGCAAACCACCAGCAGAACGGCCACCCAGAACAGATCCAGATGATAACCTGCCCCTTTCTAGTAAAGACAACAAGCACATGATCAAAAGGTCATGTATGCAGGCTTCAGAGAAGGACAAACAGCTCTTGTATGGTTTGATCATTTAATCTACTTATTGTTGGCTTATTATTGATACAAAGTCCTCTGAAATGATTCAGCAGTTTTGTTTAAAAGGAACAAACCACATGGCTGAAATCAAAATCTCATCACCCGGCCTCAGCACTGACTGTACATCTCAGGTAGCTGTTTTTTGAACTGAACTGTGTTCAGTCACTGCCATGAAACATCTCTCACTCCCGCGAGAAGAATGACAACGATATTTAACTTCAGTGTGAAGGTAGCCAGTGTCCTGTGCAAACTGCAGCTTGTTGTTCTAAACGCATGAAAATCCTCACTTCACATAAATCAGGGGGGACAAACAGACAGAGAAGGAAAGAAAAAATAAGAGGCTGACTATTTGACTGCACCAAAAACATTTTATATGTTTTGGGTGAATTTAAACACAGTGAATTCCACAATGTGTAAAATGCATGATTCAAGCATTTCATAGCTATTTATTATGCTGCACTAAATTATGGTCATGTTCTGGGACTCAAATCCTCCTGTCTGGAGTACACAACAACTCTCGACCCTCTGCTGCCTCGCCCACATTAGACTCTCAGCTCCCTGGGTTACAAATCCCCACCTGGCTTTGTAAACACAAGCCATGAGGAAGATTTCACACTTACCTTCAGCTTGTGCTCCTTCCTGTTGACGATCACAGCAGTAATCTGTTGGTCCATGAAGACCAGGATGGTGACCAGCAGGGCAGGAAGAGCAGATGCCAAGTAAACCCACCAGGGGTTTCCTCCGAAGGGGGGCACAAACCAGCCCCGGTCTGGACTTGTTGGCTGTGAGGGAGGAAAAAATGAGCTTTAACACGAGTCAAATAGTCAGAAAGTGACATTTGTGCTTAACGCGCAGATAGAAGATAAAGACTTCAGAAATATGAAGTTTTGTTTTCAAGATCAACATGATTACTCTTCTGTTTCAGTCTTTTAGTCATTTTCTTATCAAACATAATCTATAAATAACTATATCATTTACTTTTATACTTTATGCATGTAAGTGACTTAAAAAAAACATCACCACAAACAATTATTTATATCTATTTGAATCTTATTTCATGAAGCAATATGTAAAAAACACTTGTACCTGTGTTGTGCTTTTGGCATGAGCACATCGGGGACAGGAGGGACTCACCTTGAATTCTGTTGGCACAATGAGTTTTGGAGTATCGACTCCTACAAGCATATCGACCCCACAGAAGATGAGGATGGCCAGGATGATGGCAAAGTCACTGATGAGTTTCCTCACCTGGGTGAAAGTTAACACAAACACCTAGATGTAACCTGCTCTTCACACCTTTGGACACCTATTGGATTAAATTAGCTTAATGTGGCTGATGTTGGCTCACAGTGGTGGGGAAGAAGGGGCTGGTCTTGAACTTCTTCAGACACATGGAGCAGGTGTAGGTGCCAAAGAACAGGATGAAGGACATGAGGGTGATGTCTGGGACGAAGTCGCAGGCCTTCCCCACCAGCTCGCCATTGTACTTTAAGCACTCCGTCTTACTGAGCGATGACCACGTGGCGTTCATTGGCTGCACAGAGGAAACAAAGAGCATCGTGATTGTAAAAGAGCACTAAAAAAAGCTGCGACAGACAAAACACGGGGCTTTCAGGCAAAGAACAGCACTGTAACTCTTGAAGTGAAGAGGCTCAGAGGAGCCGACTGACAACTGTCTCACACTTTCAGTGTTTTGGAGCGAGGCCGAGGCAGCACACAGTGTCACAGTAACCTCTAATTGGAAACAATGTGCTTATCAGACTGTTCTATTTTCCTCCAAACATTGTTGAACTGACAAACACAACACAACTGTCTGCTTCAATTCAGTCTTTATCTTGCCACTTGTGGCTGGTATGCGAGTTGTCTTTATAAGATTGCCAGACCAAAGTCCTTCAGCTTGGACACTGATTGAAGTAAATCAGGGAAAAAATACAGTTTAGTCCAACACTGTATGTTGGAGCTACGGATGTGACAGCTTTTACTAGCATAAATAGTATATTTGAATGACCTGTTTTCAAATAGAAATGTGAAAAGAACAATGACCTAATATAATGTATATCTTCGTGTTGTCTCACAGGAAACTTACCAGATCAGTGTTGTTCCAGTACCAGACTGACGTACCTTCAATAGGATCACCAATGATGTCTGTACTGTTTTCTGTAAAAACACAGCATAACTTCGATTCAACACGAGCTTTTAACAAAGCAGAGGTCAAAGTTCAACCTCAGCAAGTTTCCAAAGCAACAAGAATACGGAGATGTCTGAAACTATGCAGTAAAAGTCCCGTATGTGTATCACCTGTGTGTCCATTCAGGAATATCAAAGCTGTTGAATGGATAGGAAAATAAAACAAAGAGTTTATGCTTTTGTATAGCAACCACTGTATACCTCTGCTTGTCAAGCCCAGATCCGTGCTGACACACTAGGCTGAAAGTTGTCCTGTTTTTAAACTCAGCTGTATCAGGGCTTAGATGTGTTTAGGGAACAATGTTAGCATGTTAAATGTAGTGTTGTTCACATGTTTACTGCTGCCGTCCCAAAATGTTTGAAATATCACGGTATCATGATCACATATAGCATGTTAGCTAATCTTGGGACCAACAGTGCATGCAGGAAAATGACAATGCAGTTGTTATCTACGGAGTTCACTCTGGGAACACCCCTGTGGCTTAGTGGTTAACACACCAACTGTGAACCATAGTGATGGGGAACTTTGTTAGATCTCTGTCCTACTTGCTGTCAATTAAAAAAAAAAAAAAAGCATCACCTGTTTTCCAAAAGAATTTAAAGTTTAAAATGAATGTTTAAATGACATTAAAGATATTTCGCTCTGGGTTAAACTTGGGCCAAAGTCTTGACTTTGGTGTCTGCCAGGACTTTTCCCTGACTGTCTGTTGGTGTTACACCAGCCCGTTTAGATGATGTGTCAGCTGCTCACTCGACAAAAGTAAGCATCTGTTGTTTCCCTTATTCCTGGTATGCCTGTCGTTTATGTGGAGCAGCGTGGGGAATAGCTTATTTCTGTGTGCGCGTGTGTATGTGTGTGTGTCAGAGAGATATTTTTGAAAGCAGCAGGGGATTACCAGTAATTCAGCACTGCCCCCTCTTCACCTCCCATCCTCCATCAGAAAAGAAAATAAAGAGGCGTGCCGTATCACATTAAAGTCTCATCAACAACACTTGTCTACTTTTGTGTAGTTACAACAGAAGGAACATGCATGCACGCACACATACAAAGATATATCTGGCCATTTATTCATAAATACGGCAGAGATCTTAGTGGCAATGTCACCATGTAAACAATGACGCCATTATAAGTATAATGTACACTCCCTTTAGGTCCTCTCATCCAATCAAACTCAGCGCTTCTCTCTGACCAATATCCTGTTGCTATAACATTGTTAAAATTACATTAATTCACACTGTACAATTAAAACCACAAGAATGCAACCAGCTCATGTCACACACACCCTGGAAGCCAGTGGTTCAATATATAGCAGTGTGTCTTATCAGCATCAGTGAGTAAAACACACACACACACACACACACACACACACACACACACACCATTTTCATCTGAATGCCTCAGAATGAACCGTTTAGTCTCACCTAAAACAGCAGGGGCCATACAGAGGCAGTCATACTGCGTGACATAATCCATCCTGAAGTCGGAGTTGATGGGATAGTGGTGAGCTAGTTTGATCATCTTCTTGAAGGCATCATAGATGAAGATGAAGCTGATGAGGCAGGAGAAGCCCTCCTCAGTGAAGCGGGTGAAGTACTGGACCAGGAAGCTGGCGTCAGTGGCCACGAGCACCAGGCAGAAGAACGCCGACCACAGGCCGATCCACAGGCGGAACTCCATGTAGTCAAAGTCATTGTCTCTGTACGCAAAAACCAAAAAATATTCAAAACTAGTCAAAAACATATTTAAGTTATTGAATTTACAGTTAATATGTTTTAAGATAAAAGTCATAACATTATAAGATTAAAGCTTCCTGAGAAAAAAGTCAATGTTTTTCATTTATAAAATCCTAATATTTTACATTTTTAGTCCTGATATCGAATCCCTTATTTGACTCATGAAACCTGACAGACTGATGTCACCTGCCTCTGTATATTCAATCTTTAAATTATACCACTAATATTTCAAATAAAATATATGAAAAGATATTAAAAAAATGTTCAGTTAATTGTCAGAATATCAGATTTATTTCTCCCAGAGGTGTTCCTGAAACTCTGATACTCTCTCACGAGTGGTATAGAAAATAGTTTTGTATAACCTTGATTGGTTCAAACAGATGCAGATGTTGAGAACATTCATAACAAGTATTAATATTTTTGAGCTTTTTGAGTTTCATCAACTAAAGTTTAATGTGATGTTAAAATGTAATGTTACGCCTGAAATCATTCGTGTTGAGTAACTGGGCCCCTGAAGAGAAGGTCGTACCTGCTGAAGTTGAAGAGCAACCGCTCAAATACCAGAACCGGACCGGTACTGCTGAGGATGGTGAGGGGCTGGCCACCCAGCAGACAGAAAATCCCTCCAGCGATCGCTGTGCCCAGAAAACTCTCCAACACACCCTGCACACGTTCAGTTCAGCGGTTAGGGGAGGATTCAGAGCATCATTTAGAAAACGTTGTGCTCAAACTAAAGGCTCACATCTCAGTCCGACCTGCATGTTTTCTGTAGCGTCCCCCAGCAGACCCCCGAAGGTGATGGCGTTCGTCACGGTTCCCAGGTAGATAAACAAAATGGCCGACAAGGCCTGAATGTGAAATGCATCGGTGAAGTCACTGACAAAGAAAGGCGCTTTTCTTTTGATGTCAAGTATGAGACCCCCACAAAACCTGACGACAGACATAAAAATAGAATATAAAGCACAAAACCAGTATATTGTGAGTGTGTATTCACAGTACAGAGTGTGCAGACATTTTTGTAGCTTTCGTTCAGTGTACAGTGTCTCAAAGCGTCTGTTCAACTGTCCATTCAAACATGAAAAACTTAAACAAATACTTTTATTTGGGAGTTCATACCTTCCTGTCTTCTTCAGCTCGTCCCCTATAGCGTGACCCCCTCCTCCGTGACCTCCATCATGGGGCATATCTCCGTTCATCTGGGAGTCTCCTCCTGCGTACATGTTTTTCCTAAAATACACGCACACTGTTTTTCAATCCGACAGGCTCTTTACCTCAGATTAACAGCTGATCACATGGGATACATAGTTATCTGATAGGTCATACATGGTGTAGGTCATGCATTGTATTTGAAAGTCTCTACTGACACTTGACACATCCTGCAGTTTATTTCTGCATTTAAGCTGCAGCGACAATAAAGTGTCAGCAGGCATTATGTGAGTAACTACGCCAATTGATCAGCGCTCGCAGAAAAAGTTCCTGCCTCACCGACTAAAGCTGCAGCTTTAGATAAAACCCACTGCTGCTCTTTCATAATTAAACACTGCGCTGTACACCTGGACACACTTCAGTGATTCTGCAACTCCTGCTCTTCTATAACATGCAATGTAGTTATTGCAGACACAGCATTCAGGACAGGCGCAGATCTGTGGCTTCTTAAATGTTTAATGCGACACGGTGACGCGGTCTGTCATTTTCACTGTTTTGTGTGATACATTTTACAAAAGTAAAATGTTTTCACTGTTGAATCCTGTTAGATAATTTTATTTAAGGTGCCACATACTGCTGCTTATAATATGACTCATGCTACACATACATGAGGGGCCCGACATACACTGAAATCTGAGTCAGTGTGTCTTTAGTGCAGCTTTTCCACTGTGTGTGTGTGTGTGTGTGTGTGTGTGTAAAAATGGGTTTAATAAATGACCAGCAGAATAATACACAGCCTGAGGTCCTTGTAGAATCAGTGAACACTTGTTGTTTCAGATAAGATCACAACAAGGGAATCTCTCAGGGGGGTTACACCTTTGGCCTACTGTAAATAATCAGCCCTCATTACAGAACACTGTATGAGGACATAGATGAAGTATTAAATGCGTGCTCTCCTACTCTCTCAAATTTGTGAGACATAGACATGTCTAGTTGCTGTTCGCTGTACAATTAACAGCACCAAAGAAGCATCAGTTAGACCTTTTGTCAGAGGACGGGAGAGATTTAGGAGGCTCTATCCTGATGGTCGGATCCCACTCTCCGGGAGGAAGCACGATCACCTCATCCAGGAACTCATCGATACCGGCCAGCAGGTCTTGTCTGTCCTTGGCCTTGTATGCAATGTCATGAAAGACCTGAACAGAGACAGGGGCATTTGAGTGTGAAAGAGACCTGTCAAAGCATTCAGTCTGTCACCAGGCAGCGAACTGTAATATCTGATCTGAATATTGATGTTTGGGATAAAGAGTGAGATCCTGCACACACTGGAAAACAAGCACACAATATTCAGGTGAAGCAACGTAGATCTGATCACGGCCAAAAACTCTTCAGACGGACAGAGATGCCTTAATCAATAAAACATAATGTGCTATGCAGCATCAGCTAACATAATGTACAGCTCAGGGTTTTCTGAGTTTATTAATAGCCCACAGCTGTACAGCATGTGTTTCACATACTTGTTATAAACTGACTGTCAGCCTACATGGGGTGAAGAAAATTATATGAATATAATGAAACTGAATACAACAGTACCCTAAACAGACTAAAGAATCAGTGTCAGACAAACATCGAGCAATAAAGGGCACAGCATGGGTATTTTGCTGAACTGCATCATGTCCGAAGATCTTCCTCTTATATTGTCTGCTCTGTACTTGTTGATAGAGAACAAGCTAAATGAGGTATTAAGTTGAAATATAAATATTGTGAGTGAAAATGATATGTAGCATTACATGAAAGATGTCCTTTTAATCTAGTCTAATGTGTGTACCAGAGTTTCTCTGTCAGCTCTTGAACGTAATACAGATGATGTGTGTTAACAGCAGTCCAACCTCATCTGACATCAGCGTGGCGATCGCTCTGCCAATCTCATGGTACGACTTGGCTTTGCCTTTGGGTCCAAGCAAGATGAATAAAAATCTGCGAACGGGACAAAATCATTTGTGTTAAAAACCACGTTTGTGTGTAGTTCCTTACATCACGTTGCATTTGTTCAGGTGTCTGGTTTGGTCATGCGAAAGTTTAGTTAAGCATCTTTACTTTATCTCACAAAGTGAAGCACCTGTGTTATTATCAACTGTCTAAGTTGTGGACATATTCACCCCAAGCACAAAGACTGCTGCATATACCTGCCATATATCTAAATCTCACAAGTACGTTCAAATCCACAACAACCTCAAAAGGCTGTTTACTATGCGCATGGCCATAAGGGTGACACATAATTAGACACTTCACAGGAGCAGAGAAATTCCTTTGGGACACACTTGTAAACAACATTTCCTATTTCATTGGCACTAAAACACCTGCCAGGCAACACAGGATAATAAACTGCTTTATGGTTCTTCAAATACAGCACTACAGTTCAGTGTCACTCCTGCAGCTTTATGACACTCATTAAGAGAATTAACAGTATTGCACACTTAAGCAAAGTTTGTACATTTAAATAAAAGTGTTGTATTTCTTTATAATTTCTGAGAAACACACACACAAGAAATTTAAAAATGCATACCTAAGCAATACAATTATGTGCATACCTGCATGATGTGTGTAGTATGGTGTATATTTTGTATTATTACATGTTTTTCCCAGATTTCTGGCAGTGTTTTACCACCTTGAGGTATAATCTGTATAAGGCAGCCTGAGTTTCACCTGGATTACTGAAGGCGTCTCCACAGACATAGCTGACAAATGCATCATTCTACATCAATCTTGAAATAGAAGAATTCAAAAATATAAGATAGACATGAATCTCAGCCACCTTGTGGGGACAGGAACCTCTGTTAAGGCTCCCAGCATCACAGCTTGCTGCAGACGAACAAACGCCACAAATGGCGTGTCCAGGAAGTCCACCTCCCCCACCAGTACGTTGGAGGCCTCGGCGTCTCTCGGCAACTTCTTCATGAACTTGTTCCTCAGCTAAAAAGCACAAAGGAGAGGAACGGTAGGAGACATTAAATGTTACGTTCACACCAGCAAGCTACCAAAGACAGCTTGCACTGAATTAGACAATCTATTTAAACCTGGACATTCCCATTCAACTTAAATACCAAACCAGGGGGATCCCATGCTGTCTAAATAAGGCCGTATTTCTTTCTGTCGTGGCATTGGAAAATGTATGAAAATCAGAGGTCAGACACCTGCTGAGCTCCACAGGTTCGACATATTTACCTCTGAAGTCCTGCGATTGTGTCACTGCAGAGCTGTTTGCAAGTACAGTTGGATCTAACATCATTAAGTAAGCGACACAGATCAGGATTAAAGGATCATACCACTGTTTTTCTGTATGAATTTTAAAATGTTTTGTTCCATCAAACAGAAAATCTTATTTACTGGAGGCTCATGAGGCATCCTGCCGATGCTGCTGTGCCTTCTCATACTCTGTTAGAAGTCCAGTGTCATATTAGATGATTTAGGTAATTAAAGAAATTCCTACACACCCCGGCAGTGCTCTGTATAACTGAGGATGTTGTGCTACAAAAATTGTTCTTTGTGCCTGAGTTTGCAAAAATAATTAGAATGAGAGGACACAAACTCACTGTACTGAGCTGCACAAACAAAACTTCAAACCATGAACCAGTGAGCATAACACATTTTCTTTGAAACTTTAAGACATGATTAACTATCTTTCATGTGAATGGTGGATTGGAACATACGTAATGATTGTATGTTAGTTTATCCTCTTGATATGGCTAAATACAGCATGAACTTTGAAAAAATATTTCAGTAAAATTCGAAATTATGAACACCAAAGGTGAGTGTAACCTGCAGAGAGCTCCACACCATGATGCCATTTCAGGTCCATTCATAAATCCCAGCTTGGGTTGAACAACAAAGTCTATCTCATTTTCTATATTTTTAATGTTTTTAATCTGGCAGCTTTTAGCATTAAAACCACATCGCATTCATGCTACGGTCACATTTGCTTCAGTCGCATGCTTATGAGCAGATTGGCATCATTAATAATAAAACTTCAAAGACAAAGAATCATAAACGTCCGGATAAGATTGTCATGGAAAACTACTGTGTTATATATTAACTCGGAGACAGCAGAGAGCAGGCAAGAAACATTCACTTAAACAGTTTAAAGGACCTCTTTGACCTGAATGGCACATTAAAGTAGCCCTTGTTTTACACCAGTGTTAGTCTGAATTATTCTCTAATATAAACATTATACTCTCAGTTTTCTGATTAATTAGTTAAACCCAAACCAGAAATGAAGTCCTCTGAGCATCAGCAAGATGTACAGACAATGGTTTTATGATTAAGAGTATTGAATGATGCTAAATGTGGCTTTTAAAATAGACGGGATTTAAATAGGATTAAATGACAAACAGCAGTGACTGGCTGCTGGTAAACAACATTTGCTGTATACTTTTTTTTTTTTTTAAATGTAGTCTGAGAGCATTTTCATCTCTAAAAACAAAGTCAGCGTTTACAGCAAGATAAAGTAAAAAATACATTTTGAATTAAGATCGGTGACCTTATGTTTTATCCTCTTTGGTAACAGGAAGGAAAGAAAATGAAAAAGAGTTTAACCAGGGTAAAAGGAATAAAAGGGAGACCGGCGGTCAAGTGTCGTCATGCCTGCCATACCCAGATCATGAACAGCACTGGCAGGATTTCTGCCCTCAACCTCTGAGGTCTGAAATCCCATAAACTCGTGACCTTCCACTGGTGAGATCCAATCACAGGCTGTTGAGCTTGTCTTGGCATTGGGTTTGTCTGTAAATGATTGAGTCCAGAGGTCAAACCTGCGTAACTGCACACCCTGTCCTGCGTCCGATCACTGCTAATCCACACCGCAGTGCCCTCATAAACTATGTGCACCTGAATCTGTTCCTGCCCCAGTTGCTTTTTAACTGGCATGAGGCACAAATTCAATTATCTTAGACATGAAACCTTCTCATTTGTTTGTTTGTTTGGGGGCATTGCATACCTGAGATGTAAAACTTGTAAGATACTGAAAGACATACACTTGTTTTGCATGAGGAAATTGTGTTAGTACTCGGCGCTGCCCACTTCATGATGGGTAAGCTTCACCAAATTCTTCATAAAAGATGATTATGATTATGATGATTATGGTTTACATTTGGTCGTTTTAGTCATGGAGATTCATTTATTTGCCCAGACGTCTGAGGTGTTTGTCTGCGTTTTACAATGGATGATTTCTTGGGTAAAAGGTAGTTCCAAGGAAAAGTGATCATGTTTTCAGTTGTAATTTTTTATGTGGGTTACTTATTAAAATAAGGCTTCCTTATTAGAAAAAATCAAGATGTTGTAGGTCTAATATACACCTTTTGTTTAATTATGTAATAGTTTGGGACAGTCCAATTATGAGATTAAGCGAAGGTTTGAATACATTTAAATGTGTAATTCCAATCCCAGATATGAGCCTAATCTTACCTAATCTTAGTCTTTGAGCGTGAATCTGCCTCAGTCTTGTCTCCATCTCTCTCTGCAGCTACTCTCTGGCTTTAGGCATCAATTATCAGACATGTAGCTCATGTGGAAATGATCACTTGCCCTCAGTGCACACTCCCGAATGGTATTTATAGACTGAGTAGGTGTGGAAAAGCTTCAATTTAGGAAGGCTGCTTCCTGTCCAGTTGTCTCTTCCCTACTCTATCTGTCCCACAGGAGAACTTACTGGATCAGCGTGACCTGATTCTCATCTCCCACGGGCCTGGTCTGGGATGAGACCATATGAACAAATGGTTGCTGTGATCTGTGGTAATCAGCATCAATGGATGATACAGGATGATGCAAGCAGTCTGAAAAAACACCATGGGAAACTGGACTAGAGTGGCAGTAGCACTTCAGAAGTGCTTCAACATCATATACTGCAAAACTAAGTCCTTAACTTAAATGTTTGTTTGTTTGTATGACAAATGGTTATCAATGCAGTTCTGTTCCAACTCGTTCTTATGACAGGGGCTTTCAGCCCAATTCAGTTTGTACAGTATCCTACAGTATTGCAGGAGGCACATTTAGCAGGAGGCAGCTGATGTGATTTTTCTTTACAAACATATTCACCTAGAAGCAGGACAGATAAGATAGTGTGAGCCAAACACTACCACCGGGCAAAGGAGAAGTAAACGTGTTGCAAACAATAAATGAAATTCATTGACATACACTAAACCCCACCCCCCATCCCTCGATACCTTCACTGGTGATTACAGATAATAAAGTTGTAGAGGAAGTGGACCGTAAGAGTACAAGTGTGTGTTTGGGTGTGTACTTTCCATTGTAATTTAATCATTGATTTTTTTTCCCTGTCTTTACACTTTCCCTCTCTTTCTGTAATTCATTACACCAGGAATTCTTGGCCTAAGCGTCGTCCTATCTGCCGCCCCTTCTTGCTGCACAAGCTCCACAGTGACCACCAAACTGACCATTAAAGGAAAAGTTTATTCAGGTTTTTCTACAGACTGATTCGCAACCAGTACTTGTACCCCAGGGTGTACTTTGCAGGGGCCAGGGGGTAAATGAAAGATTCTAAAGCAGCTTAATCAATTTTGAAAAATAGAAATTATTAAAACTGATGTACAGTTGAACTAGTTAGGGACAAATGACCAAAATTAATGGATAAATGTCTGAGTTACAAGCAATGGACGAACAGCTTAAAGCAATGGATAAGTGGTTGAGGTAGTTAATTAAAAGTAATGGATAAATAGGTGAGATGGTAAACTAAAAGTAATAGATATATATTATTAGAATTGGTTGAGATAGTTAGCTAAAAGTAATGGATAAACAGCTAACAGTAACTGATGTAACTGTTGTTGAATTACAAATGTGAACCTGACCCTGCTTCAGCAGGCTGACATGTTAACTTCAACCTCCAATTCTATCCTTGTGCTTGGGGTAGAATTGAGAGGTAGTTGCTTGAAACAAATGTCCTTTCAAGTAGGCCATTAGATAAATCATTGTTACAGCTGGCTGTGCACTGGAACAGTTTGCTAATTTGCTTTTGAATTTAAAAAAATCTAAAAAAAACCCAGCAAATCCCAGACAAATCAAATGTAGGCCCTGCAGTAAGTCCTGATCTAAACAAAGCTTATTTAATACCTGTATCACCTGGTTTTAATAGTTATCAAATAATCCAAAATTCAAATACTCATAGAAAAGATTCAGACTGTATAGTGAGAACCGAACTTTAGCCACATTTTCTATTAGTACATTTAATATTTACAGCAGAACAGATATTGAATTCCCAACAGAAAAATGCACCATACAGTTTGCCCGACAGGTAACCTCTGATGAAACACTACAGCAAAAGTGTTTAGAAATGAAACAAAATAACTTCATGTAGTAAACGATGAGGTTGACTCACCTGGTCCTTTTCCGGTTTGTCTGAAATGTCGTTGAGGCTGCTGGAGGTCAGGTTCCGGTGAGTCGTGGTGGGACTATCTGTTAAAACACATTAACCCTGAGTAGTTAGACCATCATCACCTTCATCGGGATCTGAGAACTGAATGGAAAAAGGAGGGCAGAGACCCAGGAAAACACAGTGGCCCAGGCAGTTTGCTCCACATGCAACACCGAAAAACATAGTAAAGCAACAACAATCTTCATGCAAACAGTCAACGGGACATTTCGGTCACCGGTAACTCTGCTTAATAAAAGCTGGAGCCCACCAGAGGACAAACTCCTTACAGTAAAAACTGAGTGTTCTACCTTATTTTAGAAAATATTATTCAAATATTCTTGCTTTCTCTAAGCTAAGTTAAGATTTCAGACGCAGTGACTGTCTCTCTGTAAAAAAATAATCAAAAGCTGCCCTGCTGAGAATATCTGATCGTCTTAGTGTCCATCTTACACATCAACTAAGTGCTTTCCTCATCTGAAGCAGGCGGGCAGAAGGCTCTGATTGATGCTCTGCTGACTTTTGGTTTCAGCTTGTCAACTCCAGCGTCAGAGATTTGACAGCAGAACGTGACTTTACTTCAGTTCTGGAGCTGTCGGGGATAAGAGACTGTATCCGAGGAGGTACAAATCCGAACAAACGCAACTTCTGATGCCACTGTTGCTTTTCATATATCTGCCCCCTGAGCATTGTGGGTAATAACATGCTTGTCAGTATGATGCAGCCAGTATAAATGATGGAACTGTAGTTCTTATATAGGGTAGATAAAACAATAAAGGGAAAAAACAACTAAATTTAAGGGGAAATAACATAAGGGATCTAACATCAAATATAAGGGATCTAATGTCAGATCTTAGCCAACTGTAGCTGTAAAGCTGTAAATCCCTTAAAATAAATGTGTGAATAACACCACTATATAAATCACATAAAAATGACTAAATAAAAATACTATACTCGATACTGTTTCAGCATGACTACATTCAAACTGCAGATGATTTTTTTCCAGTTATGACTGTTTTCACTCACACGTGTCAACAAAAAAGCTGCTCAGATACATTTTTCAATTTCTTTAAGACTGATGTTGATTGTAAATGTAGTACAGAGTGAGACACAGAAGCATCTGACTCTCAAATAATGAAAAAAATACAATTTGGGGGTCTTGGCAGATTGGCTGAGCAGGTGTGGAGCTGAGGCAAATACAGCAGCTACCTTTTATTTTTAAAGATGCCACAGTTTAGTCGAAGCTCAAATAAGAGCAGTGGTTCCGAACTGATCACAGGCCTGCAGTGTGAACGTAAACTGGACCCAGCGAACTTACTAAGCCAGTCCATGCTGGTGCTCCTTTGGGACTGCAAGTCCTCCATCGATATGCGACCCGACAGGCAAGTCACAGAGTTCTCAAGAGGACTGCGAGCTTTTAGTAGCAGCAGCAGGTTATTGAACCCAATCCAGGGAAGCAAAACAAGGAGAAAAGAGAGGTGGAAGGAGGAAAGATGACAGGAGAGTTGACAGACAAGCCCACTGAGCCAAAGCAAGAGATTTGTTAACTGAACAATGTCAAGTGGCTGTTAAAACATATGCAATACATGATTTGATCAGTACTTTTACAAGCTACGCAGAGAAACAATGAGACGAGCGCAGGGACCATGGATCACTGGACAAGTACACTCTGACAGGAGTCAAATTGTGTCTTGATAAACTGGATGATGTACTTTATCCTGGCCCAGTCGTAATCAATAATGATTATTAGTGAAACTCTGTATCTCATCACTGTGCTCCTGATAAGAGGCTCAGGCTTTTATTTGATGAGTTTCCATTTGAACGCTGCAACCAAGCAGTTCATGAACAGAGAACAGAGACAGAGGCTTTTTGTTTGATACGGTCATAAACCGGTTTCATAAATCTAATAGCCCGTAATAAATAACTTCACTTTCCAAAGACCCATGGCTGGTAACAGATTAATTCCATTGTCAACAGGGTGAAACATCTAGTCAGTCAATGTGTTACAATCAAAGCACTTATACACGTGTTAACATCAGTTTGACTTCAGTGCGTGTTAGGGCCGTCACTTTGCTCACACCTGAAACAACTTTAAATCTCACAGCCTCAGAGACTGATTGAATGTTCTGTTTGCTGCCTGGTTAATAAGCGTTTGTTTGTTTGTTTTTTACTTGCAGTTCAGTGCTGTCTGCCTCATTTTAATTGTTAACAAATGAATTTTTTGCCAAATGAATTTCTACGAGCCCCACGTGCAGAATACACCAGGCTGATGTTAAATCCATGTCACTGCAGCGGCTACAGACCTAATAAAATGGCACATTAAGCATTAAATTACATTAAAAACTGAGCAAAGTGACAGCCCACCCTGTGTGAGGAAAAAGGGTGTTATATACTGTAACATGAACTAAAATTCAACATAATTAAAAGTGAATGGAGCAAGAATTATACAAACAAACGTAAGCGGAGATTTTAAGTGCTGTAAATGATCATCTCATCTCATGATGTCCTTTATTAGTCATATCCTATCAAAACGCTGGGTCAAGTTTTATGATTTCTCAAGGCCCTGGACTTTTCTCACCAGCGTCATAAATTCATGCACTAAATCGATTCTTCAGTGTTGAAATTTGCAGCCAATGCAAGTCAATTTGAAATGAGCTCCACCTGCTCTAACAGGTGCCGACACACTTTTTGCTTATGATCATTTAAGTCTTTTAAGTGCATTTGTGAATTCAGTTAGTACAGTAGGGCTGCTGTGAGTGCATTAACGGGGTTGTTAGGGTGATAAGACTTAAAGTTTATGATGAATTAGGAAAAAGCATCAACAGTTTCACTCGCTGGATGAGGTTTAGTGGTTTTACAGTAGCACTAATACAAAGGGTTTCTGTCTTTTTGTCTAGACTTTTAAAGTATGGTATAGGGCTATAATTTACAATAAGTCCTCCAATATAAAAAATCTGCTTCTATTAAGAAGAAGCTGTTTTAGGACTCTCGAGTGCCACATTCGTGGGTTCATGCAGAGGAGGGCAGCAGTGTGTCCTTTATCACACACTGTGGCAGTCCTCACTCCCCTGAACAAACTCTCTACACCCCAAGTCCTGACTTTACGCGACACAGACATCTAAATTAAACCCAGTACTGCAGGTATTTACAGCAAAATTTATTATAGACCGAAATAGCTGATTTTGTTTTTTCTTTACACCATTTACATAAAATAAGGAGACTGCACCAAACTGGCATCAGTATTACCGTTTTCCTGGTTGGAAAACAGCCTACTTGCACTGGAGACCGTCTTGCCGATGTCAGCCAGAGACCGCAGGTTGGACTTCTTGGTCTGGTGGCGATGTTTCCGTAGTAACGTGTACATCACTTTGTCCTTCAGGTCTGCCTTCAGCTGGCCGATCTCTATCTGGTTGTCAGTGATCAGCTCTGAAGATGCAGAAAGAGCAAAGGGATGACAGTTTAACCACACTGAATCTAAGGCATCAACAACTAGATTAGTACACTATTAGTCTATTAATGACTATTAGTCATTTTTAGTCATACAGTTGCTTGTTTTGTTAGACCATAAATTTAAAAAAAATATATATTCAATTCTTGGTATTTTACATGCCACATGAATAATTTAGTAACTAATCTGACTTGTTATTAATAAGTTTTGTGTAAGCTGTCTTCTTACAAAAAGTCATCAAGAATGTTCTTCTTCCAAAGTTTTTAGATAGATAGATAGATAGATACTTGATTAATCCCGAGGGAAGTTCTCAGTGTTAACAATTTAAACAGTAAATGTATTCATGAACATATATATATATTCAAATAACCTTTCTTATTTGGGGTCTATGTTTTCATGCAGCCTTTCAACCAACCGCCTAAATTTAGTGACAGCATCACTAAAGACAGACACTCAAAGCACCACAAAAAGTCTCTTCATATTTGTAAGGACTCAATTAGTGCCTCCCAGACTGTAATATTCCTGTATGAAAGTCTTTGTGGCATCATGAAATAGCTCAATCAAAAGGTCTAGCCTATTTTTAAAAAGAAGGTCAGAAGCCTGAAAGCTGACAGATAGCAGCCTCGGGGAGTTTCTCCTATTGTGGAGGGGTAGTGCTGTTAATGGCCCATCAGTCAAGTCGGCTGGCCTCAAAGCAAGAGGCCCAGCTCCACTCGGCCTGTACACTCCATGCAGCACAGTCAATTACTTCACATTAATCACTCCAAGTGGTAACTCTTCCTCCTGCTCCCTCATGCAGACAGAAAGGAAGAGGGCTGGCTGTCCTCAAATTAGGAAGTTTTTGTGTGACCATTTACAAACTACCATTTAAGTCCTTCAGTGTTCTGATATACAGTAAAGTACAGTATAGGCTTGGACTTGACAGAGCTGTGGCCCTTTGCTACTCTTACAGCGAAGAAGGAAGAGCCCTGCGTGTGATGTGAATCAATCCATAAACCTGCACGCAACACTACAGACCAGCCCTGTAATGGCCTGTACATCACGGAGCAGATCAGATCAAACTGGCAGGCGGGTTCTTGTATCACAGGCAGGAAGGTGCTGACCTTTAGCAAAGTCACTGAACACCAATTAAAAGAAAATAAAAAGACTTGTACACCTAAAAGTTACTTTTAATTTGAGTAATTAAATTATATTTCATATATATATATATATTTTCATCCTTTGGTTGCTGTTGTGCCCTGCAGGGTTAATGCAGGAGATATTCACGAGCAACTAATTTACATTGTCTGTGTCACTTGGTGGGAACATCGTGTAGGACTGATTGTTGTTTAACAATGAAACACCAAAATGTTTGTATTAAATATTTTTTCTGTTACTGTTTCTATCATTGTCTTATATATATCCACTGTTGGCAGTGGAAGCATTTTTACTGTTGTTGTGGTTCTGCTTACATATCTTACATAACAGGCAAAGCTGTATTTCAGGGGTTTTGTTTTTAATAGTCATATTTAATCACTTGCCAGTACCCAATTTTATGTAAGTGCAATTGTAAATTTCTGCTCTTTAAATGAGTGTGAAGACCATGGGCTTCATAAACCCAATAATCACTAATAATCGTTTCTTGGATGGATTTAGTGTGTTTAGTGTGTGCAACATGAACATAATCTAAGTGGTGTTATGTTTCCTTCAAAGAACGCACTAACAAATGCAAATTAGTTATATCTGAACGAAAGCATTGTTACCTTGTTACATATAAATAGTAAGTGGACTTACCAACAACCTGAGGCAGAGTGGAAGCTTCCATGTCCAGCATGATGGTGCCTTTCTCTATGCACATCCGCAGTTCAAAAAGGCTGTGTAAGGACAGCGTGGCCACGTGGGGTTTACTCCAGCGTTCACCTCCTTTCTCTACCTTCTCCTCAAACTTGATCCACCTGGAAGAATGAAAAAGCAGACTGATTTAACTGAGAACAGTTACAGGCAATAATATAACATTTATCCATTAAAACTGGGTTTGACATTCATATCTTCAATAGCATAATTGTGGTTAAAAAGGACACGACAAAACAGATTGATGATTATTGTCATGTGGTTTGAGATCACATACATTTGGTGCTGGAGAAGTGGTAAAAGGTGAACACATCATTGGGGAACTGGTTATAAATTGTTAAATGTGTACACATTCAAATGCAATTGTGTCAAACAAAGGGTAAAACAAAATGTTCCTTTAGTACCACTACTTTAGCTCTGCCGCTCCAAGTGGTGTCTAGCACACACCTAGGAGACAGGTGCATAGAAAAACACCTGACCAAGGCGGAGGATACGTGGAAATTCAATCCTCTGTTGTGTTTCTAATTAACTTTAACATGATCTGTTCTGAAATTCAGAAGCTCTGTTATCATTTTGATTTTCTACAGGTATGTTTTTAATCACTCCCCCTCTGTCCCTCCCCCTCCCACACAGTCAGGGAGATGAGAAACTGAACTGGAGCTGAGCTGTTGGTTCCATACCAGGGTTTTATTGACCAGTTTGGCTGCCAAAACTGCACTTGGCAGACAGCCAGCACTACCCAGCACTTGGGAGATCTTTTATTCATTTTGAGTCCCCCTGAGTGCACTTGGTGAGACACTGGAACGGGTCTTAATCTCTGCAGTTATTTGCAGAATAATAAGTTTGACATTAGAGATGCAGGATTGATTTATTTCACCTTTTGTAAAGAATGCAAAAGTATTCCAACTTCAAAAATAAGTAACAGAGACATCTTTGAAGAGCCAGAACTATAATCCAATTTAACCTTTTAAACAGATCCTCATCCACATGTTTGGTCAGTTTTATTGCGATACTTCAGTTGAAGCTTTTGACATCTGTGACATCTGTCCATGTCAGATAAAAACTCATTTCTTGTGACATTTCTGTGAGAACCGCAGCACTGAAGAAAAGTAATTTCTCTCTCCTGTACACTGCTACTGCTTCTGTATATTTAGAAAATGAAAAATACATTCCGCATTATAACTTGAAAACAGTCCCAGGAAATTTGGTCAGTTTGAGATCATTAGGTGTTATTTTCCAGACGGTTGACATGACATTTGAGCAAAGCAAAATGCAGTCGCTAAGTTGGCAGTGTCAAACACCTTAACGCCCCCGCATTTTGTTTGCATTTTGACTAGCATGTATTTGCAAGTATGGCATTTCCAATCCAGGTTAATTTCAGGTTTAATCATGTCTCATAATTGTTAGGTTTCTGCAAGACTGACACTCCATACTGCAGGTTCACCTCTTGAATTATGATAAGATGACTTTAAAGTCTACCTGTGCTCATTTATGACCAATAATACTGCCTGAATACTGTGGGCTTCAAGCAGAGGGTGACAGAAGCTGGAGAACCGTATCATCTGTCAGTATCAACACTGGAGAGGGCTACATTTCTTAAGAAGTTTTTCAGAATAAAAGAAAAAAAACTTTTGAAGTATACTAAAAGACTTTGATGGCAGAGGTCTGAAGCAGGGTTCCTCAGAAAAGCATTCAACCAACATTCAACAGCGAACCAAAATGTAACTTCTATCTGCAGTACAATTGGTCAGAGGTTAGGATAACAAATCAACTCATTTGGAGCCTCAAACAGCAGCCCAGGGATCCAGTTTCCCCCTGAGAGAGCTTCACTCATCCAATGCTAATGATGTATAAACAATCATCCCATCTCTATCCCATTCCATCCCACAAGTGGGCCACACAGGAGAAACCTGTAAAACCCTGTTCACTTGTTTTCAATGCTGCTCCAAATTCAATGCAAACAGTGAATCTCTTAATGTTAGAAGCTGTGATTTTTGACTGATAACTCTCGGGAGTTTGCAAGTGTTCAGTTATCTGCACCTGGGATGGATAAAACCATCGAGAGCACTAAAGTAGCACTTTTTGAGGTGAACTTGTAGAAAGAGTTTTTTTTGATCCTCAGCAATTCACACTCCACTCTATTGCCTTTATTTGGATGATCGAGCCAAAGTTATTGAAGAAGATGCCCACACAGGAAACCCAGAGTCTGAGACTGAGGTCCTTACCTGGCCGTTTCCTTCCACTCCATCTCCTGTCCATCCACTGACAGCAGCTCATCCAGCTCAGTGAAGAGCTGTGGGGGCGCCGGGCCATCATCTTCCTCCCCAAGGATGAAGCGGATCCTCTCGGCTGCCGGCGAAACTGTGGATAGAGGGAAAATACTGCGGTTCATAGGCTGGCAATGGTGCCCATTGGGCAGTGGTTTGGGCACTGGCTTCCCCTCTTCAGCTGGACTTTTCCAGTTGACCTCAGGAGGAGGTGGAGGTGGTGGGATTTTCACCATGACCTCCTCGCCTTTCTCCTCTGTATCTTCCTCCTTTTCCTCTTTCTCCTCTTGGTTATTGTTGTTGTTGGACATCTTTAAAAACTCAGTGACCCCCCCTTTGCTCTCCAAATCAGCTGACCCAGGGTTTGCTCCTCAGATAGCAGTCGGCAAGCAACACAAGCTCACCAAGTCCCAAAGCCGCAGCTAGACCCTCATTAAAGTCTTGGGTGGAAGTGACAGTCGCTCTCAACTGCCTGCTCCAGCACTTTGTGAACCAGGTAGGAGGGGGCCGATGGGGTTTGGGGGTCCCCTCAGTGACAGTGTCCCCACAGCTAGCCCCCTCTCCCTCTTTGCCCCCCCCGTTCAAACAGGCCTTCATGATTGGCCCTCCAGCCTTGGCAAGTTGCCCTGGAGCCCCTCATTAACAATTAGGAAATGGTTCACAAACTGGCCTATTCTTCAGCAGAGGCTTGGCTTTCCTTCCCTTGTCTTCTCATTTGAATATTTAGAGAGCAACACAAACAGAATTTCAACAGGACTGAAACATAAATTATACTTTCCAGAGCTATTCAAACATGTTGTAAATGGTCGACACCATCACAGGTTGTTCTAACAAGTGGAAACAATATTTGAACTTTGAGTGAGAGCCCACGAGCAATCACTACCCTCTTTCATGAAAGCACGCCCGTGTATGTAGAAAACTGTACACAAAGATTATTGTGATGAGCAAACAACTACACAACACCAGCACCCGGTGCATCAATAGAGCTACAGCCTGTTCCTGTAAAAGCTCACGTCAATGAAACGATGGCATCACTGCTGTAAGAATCGCACTGCTTCTGTCCAAAGGCTGCAAATTACTCATCTCTGTACATGCTGCGTGTTGGAGCACCTCTAAGATTATTCTCATACTTCATTTTCATTTTGAACTGAAGATGAGTCATTTGAAGAGCAAATACTGAGCAGCCAAACATTGACCAATAAAACGTGTTTGCAGAACAAAATATACTAACATCTGATGGCTTATCACCATTAAAAGGGGCTGGACTGGGTTGCACCAGCAACTCACAGATCCAGAGTTTGAATTTAAAGTTCTTACCAAGTTCATAGTAACAAACAGTTTTATCAAAATAGCAGTTATTAATAATTGTAAATTAATAATTAATTCAATTAATAGCAAATTAATAATTGTAAGTAATTATTACTTAACTAATAAACTACTTACGACTTTAGTAATTTAATGTAAACTGTGAGTTAAGGAAACATTTGTAGCACAGTCTAATCAAGAGCAATGAGACACATGAACATTACAACAGAAGGCTCCAGGAGACTTCTATCAAGGACAGTCAGCACATGCCCGAACATTCCTACAATGAGGTCTAATCAAGAAAAAGGGGGACCGGTTGGAAATTAACTGAAGGTCAATGTGTCTCGTCACTCGTCTTCAAAGAGCTTTTTGTGGGTTTTAGTGTTGGGGTTAGAATCAGGTCTGGGCTTAAGGTATGAGCATGTAGCTGAGATGGTTAAGGTCAGGGTTGAGGAATGCATTATGTCACTGTTGGTCGTCACAAGTATAGAAGCACAAACACGACTGTGTGTGTCTGTCTGTCTGTGTGTGTGATAATAACAAAGCTGCCTGATCTGATTACATAACAGCTTGCTAATACAGTGGCACCAGAGTGTTGACTATAGATTAGGAAGATATTTAAATTCAATAATTATTTCCAAAAATGCAGTTTTTCTGCAATTAAATGATCTTGTCATCTTCTCAGTGCATAAAGGAAGACGTAAAAACTTAAACTTGTCATATGAATCTGAAGAAATTAAATTATTAAAAGGCTCAAGCAGAGTGACCGCCCATTGTGTAAGAAGGGAAATTATGTCATACTGATCTCAAATGAAGACTTCGTTTACAGCTCTACTTCACAGAGGAAAGGCAATAATCCAGGCTAGCCTCAGTGATGAGTCCTTAACTGGACTTTCCACTGCAGGTGAAATTTAGACATTTAGATACACACGACATGAGTCATTCATTCATTCATTCATTTGATAAATGAGGCTTGAAGTGTTCCCATATTGTGTTTTCTACAGCAAATAACAACAACAGCAGGTACGAGCCAGACAAGCAGCTGTAAGATTGCTAGGTGGGGGATAAACTGTCTGCTGCTGGCACACATACACACACACACACACACACACACACACGCTTTCCACAAGCTGCAACTAGCTTAAGTCACCGCAACCTGTTTAATAACACCTCAGGTGAAATAATTTATACATGCGTTTCACACATTTAGCTGACACTCACATCCACAGCAATTTAAGCTGATTACAGTAAACAGTTAAAACAAGCTTTAAATACCTATATGGCCAAAATTACATGCAAACAATAGCAAGCAGTGCAAGGAGACGGTCAAAGCCTCAGGGAAGTAGTCTCACACAGAGCATCTACTCAACTGTTATATTTCTTAAATGTGCAAACAGTTAACCAAAATGAAGCAGGAAAGAAACAGAGGGAGAGCAGGGCAGTACAGCTGTTTTCTTTCCATGAAGCAGCATGCAGCATTTTATGATATAAATACAATGGTAATAAAACAATCCACGTATACTAAATCGTTATCTTCTTTGCTGTGAAATCAAGGTTTAAGACATCTTGCTGAATGACTGTGGCACATGGACAGGGAAAGCTACCTGATACCCAGTAATTACAGCTGGAATCGGCTTCTTTCTATACCTTTCTGCATGTTCAAACAAAAGTATTTATTTTTTCGAGTGGACTTATACAATTTAAAAATAGCTCATTTCAAATTGAAATTCATTTATTTTTTTTAACAAATGAATGACGAAGAAAGGTCAGAAACTAGGAAGAGAGTTTTCATGCCAAAACATGCAGCATGTGAAAATATGAAATGTTCTTGTAGCTGCCATTAAAGGATAATAAATCTAAATTAAAAATGAATTCTTACAGTTGGCATCTAAAAGTGTCAAGATTTTACCCAAGAGGGTTTTTCATTATTATTTTTTATTCATGAAGCTGATGCTGCCTATGCATGCTACCCAGCAGAAACTCAAGCTGGTAGCTAGAACAGTATGGGTGTCAATGCAATACTGTCCCACTTGAGTAGTTGCTAAGAGAGGGGAGAAAGGTGGGAGGGTGGGTGAGAAGGGTTAGGGGGTGAGGCTCAGCGCAGAGTGAAAGCAAAGAGGGGTGAGAGCGAGCACGAAAAGGAGGGATAGAAATGAAAATCCCATCGTTCAAACGCAATTTCAAAGCTCTGTGTGCTCTAGCCAAGAGCCATGGGCATACAAAGAGGACTTTGTCCCAGCAGCAGAGGCTCATGGGATAGGGGATGGAGGAAGAATGCCCGCTGCCCGGCAGAAAGCTTAGTGCGGCTGCCACTAAAGGCCTGTTTAGTCCCACTCTTGACATGCATCCTACACAAATACCTTCCATCTCCTCTGACCTTTTTGAAAAACTCAGCACAGTAAATGGCTACATGGGATCTAATAGCGCAGTCATTGTTTGTGACTGTACATGCAATGATAATACAACTCGGCGTCACCTCATTCAAAGCAAAGTAAGGATCACAGAGAGTACAGGAAATGTTTTCCATGCCACAAAGTCTGACATTCAGTATGCAGGGCAGCTAGCACACAGGCAGCGAACAGGGATTGGGTTGAATGCAGAGTAACACCCAGAGGGTGATCCATTGAAAGCACAGTATTTATACCCAGAGCATCAAGCCCTGGTATTTTGTTGTGATAGCTAAGGTGGGCAGGTTCTGATGAAAATGTAACAAATACCAGCTGGTGGGGACAGAACCTGAAATGAAATGACTGCAATGGTGTCTGCAGGTATAGTGAATGTACTGAAAGTCCTCTGCTGTGATGCAGTCCATCGCAGCAGAGGACTTAAGGGATGACCATGCAACATTACTTCTTAATTTTTTTGTGGGTCATTTAAAATCTGAATTCATCTTTGAATTTCTGTCATTTTCTTGACAATGTTGGTACAAAAAAGATTTTCTGAGATCTAAATGCAAACAGAATGTGTTCATAGATTAAAATAAGACATTTAAAAATCTAAAGTCTTCTAAAATCTAAAATGAATTGTTACTTTTTCATATAGATGTCATGTAATTTGTGTTCAAAGCTCTTCAAAGCTCTCTTCTCTTAAGGGGGATTGATTTTCTATCAGGTTTGTGGCCGTTGTTGTGTTGCCTTTAGTAGTGAATCATATACCAGATTGAAGAACTATCATAGTGTATATCTTATTGCTATGCAGAATCAATTAAACAAAATCAATAGAGATGTCCAGGGCAGAGGTGAGTCTAATCAAAGTGTTTAATGCTACAAAATCAAAGCATTCCCTAACTGAGTGAAGTGAGTCTACTAAATGGAAAAAGGTGTCATGACTGACTACGTCTGACCCCTCACTGTCTGGGGACAATCGATTTTAACAGAGGACAGGCTCAAAGACCAAATTCGAGGACCAAATGATTTAACTAAATTCTTGATAGTTTGGCAAAGGCATTTCAGAAATAGCACTGCTGTGAACAGCAGCTGTGTTCAAACAGTAAGCCCTTCTTTTCAGACTCACAATATTACACCAGTGACTATAATCGCACAGGAGATATTACAGTTGCTCCACTGTCAGTAGACTAAATACATCAGTATTCAAGGTCACCATGAGACTTATTGAGCAGCATAGCGACAGCCTCAAACATGCTGTGCAGTGTTCACAAGCTTGGCTAACCCATCAGCCGATGGCAACAAACTCATGTCCACTCATGTTGACGGTCTGACTAATGTTGGACGTTCTTCTGAAAACTGAGTTATTATTTACTGCAGTGAACTAAATGAGACAGGTGAAGTAAAAGGAGACGCAGCATAGCTTGTAGCTGGTTTTATACCTCCTATAAGCTACTCTGTGATTACGCACACCCTAAAATCTTCATGCAGGCTCATTTCATTAATTCCTTGTCTAAAAAAAGAACTAATACTGATTACCTTTGTCTTATAAAAGACTGTCCTGTCTTAGTTTCTTGCAGCACAAAATAAAGCCAGAAGACTTAAATGTACACTTGCAAAAGAGCAGAGGGGTTAAAGAAAGTTTGTGGATTTGACGGGTTTAGAGAAATGTTAAGTGTCAGTCATGTCCAGAGAGTCACAAAGTTAAACTAAATAATGGCTTTTTAAGGGTTTAAGTAGTTTATGCAATCAATACCCAGAGACCTTTTCTGCTAATGTAATTAATTTTTCCAATGATGTTGAAGAATATCTCCATCAGACTGTTCATCTGTAAATGGTCTAGTCTCACAGGTCTGCACCATTTGCTCTGTAAGAGCACAGGAGAAGGTTTTACAGAAGGTTTGTGATACCATTCAGCATAAGCAAGGGAAGGACAATGAGCCCAAGTGGGAAAGCAAATGTTGTCCTCTGTCCACTCTGGCCTGACCAGACATACAGGGACATGACAGGCCATGTATACCACGTAGTTCAGATCCATCTACATTACCATCAAGTGGAGAATATACAGCATTGTGTAAAATTGTCTGGAGGGAATTATAGCTTAATTTCGGCGTGATAGCTGTAAATGGTTCAGGATGCGATACATCAATGCATTTGTTGCCATGTGATGCAGATGGCTTCAAAATGTCAACTTTTCAGGAGCCAGAAGAAAAACGGCCGGGTTTCAAACTCGACCTTTGCATTTATCTAATCATTTCTGAAAGTCTTCATAAATCTTAGGATTGTAATTTCACTTCTGTTATAAGCAGAAATCCTTCCAGTAGAAAAAAGACCATTAAATTGGGGACGCATTCATAACAAACTGAATGCATCACAGCAGTCTTAACTTGCTCTCTCTGACTTTTCAGAAATTAAACCCATTTGTGTAAGAACCAAGTTTCTAAGTAATCTTTTTAATCCACTTTTAAGGCATCATTTGATCCCACTAAAGGGGGGGGGTTGAAAAAAACATGCTCATCAAAATGAGCAGAGGTCAAATGGCCCTGCAGTGGTCACACATGTAACCAGGAGGATGTGCTTGCAGAGGCCCTGCAGTGTGCATCTGACCAAACAAAAGGATTTCAGTCCAGACAACAGACAAGGGCCATCCCCTGGGGGCGGCCATGTTTCCCAGAGAGAGTAGCACAGAGGAGGCCAGTGAATAACAGCAGGGCATTAGGTATACTGCATGCCTGTCAGTTTTTGCATGGCTGGAAGATGCCTGGAGATTTGATTTTTAGTTGCACAAACATGTCTCATGAAGGCAGAGCTGTGCTACAGCCACAAATAGTAAAAAGGTACACAAATAAACAACTATTGTTTTTCTAACATTGGCTGTAACTCAGTATTGAACATCATTGCATATGATTTTATTTCTAATAAAAGGAAGCGCACTGGCTTCCTGCGATAGCTAGCTATAGGCTAATATTGCAACACCAGCAAACTAAACACAATACTGACATGTATGAAAATAATGAAAACCACACAATATGCTCCGAGCTCCGCAGTGAGTGTATGTCAACTAAACTGAGCAGCTTTGGATGACTTTGGAAGAACTGTGGTCTCCAGTAGAGTTCAGACACTTGGATTGTCCATAACAAGTGCACTGAAACTGTTCTGGATGGTTTATTTTAGCTCATTTTTGAACTTCTCTTACAATTTGCGTAAAGCTTTATAATCTACTACTCACCCACTGGCAACTGAATGGTTGCAGTTGTACCTGTAATTAGTAACATTGGAAACAGTCATCTTGTGTTGCCTGCTGGTGTGTAAAATTGCAGTCTTTGCTACCTTACATAAGACACACATCTCTAATTAATCTTTGTCCTCTTCTTAACTTGGCGAATAAAATTATTTTTGTTTCTTCCTCTGAGAAATGTTTGTTTTTTTCAAAATCAAAATCTTCACTAAAAACTGTTTTGGGGGACTTAATGGGGAATATCCCTGCTGCTGAAGACTTGCCATGCACAGTCTTAGATGTGTGTTAGATTTGTGTATATCTCAGTGGTTTCTCATGATCTTTTCTGTGAAGTCTTCAAAGTGTCTTGAAAAGGTTTGATTCACTTTCAGAAAAAGCCATTGTCCATTATTAGGAAGAAAACACAGATATTCAATAAATAACCTCAAGATGGGACTAGTGACACAAGGGTATATAATAGTTCACATCAAATGGAATATAAATTGTACAAAAGTCTGTTTACATAAAATAAAGTAAATGAACCCACTGACTGTTCAACAATACTGATTGTACGGTCTGATCTCTATTTGTGTTATACAATTTCACTGCACACTTCTTCAACACCTCAATTCCATGATAAATTTTTACAAAACACCAACTGTATTTATGCTAATGTACCCATATGAACCAGCAGAACACCACAGTGTTGACTGTTAACAACACGTCAATGCTCACATTCGACTGCCAGCGTAGCCGCATTTTCCATGAATGGAGACTTATCAGTGTTGCTGTAAACAAACCAAGATGTGTAGGGTTTCACTAGTTTCCTCATCTTATCCTGACTTCATCAGGTTTTTTATTTTTGTTTTGTTTTGTTTTGTTTTTTTAAATCGTGGGTTTTTCCCTTCTGACCCATATTTATTTGGTATTATGCAGTGGAGTTTCAGCAGTTTTAGCTGCTTAAGTGCAGGCAAGAAAGATGGAGTAAAATGAAAGAGATTATATATCCATTTATTGTAGGTCTTGCCATTTCACACATCTGCATACTGATAGTCCCTCATGTCCGCTTATAGGCTACATCACTTGGGACTCTGGTGTACACGAGTTTACTACTACCTAGAGTTAAATAATAATATATGGATGAGTTGGAATGCATACATCTCTATATGATCTGAAACTATCAATGCAGTGCACATTTAAATATGGAAACAATCAAGCTGCTATTTAATAGCTGATCTTGCACATTCAAACCAAACACTACACAAATGAAACACACCAACAGAAAGGTCTGACTTTGCAATCACATAACCACCAGCAGCTTAGAAAAACAGAAACATCCAAACACTCCTCGACAGCATTGTCCAGGCTATGATCCGTCTCATCTCCAAATACAGGCAGCAGTTTCAATCTTGTTAAACCAAGTGTGAGCAAATGAACCATCAAGACAGAAGAGTAACTGCAATACTGTTTACTCACAGCAGACTGGAATATTTATCCCATCCAAATTGCAGTCTTCATGGCCCCACGTACATGACCCATTAGCTCTGGTGAGTAAGAGCTTCCCCTGCCAGGTCAACGTAAAAGCTGAATAACCACACACTTTGGTTTGGGGTTAAGGATCGAGTTATGCTGCCAAGACAGAAGTCAGAATAGTCTGGCATCTGTCACAAAAAGGAAATGGAGACAATCATTTCAGCAGCTCCCGGCTGCAAAGACCCATCTTCAGACTAGAAATGACTCTAGCTGCCACCTTTATTCTTTGAGATCTTTTCTGTACTGTGGTTGTGGTCGTTGTTATCCCAATCTGGTAGCCATTAAGTGGCAGGAAAATCTGACAAAGAATATACCCATGCTATCAGACCGTTAAAAATGATTCAACTGAAACATAGTGTGGAGTGAACATCACAGTGGTTGTACTGCTCGCAGCTCATAGCCATGACCCAGCTGTGATAATGGCTCATAAGTGAGTATTGTTTGGCTTTAAATAGCCATAAGAACTGTATGACTCTCAAAATCAGGACTTAAGACTAAAGCTGAACATTGGAGGTTCATTGGAATCAGTAACAGAAAAGCTAAGGTTACAGTAAATGTCTCATCTCATGCCTTTTCCAAACAACTGGCAATATGATATCCAAAAACTCTGACAGAACATCAATAATCATCTCTTCAGCCACTTATTACAGGCCAGTGTGTCTCCAAGTAGCTCAATGCTTTTGACTGTGACCAAGAAGAAGTCTGTAAAATTTTTGTTAAACATGCATCATCACAGTCAGTGGCAACAACCAGATGGGCTGGCTGTACAGTAATCTATTTTCTGATTGGATTTATGTCCTGAACAAAATCCCCCACATCAAGTGATGTGTACACACTGTAAAATCTGGTTCTGGTGTATTTTGGACCTCTTGTCACTCCATGCAAAGGCAGCTAGTGTAAAATCACATCATTCTCAAGAAATGAGAGTGGCCCACCTCATTAGGAAGATATGACCGAAAGCAAAGACATTTTAAGCCTTATTCACAGTGAACTGCAGTTACACCCGGACCTCATGTAGTCAAAGAATCACCCTCTTTCCTCCATTTCTCCAAACTGACTGCATGTTTTTGTCATCGAAAAAACAGTTACTTGACCAGAATATGGACATAAATCTGTGATAACCAACATTTTCTGCTTGTGAGCCTTTGTCAATGAGTATATTTTTATGAACTGTGAGCATAAATATGTTGAACAGAAGTCTGATGTTCAGTTTTCATAGTGTCATTTCATAGCTTTTAGAAGGTTGACTGTTAAATCTCTCAAAAACATCTTTTTCTATATTAGCAATATTCTTCAGTTCAGATTACAGTCATAAACTTCACTGAAGCTGCACATTCACATTGTTTAACATCACCCAGGGTGTTCAGGCTGTGATCCGTGTGATATTATAAATCACTAGACACCTAATGTCCACCTAATGGTTTTAGATGCGATTACAGCTTCAGTCTTATTCAAACCTTAACTTGGCAGAGAAAAAATGCTGACATCAGTAGCTGTTGGGCTTACACTTAAACTTATCTTCAATCACCCTGTGTAACATTTGCCTCCTTCCTTTCTTTCTCAAGTTTCCCTCAAACTGGCCAAAGCTCTTTGTCCAAGCATCCACAGATCGCGGCAGCTGTGCCCGAAGGCACATTGGACTTTACACTCCAGCCAACCAAGAACTGCAAGCCTGTACACATATAGATGCTAACGCACCCGCACGCACACAAAGATAGATACACTTATGTCTATGACCAAGGACAAAAGCACAGGCAGGCAGGCACTTACACATTGTACTCAAGAGACCCACATCAGCACTAGTGTGGTTATATCTGAGTAGCCGTTACTTCTAGTGAAAATTCACTCTGCTCTGTCGAAACAGACTTGTCACTCAGCAGGACATGCGCGGCTATTTCTGGCCACTAACTGGACTCAGCAACTTCTCTGGGGTCATGGAGAGTTACAGGGGCTTTTTTTCTGGAAAAGAGAGCCGTCTTCAGCAAAGACAGACATAAGCCCTAACCAGGCTTGACATGGAGTCCATCAGAACTTACTGAGAGGTTTGAGGATGCTGTTGCTGGCCTCGTCGTTGTTTTCTGTGTCCGACTTGTCAGAGACATTCTCCATCAACCTCTCCTTTCTGTCCTTGTGGCTGGTTCTCCGACGGTGACGCCTCCGACGCCGATAGCTCTTGGGCACATGCACGCCGATGTAAATGGTGTGGTGACCTGCAAAAAAAAAAAAAAAAAAAAAAAAAAGGCAAAACAACAGATGAACTCTCTGACACTAAACATACTGGCAAATCCAGATTGCTACAGTACAAAAGGTGCATTTGAATTTTTGAATTTCATGAATGAAAATGACAGGACACAATAAAAAAATAGGAGCAAGATACAACA
Organism: Datnioides undecimradiatus; assembly: GCA_008933995.1. Classification (NCBI taxonomy): domain Eukaryota; kingdom Metazoa; phylum Chordata; class Actinopteri; order Lobotiformes; family Datnioididae; genus Datnioides; species Datnioides undecimradiatus. The sequence continues at coordinate 14,124,856 of WARS01000015.1, forward strand.
GTGCAGCAAAAGAAGTAAAATACGACACCACCCTAACCCAATCTTGCAAACATGTCAATTCACTGAAACAGGGAACATTCTCACGTCTTCAAGACAGCATAGCAGAGCGGGGTTATTGGGGTGGCAGTACACTGTCAAAATAAATATTTGGACAGAAAAAGAAGTAGAACGTAGCACTGAAGACGCCAACACTGCTTGCACAGCTTCATCCCTGGCATAATACCAACAGGGCATGCAGCCTTACATGTAGTTATGTGGTTTAGGGTCAATAATGACAGGCAGACAAGATTATTTGTTAATAACATGCCATTCAGATGGACGTGGATTCTGTGACAGCGTGCTATACATCCATTTTTCAGAGATGCCAGTCTTTTAGCCGATATTTCTGTTCAGTAGCCGGTTTAGGTCATTCTTAGCTGACGTACTTCACCTATTACAAGGTGTGGAGTTCAATCCACACATACCTGGTTGATACATTGTAGCACTGAACCATATCACAAACAGGCTTTCTTTTGCAACAATATCAGACATTTGAAGCTCCACTGCGGCTCAGTAATTTAGTTAAACATTGGTAATCAATCAACACATAGTGACTGACAAAGAAGACGCAGGAGCAGTCTGACAAATTTCTTTGTACAATTTGAATTTTTTTTTCTACCACTAAAACTGGGAAGCCAATGCATTATCACGTGTGATCAGTGTCCAGTCTTTCAGTACACCTTATGGCTACCACCTGAAACTCCTGCAGTCAATACAACAGTCTTTTAATAAATCCTACTGCCCCAGTCAAGGTTTATGAAGTTCATTTTTGGAGGATGTGGTGCTGTTTCATTATATTTTGTGTTGTATTGCCCTTTTCCATCCTCATTGAAACTCTACCTTCAAAAGAATGGGTTAAGTGTTACGTCAGAAATTCCTCTGAGCCTGATGCAACATAGTCTGCAGTTTGAATAAAGCTGTGTGCAAAGTGTAGCACCTTTTATCTGACCAATCAGCACTGTTCAGGAACACAAATTCTGTCACATTAGTACCTGGACCATCACAAAGTAGTAATCCCAAAGAAGACTGCAATCAATTGGTTTATCAATGCTTCTGCTGTCCAGTTCAATGTCCAATTTCTCTGTCTCATCTTCTCAGAAAACAATTGAAAAGTGTCTGAATTTTCGTGAGTGTTTAGAATGGATGAACCTCCCTCGATTGGTCCAAACCATCCAAAAAAATGTTTTCAACTGAGAAACGAAACTGTGCCATGGTTTGGCAGTGTGACAATCAATGTGGTCTGCGCTGACTATTCTTTTAATCTTAAGTTCCAAAAGTGGTTTTTTTTTGTACTGTCGTGTTTTTTAAAGTAAATTATAACACTACTCACTATTTTTTCCATCCAAGTTTAACTCTGCCAGACGTCTAATTGAAACCAACAACCTTGAGCACATTTTAGCACCACAAATTCATTGTTCCAAAGCAGAGGAAGACTATAGAAAGAAACCTTTTAGAGTAAACATCAAAAGTCCTTCTGAAACAAAAGGCTCAATGCAATCAGTGTCAAACGTAGCCTTTTGGAGCACATCGGGTAATGCTGAGCCAAGCACTGCACATGACCCAACCAGGAAGCGTCTGAACCCCTCAACACAACAAACAATGATCTCTCTTGAAGCACAACAGCGTTCATTATTCACTCGTACCACAATGCCTTGTTTTTTAAGGGTTCATCTAAATTCACTGACACCGACGGTTCAGCATACCAGGCTAATGCTGAGCATCAAAGACGAGGAAGATCTAAAGTGTTTGAGCTGTGAAGGGATACTGTCAGTCTGAGGTATTATTTTATTTCATCAAGCTGCTTTCTGCTGCTGTGTCAGAAAGCAGTATGGTCAGTTTTCAGTGTGGTTTTCAGATGCAGTGTCAATACAGTGAGGTAAACCAATACATTGAGAAGTTACATACTGAAAATCAGACATCAGCCTGTAGTTAGCTTGTATTATTGTTGCTGACATGACTGAACTTTCTCCTAAAAGTCCTAAAAAGAGATAATTTCAACATATAACATAGTCTATCAGTCTGTTTGAGTAACTTTCCCCCTCGTATGACACAGGAACTTTGTCACGTGAAGATGAACTCTCTAGAAGAAAACAGACAGTTGGAGACAAAACCCGCATCGCCCACAGTAGAGCTGCTGCCCACTAGGCTTTAGATTCAACAAACATGGTACGTGTCCCATGTTTATGGGATAACATAAAAACACAACATCAATCGTACATGGCTAAAAGCCTGCCAGCATCGTTGGGCAAAAAGAAAAAGAACAGAATTCATTTGCTCTAGGAAACAAGATTCCAAGGTGCCGCAAGTTCAGTCAGAAGATCACTGAAACTGCTGACCTTGCACCAAAGAAACATTACAGTTGTCAAATATTAAAAATGCCACAGTCACGGTGGAGAAAAAATTATTTTGAAAATGATCAAAAAAATTACAAAGACATTTTTAACCCACACAGGGAGTGCTCAGCTTAATCTTTAAACCAAATCAATCAAACCATCAAAGAGCTGAAATAACATTTCCGACAATCTGAATCAATCACTGAATGACGTAACAAAATTGAGTCTATGGCCCACTGATGAAAGCACATGATCGCTCTCACATATGCTGTATTACAAAGTATTACAGAGCACGTTTCCTACTGTTACAGCATCACATTAGAAACATTTATATGATGAAACACAAGTTGACTATTATTATGAAGCAGTGTCCACATTTGTCAGTTAGGTGAGCACTGACTGCTATCGATTATCACAAAATGCCTCTAAAAAACAAGATTGTGGTCATTTTCTGAATTTTTTTGACCATGCATTTAAAACATTGTAGGGATGAAAGGGAACAGAGGGGGCAGACGCAGTGAGCTGTTAGATGAAGAGCTGTAGGCGACAGGCTGCACACCTCCAACGTCTCAGTGAGGAAACCAACTCTGTTCACGCTGTGCCTTGCTGTTTGAGGACTCACGCCGTGTGCAGCATAAAAACACAGAATAATGGAAAAGTTACATTATTCTCTTGACCTTAACCTCTAAATTGATCTTTTTTGGCTACCCAATACACAAATTATTGAAATTACATGTATTTTCTATGATAAATATTAGTAAATATTTAAAGCTTACAGTTTCTTAATATGTGCCTCAAATTTGGTTAATTTATGCATTAAAGTGTCAATATTCTGACTTAACTTATGGTTAAAACAATCAATCCAAGCAATCCAAATCTTTATTGTGTTTATGATGATGTGATTTACCCCTTGTCCTCAGTTCACTGTATTGTAGGGTTACAGCTATGAGCCAAAGCAAACATACTGGAAGGTCTCTTTAAGCAATACAAACTTGGTCCTTGTGGACTAAGAACAGCTTCACAAAGATGCCCAGTGTCTTTTGTTTTACCTTTTACCTTCACACTGGTTTATTAAGTAACATCAGGGTCGACCAAAGAAGCAGTGACATACAGCAAGTTTTGCATTACAGCCAGATCCAGAAGCAGATGGCTGAACAACAACCATAAAAGAGAACAGAGATGTAGACAGACAGAAAGAAAAATAAAGACCACAGTGCTATTAGGGCTGACAGATAGGCAATAAAGCAGCAGCGTGAAGACGTTTGCACAGGCTGAACGACAGCGAGAAAGGAGGCGAGAGAATGAGAGGAGAGTGATGGAGGAGAAGGGGGAAAAAATGGTTAAGTCAAGGAGCTGGAAAGGAAGATTTGCACGCTGCCAGAGCAGCTTTGTGTAACGACTTCCTGTTCTTTTTTTGTGTGTGGAAGAAGAACTTCTTTCGGAGCTGCCCGTAAGCACACACTGAATGAAATAAAATCCTTGTGTGTGCTGGGAGGTTTGTTTAGCTCACTAGATTTCTGAGGAGAGGCAACGCCGCCGCCAGTTTCCCCAGTAACCCTCTGTTGGGACCTACCCAGACTGGGGGGGGGGGCAACACGCCACACAGCGTTGACAACATGTTAATAGTTTTAATAATATTCTCTTGGATTAGGGGGGAAAAGGAATCACCTCTACCTCAGATTCAGTTGTATCAAGCAGTATCTTGAAATAGCCACGCCAGATGTGAACGTCTGGATGCATAAGAGCTTGGGCTGAATTACCAAATCATCTATCTTGAGCATTAATACCATCTGTGACACAGAGTTCAGATACCCAATGTTTTGCTTGAGTGACACCGCAGACTAATCAGGGTCAGATAAAGACAATTTAGCAATCGGACCAAAGCTCCTCTCAGACGTTTATCTCGTACAATGTGACAAACGTCAAGCCACATCATCTCTTTCTGTTCTGTTTATCAGTCTTTATCAGTCTTTTGAGTCACGCTGTCGGTTCTGAGCGAGCAGCGGGGAGGAGACTGAGCTCAGTGGAGGCTCCAAAAAGAGATTTAGCCAGCGGATGAGAACACGCGCAGACACAGCTGAGACGCCGGTTACGCACAGGAAGTTGAAGAGATTGAAGCAGGGTTCAAGCTGAGGTGACACCTGACAAAATGTTGACCTCATGAAGGACACCGCTGAGCAAATTCCAATGCGGGCTATTATTTTAATCATGTGTGCAACACAGTTACTTCACAGAGTACACCATACCATCAATATTTACAGCCATTTTTTAACTTTAATTTCTCGACACTAAGAAAACGAATGAGCTGACTTCTTTATCTTGCTTTAACAGTTATAACAGAGTAATAACTGTAGTCCGCTCTTTATTGAATTTTGTCTAAATTGCATGAATGCTGCATGGTTGTTTATTAGTTCCAGTCTTATGTAACTTAATATGCATTGCAGACTCAGTGTTTAGTGTGATGGATTCATACGAAGTCAGATATATATTGTACAGAACTGAATGGGACCAATGATTAACTGTAATAATCCACGAAGTACAACCCTACATTGTACATTCAAAGTCAGTTTCCTTATGTTAATCATCAGAGAGACAGAATCTGGGGTTTCTTTTCTTTAAAAACCTGAAATCACCAACAATGAATGGCTGACGCTGGAACCATTTGGAGCTCGTCCGCCAAGAAAAAACAAAATAAAGCATGAGGTTCTTGGATGGTGAGACTGGCTCCATGCCCAGCCCTTTAATCTGCTGGACTAGAACCAAGAAACCTGTGATGTTGGGTGCTAATGTCATCACCATGTAAACCTGACCTTGCCCAGAGGGAACGAGAAGCAGGTCGTGAGCAGTGAGGACAGTCTGAAGTTTGAACAAATGAAATAAACCACGGAATAAATTTAGCAATTAGCCGTCTACAAGACAACTGGGTCCGAAATGAGAGAAAAGCACTTAGCCAGCCTGCAAGGAAAGCCTACAGTGGGATAGAAAATGTATTAATAAAGCGACTACAAAATAAAAAACCAACCTACCACATGCTGACAGCTGCTATAATAGTAGGGGAGAAACCTTTATTGAAATTATTCTGTAATTTGCCTCATACACTCGTTAAAGACATTTTAGCACGCTGGAAGGTTTCCTTTCCTTTCGCTTTGTTGTTCTGTAGGACTTTGCAGGGATTAGTGAGGTAAACACAGGATCACACGCTCCGTGTTCTACATCTTTCTCGTGCCAGCTCGCTAAACAGGTGAGCGTCACAGTGTACGTACAGGAAGTGCGCGAAATTTGGCAGTCCCCAAAAGGTTTAATGACGTCCTCTCAGTGAGTGCCCTTGCTTCGAAAAACTACTCAAAGCAAAGATGTGTTCAGGAAAAAGGTCAGATGTTTTTCAACATTGTTTTGTTTGGTTTTAGGAAGCATCATTTTGTGAAAAATGCCTCTCAATATAGAGATTCAGCAACATCTGAGGAGCTGAACAAGTATTTCAGTTAGTTAAGCCTTAGAGAAATGTCTGAACATCATGTTGTCCGACACGTGTGTCATTTGCTGTGCTGTCTACATCACATGGGAGGTAAAATCAAACATTTCTGGAGCACACACAGTGAAATTGAAAGGAAAAAGGCAAACTTACCCTCTACCTCCTCCTCGTCACACATGTGCTTGAGTAAAGACGCCCCCCGGTCCAGCACCGCCTCATCCTCCATCCTGTAGTAGTAAAATAGGAAGAAAGACTGCTCACACTTCTCTTCCAGTGACAACGTGGAGCCATACCGCTTCGGCTCGTTCACCTGCAGTAAGTTGGGACTGGGGCTCAGTCTGGTGCTGCTGGTGGCGCTCATCTCCACCCATTAAAGACTCATTGACAGAGCCCCTGTGTGACCCACCTCGGTGCTCTGGGGCAGCACCTTAAAAACGATCCGCTTTTCAGTGAGTAAACTGCCCTCGAGTATGAGAATGTGCGTCGTCCTTGAGGAGGGCAAAGTGCGCAGTCGATAGGTACGATGTAATGGATTTAATCTGGCAGAGGGGGGTGAGGGAGAGGACAGGAAGTCTCTGCTAATTGAGTATGATGATCAGAGGGGTGCTGCTCATGCGCAAAAACAAAACGTTTGACCAACTGAGATTTAAACCCATTGAAATCTGGATGTGGCTCTGGACGTGAATCAAGGTGTTGGGTTTTATTACGGGAGGAAAAAAAAAAACAACATCTGAAAAACTCAGTGTTGTGTCTAATCAGTCACACGCCCACACACACACACTACAAAGCCTCTCCATCTGGTCGGTAATGCCTTGCCAGCCCCCTTCTCCACCACCCTCCACCTAAGAAACAAGTGGGGCATCACATGTCTGTCTACTCATCCGCCCTTACAGGATTACGCCAGCTTTACTTAAGTGACAAGACACACACACACACACACACACACACACACACAAGTCTATGACAGGCCGGCGTGCCGGAGCCTCCGCTGCTCTCCAAGACAACTCCACAGGCACATTTATCCTTATCTTACTCTGTTTCCCAACAAATGATATGAGGATTTTTTAAAATGTATCATTCAGACGAGCTCACTGGCTTCTGCTTTGTTTTTGTGATGGAGACAATATGGCGTGACTAAGTCAGGCTGCTATGAAAACAGACAACTTCAATCATTTACATTAAACTCATTATTATATTGGAAACGTTGTAAAGACAACCACTCATTCACCAGCACACAAATACCAGAATACTTAAGACCTGGGTTTATCCTAATGGGATCACAGACAAATTGGTTCGTTTCATGAAACAAACATTTTTTTATTATTTGTTACAGATAAGTTAGTGAGTTCATGAGAGCGGTTCAATAAAAATAATAATAACATCTTTGATTTTGAGTCTGATTTGGCCAAAATAACCACCATCAGATCCAGTTTCCCAGGGGTCAGTGGTGCAGTGGTGAGAGTTGTTGTTCCACTCAGACATTAATAATGAGGCAGCGACTTTTAATGTTACTGAGGAGATACACAAGTGAAATGATGATGGCATTAAAACTTTCAGTAACTCAGTCCGCTCCAGGTCAACGTGGACTGTGCAACATGAAGGGCAGAGACCCCGCACACAACAGGCACAGAGGTCAAAGGTCAGCCCCAAAACAATACTGTTCCTGCTGGTGGGGATTCAGCGTCCTGCTCAGCATGACAAGACGTCCTCTGCTTACTGCATCATGCCGCATAATCTTCCTGTCAGACATGCTGATTGATTCAGTTTATCGGGGTCTTGTTTTTGAAATAGACAAACAGGGAGGAAAGTGTGTTGTCAGTAATCCAACCGCTCACGAATCATCACTGTTAATTAAACTCTAAAGGAAAGTATTTCCATGCAATCACAGTGGTTTTAACACTTGGCAATGTTTTGACCAGACACCCTGTCATCACATCAGCTCAAACAGCCTCCCAATCAACACTCCTGAGGTCAACATTAGCACATTTTCTGTGTTTAGCAGAATAAGCACTTGCACTTAATCACAAATAACAGCTATTTCTGTCGTTTTCAGAGCACACCAACACTGCGACTGCAAGTATTTTTCTGCTAAATGTTACTTAAATTCTAAATTCTAAATAAAAACAGGCAAACTGATAATGAAATGCCACCTTTTGACTTGTTTCCTTATGAAACCTTCAATTTTCAGTAGCTGGGTCAATTAATCAGTGTTTGCTAAACTTGGTCAACTCACACAACATCATGATTCAGCCACAGTTAAAGGCCAGTGTTGTATCTGGTCTTCACCAGCTTTCCTCCTAATGCCGGCCTTCCTGCTTCCACCATTGCCACCTATGGAACAATCATGGACATAACAGGCCAAACTCCCCTCAGCCTCAGCTGCCCACCCACACATTTCCTCACGGTTTCATATTGAGAAAGTCATCCCCTGTAATTCCCAGAATACTTTCCATCCCTTGATCTAACCTATGCACAGCAGACATTTACAACACATCTTTTCTAATGTGCTTTTACCTAATCTGTTGTTTCATTTCCTGATGATCACCTGAACCTTTCCCTGAAATCTTCTTTTTTCCCAAGAATTAATTTTAGTTTGATACCAACCAATCGGCCAAAAATCAGAATAAGCTCTGACAGGGTATGTCGTAGGGCAAAATTGTTTGGCAGTGTTTCTGGTTTTAGTTTTTGTAGTTTTGACATTTTGATAAACTTTGACTTTAAAGATTATCCTGTAATTGATTCACTGATTGACTGATTGTCCTAAAGGAAGTTTTAATAATTTGCACATGCAAAGTCTTTAACACAATATGTAGGTTGAGCATTGGGACTACAAACATCATGGTGGTGCATGCTTGTGCGCTCTGCAGGCTGCTGATACTGGCTTGTACTTTGCAGCACAACGCATCAGTGCAGAAATACATTGTTAAACTGACTACGTACAATACTACTTGGTTATGATTTGATGTCAAAGTTCGAGTCTTGTGACTGACTGTGATCAAAGTTTGGAATTGACTTTGCTCTCTCTGGATTTTTTTATGATTTAGAAAAATAATTTCTACTGCTGCTCAGCATGTAAGTCAACTTCACAGAGGTGGACAAAGGAATGCAAATTATTTAATGTAAACATGTTTCAGGGTGGATTTTCCCTTGAATCAGTATTTTAGGTTGTGGGAGTGCTGACGATCAATTGTTAAACCTTCAGACAACCTTATTACAAGCTGTGCAAGCAATCAAATCTTTGACAAGCTGTTACTTTGCACTCTTGATTGTATATTAGCTGCTATCAGTCTTTCACTTCACAGATAACGTATCAGTCTCCCTGTCCTTGTAGGGCCTACAGTAATCTGCATGTCTCCTACTGTTGCTATCTGTGTGGAGAGGAGAGCGTGTTCTCTGTACCTGAGCTGTGTGTCCAAACCATGGAAACTTCAAACAGCCTGAAGGCATCTGGACTGTGTTGTGGTATACAGAGTATCCGCTGTAGTCGTCGCATGAGATATGAAGAAATGTATCTAGTATCCTGTTCTCCTATCAAGTTTGCAAAGTCAAATCCCTCACGCAATGAAGGCAAAATGTCATCAGATATCAGGTTTCACTGAAGCTCAAGGGGTTCCTGCACACACTAAAAAGAACGCCTTTTGTCTGACAGTAGTTTTCACTGTGGACATTTTAAAGTTTAAAGCTTTCTTTCTAGAGTAGGAGTAGGAGTAGGATTCAGCCGGGATTCAACAACCTGGAGTGGTGGTTCCCCATATCATTGAGACAAATGTAAAAACAGCTGTCAGAATAGCCCTGCTGATGCTATTCTGGCTTTCTGTGTGTCCATGCAGCACCTGCCATGAAGATATCAGACAGATGATTTATATTTTTCAACAAGATCCTGTCTTGTGTGTTCTAAAAACCAGAAAGGTTAGCAGAGACGACACCAGATCCAAATGATCTGAATGGTGCTTCTCTTTCGCATCGGCAGGGGCAAAGTTTTAATGATGTCTTCTGATTCCCCTATCAGATCTATAAAACAGTTTAGTAATACAGTAATTCACCTTTAAAGATGCACAAGTAAATCAAATGTAACCTGATTTCCTTCAAGATCAGACATATTTTAGTGGCATGCTTCTAAATGTCAGCTGTGATTGTAGTTTCCCTACAGTGGAGGAGGCTCATCGGGCAGGTATAGAGGAGCTCAGTGGTCTGATTTAAATAATCTTGAAATACAGCAAGGCGAGCTCTGTAAAGCTTGTGTGTGAAAGCAGCGTTAGAAAGGAGACATTTGAGCTTATTGGCAGGCAGAGCTCATGCTGTAACTTGTCAGTCGCATTACTGAACCACTTGTTCCTGAAGTGCATCTGATCTATAAGTATTTCAGCTGGATATTAAGTACCAGTTGCTGTTTATAGGCTCCTCGACACACAGAGGTGCATTATTTCATATATCTAAGGTTAAGTAGCTCTGTGTAATGTGAAAAGCACTCCTTGGAAAGCGTGTTGCAGTCACTTACTTCTTGTTGCCGCTCATCTCTTCAGGTTGCGTGTGATCTCTTTACTGAATCTCCTTACTGAATGTGCTGAGCAGAGCGGATCACCGGAGCCGCTGCTGATGTTTGACCTGACAGAGGAACACACGAGGAGGTCATTTCTCCGCTCTCTGGGGACTCAATGCATGCTCAACCGCAAAATGTTTGGACTGAGAGGAGAGGGATGTCACCTGAGCTACAATGACACCATGAACAAAATCAGAAGGAACACGGGTAACACAGAAAACACTGTGGGTCAAAAATGATTGATTTACAGCAAAATATGATCGCACATATACTTGTGACTGTCATGACTTTCAAGAAACAACAGCAGACTTTAAAACGTGATGCAGCTGCTCTGACTGCAACAACAACAAAAAAAAAGCACGCGACTTTGAAACAGCACCATAAATCATGACCAAACAAACCGCTCGTCCGAAACAAACCACAGTCCAGCTGCGCATTTACGCACAAGACCCCCTAATCCCAGCGACCCGAGTTATTAAGTGTCTGTATCAAACTTTAGACCACGCAGACACACACCGCAACACATTAGAAGCGTCATAAAATACGATCAGGTAGCAAAAGTCCCGAGGGCACCAGTGGCACTCAGCGAGAAGGAAACGGGAATATTATGGTGATGTATGTTTGTGACGCCTCTTCACACACCAACACTCACAAGGCCTGAAGATATTACTTTCGTCACAACAACTTAAAAGTGGAATAAGAGGGCAGGACTCACCGCTTTACTCCTGATCTTTGGCTCTGTGTGTCTGGCTCTTGCAGTCACCCCTGCGGTGGCATGAAGGTAAAGAAGTCTACTGCTCGGCTGACTTTGTATATGGCATTGTGCGGCGGCTGCGCTCAGCATGCTGTCGCCTCTATCTGCTGGACCATCCTTCTGTCAACGCCACTCCTCCGGTGGGAGGTCAAACTGCTCCACGGCTGCACCATCATCATTCTTCTTCACCGGCCACCCCCCACCCACACCTCACACCCCACGCGCATTAGAACCAGCTCATTGTACCGCTTTGCTAGGCTGGGTCAGTGCGTGAACGCACACAGTTCAACCTGAAGTCAGCAATCTGTGGGAGTTAGTGAAAGCATAAAAGCCGAAAGAATATTTGTAGATTTGTAAAGTTGGAGTCTTTTCTTGATATAAACAGGTTAAATACTAACGCATATATAAAACTCTATGGTATGCATACGTTTACCTGTTTTATAGGTATTGAATTTAATTATCCAGTCAAGTGCATCTTGAACTTCATGGAAAGCGACAAAATCAGACACGTGAGAAATGTCTCTTAAAGAATCACTTTTTTTTTTTCAATCACTGTTAAATAATGTCTTGTATATTTCTGTTGCATCAGGGGGAAAATGACTTTTTCATAGTGGCAGTGGTGGTGTGTTTATTTATTTATTTATTACTCCACATTATAGAGAAAAGAATCGCTTTAATATTCCACGGCTAACATAATTCTCGGGGATATTTGGGTTACCACAGTGTCTTCATGTGAGGTTTGATATGATGGTTTATTTATTTCAGCTGTGAATTGTGTATTTTGAAACTACGGCGCCATCTGCTGGAGGCCACATGGATAGATTAGTTGTCTTTACCCATGTATTATTAAACAACCAATAAAGGCATTTGTATCAAATTTAACAGCTTAACAGCAGAATGTATTCAGAACAAGAGAACAAGGGAAACTTTGTCTGTATCATTAGTTATTTCACCTGTCACTGCTGAGATAATCATTCAACTTTATATATTACATATCTGTCTCTTCATCCAAATTAAGGATAATATTGTAAAGTTATAGCTGCAAAGCCTCTAAGGAACTACAGAAACCTGCCATGTGTTGAACTCCACCATGCTCCCTTTGTCCAAAAAAGGTTTAAATAGTTTCAAAAGAACACTTGTGGTCTTACTTGTGTCTTTCAGACAAAGTTAACCCTCCTGGAAAAAAGGAAATCATGGGAAATAAAAAGAAAAAACCACTAGATGATACAGTGTCTTCATTCTATACAAGCTGGAATATCAGAGCTGAGTCACAGCAAAAGCAAAGGAATATGAAAAGAATTTGGTTGATGGTTGTCAAGGTTTGTGCCTTAGTGGCCTCCCCCCAACACACACACAAACACACACACAAGCACATGAGCTGCCATGGGAGATTAAATGTTTGCATACTTAAATAAAAGAAAACAAAACCTTCAAAATGTTCAATTCTTTTTCAGTTCTTCTAAGAAAATGCTTAACTTCAGTGAGGCTCAGGCCTTTTTCCCCAAAAATGAATATGAAAATATCTTTACACAACCATTTACCTAACTTCAGTGAACCGGAGCCAACCCAGTAATGCAGTGAAAATATTATAGATAATATAATATTATAGACGACAACACTTGAACTGATATTATTAACCAAACCACGCTTCAAAAAGCCCAAACTGTCCCATTAAGTCGCCCTAAGCATTCCACACAATGTTCAGAAAGATAGAAGACAGACATCCAGCTAAAAACAAGGACAGCAAAGCAAAATGAACAATGTAAAAATAAACGTTGAACTAGTATTTACATACAAGTAGAGGAAAAAATATGTATCTAAAATGTATAAAAGTAACATATAACATATAACATATGCTGTTGAAAGCCCAGTATTCACTCAGGCCTGTTACTTAGCTCTGGTTTGGTCTCCACCAACTTCAAAGATATTTCTCTCAAGGCCACTAATTTAGGCTCTAATAAACCCTTTGAGCCTAAGTTAATGGGTCTATCAGAGCTTGTTTGCTGAAAACAGTTGCCTGCTGACAGAGGGAAATTGAACATATAGGAAATGAGCCATGACATCAAAACAATGAGCTAAAAGAAGCCATAGAGCCGCAGCTACAGAGCCTCTTTTATACTACACAGAGTCATTCGATCTGTTAATGTGAAAATATCGATCAATAAAGCTTAAGAGAAATTTAAAAAAGGTTTGAAATGGTATGTTTGAAATATGTCTTTGTTATAGAAATCTAATTGTGAAGTCATAGTGTACCAGTGGTTGAACTGAGTTATTGATTCTTAAATGATTTATACATAGTCCAGGTCGTTGCACTAGACAACAGTTTTCCATGTTTTAATGTGTTTTAATTTTTTAATGTAAGACAGTCAGGATATAGTTTCACCCATATCATCTAGTTTAGGTTTGCACACGTCTAACGTTTTGGTCTGAGTTGTGAAAAGTGCTTTTCAGTATTAGAGCAGACGCACTTGAACAGGTCAAAAACCAGGAACCTTGTTGCTGGTGTTATGTAACGCTCAGACTCATAAGGTCTGCGCTTTACGCCTGGTTGCTGTGTAACATTTTCATCTGTCACCACACTGAGGTCATGTCTCTCAAACAAAGGCTGGACTGCATTCAGTAACTGGATTGTAACACTTAACTTGTATGAAAATCATGTTTAAGCATAACTTGCTTGGGATGTCAAATGTTTCAGATGTCGCACTTCAGCACAATGCGCTCAGACACCTGATACTTTTTGGAAAAGTTTGGGGCTATTGCCAAAACACATCCCGGAGAGGGACTTCTGCTGTCAGATGACTTTGATGCTTGCGTGTCATCGCCTAAGACTGATTTGATATCTGGATATTTTTTACTAAAAATAACACTCAAAAGTCCTGAATATCAAAAGTACTGTATACATATCCTAAAAAACAGATTTGCACATTAGCTGTGAAGGGAGATTCACTAAAGTGATACTGAATTAGAGGACTTCAGGAATTTAAATTGCCTGGGATGAAGCCTGTGTTTTCAATCAGCGATATCTATTCATGTTTTAAAAAATATTAATCTTTCCAGAAATTAATAAATACATAGCAAGTTTTGGGACTTATGGATAAGCAGTTCCTGATTTCTAAAAATAAAAAGAAGATTATATATCATTTTTAAAAAAACAACATTGCAAATTTTTGGTTATGTTAAGCATAGTTTTGAGCATAAATCAAAAATTACTAGCTCCTTTTATATGGATGATATGATATTTAGTCCTTTTTTTCACCTCTGCATTTGCATTTTTTGTATCCTATAAGCAGTTTGGGCCGGCTATGTGAACGATTATTAAGTCAAGAGGCAGTTTTACCATTATTTTTGCTGGACAAGACCTCTTTTCTAAACTTAATATGTGCAAAATAATTAGGTAACCCACAAATGACGTCAGAAATAACAGTGCTGATAACATACCTGGGGCTGTCATGCCTTAGATTTAAAAAAAAAATTGGTGTGTGAATTTATTACTATGATTTTGTAACGGCCTCAAAATGTTGTTTCCACATAAACAAATACTTTTACCTTTTCATGTCAGAGTCAAAAGCAAGAGATCGCTGTCATGTGCTTTTACCTTTGCTACTTGAATTTTCCACGAGTTGAGATTTGTTCTCAAAACAACGTTTTATGTTTTTATCCATAACACAAAATATTTTTAAGGCTAACATCAGTATGACATATCTGAGACAAGTTAGAGCGAGAGGGGATTGTCCCTCATACATGGGTGTATAATGCAAAACAGCTGCTGCTTTACACATTTACAGCTCAAAGCATGTCAGCATTTCCATGTTTTCCCCCTCATGTACAACAAATTTTATTCGCGGAAAAAAGTCTGAGAGAGACGTCAATACAGAATAACATAATGGACAGGGTGCACCGTCACTTCACAGCTCCCAAGCTTTTCTTCAAATTCAATTTCAAAAACCCATCAAGTATTTGACTTGATTTCCTCCTTAGAAGAGGACTTGAGAGGTATGTGCCTCAGCCCTTTGTAGTTTGAAATGTGTTAGATGTGAATATCTGATGCTGCTGTTTTGATCCCTGCCGTCTTTCCACTGGGTTTCATTTGGTGCCAGCCCGTGTCTTTGATGTAAAATTGTTCCAGGAAACATGCTTCCACCTCCACTGTTCTGCGAAATTCTTTAAGCCACACCATGACATTAAAAATTGGCAAAACTGTGACGATTTGGTTGCAGCGGGCCTCAGTTTGTCAGTTAATGAATACATTTCACGATGCCGTACAGTTGTTAGATACTCTTTATTTCTTCAATTAACTGTTGTACTTTTGGATACAATTTTAGAAAAGAAGCAGATTTTCCATGATTTACCTTTAGCCAGCCCTGTAACCTATAGTGGTTTTGCACTGTTAGAAGAGAGGATGTCAAGTTTCATCCCTCCTCATATCTTTATTTTATTATCTTTATATCTTTTTTTTTTTAAGTTATTACAAATTCTTGTAACTTCTCTGTTTTCCTAATGTCCTACTGGAACTCAAATCAACCCATCACACCAGTAAGGCTCTGAAAAAATGGACGAGAAACACCAGAGACACCGGACTCACTCAGCTGAGCCATCTGCATGACAACTGAGCAAACTCTATCCACTGATGAAAACTGAAGACCTTGAGATGTTTTCAGCTGCATCTCAAACTCAGAAATATATACATTAACATCCGATTGACCTTATCTTGTTCTGTGACAATCAACTGCTACTACAGCTGCTGAAGCGTGCAAAGTACATCAAATATATATATATAATATATATCTTATACAGTGATTTTCTTCACAAGGTACATTCATGAAATTGTAATTGCTGATGTTTTGATTCTATGACCTTTATCTGACAGTCTGTCCATCATCTACATGTTCGGATAAAATGAGCTTAAATATCTTCTTTTCTAGTCGACAACATCATAAATTCCCTTACCTTAAATCAATAAATTATGGTTTCAAGCAGCAACGTTATAAAGAATATGCAAGAGATTCTGTGACAAATAACCACTGAAATGACCTGGAATTAAACCAAACACAAGGTCAGTTAGTTAAGAAAGTTAGGAAAAAGAAATAGGGTTAGGAAGTTTTAGATGTTTTAGGGAGGATTAGACAGACACAGAACAAAATCATATATGACAAGACAAGAGCCAGATTAATGTCAAGAAGAAACAGGAAGTGTCCTAAGGAAAACTGAAAACACTCCAATTTTCAAGAATTCCATAAATTTCACAAAATTGCCAAATCTGCAACTGCCTTGAAAACGATTCTGCAATTTGCTTGATGTTGTTTAAGGGTAGTGAGAAAAATTCCACACGCTTTTAAATAAATAAAATAAAATAAATAAATGCATTAGCTGTTGGGCAGATATTCTCAAACAGATGTCCAGTTAAGTGGCAGACCTGTGAGGGGAAACAGAAGAGCATCTTTGAGCCACTAAGGGAGTATTCCACATGCCCTTCATCAGTAATTGTACTGTAAAAAGCAGATATGTACGCATTCATGTAAGTGCTAACATCAGACTAACACACTAATGTTTAGCAGCTGTTATGTTTCAAGTTTACTATCTTAGCTTAGCATGAACAGCATGCTAACATTGGTGATGTACCACTAGACTCAAAGTAGGGTTATAGTTCTACAAAAATGTGTTATTTTTATGTGATCACACCAGTAGATAAAAGAAAAGTGAGGGAACTATTACCATTCATCATGAGGAGACAATACATTTCATGGTAATCCCTCCAATGGTTGTAGGTACTTCAGTCTGGAATATGGTGATGGACTACTGACTGAGCAACATTGCCATCCCTCTAGCCATGCATAAACAATACAAAAAGTACATTTAAAACATAAATTTAAATTTAATTTGTTTTTGTAATTACCTACAATATTATATTGTCATTTGTGAATGAGTTTTAATAAAAGTGGATGCTTGTGTTACAAGATCAGAGATGCATGAAGCTCCTAGTTGGTGGCATTCCTGATAATCTGTGGACCAACTAACTGAGTCAGTAATGAAGTCTTCGTGTTACTGTTAATCTGTGAGAAGACACATTAGCATACAGATCTGTGCTGCTGCTTTATGGAGGCAGTGGAACCACTGCAATGTAATCTGACAAGTAAAAAATTCAGTTTTATTCTGTGACACCTTAATAAAGCCACTCTCTTACTCTCTCTCTCTGAAATTTGGAATCAAATGTCTGAATTAAAAACTTTTATTTGTATTTTTTTAATTGTTTGTAAATATTACAAATATCAGAGTTGGTGGGTGCAGTAAAAATGTTAGTAAACTGTCTATAGAAAAATGAAATATATAGGCTACTGCCTTTTCCTTCATTTCCATGAGTCCATGTCACTGGCCCTTCAGCTCCTCCTATTGTCCATTGTGCGGATTACACTGTAGAAACCTTGTGAATTCCTTTGCGTGATATATGGTTTAATAAGTTTTTTTTTAGATCCCAGCTTGGTATCTAAACTGAATTTAACCACAATGGTCTACCAGTTCACCGTTATTCCTTCTTCTTCTACATCTCCTCTCTACAATACCATATAGTAACATTACTTGTGAATTATTCTGTTTACAAATATTTAAAAGCAATATTACTGTTATTTGTAATTTTTTTGCTTTGGTCCTGTCCCCAGGTCCCAAAGTTTTATAAAAAATGTGAGTGCATTCGTGAATACTAATGATTCATAATATTCCCTATCCTCTACGAACGTGTATTGTTTGGTTTTGTAATTTAATCCTATGTAGGGACATTGATCAGACTTATCTATACCTCAAAGTTTTTTTCTTTTCTAATATCTTCTACTTCCACTTGCACTGTTTATTATTGCACAAAACCTTCCTTCAGTGTAAATACAATTATACCTATCTTGTATCATAAATCGGATATCATTGCATTAAAAATATCCTGCACATTCATAACTCTAGGCACATCGAAAGTGATTTGAATTTCTCGAACAAATTATCTTTGTCAAAAATGATTTTGTATTATTTTCCAGCAAAATGTGCGATTTCGTGATGTTCAACTTGTTCTGTTACAGGTAAACGGTCTCCATCAGAGAGTCTTACAATGAGGAGATGCACAAGAGCTCTGGCGTATATCGCAATGAATCACGGGTGTATCCAAGCGCTCGGCCTCGATCATGGATCTACTACTAGTGGCTTATCTTCCTACTGATGCGTTGTCTCTGGTCACGTGAATCGATATCTGGACCGCTGACACAGCGCGCAAACTCTCGCGAAATCAGCGACAGATTTGACCAAAATGCTAACGCGTAGCTGTTTCCGGGTCAGGAGGAGACAGTGGAGGACAGGACGAAAGGCGGAGTGATCACTGGAGAGATTTTGGAGTTAACTGACTGGACTATTGATTGTTTTGCTCGTCAGGGCGGTGAATGGCCGCTGTAGCCAACCGCACCTAGCTAGCAGACCGCTGACTGACAGCCCACCCGCTGGTCACATGAAGTGAATTTAACGGGAGGGAGGATGGCGGAGCGGGATGTACCGCCGGGAGATCTACCTCTGCAGTCATCTTCGGAGGTTTCAGAAAGTTCAGGGAGACAAAATTCCTCAGATGAAAACGGACACGTTGACAGTCCGGACGAGACTCTGTCTCCGACTTCGGTGATATACTTCAAGGAGGCTTTAAACTCCTCAAACTTGAGATTTGAGAAAGCTGGCTCGCTGTTACCCACTCCACTCCGACAGTATGACTTCAAGATTGAACGAATCGAGTCAAAGCGCAGAAGTAAGTGCTAACAACCTTCCAGATGGTCCCGCAACCAGCTAACACTGTCCTCCTCAATAACCTAATTTACTAAGAATACCGACTGTCACGTTACCTGCAGTTAGCGCTGCTAGCTTGTTACAGTGCTGTTAGCTAACTTTTGACTTCTGGAAACAACAACTTCCCACCTGCTCATGACTCCAGATGACTGTCAACTTAGCTAGCGTTAGGAAGGTCATACATAACATCTCGTCAGCTCATTATCGTAATCAAGATAACTCCATATAGGTATTAGTTTCTCTGTGTTGGATCACCTGTGTGTGTTTGCGTGGGTGTGTGTGTCGTGTTGTGACGAACTTGGTGAATTGCTCTGTAACTGCGCTCACTGCTGTTGCTGTGAACATTAAACGGTGGGTTGGTCATAGGCGCCGTTTAGTTAGATCAGAGCTCCAATATAAACGATATGTTGGCCATGTATATTCCAGGTAAACAAACCAACGCTACACGCGTAAATGAAGGCCGTAGGCTGGCTATATGAAACCAAAAGTTTTCTCTGTTTCACATTGTACTGTATCATTATAAGAGCATGTATCTCGTTCTCATATGTCATAAATAAGAGCGTGACACCGTAATATGAAACTAAATGGCTAAATTTGGCTGTGACTTCCTGGTTGACTGGTCCACAGAAGCTACTCACTTCTGTCTTGGTTCAGTAAGATCTAGTGTTTTTAAAGTGTCAAGTCCTCAATCAAGCAAAAATGTGTCCCGTTTTTGGGATATTTTGGGATTTGCTGCTTCTCTGTGTCATGTATAAATGTAAAACAAACAGAAACCAGGAGGAGAAATGTTTCCGGCTTGAACCAGGAATGTTACAGTTGTCAGTATTGCCTTGGCCACAGAGGCTCCCTGCACTGGCCTCAATAAACATTACATTTCAGCAAATCCTTTTGCAATAATTCTGATGCAACAATACGACCTAGAGTAATTCTTTAATTTAGTCTGCCAGTCTAGTAGTCACAAACTGCTATGAGTATCTCTTTGGCTATGGTAAGCCCTAATAAAACCTTTTTGAATATTTATATAATCTGTGGTTTGCAAGCACTCAGAGACATAAAACATGACAGAACTTAAATACTGACTCTTCCTGGTTCTTAAGGCTACTCAGCAGTCGTTGCTATTTAAATATACTCAATTAATCTGACTGTTGCAGTTGAGGGGAATGAGCAGTGGATTTTTATATATATAACATATATACGGTGTATATATATATATATTATGTCAATGGTGTCGCCTTTAATGTTGTCAACATTCATTGTGCCTGTAGAAATACAAAATACAAGTGTTTATCTTTCTTTCTTTTGTGATTCTATTCAAGAATCATTACATGGTTTCCCTAAGTGGGAATTAAAATAACCTGATTATCATTTACACCCAGGATCTTTGGCCTTATTAGCTTTAGTGCTCCCCCGCTGTTGGTGTTCTGCTGTCCTGCTGCAGCCAGCTCTGTAACTGCATTGTGAAATAACAGGACTCTGTTTTAGGTCAGGGGACGCTGTTGATGCTTGAGAGACAGATGAGTCCTCTGCTGCATCATTAGCATTGGCTGGGCACTCTGGGGACCCCTCACCCCCACCCTCCTCTCTCTCTCTCTCTCTCTCTTTTTTTTTTTTTTTTTTACGCATGCACCATCTGCTCACGTGACAATGTGTTGCTGTACCCAGCACTACTGTCAGCCATCTTGGTCAACACCCACCCAGTGCATTCACTGCGGTGCACAGGCAGTCCAATCAGAGTGAACCGGTGCTAAGCTGACCGGAGGAGGGCTGTGATTTTCAGCACGGTGCTCTCTTGCATTTTAAATCCCCAGTCTGCACAAAAGGGATAACAAGAGGTTGAAGAAGAGGAGGAGGAGGTGGAGGAGGAGAGGGCAGGGCAGCCTTTCTCAAGACAGCAGCGTATTTCACTCAGTTGTAGTGAGGAGGATGCAGGCATAAAGAGGAGGAAAAGCAGCACCCTTTCAAACACCTGCTGCAAGCTGCTGAGGGCCTTCCCCGTCTTGGCCTTCTGTCCTCTTTGTTTTGATGCTCTTTTCATCCTCTCTGATTTTCTGACTGATTTTTTTTTCGGGGGGGGGGGGCGCCTTTTACTGGTTCCTTGCACAAAAGCTACTGCGCCTTTTTCCCTCGGTGGTGTTGGTTTTGCCTCACATCAGCTGAGTCATCATGTCTGATCTGACGCCCCAGAGCGAAACCCCGACTCCCACCACCGACAAGATCACCCAGGCAGCCCGGGAGACCATTTATCTCTGCAACTTTCGCGTGTCTGTCGATGGCGAGTGGCTTTGCCTCCGCGAGCTCAACGACATCTCCCTCACTCCAGACCCAGAGCCGGCCCATGAAGGTAAAGTGACAGATTAGCTCAGCGTCCGAGGAGGTTGGTGGGCACAGCGTGATCGCTGTTAGGGCGTGGTGAGACACACGGTCCCCAGACACTACGTGTTTCATCTAGTGAACTGTGATAATGTGTCCCGTTAGAGCTGTGCCACGATCGATATCAAGGGAGACAGCTTGATGCCTGAGAGTTGGATAGCAGGATGACACTGCCTGTAAATAAGCCAGGGCTGGGCAACAAAACAACCAGGAAGTATCGGTTGTTTGTTTTTGCGTGAGACAGTATTAGCTTTCATTAAATCTAACTGACAAGTAATAGATATTTAAATTTAGTTTCAGTTTCTCGTGATTATTTCAGCTTTTCTTCATTATTAAAAGCAAAAATAGGTTTGCATGTTGTTGATTTACGTGGTTTTTTTTTTTACTCCCACTGAGGCAAAACAAGGCGCAACTGATGTTTAAGATATTTAAATTAGACAGTGAACCGGTGAGTGACTCCATGCTGTGTTTTGTGTGTGTGTGTGTGTGTGTTTTCTGTAGTTTTATTGCTTTAACTTTCCTCCACCTCGTCCCCTGCCACGCCTTCTCTCAGTACAGAGCAGGCAGATTGGATGGTTTGCTAGAGAATGGGGGGCAGGTCACACTTCTCTCCAGCCAGCTGGCAAACTCCAAACTGCAGCACATTGATCTCCAGCTCTGAAGCATAAATTGTCCGTTGTAGAGATATTACACAGTTTGCTCATGCTACTGTAAGATCAAACGTTTCACCAGCATGTTGTGAGTTAGATGACATCATTTTTAGGGGTGCCCAACAACCATGTAGCTGATATATTTCATTACAATATTAACGCATATCTGTTGTGTATGACATGTCTCTGGTATTTTGGAATTCACTTATCGCGCATGTTGTTTTCTTGCAGTGTAGTTGTTTCTTTTCTGATTTCTGTTTCTTCTATGAACCGGGAAAACTCACATGTATTTGTTCGAGTGTTTAGAAGTGCAGGAAACATGTGAAAATCAAGTTGCTGATATTACTGTAATATTGTGCAAACTAATTCAATAAATGATCTGCAAAAAGTATTTTTTTTTTTTTTTTTAAATCATCCAAAGCATTTAAATTGTTATTAGTGCACACACTGTGTTTACAAGTACATTTGATTTGGTCTGAATCCAATGTAAAATTGTCATGTCAACACAGGATATGTCTCATTAACTGTCTCCTTTTGTCTCCAGCATTTAATTGCTTGGCCATGTAACTGCATGTCCAATTACCCGTAATGATGACATCTTCTCTGCTAAAGTCAAAGCTGTTAAAATGATAGCACTCGTGCAGAATGACACCATTTTTAGCAGCAGCCTACCACATTTGTGTGTTAATTAACTTTTGGTCGCTGCTTGTTTTTGGGTCCAGCTGTTCGTGCTCTGTAACCAACATCTGTCCAAATACAAACTGCAGACTGAACGTATGAATGTATTAATAATGTAAACACACAGCATGGCCCTGTAGAACTCATCCACTAAAAGCCACTCAGTGTTTGTTATCAGCTTACATGAATAATAGATTAGGCAGAGACATATAGATGCTCATACAGCTGCCATACCTTAACTTTATTAGGCTTGGCAAATTTTCCCTAGTTGAACTTTTTTCTTCTGCTATTTTCTGCTATTAAAAACATTTATGTGTATCTATTATGAAGGTTAACCCATTTTCTGTGCCAGCTTTCCAACAACAGCCTGTTCATTTTGTCACCTCATGTTGTATTTCAACATTTAAACGGTGTTACGTTTACTTCCTGGAAATCTTCCATCTTGTGCTGTTGAAGGAAACGACTAAAATGGGTTTTGTTTGTCCCCTGACTAATAAATTTAGCCCTGAGTCAGTTCTGCTGTTAGACCTTATAATAGTCACTATTACAGGAACTCTAAAGACGTTTTCCGTTTCACTTTTAGATCCCAAGGATCCCATCGCAATCGAAAGGCTTAACTTGATGAACATGGCCAAACTGAGCATCAAGGGCCTGATCGAGTCTGCTCTCAACCTGGGACGCACACTTGACTCTGACTATGCACCGCTCCAGCAGTTCTTTGTCGTGATGGAGCACTGTCTGAAACATGGGTTGAAAAGTAAGTGTAGCACACTTCGCACTTTGTGCTCCATCTGCCCAAAACCGCTTCATCTGTGGATTCTTCAAGTCTCAAGAGAAAGGAAATTTGAACTATAATACACATAATACACATAAAATTTACAATTAGTGTAGTTGTGTGGAATATTTACAATGTAAATACACATCCAGACCAAACCAAAGTCATTTGAGGCATAAAAATTAAGATTTCCTGCTAAAATGTTCCATATATACTGATAAGTGTGCATATTTTTATTTTTAGTTGTTTGGGTGAAACGCTGTTAAAAGGTTTTAAGTTAAGTCATCAATCTGTATTATAAATAGACTCTGTGACCCAAATTCTACAAAATAAAATTGTTCAACAAGCACCATCTGTCAATCATCAGCCAAGAAGACCTTCCTGGGGCAGAACAAGTCATTCTGGGGGGCGTTGGAGCTCGTCGAGAAGCTGACGCCCGAGGCAGGAGAGATCACAGCCAGTGTAAAGGACCTGCCTGGCCTCAAGTGAGTCTGTTACATCAAGTCAAATCAAATTAGCGTAAGACTGTGGCGATATGCATTACATTTGTGCACAAAACAGATCCAGTGTAATGGTCTGATTATGTATTGTGTAAGTTTCAGGCATATTTCTAACCAGCTCCCCTGGGCTTAATTACAGAACTCCTCTAGGAAGAGGGCGTGCCTGGTTACGACTGGCCTTGATGCAGAAGAAACTCTCTGACTACATGAAAACCATCATCAACAGGAAGGACCTGCTCAGGTGTGCCTGTCACACTGTGTTGAGGCCACCTGGCATTTAGAAGAAAACATCTGTTATCCTCATCTTTGTTTTAGGACAATGGATGTTTACACATGCTTAGACAGAAGCAGATCTCTGCTCAGCAGCAGTATGTCTAACACTCGTCTCCTCTCTGTAGTGAATTCTATGAACCGAACGCGTTGATGATGGAGGAGGAGGGAGCCGTCATCGCCGGGCTGCTCGTTGGACTAAATGTCATCGACGCCAATCTGTGTATGAAGGGGGAGGACTTGGACTCTCAGGTCATTCTTCGCTTTTGTCCATCGAATAACTGAAAACACCACGAGATGTGTATGTAAACAAAACGTTGCACAGGAGCTAAATCTATGTAACTCAGTGATGTAATCACTGAATTTACAGATAAGTTTCAAATCTCTACATCTAGAGGCAAAAAATGTCTGCCTTGGCACCGTCAGCCCATCTTCACATGAATTAAAGCTGCACTACGGGACAGTTTTATAATAAACAGCAGTTTTTAGCCTCATCATCGTTCTTGTAGTCTTGCCTGAACTATTCAGGAGACTCTGCCTGTTTTGGGGTTGAGAGGATTGGCAGGTTGCCACTTTGTCATCAGCTTAGTAAACAAGCATCAATGAATTGAAACCTCGGTGGTTACAAACCTCTTAAGTGGAGTTCAGACGTACCTATAACCTGCGTTCAGCACGGGGACGCAGTAGTAAGGGTCTTCCAGAAGCTACATGTAGTCGTGTTACTTTTGCATTTGTCTTTTGCTTTTTTGGCATACGCTCTTACGCTGTGTGGTTTCAGTTGTCATTGATTTTCTGCTTCTTGTTCAATTACTTCTGCAGGTCGGGGTGATTGATTTTTCAATGTACCTCAAAGATGGTGGACACAGTAGTAAGAGTGCAGAGGGGTAAGTGCTGCTTCCCAAGCTTTAACCACAGTGCCTCTTGGCCTGGAGACTAGAGGGTGGAGTTTCTGTCCAATCACTGGTTTCAGTGATTTGACTTCTTTTTGCTTGAATGCTATGTAACACACACAGTAGATTAGTTATTTGATAGTTTACTTTGATAAAATGATGATCTTGACAGACGTGTAAAGGAATCCAAATAGAGAGAGTGAGCAATAGAAGTAATGAAAAGAGCTGTAGTTACATTAGGGCAATAAGTACAACATTTATCAGTTAAGCTGCTAATTATTCTCCCAACTAATCATTTAGTCTACAAAACATAAAAAACTGTAAAAAGAAACAGGGCTGTTATAATTAACTAACTCATGGTGTCATGAAACGTCTTATTTTGTCCAATTAAAAGTCTAAAACCCAAAGGTATTCAGTTTACTCACATGTCAGAAGCTGGAGCTGAAAATAATCTTTGGGAACGTGTTTGTATTCTGATAGCGATGTTTTATACTTTAATAACATTTCCCTCGTTATGCAAGTAACAGAAAACATCACATGCTCCTCACAGATTGAACAAAGAGGTGAATTTAAATGAAACCAAGGTGGCTAACATCTAACCACTTCTCTATCTGCTCCTTCAGCGACGGTCAGATCACAGCGATTCTGGACCAGAAGAATTATGTGGAGGAGCTGAACAGACATTTAAGGTTTGTCTCTCTGTTCTGTCTTTACTCTGATCAGCAGCTTGTGGAGCCGCAGACTAATGTGATACTTCTGCCTGTTTGCAGTGCTTCAGTAAATAACCTCCAGGCCAAGGTGGACGCCCTGGAAAAGTCCAACACGAAGTTAACAGAGGAGGTGAGAGTCACTCGGCCATTTCACCTCGGTGCACAAATCCACACATCCATCAAAGATCATGTCAGCCTCTGTGCTCCTCAGCACAGCTGTTTACAGACCTGTCGGCTGACTTTTGTCTCCACAGCTGGCGGTGGCAAACAACAGGATCATCACTTTACAAGAAGACGTGGAGAGAGTAAAAGAAGAGAGCTCGTATCAGCTGGAGTCTAGGAAGGTCAGCCTTTAATTCAACCGGGTCTCCTTTGGACAGTCCACTCTGTATTTATCAATATTACACTGACTGACAGCCCGACAAGACACAGAATGGTATCTCCAGCCCAAACCAAAAAGCTTTCCCACATTAGTGTGCACAGTAGTTATTTGTGGGTATGGTTATAGATTTGGTATGGCGGTTCATCAAATAATCATAAAAGTATTGGTTTACAGTTAAGATGGAACATTTTTGCAAATCATCGTTGATTAAAATAGGTAAATGTCAGCATTTCATTTTCATTTCTTTTTTCATTTGTCTGTGTCATTGAGCAGACTGATGGATGTTGTCACTGTGCTGTTTGATATATGTTGAATTTTACCAAAGTTCCTACCAAATGTAGTCAATTTTCCTGATTTTCACAGTCTGAAATGTTTCTGATTAGGATCTGAAAGAACATCGATAGTAAAGATTTGTCTACAGGTTATGATTGTTGTACAAATATTCATGCTGTGATATTAACTTGGTGATTATGTTACATCACTGATCAATGAGACGTTCTCAACGGAAACTCGGAGAAGCTTGGAATCTGTGTGATGTAGCTGTGCAATGAAAGTAAAAATGTGCTTTTGGGCCCTGTAAGGAGTTCTTACTTTTATTTTTTTCAGGCATTAAGAAGCGACTCTGCGCTTGACGGACAAGCGCTGGGTGAAACACGCAAGCAGCTCAAAGAGGAAACTCTGCTTCGACTGGTGAGTTTCAGGCTCTTATCGGTGCCTCTCTGCTCCTCTGAAAAGCACAACCATCTCTCACAACCAAGTTTTGCGCATCTGAAGTTGAAGCGGGTGTCTGTGCAGGATGTGGAGAAGGAGCTGGAGGTGCAGATCGGGATGAAGCAGGAGATGGAGCTGTCCATGAAGATGCTGGAGAAGGACATCTGTGAGAAGCAGGACGCGCTGGTGGAGCTCAGACAGCAGCTGGAAGACCTTCGTGCCATCAACCAACAGCTTAGCCACAAGTCACAGGTTAAGCCGCATTCCTGCAATTTCTTGTTCTTGAGCTGCTTTGTTTGTTTGTTTGTTTGTTTGTTTGGGGTTTTTTGCACTTTCAGAAGTGACCTGGCATTGTAAGGCTCGCTTTAAATATTCTAACCTGTTTTCAAAATGTAGATCTTACTTTTCAAATGGCCCTAACACACACTGCAGGAGTTTAGATCTAATCTTAGTCCGAAATCATTGTTTAAACCCAAAGTTTAGCTAGCTAGAAGTTTCAAGATGATGTGTTGTTGCTACATTGTCGGCCACGTTTGCAAGGTGAGCTCCAACTGATGGCAAAATGAAAGACAACAACCTTTGGCGTTCTTGAAATAACGTCCTCAAAGGTAACACAAGACTCTCCTCCGTAATGAATCATAGGTGTTTATATGGAGGTATTGTTTCTGAACAGTCAGGTGGGTACTGTAGTTGCTCTAAATACAATACCCAAAAGCTTTGGCCGTAATTGCTATGAAGGCAAAGCTGAACATTGGCGCTATAGTTGCTGAACTCATCAACAAGATCACCCAGAAACTAAAAGTACATTGATTTAGGCTGAAGGTTGTTTTTCAATTTTGTTTTTCACCGTAACATTGAGTTTCGCTGCCATTGTTGCACACGACATGGGACTCGTAGTTAACGTAGTCGTAAAACAGTTGCACTCATGATTTAACCAGAAGAGTTACGATTTGAGTGATTGTTTCCCTCCCCTCAGAGTGCAGACGCCAGTTCTAAACAGAAGAGTGAAGCCATCGCTCGCCTGGAGGAGAAAATAAACCAGATGACAGGGACGGTGAAACAGATGGAGACCAGGTGAGGACAGTTATCCACAGCCACGATTGGTGTTAGTGTATGAATAATTATTATTACATTAGACAGTTTCCACATACCTGAATAAACTCTGTATTGTCCTGTTTTTCTCCCTCTCCACTGTCACTGCCATTATTTTTCATTATTATTTCATCGTTTTAAAATCATTTAATCAGTGAGAAGCATTTGGTGAAGCAGGCCAGAAACCTGAACTCAGCAGCAGGGAAGCTGCTGCAGCTGCAGCAGTAGATCCCCACTTCCATAAACCTGAATACAAACCCGAGTACAGCCCTGCCTAATATAGAAATAACCAAACTAGGGATGTTATCTTTTCTGTACGACGCTCCTTTGTTGTTGAAAACAAAACCATTTTCCCACAACCTCCTGCAGTGGCTCTCCAGCATCAGCTTTGAGTAGTGTGGACTGAATCGATCCTTTTAGCAGCCCTTAATCCTTGTGTTTCTCTGCCAGATGTGTTTGCCACATCCGATTTCTACTTTTGTTTGGTAGGCGTTTCTTACAAATACCCCATTAATGCTTTCTGACAAAGGTACGACAGGTTGACGGCAGGGTGTCAGAACATTTGAAGGACTGACGATTAACGTGTTACTGGACTCGTGCTGGATATTTGCTTGAGTGGTGGACTTGTTGTAATGGTATTCCAAAGAAATCGGCCACTACCAGAGACTGCGCTTGAACATCTTCAGCTGACAGAATTAGAAAAGAGAGAATCTGAAGCAGTGCTTAGGGGCCGATGTCAAATGTTGTCATTTGGTGATCCACATGCAAGTGTAGAATGCCAGGACAGGGGCATAAAGAGATAAAGCAAGAAGTAAAGGGCAAAATTAATTTTATTAATTTTGAACTGTATGTGAACATAACATTGGTGTAAACTGTAGTAATCATTAGGCTAATAAAACAATAAACAAACAAAGCCGGCTTCATCTTCTTTGGCTAAAGTTTGCCTGTTGTCCTCATCGGTTTCAGCCCCCAGACACTTCTCATTTTAAGTTTTTATTAAGTTTCTTTCCAACCACGTTTCTTCACTTATCGTCATGTTTTCATTGCACCATGAGTTTATGTGACATCCCCCCTCACCCCTCCCCGAACCAGATGCAAACACGCTGAGAGAGAGAGGGATCTGGCTTTGGAGGCCAACCGGCTCTTCAAGCAGGACTTTGGAGACAAAATAGAGAGTCTGCAGGTGGAGGTGGAGCAGCTGAGGAGACACAGGTAAAGTGTAAGGCAATGGTAACAGGAAGCTGAAGATCATTAATTGCTTGTAATTTGTATTTTAGGATATTTATTTATATTTATTTAAGGATAGGGCTGGTGATATTTGCATTTTTATACCCAACAAACAGAAAAAAAGAACCAGCAAGCAATTAATTAATCTACTAACAATTTTATTGTCTAGGTGTGTGTGTGTGTGTGTGTGTGCGTGTGTGTATCAAAGCATTGTAGATCTTCTTGATGCCAAGCTTTAACCACAGTGCCTCATGCCAACGAGACGCTTCATTGCAGTGGCTCACGTTTGTTCAAACCATGAACACACATGCAGTGTAGTTTATCTTCACTCACACTGACTTCCTGCCTTTAGCAGGAGAAGGATGTAACAAAGCTCAGATCTACGGTGGGAAATATTGCACTTTTTACGTCACTACAGTTATTTGACGGCTTTTGTCTCAGATTAAGTTTTTATCGTGATTGTGTGAGGCTCCTGCTACCATTTCAGAAGTTTCGGAAGAGCACCACAGCTTAACTTCTCAGATGGTGTCATTTAAATACTCTGGTTGATCAAATTGGAGTCAAATTCTCCAGTATTTTACCAAGAAGAGTAAAGATCAGAAAATTAACTTCCATTAGTCTGTAATCATCATTTCACACTCTCATAAGTCAATAGAAAGTCCAAGCTGACAGCCAATAAGCATTGACTTGAGTGCTTTGGTGTCTCTGAGTGTTATGTTTACTAACACATATGTAATAAGTGCATCATAGAGGCTGTTACATTATGATGTATTTTGTTAATGTATAATTTTTAAACCCTTTGATTTGTTTTGAAATGCTGCAGGGAGCATCAACGGTCATTGTCATTGTCTTAAGAATACATAAAATTATTCGAATTCTGCTTTTCCTCCTTCCTGTTACGAAGTATGAACTTGTCTCATCTCAGGTCTAATCTGGAGATGGAGCTGAGAAGAGAGCGAGAGCGAAAGAGCGAGTATCATTTGGACGCTGCGACCAGACAGTCCAGCACTCCTCGCAGGGAGCGGAGACACCCGGAGAACACATCAAAAGTACACCTGTGATAATTAATGTTAATCATTTTTTAAAAATTTAATTTCTGTTTTATTTTTAAACACTGTGCACATATTTTACCAACAGTATCTCCCAGAATCCCCGTCGGTCAAAAGGGAGAATGAGCAGTTACACACTGGATCAGAGGACAAAACAAGTCTGAGCTCCAGCCTGTAAGTAGTTTAAAGAGCTCGAAAAGATGTGTTCACCCAAAAGAATGTTGTTTTGTTTGTTTTTTCATCTTGATTGATCTATTTGTCTCCTTTTTAAGGTCCTTGTCACATCATGAAGATGAGCAGGTGAGGTTTTAGATTGAATTATCCCACCATAGATCTGTTTCTGAAGAGGACAGTGTTCACCAAACCCAAAATTCCTTCATATTCATTGTTAATGCATTTTGCATTGAAACAATGTAAATATTCTGGTCGTAAGAAATATTCACTTTTAATTGATTTTTCTGCAGGACGAGTCATTTGTGGAGATTAGTCAGCCTTCCATATGTACGATGTGTGAAGAGGACGACTCCCTCCTGAAGAAAAAGGTGCGAGGATGGCA
This sequence comes from Datnioides undecimradiatus, assembly GCA_008933995.1. NCBI lineage: Eukaryota > Metazoa > Chordata > Actinopteri > Lobotiformes > Datnioididae > Datnioides > Datnioides undecimradiatus. Next base: position 14,155,657 of record WARS01000015.1, read on the forward strand.
GAGTAACCTGAACTGTGCTGAATCACCTCATTAAATCCCATCAGATGCTTGGAATATTAAGTGGCGCTAAAAATCAAAAAAACATGTTTGTAACAGATTAAAATGGTCTAGTGGGATATGCGTAGTTTTAATGTTAAAATAAAAAGTGGACATTAATTATATCAAACAATGGTAATCAAATATTATTAAAATAAATGTCACGTGGTTTATTAGACCTTTAAAATCAGCGAAAGATGTCTTTTTTAGGTTTTTGAAGTTACTTTTCTGCCCCTGTCTGTTACAATCCTGCTTTTCCTCCTACAGAAACAATGTAAAAACTGCAGTGGGGTTTTCTGTGAGAGCTGTGTGTCCAAAGAGCTGCCGTTGCCTTCCTCCATTCTCCCAGAGACCGTGTGTACCACCTGCTTCTCGGTGTTACTCCAACAATACGCTTCAACGCCGCCATGAAACTCCACATTTAACTGCAACACACGATGATCAGACACATGGGAAAGCAGAGACATTGATTGGTAAAACTGACAAAATGCACTTTTTTTGGGGGGGGGGGCTTCATGACTCGAGACGTTTAATCGTGAAAGACCTGATGAAGTCGTGCGAGTTGTGAACTTGCAATATTTTAGTTACTTTGAGTTAGTCATGTCCAAACATGGGCCACTAACAGCTGTTTGGAGGCAGGTTTTATTTTACGAATACGGGTGTGGCCATAATTCCTTTCTGGCTGAAAGTGTGTGTTGAGCTGCTGTGTTATACTATTGAAATGAAACCTGCACTCAAAAAGCTGAAGATGGCATCTGATTGGAGATTACTGATTATAAAAAGACTGTCACCTCATGCATTTAAAAAAAAAAAAAAAGACTTTTCAGTGGATCATCGATTAAAAGGTCAACTGACAAGCGTTTTAAACTCAGTTTTAAAAGATGAAAAAGGAAAAACCGGACTCTTTTTCAGGACTCTTTAATTTTAGCCACAGCTGCACTCCATTATAGCACATTAGTTTATCGTATTCAGATCAAAATGTGATTTAAATAGTGACTGAAACTTTTCATTATGTCACTAAGACGAAACCTAAGCTTTCACACTTTTGTTCTAATGGTTACACCTGACTCAGGATGATACTGACAAAATCTTTTGACCAAATACTTTATCGCACCATATGATAGGATATTAAAGGTGCCGTGCGTCGGATTTAGAGGGCTCTGTTGGCAAAAAAGGAATACGATATTCCAAAGTGTGTTTTTATTAACGTGTAATTAGTTGAAAATGAGAATCATTCACTGGCTCAAACGCTGGCTCTAGAGAGGGCCGCTGGTTGCATTCACTCCTAGATGCCACTGACTCCAACACACTGCTGCTTTAAATGTGTCCGTACGTTGGGAAAAGCTGTAGCAACGTATATCAGTGATACTCGGTCTAACGTAGTGAAGAAAATCAGTTCTGCCAAAATTCAGACCAGGAAAAGAAATATATATTGAACAACAAATACTGAAGTTTTATTACTATGTTATGATATCCAAAGTCCTCAGCTGAGGGACTATATCTAGTCTCGTATCATGAGATCAATATTTGATGGGTACATCGCCCAGTTTTGCTGTTCAGACTGTAGAAGAGTTGGTTTTGCTGTTCAGTCTTAAAGTGAAAAGAGCAGCTGGACCTTTTGGTCTGTGCACTTATTGTCTGTCTTGCTGAGAGTCAGATGAGATGACTGATGCCACTCAACTGTCTGGTCTGCTCAATATGAAGCGACAGCCAGCAGCCGGTTAGATTAGCTTAGCACAAAGACCTGACGGGGGTAAACAGCTAGCCTGGTTCTTTCTAAACGCCCACTATCTGCCCACAGCACATTTTAAGCTCACCAGTAATATGTTATACCTCAACTCTTTGCTGTTTGGGGAGGGGGGGGCGATTTCTTGGCACGTGCACTTCCTGGAGTCTTGTATGTGTGATAATTAGTGAGCCTGTAGGCAGTCTGTACGCTAAGCTAACTGGTGGCTAGCTGTAGCTTCATCCACCATACAGACATAAGCGCATGTCTCAAAATGTCGGACAGTTTCACGAAGTGTACAAAGCTGAATCTTTGGTTAGAATCTTTATTGTTTCGTGGTAATTACTAATAAGTGGCATTAACAAAATAGCTTCAGATCATCTCATGTTGACGATTAACATTGTGTCACATCAGAGTCTGGTTTATTTCACACAGCTGAATCATAAAATCCAGCATTCAGATGTTTTGATTCTAGTCGTTTTCTTCTGGATTATCAAACTCCTGAGCGTCGCAACATATCATGGCACTTTTTAAACGCATGGCTGTCTGCGGGCTGGTTTGATGTGGGCATATCAGTGCTTCTTTTTAACAGCTATTTTTATGTTTTGTTGTTTTGTATGAAGAATAATTAGAAGCAAAATCAGTTAAACATTTAGTTGTTCTTGTTGAAGCTAATTAACGCTTGCGATGGAGATGCTTGTTAGATCAACATTAAAAGTTTTATTAAATTTTTCCGGTCTACGTCTGGGTTATTTTCAGTCGTACCCTGATGGGTCTGGAGCTCAAAGAGTTCAGTCTTAGCACTTCAGTTTCATATGATCCTGAGATCATCCTCCTATAAGTGACCACTAAAATCCCTTTTCATAAAGTATCTCAGAGGAAATTTTGCAGTGTGCAGGATGTGATTTGTTTACACTTTTAAATTATTTTGTCTACAGAATCACATTTTGCAGATTAGAGACAACTCTCCAGTGGAAGCATGTCACTGAACACTTGAGTGCTTAAAATTTGCCTGTACGTTCACGCACAGTACAAAAATGCATCCCCTTGTAGTTAGTGTTACTATTTAAAACGACATTTTTATTTTTCATAAAAACTCTTCACTCACAACTTCGTTTGTTACATATTTAAATACTTTCTACTGGTTTTGATTAGGTGAGCCCTCAAGTGAAATGAAAGCCCTTAAATGAAAGTGAAACTGTTACAGTTGAAATATCAGTTCTCAGATTCAGGGTGAACCTCTCCACAGTTTTGCATGTGTTGAGATAATGATTTCATGTACGTGGTGGTCCATTAGTGTTGATAGTGTGATCTGCGCTCATCTGACTTAGAATCCAAATTCAAATGTAACAGAATTTATCATTTTGGAAACTCCCACATTAGACAAAGTGAAATCACAAGGCAGCAGTATTAGCCTGTATCATCACTGATTATTTCCTAGTGAGTTCACTAAAATAACTCAGCAGAATACGCCTATCAGAAGTTTCTTATGGCGGTGACGATTGTTGAATGGAGATGATGGAGACGAAGACAATATTTCCTTTCCTTCAGGAATGTTTATTGCAAGACAGGAAAATAAATACAACAGTCAATGTTTGTAATGGCATCTGTTTCTCAGCATTCACCTGCAGGAGAAACAACAGCGTTAAGTCACATCTGGAGGGGAGCTCAAACAGAAGCTCAACCAGTTGGGTGCAAGAAGCTTAAACCAGTAAATTCACACTTCCCATTGTTTACGCGTAAAAATGTTTCACTTTCTCACATAAAGAAAAGCAGTTTGATTTGTTCTATAAAAAGATGAAAATTCTCAGCTGGTGAGTTGTGATTAAACGTTTTACAGAGATCCAGGCTGAGACCATCAAGGACTAAACCGTGTGAAATACACTTCTGTGTCCTCTGTAACTTCCTATAAAATGTGAATTAATCAGCCTCATAACTGTTTCCAAACATTTAAAGTTGTACAAAGTTGAAAGCTGTTGTATGATTCTGTCAAGAAGCAGAAATTTTGAACTTGGGCATTGAATTCAGTGTTACTCACCTTTCATCAGATACACCTTCAGAGTTCAGGAATAACTCGATGTATCTCTCTCCTACAAATTAGATGAGATTCGAATGTGAAGCGAAAATCTTGCAGTGACCATTGAAAAGCAATGATTATTCTATCATTTTGTATTGTAAATATATATTGTTGTGAAGAACCAGGAGAACTGAGGACTAGGGAAAACAAAGAACCTGCCAAACTACGGAGATGATCTGCATTACATTAAAATTTCTGGCACACATCTAATTTTCACTTGACCTGGCAACACTGAGTACACTTAAAAAAGACTTATTCCTGGTAGTCACAGAGATCACCAGAAAAAGCCCAAAATCACTGCTTTTCTTAAGGAAAACAAAGTTCTTGATACAACAAAGCAACAGGAGGTATTCTGACTAAAAACATCACAAAAAAGCATGTGATATGCGCGGTTCAGGACTGGAGGGCTCTGCAGTGACTGTTTAAAACTGCCTACAACATCACTGGCACCCACCTACTGTGCAGCAGTGATACTTGTGAGGTGCCTGCATTAAGCCCAAACAGACACTAAAAGAGAATATCCAACCCAGCCACAGCCTGCTTGCTGCCATCTGACAAGCAATACAGAAGTATCTGCTGCTGTACTACCAGACTAGAGAGGTGCTTCTTCAGGCTGTGATACTCCTCAATTCATCCTCCACACTGAACTTTAGATAGATAATCCTCCCATAAACATTTTTAATGGAACAGTTGTTGCCTATTATGTGTTTACACATTTTTGGTGTTCCCACTTGTGGAGGGGGCCACTCAGGCTGCACACCCCCACCAAGGTTTCATAATCATTTGAAAATGACAGAAGGCTCTCCAGCAGTCTCACCTATGTACATTCCATCTTTGGACATGGCAGCCACAGTGTCCTGGTGGTTGCTGAAGTAAACATCGGCCTCTCCGTTCGGCCTGCCGCTAGGACCACATTCAATCAGGATCTTATCCACAGCTAGAGGATAGAAGAACTGCAAAAGAAAATAACACTAATACATCGTGTGCAATAAGACCAGCTTCGACATGTGCTTTATCTTGATTTTTTTTGTTTTTACCTTAACAATGTCTTCTCCGGACGCAAGGAAAGGAATTCCTCTCATATGGATGTAATGAAGCGGCTGCCCTGAGCCCCGAAGAGACCCTGGTGGAGCAAATTTGTTAGATTAAGCCAGGATAACAAAGTTTTCCACAAATTTGTTGAGTAGTATATTATTAGTATATCATTCTTGTTTGTTAACAAATACAAACTCACTGGATCTGGGGCTGGGCTGTAGGGGAGTCCTCCTGCTCGCCAAGTGATGCGCGGTGTAAGGAGGAGCTGAACTCCTCCTCCTCCAAGAATGAATCTCATCACTTCTGCTGGGAAACACCTCAATGTACCTGCAAACACAGACGGGCGCAGGTGAACACAAAGCTAACAGCTATGACAAGTGAAGGAAGAGTTGGTCTGCATCTATAACAGTAACATCAGCTACTTCCTGTTGGCCACAGGACTATAAGTTGTGGATGTGAGCATCTTACCTGTTTCCGATCACCTCTCTGTCTCTCTGCAGAGCTTCTTCAGTTGCTTCTTTAGAGCTAAACTGCACATAGGCCTCTCCGGTGTTTTTTCTTCCGTAGTCAGAGACAATGGTGATCCCATTCTCCACTATATCCAAACCTTAAAGACGCAAACAGTTTATTAGTTTTTCCAACTTTCTGTACTGTGCACCTCTGTTCATCATCCTTATCCAATCCTATCATCCTATATCAAAATCATTTGATTTTCTTAAGATGTGCATAGAGTCTTTTAATCTGATAAAATATATTTTGGGTACCTCTCCAGGAGACGTATTTGTACTTTACTTTAGTATTTCTGTTGTTCACAATTAACAGTTGTACTCCACTGCATCTCAGAGGGACATATTGTTCTATTTACCTCCCTATATCTGACAGCTTTAAACATCAAATATAATAGGAAAACACATAAAGGGATCATGAGTGCTTTTACTTTTAATCCCTTAAGTACATTGAGTTAATTTCTACAGTTAGGTTCTGAATACAGATTACCTGAAAAAAACTGGGCGATGTCGGCCTCGGTGCAGGTGAAGGGGAGACCTCTTAGTCGCACCACATTATCATCACCCAGAGCCTGGGTGGCTTTCTTCAGGATTTTATCAGCATCAGCGTTTGTCACTTCATACACTGCAAAGAGCAGGAAGTTGTTAACTATGGCTCCATTGAAGAGTTAAGCCAATGACAGGACCCTGAAACTGAGGCAGTTAAAGTTACAATTACTCAGTTCATTATTCATACCTGTGACTTTACTGCTCTTACATGTCAGATTGACTTTGATAACATCCAATCACCATCTTTTATTTCAGCCTTCCACAGCTTCAAACACAAAGAGACGAACCTTCAACGTAGCGCGGGCCGAGGTACTGTCGGTGCTTCTCCAGAGCTTTGCTCACATCCTCCTCGTGCTCCACCTCAATGAAACCTCGTCCTGTCGGCCTCCCCTGTCTGTCCATGGTGAGATGGATGCCCTTCACCCCGTCACGGATCCTACAATCTGAAGCGCGGTGTCAGTTATATTGAACCTCCTACTAATAGCTAATGGCTACCTTAACTAAAGCTGTGAAGCTCACCATCTAACATTACAAAGACCTATCACAGATCTAAAGACTCACCTGAAAAGAACTGCAGGAGGTCCTCAGCCGAGCACGACCACGGGAGACCTTTCACCTGCACGATGTACACCTCTTTCTTTTCTGGTTCTGAATCAGGCTGATAAGCCGGCAGGGGTGGATAATCTTCACAAGGTGCTCCAGCCTGAAAGGCATAATGGGTTATTTTGGCCTTTTCTCACAACTATCAGTATGATTACAAACTAAACAGTCAATCCTTTCATGATGCATATAAATCAGCAGATTAATCAATATAAAAACAATCATTTGTTGCAGTTCTATACAAGATTGCACCTCAACCAACTACAACAGTAAAACCCAGCTTGTACTCAGCATTAATGGATGACTAATAACAATCTAATGATATTGTAGATAAAAGTATAACAGTTAGGGGGCAAGTTTTCTTGGTTTTCACTTATAAGACAGCATATTTTTGGAGGGGGATGGGAAGTTTCACCCATTTAGAAGATGTATAAATGTAAACAAGCCGCTCTAAATACATCCAAACTAACAGACTGCGGTGCGCACTTCGCTTCTCTGATGCGTAGTAAGGCCCACACATTTAGCCCAGCACTGAATCTTCTGCGATCGTCCCTGTTTGACAGGTGATGCAGCCGGTAGCTCCACCACAGTCTACAGGCACTAATTCCGCCATGTGGGTCACTGACCTTGCTACAGAAGCTGCGCTGGGCGCTCTTCACTGCGGACTGAAGCTGACACACTGCCCGGCTTGCTGATGTCCATGTCCGCTGCTGTGTGAACCCACATATGCCCGACAACAAGTCGTTTCTTGTTTTGATGCCCGTGGATAACGTTACCTTCCTAACCGTGACACACCGCTGCAGTAAAAACAGCAGAGACCTGCCGTTGCTGGACATTTTGACCGAGCCGAGCCGGGTGTCAGAGTAGGTACAGTAGTCTTTCGGACTGGACTAAGGAGATATCCACGCAGGTTCCGGTCGGTTTCTCTCTGAATGTAGCTACTTGGTTTAGCTAGCTGACGACTCCACATGAAGCTAGGAGGCTGAACTGACTCACGTGCGTCAGTCAAGGGCAGTGGTATGGTATAAACGGTGCCGTCAAGTCAACAGGAGAACGTTACCAACTTCCGGTCGTCTTCCGGGTTGATAACTACAAAGCTACTAAATGCGGTGTGCTTCATAAAGTAAGGCTACTACTACCACTGAGTATTTGAAATCATCCAACAGCTCTTCTTATTCTTTTAGACACCACAACGATAAAACACTTCTACACATATTTACGAAAGAGAAACATCGAATAAGAAACCAAAAATGTATAAACTTGTCGAACAGAAATCAACCAATTTAAAGGCGCCCCCCCCCAACTGACCTAGCCTTTATTTTTTATATCGTTGTTGTTGGGGGGGGGGGGTTAAGATGAGTTAATTAATCGTCACATTAACTATTAGTATGATTTCAAAAACATGACTCAGTTTTATTTAGTAGGCTACACAGGAAAAGGTTGTGTCCCTAACCCCGGTAAACTTGACAGTGATCCTCTGCATAAAGTACTTCCTTTCTCACTTCACTCTGTTCCTGCTCATGTTTCATTTACACTGCCACCTGTAGGCTAGGATGCCATAAAAAGTCTCATAAAGGCTCATCTTTCATAACAATGCAAAGATTTTCATTTCTCTAGCATGTAAAGACACACTGGGGCACAGAGAGGCTTTGAGGCAGTTGCAGCACAAGGACAAATAGGAAAATCTCAGTGAAATACTGTTTTTAATTCTGATTGTTCCACCACTAGACACCAAACTGCCTCAGTTGAACATCTTCTTTACTTAGTTTTGATTTTAGATGTTGCAAGAGATGGTTTAATTGGTACCAGGAATACCTGAGGAAATGTGTCAGGTATGACCGATGGTTTGTCTCATTAAATATCACTTTTGGTTTGAAGTTTCAACAGCTGTGAGCTAGAATGAACTATTATCCCATATCTGATATTTATTGCAAAAAATGCATTGCCCTCTTCATTCCTGGATGACATGATATTAGTAAAGATCATACAGTGCAAACAAATGTGGAAACTATGTAACATGATACTTCACCTGATGAGGCTGACTTTATGTTGTCATTTAAAGTGACAGACATGAAACTGGAGGTGACTGTAACACGCTGCCATCTGGTGGATGAATTATGAGCATACGCTCACTAACTCTCAAAGTGTATAGGCTGTCAACACCCCTGACATCTGATGAGACGTCTGCTTCTCCGGGATCATGGGTTGGTGTTTCAACAAGACAATGGTCTCTCACCCTTTTGCCTATGCTCCTTCCAGATCACAGCAGAGTCAAGGTCTCCAGGAGATGATCTCCTGAAGACCGAGGTCTTGCAAAGGAATTTACTCCAGTAAACACTGCAGGATGGAATAAAATGGGATAAAAGACGTAATACTTAGTAAAATGCTCATTAAATAACATTTAGTATTCAAGACATCTGCAAATGAAAGTGCAGAAGGCGATGCGAGTGCCAGGACATTCAAGTCAATATAGAAATCTCCTCTGAGAAACACAGGAACATTAAGAAACACTACAAATGCAGTCAATTTTGCACACCTGCAGTATAGGCAACATGTAAAGCAAAGTTTACATGTTTAGATTGACTTCTGCAGCACAAAAAGATGCACATCTGACTGCACTGGTATTTGTAATGTAACACGCATAAAAAGCAATTAACTTGACAGAATAACGCAGGATAAATAAATGCACTGCTTCTCAAATGCAATACAATCCCGTTAAACAAACAAAGTAAAGTAAAAAGCATTTTTATCCCAGATGTAAAAGTGTCTTACCTCTCCAAAGCTGATTTGGGTCTGTGGCCAGATCTGTGTGCAGCTGCAGGTTTATAGATGGCTTCACTATGATGACACAGAACTGAACAGCAGAATATTTAGATCCTGCTGTTTGGTTCTTTCAAACATACACACGTTCATTTAACCAAACTCATCCTGACACACCAGAGACCAAACTAAACACCTGTGCTTTGTAAAATTCAATATTTTTTATGCCATTTTATTTTGTGTGACCAATGTAGATCCCTGTTTATTTAGGAAAAAAGACATCCAACTATTAAAACTGGTCTTTTTTTAAAAAAAAAGTATTTCAGAGTACTGCCTTTATACTTATATTATTATTATATCATTATACTTTCAACATGACACAGGTGCCAAAGAATTGCCTGAACATATTAATCGACAAAAATTGTGCAAAGACAATCCAAACAGAAAAGTCATCTTCTTGAATAGATTTTACACACACACACACATACACAGGACAAGAAAAAATAAAAGTGCTTCCTCTGCCATCACACTCTGCAAAATGAATGGTTGAGTTTGAAACACCAACACAGGAAGTCCAGGGCTAGAGGGCAGCATAGATTTCTAATTTTTTCCTGCAGGGCCATCTTTATTAAACCATGTAAAGTTGTTATGCAGAATTTTAACAATGTACTTTGAACATTTTCCCTATTTTACTCAACATTCAGACCAAAAACTGAAAACAAAAAACAAAAAACAAGTGGTAATCCTGGTGGAGGTGTGTTCCTTCAGAGATTTTACAGCTCAGGAAAAGTTTCCAGTTTTTCTGCCATCAAAAGTTATTTGTTGCACTAAACACGGCGATGAAACACTCAAGAGTACCAACTTCACCATTTCCAAACACAGAGCATTAGCTTTATTACTGGCCAAATGCGCATACTTTTACAGTTAAGTTGAACAAAAGTGAAATCTTGACTGTGATTTCAGCCGATTCGGCTAGAGGTGGCAAGTGTAATGTGATCATATCTTTAATGGGGGCCCAGCAGCTTCTTCCTGCCTCAGGCCCCATAGCAAGTAAATCCAGCCAAGGTGATAAATCCAAAACCAGAAAAGTTGTTTTGCAAAGTAAAATACATATTTACAGTACAGTGTGATATATTTTGTTTATTCCCTAAAAACCTTCCTCCCTTGATTTTTTTTGTAATCGTCTGCATTTCTCTCTATTTTTAGAAACTAAGCGACCAGTTGATTAGTCATTTATAGAAAAGAAAATCCTGTTCTTACATTAATGTATCAGTAATAATAATATTGTGATATAATATGTAATAATAGCTATAATAGTCTGAGTACAACTGACTTTTAATATTTTAGGAAGGCCTGTATTTCTTATACGCACAGTTTTACTAAAGTCACCCTTTTGAGGCAGGATTTTTTTTTATTTGCAGTGGTGTATGTTTACAGTACTTCAGTGCACTTTGACTTAAGTTGCCTGAAGTATCTCAATATTTCATCCACCACCTGAATGGTTTTGTCGTGTTGCGGAGTCGAAAAAAGTACCTGAAGACAACGCCGGTCATTCCAAAAAAAATAAAAAATAAAAAAGGAAAAAGGGGAAAGAAAAAAAGAAAACAGTGGATCACATGACCGGCTCCGTTATTTCCTGCAGCAGCAGCCTCTCCGCTACTCGCCCCTGCCTGCCTGCGACAGCACAGCAGTGGTGTGGTCGCTCGCACATTAACGGAAAAGAAAAAACACTCCACACGTAGTGAAGGCCTCCGCCACACTGAAAGCCCTGTTTCAGTCACAGCGACGACGGATATAAACACACTCTCTCTCACACACACACGTTTTTTTCTAACCTTAGTTGCTCTTTTTTTATTTGATAGCGTTGTAAGAAATAGCCAGTCCTCATAATGGCGACAGCTGCGGTGTCTGCCCCTGCTGGCTGCGGCCCCAGCCCCGGGTCGGGAACGGAGCTGGTCCGCGGGCAGGCCTTCGACGTTGGGCCTCGGTACAGCAACCTCTCCTACATCGGGGAAGGAGCCTACGGGATGGTATGGTAAGTGTGCACCCACCTAGCTCTGTACACTCTGCGTGGAGGTTGCTGCTTTTCACTTTAGTCCGACATAACGGCGGCTAACTGACATGGTTTCCCATTGAAAAGTACTAAATGTCATGTTTTAGCTAGCAAGCAACAGTGTCAAAACGGTGTTAGTTAGTGAAGACGGCGTCCCCAAACCGAGGGAGAGGAATTAAATCATGGCTCAACCGGCTGACTCTTTGCAGTTCACATTTATAACATGAAAGAAGTCAACGTCCTTAAACTGGAAGTCTTGTTTTATGTAACATGAGGCACTGCTAACTTGAATCAATGGGAAACAGGTTTCCACGTAAAACGCCGCTTGCACTGCTTTAAACTCAAGTTTTGTTGCATCTTCTACTCATAAATGTGACATGCAGCTTGTAAAATCGAAAAATATGGTATTTTGCCAAGGACCTGTGCTGCTTTTACAGTGATTTTTCCTCACTGATTCTTATGGCGTTTTTTTTTTTAATTATTTCCCAAACTTTCCATTGGATCTCTGCCCCGGTAGATGTACGCTATGTTTAGGTTATGTGGGCGATTTTTTTATTTTTTTTTTTGGCATAATATGGCAGAAAAATGTACTGCAGGAGAACCTCAGGGGGTTTTCCTTGTATATTTGTTTCAGTAACTGATACTAATGGCTGGCTACACACTGCATATGGAGGATCTGACAGGCGAGACCACCTGGGCTGTAGTGCAGCATCAAGTCATCAAAACTCTAGATTTAATCCTCCTCTACAGTATGATTGCTATTATACGTGGTCAAATTTGTGGTACTCATTCTGATTAAACATTCAGTTAATTTTGTTTTAAATGCATCCCAGATTGTATTGAGTCAAATCACATTCTCTTCAATCAAAAGCAGTGAATCTTGGAGCTTCTTTAGCCTGTAATAATGTAGTTGACCTTAAATGTGCACACTGTACTATATTACATAATATATTGTCCTTGTGTCAGACAACAGCAGTGTAGTTTGTTCTTCCTCTGTGCAGAGAAGAGCTGTTTTTTTCTAAGAACACTGATCTGAAACATAGTCTGCCCACAGTTTAGGGGCTGGCAGCTTGTTGCAAAATCCAAAACCCACCAAAAGCACATAGCAGTGACTGTCACACCATTGAGTGTAGTTGTGACCATAGATGAATTATTTGTGTCTTTCAGACTGATACAAATATCAAATATACACCATTGAGAACCTGCTGTTTTGTTTATGCCTTATATCAGCTGATCAATACCGATTAACCAATAGAAATGACCAACTGTGTTAGTGTGTACTGAATTATTAATTATGTTTAATAAGTGATACAAGATACTAATGCATTTGACTGACTGTTTCTTTCACACGTGGATATTTTTGTGTCGGAACTATGAGTGCAAAAATGCTATTTTTACTATTTCTGGCATGTTTACACTGACATTTTTATGTATAGTGACACCTATTAAAACCACAAATATAATAGCATAATTCGTTGCATCACAATCAATGATGTAACTGTACATAAAAAGGACAGTTGAACTGATGGACTGCACTAATGGATCCAGTCACTTTTGATCAAACAGCACCTGTTTTTCACTTAGGGTAGTTTGGTCACAGATATTCAGATCCAAAGCTCCAAACCATCACTGTGGGGACAAAATACAGCCTGGCCGTCCTTAAGGCGTGAAACAAGAGATGAAAAACCACATGTCTTTACCATCTTATTAAACATACCAACATGAACCAAATTAGTTGAATATATCCTCAGTTTCTGCAGTGGCCTACCTGAAACTCAGCTCACACAAAGTGCTGTTTTTGTTATAAGTAATGCTGCGCATGGAATCCTCTTAGCCAACAATTAATGTTGATATAATACAAGTAGTAAACAGTGGGGGTTTTCTGTGTTTGCTTTCACTTTTAGGCTTGGTTCTCACCATTGTGGTGTTTCTGCCCTTCAAGAGCACCTGTTAGTCAAACCATGTGGGCAGCACTGTGACAGTTATATTTCCTTCGATTTTCTTATAATATAGTTTTTCTAAGCTGAAATTGGGCTGGGCTGTCAGTTCCTTTGTGTCGTTTGTGAACCCACAGTGGTCATCCGTGCTGTTGCAAACTACCCAATGCTTTCTTCCTCTGGTTATTGCAAAACATGCTTGTAGATGTGTGAAAAATGTTTTCCCTCTTAAGTAAAGCACAATTTTTGCTTTTGATAGTTAGCTTTAGGATCAGGCAACTTTTTGACAATTTATTTCAAAATGTTTTATCCATGTGTTTGGTGCCTTAGTTAACAGCTCAACCCTTGAGCTTTTATGCCTTAAACTGTAAAGTCTTGGTTTTCCTCCGAGAAACACTGATATAGTAGGTTGGCAACTATCTATGAGTTAGAGTTTCGACCAACAACAGGAAACCACCCAAAAAAGGTTTGAGTAAGAACAGATTCTTATTTAAATACCTTTTATTTTCTGTCATCAGCAAGCGTAAGATGGATCAACAGGCACAGGCAGGTCCATCATGCTTGACTTAGGTTATGGGGACTTGAATTATATTTGTTTTGACTTTAAGTGATGCCAAAATCCCTAAACTGGCAAAATGTCAGCTTACAAAAACTTTGTGTCCATTAAATGCAACCTATGTTTTCTTTCACAAGCCCTTCACGCTTGCAAGTGGATCCCGTGTGACTAAATATGCAACAACACAAACTGACTAAGTGACTAATGAACTCAAGACCGTTTTAATCTATTTTCTAAGGAGTTTTTTGAGAGATATTCCCTCGTCTTTCTTTAGTGACTGTTTTCGCCTCGTAGTCCATAAATGACTGTGCAGACCCCTATCCTGGCAGCAGAGACTTTACAAACAGCCCAGTACTTTTTCAGTTTTACTGTGATCTTCACTTGTGCTCATGTAAAAGCCCTGTTCTTTACTTTGGTGTTGTTTCTGTATTTTTGGCGTGCTCAAAGGCAGTTGGAGTGGGCGATGTGTCAGCCTCAGCCTCCTTGCACTTGTCTTGCTGCGTTCTTCTTGAGACCTGTAGTTTTGAGTCAGCTGGTCATGTTGCTTTGATGTGCAGCAGCCAGAGAAAGTGGTGCAGTGTGTACTTCATAAACATCCTTTGGTTTGCATCTAAAGTATTTTTAAATCTCATCAGGAAGTTCTTCTTTGTCTGTTTGTGGTGGCAGTGCACCTCTGTATATGTAAACAGCTTCTCCTCGGCTGCAATCAACAAACATTGCAAGACAGAAAAGGTGGCTTCGTGGTCATATTTTATAATGTACGTTTTGTACATGAGTACAAATTTAAATGGAACAAAAAGAAAAGATCCCAAGTATGTATTTTTGATAGCTTAAAAATATGAAATAAAAATGTATGGTTTGCTAGAACGTGTTTAGTCAGACAGGTTCATCATGTTGATTTTTCAACAAGCTGTAGGTCAGTTGCTTATAATAGTGAACATATTTCTACTGAGATGTCCCAAAACGTCTGTACAAATCTACACCTATGGCATAACTTGGCAAGTCAGTTTTTGCTACTGAGTTTCTTGCAGAGGAGCAGAAATGTACATGTCTTAAATATCAACAACCGTCGTGCAACCCTGGGCATCAAACTGACAGTCTTTGTGTTGGGAAGAAAAAGTTTGCACCTTACAAGGACACCATGGCATTGGGTCATAATACCAAAACAACTTTGTAAAGTTGTTGGGTTTTATAAAAGCCTAAAACCTGAAGCCTAAAACCTCATTACTGGTTGGTGTAACACACCTCACTACCAGTGAATCATTGTAGGATGTTTAGCAAAGGCAGCAGATTAAAAGAACCCTGTTCTGTAAAATACTGCAAACTTACAAGGGTTTGAATGTAACAGGTGTTCATTTATATACGAAGGACCTACACTAAGCTTTAAGCTAATATGCTGTTTACAGTTGCCATGACAGGAGCTTTCTCTGCCTTCTCCATGCACTGCGCTCTGCTGCTTTCTTGTTTTCACCATGCAATTCTTAAACATTTTAACTTACTCAATCAAACAAAAGATCTTCCAGGGACTGCAAGTTGTACCAGAGATTTGTATCTGATCAGTGGTGTTTTTTTTGGATGGGAATGAATGCCATGTAGAGGGCTGGGATGATCAGGGTCTCACGTCTGACACTAAAGCTACAGGATATATGTTAGTGCAGTAATAAAGCTACTACTTTGATTTGTCACGTTGTAAAACTATACATTGTTGACAGTTTCAGTTTTTACAAATGCAACTTTCTTTTGCAGCTTTCTACAATAATCACTTGTGTCACCAACAGTGGATCTGAACTTCTCTTTCAAAGTTGGTTCATAGAGCCAAAATCCAGCTCTGCTTTGGTTAGCCACTGTTCGACAAGCTTGTGGAAATGTAATTTCCCACTAAGTATTTCTTTTATCTGTCTTTCTGAGAAACTGAAGATTGATACAGAGTGCGTGCATCCACATTCCAAGCAAAAATGGTATTGAATAGTGAACAAGAAAGTATAATTTGACCATTTTAACCAAGATGAAACTATTATTTTGTCGGCCTCCTTTAGCTGTAGATATAATTTAGAAATTGACAGTTACACTTGTAGTATCTTCTTATTTCTTCTAATGATTGTACAAATATCAAGAGGACAGGATGGGACAAACTGTGTGGTTGTGTGTTTGACACAGTGGTGGGGTCTCTGATGGTGAGGCATGTCTGTGTCATTTTCAGAGGAGGCCTATTTTTGTTTTCAATAGGCTCTTGACGACAGTAAGGCTGTTGCATGTCAGGGCTTTCCAGTAGCTGAGGGCTGCTCAGATTGACGTTGCACTGAGCCTCTTAACACAAGCCTCAGTTCGTGCACACCGTCTGCTTACACAATCGCGAGATGTATCACCCTCTGTGATGATATTCAGGAGCTGCTGTGGCATACTCTGCCTTTTCAACCCGCCCACATGAACAGTTAGATCATGGGGGAATGCTGCTGAAGTGGCTGATGTTTATAAAAAGTTTGTAAAAATACTGGAGGTCATTGGTCAGAATACACTTTTTGGTCATATTCATAGCAAACTGGAAGAAACACAACAATGAGAATCGCTGATTTTACTTGTGAACATTGTTGTTTTTTTTAGTTGTTTTTCATAGATTCATAGATAAAAATGTGACTGATGGATGACATGTTGAAATTTAAAATGAAATTGACATAAGATCTATATTTAATGTTGACTGGTCACATCATGGCCAATAACTGATCTGTATTATAAGGTCAGGTATGACTTTAAAACAAAGTAAAAGTCAGTGGATTCTGTGCCACAAGTTTGAACAGATCTGACAGTGGAAAGCTATTAAAATCATTATACCTGGAAATAAGAAATATTTTACAACTATTCATTTAATTTTCTAGTATACAATAACACCTCCCTAGAATTCAACATGACATCTTTTGAAAACTTGTTTTGGCCCAGCAATAGATAAAGCAGAGAAAACTAACAAATCCTCACATTTAAGAAGCTGCAAATGAATGTTTGAAAATTATAATTTAATTAAAAACTCATATATATGTAGAGTCCAGACAAAGCTCACCATGCATTTAATTTGCATTTAATTTCATAGTCTTAAGACCTAATTCGTTGTCAAGTAAGTGTATCTCTTTGCAACAAAGTAACATCAAGACATCTCCAGTGAAATTTCTCCTCTTGGTGCCTCTGACTTTATCTTATATGATCTCGACTCCTTGACCCGCCCGATTCTTAGCCGTTGCTGATGCTCTGCTTCATTCTGCCATGAGACGTCCTCTTGAAATGCCACCGTGGCGCCCATCTCCATGGCAACCCCTCTGCCTCTGACATCAGTACCACCACTCCACAGCCAATGGGAGAGGGAGGGAGAGAATGAGAGCCTTGACACTCTGAAATCCTGTTGTGCAATTCAGAAGGAGATGTAATTTGTGTAATTTGGGTGATTACGACTGCCAAGACGAGCATGATGACTTCTGGTTCAACAAACAAGTAAAACATTCACACACACTGCTGCTTGTTGCACTGCGCTGACATTGATGTTCACCATCAGGGCCTGACAGACATTTTATTATTGCATTACTGTTCCATGTTGGCCTCTCACATGTTGCACTCACATATTCCTCCGAAAATCCACTGATGCAGATGAGCGCAAGGCTTTTTGCAAAAGTTGCAGTAAAAGATCTGAATGTGATTGATGTGATGATTGTGGCCCATGGGAAAGAAAAGGAGTGACGTCATTTCATGCAAAGTAACTTCTGCAGAAGTGGTCAGATTGCTTTGATCTTATCTCTTTGTGTCATTTTATATCAGTGTATGCTTTCAGAAGTCGGAAGTTGCATAGAAATCAGCACAGTGCTCTACGTGTTACTGTCGGTACTCAGGTTTTGACTCATGAAGTCATGCTCCTGTAAGCACAAACCAAAAATTGCTAAGTTTACATCACTGACAAACTCAGGGAGGACCTTCCTCCATACTTCAGCTCTCATACCTCTTATGCTTTGTGCACGTTTTTCTGCAGCCTCAACTGTGGTGCATTATTTGCACCTCTGTGTGTGTGTGTGTGTGTGTGTGTGTGTGTGTGTGTGTGTGTGTGTGTGTGTGGTGTTGTGTGTGTGTGTGTGTGTGTGTGTGTGTGTGTGTGTGTGTGTGTGTGTGAGGCAAGCCAAATGTTTGCATGTAAATGAATTAGTTTTACATCATTTTTTGTAAACGTTTCTTTGTCTTTAATGCACCGTGGGTCTAACCACCCTTTTCTGGACAATGTGCTAAATTGGCACTGTAGGCCACAAATCCCCAGTGAGGTGGTGGTATGGTTATAAACTAAGAATACTTTCATTATTGGTTGATTTTTCATTATTTATTTTAAGGCTATGAAATGCCAAAATACAGTGAAAAAATGGACAAGCAAATTTATTCTATACTGGACTGGTTTATGAAATGTTTATAAGATTTCCTTAAACTCAAGATGCCATTTTCAAATGTAGTGTTTTGTCCATTCAGCTGCTTAAAACATCACGTAAGAAAGGCAAATAAGTTATTTATCAAAACAGTTGGTAAATTTCCAAGGTGACAGGTTGACAGTGATGCAACAACAAACCCTTGCATCGGCCACATAAAATCCCAGTTTATGAATAAGGATTGAGAATTGTTATTTCCTGAATACTACTGAAAAATATTGTCCAATTAGCTCTCATGTTAATTGGTTTTCCTCATTCAAGGATACAAGAGGGAGCTTCATTTAATTGGCAGAATTTTGATGCATGCAAAACAAAACCAAGTGAATCTGGTTGAATGTGGAGACTCAACTGGCTTTGGAAAGTGTGACCTTGCTGATAATGAGCTCAAACAGAGACACCAAGGTCCATGTGTTTGGTCAGCACCTGAGAGCTGGAGGTTATACTGCAGTTATATATGGGAGTGGCAGAGTGCTTATAGGCAGAGAAATAAAAAAAAGTAGATAAGTGCTGTTTGTAGGAGGGCAGCTGTACTTCACATTAGACTGTACAGTATTTACAGTGATTTTAAACTGTGTGGGTTACACTGCTTTCACCGCTGATGTACCTTCGTCAGCAAATCTGTGTTTACCTTTAAGGCTCACACTAAAGGAAATCGTTATTGACCAATGGATCAGATAGAGTTGAAGTACCTTTTAAGGTTGTACAAAGGGGCTATTTATGCTCATCATAAAAATGTTTTGCTGTTGAACTTCTCTTACAGTGGACACAGCTGGTATTTCCACACTGCATTTCTTTTAATGCCAGTGAAGGTTTCTGCATCCTGCTGGGTGTGTAGCCAAGTTGGTTTTAAGCTAAATGATCTACATCCATTTAATATAATGTAATGAATGTTCCTGTAATGAGGGATTGAACCCTAAAATTGTAGATAGATGTAAAGACATTAGACCAAATGTGAATATCTCTCAACTAGTCTTCATTTATTTAATAGCCCGATTGTGTTTTTAATGTGCTCTCTGTTAAGCCTGTTGTGTAATCCATTTGCTATTTGAAGACATTAGAATAGTGTAATGGCTCCAGCTTCAGTGACACTGACAGAAAATAATACAACTAACATTAATAATTGAATTTTTTATTTTTTTTTTAATTTTCACTCAAAGTCCCTTTTCACTCAAAAATATATTTTTCTTCTATGGTTTGATATTTGACTCTCACTATGCAGAAAGATATGCTGTGCAGGGTTTGACACAAGAAGGCTGTTTTCACATTCACCTGCTGTAAGTGGAAAGTTTCCATGGGCTAATTGAAAATCTAATTTAAGGAGTGGACTTACAAGCTTGATTTGTGACTTCACAGCTAGCTTGGAAGCTAATCCTGGTCCAATTTGCAGCTTATATACGTTTGAAGAAGAAACCTTAAGCCACCAGTGCACCTACCCTAGGATAGACTTTAAAGTGAAGTAGAAACTTAAGACACGAACAGCATGGTGTAGATGCTTTCTTAAAGGATTTTAAGATGAAAATATTTGCAGAAAGCACATATGAGAGCCCCATTATTGTTCCAAGCATGCTATTTGTGTATGTCTCAATACAGTTAATTAGTTATTTCTCTGTCCTCAAACACATCAATACTAAAAATCACTTTAATATTGTTACCTACACTAGAAGATATATCAAAAGTGTGGCAGAAATGTGAATATATTTATTAGGTTACTAGTGCTGTAATCTAGAGAAGATATAATGGGTATGTGACAAACAAAAGTTACTCAGTTCCTTGTAACATAAAACTAACATAACTACAGATTTTGCTTGCTGCTTTCTTGAGTACAGATTTGTAAAATGGAAATTAGGGCTACAATTAATGATTACTTTCATTTGCTTATTGATTTAATGATTCATAAAAAAGTTTGTTTGATGAAATATACTGTTAAAATGATCACCACAGCTTCTCAGAGCCCAAGGTGATCTCTTCAAATACCTGGTTTTGTCTACTCAAGAGTCTAGAAGATATTCACCATACTGTGACAATACCAAAACCAAAAATAAGTTCTGAATCTTCACATTGGGAAGGTTTGTGGCACCTTTGCTCGATCAAAGTAAACAATTAATTGATTCATATCACAACTGTGGCCAGTTGAATTGTCTGATATCGACCTATCAACTAATAATTTTTAGCTCAGGTGGAAATTTTATTCATCAGTAATGAGTGATGTGAACCCAATGGGACTTGGTGTCACATTAGATTTGTGAATATAGTGAATGCAAATCAATACTATAAAGTGTTCTGTCAGCAGCATAATACAGAGACCCTCTAATCCTCCAGTGCCAGTCCTTATTGCAACACCCTGACTGCACACCAGCCAGTGAGTGTTATTAGACACCCATCCCTCCAACCTGGTACTTCACCTCGTGCTGCATTCACTCTGCAAAGCGTTGGACTCGGCCATGCCTGTCTAGTTTGTGCATTGCTGCATGTATTTGCACTTTCCCTGTACACGTTGCCCTTACGCATAGTGAGCTTTTCCCCTTCTTCCTTCAACCCAACCCCGTGAACATCGTCATGGTAACAGCCCTATTGCATAACACAGCGGCTGCAGTGTAAAGCCTTGTATTCCCATCTCCTTGGAAACAGACACCCCC
Source organism: Datnioides undecimradiatus (assembly GCA_008933995.1). Taxonomy (NCBI): domain Eukaryota; kingdom Metazoa; phylum Chordata; class Actinopteri; order Lobotiformes; family Datnioididae; genus Datnioides; species Datnioides undecimradiatus. The sequence goes on from WARS01000015.1 coordinate 14,176,573, forward strand.
ACCCCCTTCACCAGGCCCCCCCAACCCCTACTCTCTGTGCTCCTTCCTGTGAACTGAGCATGCTCAGAAAACAATGTAGAAGCAGAGGAAACAGGAAAGGCAGCTCAGAGTACGTTTCTTTTCACTCATATATACAAGAGCCTGCAGCTGTTATCATCACCAGCACATCTTTAGATAACCACAGGGTTAAATTATGCTTTGTCTAACTGACCTCACATTTAATAACATACCTGTGTGTGTGTGTGTGTGTGTGTGTGTGTGTGTGTGTGTGTGAGAGAGAAAAGTTTCTCATATCATACAGCATAGCTTTAGAGGACCTCTCTACAGGACAGTTTTTGTAGTCTGATTTAGCTGTTAGTTATAAGCTTTGAAGGATTTGTTTTTTTAAAGTGTTTTAAAAGATTCATTTTGCTCTTCTTTCAGTCAGCAACAGTTTGTATGCTGCCTCCAACTGGATTGAGCTACAAAACATACAGGGCGTTATGCAAACGTTTTTAAAGTAAGCAATTGTGATTAGTTGTATTTGACAGGTGCCACTGAGCCAGGGGTGGTTTACACACTTCTAGACATTGTCCTCCTTACCAAAAAGTAAGGAGTTCAAAAGTCCTGAGTGCCATTCTCAGACTTAAAGTCACCCTGCAGTGATAAGGCCTGTAGACTAGCTAAAGGCTCTCATAGTACACTGAGAAAAGTATGTTCATACTACACACACAACTCTGTGTACTTTGTACTTCCTCTTAAAGTTCCTTCTGTTACATGCCTGGGCATACTTACAAGGAACTGATGGGCTTGCCTCAGTAAATATGGTGAAATGTAGTGTGAACTAAGCTACTCCCCTACTTCTCCTCTGCAGTAAGCACAGCCACTCCTGCATATACAAGCCAAATTAGGCATGCATTTCATCTTTAACCCTTAAAAATGATTGCAGTAATAATTAGCCAAGTTCATTCTTTTCCTGCAGTTGGACATGATACAGTATTGTAAATACGCTCTGCTTGTGAGTTTACATCACGCATGAAAAAACACTGTGTCGAAATCTGGTGGAGGCTGTACCATTGACTGTTCTAAAAACAATCTGATGATATATCTGTGCCAAGCTGGCTCTGCCCTGAATAAGATGTTAGCTTTGATGAATAAGTCTTGTAGCTCCCGGCTTCTCTGTACATGAGGGTATCTTCTGGTGTAGAGCATTTACATGGAGAACTACTTCCTCCCACACACACACATTCCTCTCACACAAGTGGAAAGGAAGGTCACTCATATTTCCCTTGCAGAAGGCTGGCACACTTGTGTTTACATTTCAATCCCTACACCCCCATCACTATAGCAACTCATTTTCTTATTTTGTCATGCTATGTGGGTGTTTTTCAGTCATTTCTGTTTGTAATGTGCAGAAATAAAATCACTGTTGGCTAGAAGTAAATGATGAGGCTTATTAACTTTAGGAAGCCATTAATATTGCAAGTCTTCCTGAAGTGCAGCTTTATTTGGGCCATTTTTGGTTTTGTGGTGGCACCAAATGGCTGCAAGTAGCAACAGTTTAAGATCAGATGATGTAGAAATTCAGGAAATCTTGGAAGCTGGCAGTAGTAATTTGCATTTCTTGGAAGTAGGTGGTGACTTGGCTTGAGTTGGTTTTGATGTGTCAGATCCTGTGCACTGAAGATGTCTGGCCAGTCTGTGCACCCATCCAAACCATAAATTGTCTTTGTGACAGACTTCAAAGTAGGCGGATAGCTGAATGTCTGTCAGTATATTAAAACCTCAGTTTGCTTTAATAATGAAGAAACCAATCATTTCATGTAACACTAAAACTACATGAATGTTTGCTCCCATGTTATAGGATTTAAAAACAAAGACAACACTTAGAACAATCCAGTAGTTTGGGGGTTTTTTTGAGTTAAGGTCGGCTTGCCAGATGCAGGTTTAAACCCTAGTGATTCAAAATACCTCAGGCTGAAGGAGCCTGAGGAAGTCGAAACAGCCATTTAAGCAGTGGAAAGAGCCAGAAATTTAACAGTGGACATGTCTGTACCTGGAATAATGTGGAGGAGGTGTCTCATCACAGGCAGGGCCAAGATTTTAGAGCCGAATTGAACAATTAGTCTGCTGGGTGTAGACACACTCACACAGCCAGACATTTTATGGACAAGTGACTCCATTTGTCAATTTTTATTATTATTTTTATTTAATTTGGACAATAACACTTAGTAATAAAAAAAAACATCATTATATTATAACATATATGTACCATATTTATATCATCTTGTCCAACTCTAAACCTCTTAAAACTCAAGTAAGGGGCCTAAGTAAGGGCTAAAGAGCCAAAAGGCATGTTAGCATTTCTGTACTTTTTGCATCTGATTATACGCAGGGGATGTTTGGCTGTGACAGGTTTGGTTGTGTTTTCAGTGCTGCGGTGCTCTTTTTCTTCTCCTTTCTTCTCCTGACAAAAACATTGGTGATAACTAAGAGCATTATTATTGATATTGATGGTAAATGATCAATTTTACATAAAAAGCAATATTTGAGCAGTGTATTTGACACCAACTTCAGCTTTTAAAGGTGAATCTCCTCTTCTGTGAAGTAAGCCGTATGCGTGAAGTGAAGGGTACACACCTGGTAAGCTTTGTGCATTAACTTATTGCTTTGTCTGGATCTGGCTTTAGTGTGAGATCTGCCAGAGTGCAGGCATCCCATGCATGCAAACATGCTTCATCATTTCCTGTATATGTTAGGCTTTTCTTTTATGCCAATATTAACATAACAGGCCCACTCAACAAGATAAATTGTGCTATCACAGGCATTACTCGTATTAGGCACTGACTCATTTGAGCATATGTGTAAAATTGTACCTACAGTAAGGGATTAATCAGTGGCCTATGTGTCCTCCTTAAAGTCCTGGAATCTGAAAAGTAATTTTCAAAGTAATGATTGTGTCAAAGAAAATTGTATGATAAAATTATTGGACCTGTCACTAAATCCCACTTAACCCTAGATATGTGTTATCATTTATGAAAATTCAAAAATAAGCTTATTACTGTGGATTCCTCTGTAGGAATTAGTGACCCAATTATACACTACTGGATTTGACCTCATTTTTGTGTCATTGAAAATGTTGCTCTTTAAAGCCAATTGTTACTGCTTGACTTTGTGTTTGGACAAATGCATGTATACCACAGAAATTGGAACTATTGCTATTTATTGTTATTTCAATTTTTCACCTTTTTAAAAACACTGAATGTTAGGGCTGTGTCAAAACACTTTGTGAAGTTAGGCTTTGCACTATGGCAGTATAGTCACGTGGGTCCCAGAGAGAGGTGAACTTCTCTCGATCAAGATGTGTGTGTGTGCTCTCTTGCCTCTTTCCCTTTTCCGCAGTGTTGCAGACTTCAGGTATGTTTAGCCGAGCAGTGGCACAGCTTGATCATATGTACGTTTCATTTCATCTTCTCAGCTGAGGTGTAATGCTTGGTAGCTGTACCAAGCAGGGATGGTCTGTGAAGTTAACTGAGCTGTGTGTCATTGTTCTAAACTGATGGTTGTGGTCAGTCAGATATCTGCACTTAAGCAGCTCTTGTGTGAAGTAACATTTTCTGTGGTTGGGAGTTTTGTTCAACTCCTACATAGCTGTTCTTACATTGATCCAGCAGATCCAGCAGCTTCACTGTTTTCTGCTCTGCTCTGCATCAGCTGTGTATTTGTCATGTTAAGATACTGCCAATGCAAACCCAACATTTCCTGTAGTTATTACTTCACATTAAAACAAGGGTCCTTGAAATCCATGAAAGTGCATGAATTTCAAGAGAAAACATTGTTTGGCTTGACATTAAGCAAGAGATCACATGATCTGCTGTAACAGTCACATAATGCAATGGAAATATTTTTCACACATTCAAGCCACTCTTTGTAATTGTTGTCACTGAGCTAGTTCTCCTAACATTACTCATCATTATTATTACTGTTACACCGATGAACTTTGACCGACATCTTAAATTATGCTTTGCTGGGTTCTTTAATTTTTAAGGCACTGGGCCTGCAGAGTCCTTAAAGTAACTGAATTCACTCTTGAGGAATCTGTGGGAACCGTGTTAAAGGTTTCCACTTGTTAGCCACAGGAAGGAAGCATCATTTCTCACATAGGTTAGTGTGTTACTGCCTCTGTTCAGTGGTACTTGTTCTGCACAGCAAGATATGATTTCATATTATATCTGTTCATATCATATCTGTTCTTTAATGACAGTAGTTCATTTTCAAAGCATTTCAAAAGATAATGGTGAATGCAGGAAACTTTTATAGGTGAAGAGCTGCAGATGTCATGCTCACTGCAGTTTGTGTGAACCAGCAAACCTCTAAAATGTCATCAAGCTTAGTAACCTTTGCTGTACTGATTTGTTTTATTATATATTTCTTACTGCATAACTAGCTTTTAGCAGTGAGCATGGTTGCTCACGACACAGTTCAGTGTGGCTTCCAGACCAATGGAAAGTCATCCTATTGACACCTATTGAAGTGAAATCAGTGTTATTCCACGCTTTTCTGTATTAAGTATTGTGGGAGAGCCTCTAAGAAATATACAAAACAGAAAATATACATATTAACTATCACTATATTTGCATCAAAGGCTTTGTGGCTTCACACCGTTGTCAGACTTCAAAATCATTTGCTCCTTCTATGGTCGTCTAATTGTTGACTTCCTTGTTTCTTTTAAATTAATCCAGCTCTGCCTATGACCGGGACAACAAGATACGTGTCGCCATCAAGAAGATCAGTCCCTTTGAGCACCAGACGTACTGCCAACGCACCTTGAGAGAGATTAAAATCCTTCTGCGCTTCAAACATGAGAACATCATTGGAATCAATGACATCATCCGCACACCAACTATTGACCAGATGAAGGACGTGTATCCTTCCACAAGCACTTCGCGTGACCTGATGATGTCTGATGTGTCAAGATATGTTGTGCTCTCGTTCATTATATTTGTCTGCCATTGTTTATAGCATGTTAAAATGGTTGCATTTGATTGTTTTCCATTAATATTTGTGCTTTTATGCTAATATATTGTTAACATTTAAAGTGACTTCTGTGTGTTACCAGTGCACTTGCTTTTACACTCTAGCATTTTTAGTTGAATAGGGGTTTTCAGTTATATTTTATTACATAATAGCCACCTGTCACCATATATTTGGCAGAGAGGCTCTTCACTGTAGCTCAGCAGCAGCAGCAAACTGGTTGAGTCTATAGTTACTGTCAGCTTCATAATGCAGTGTGTGCAGTTTTACACTCTGCCTCACCTCAGAGAAATGACTGTGACTTAAAGCCCACAGCTAATCAGCTCACTGTTTCCCATTGCCAGATAACGTGAGCATTCACCCAAACAAAAACCACAAACCCTTCCAGATAAAACATCTCTCCTACACAGAAATGAGCTTTCTCTCACCAAATTGAAGTCCCTCATGGGCCAAACATGGTTTCAATATGTCACACTCACAAGACCGCCATTTGATTTCACCACCATGACACCTCAGAGATTTTGAGATTTGTCTGAATTGTGAGGTTGCCCAAAATGCTGATCATCCTAGCAGTTTAGCTGTCTTTTCATGGCTCTTCCAGCCAGCTCTAGCACCAAAATCAAGATAATTGTCTCAGCTAAATGATGCAAGGTTATGCTTTTGGTTTGCAATGGCAAAAAAATCCAATTACTTATACTTAACCCTATTGGCTACCTAGAGATCTTATGTTGTAGGGCATAACAGTGAGGCCCAGACAGGAATAAAATAATGACTCACGGGCAGGACGAAGTTCTGTATTTAAAAAATTTTATATTCTGACCATAAAAACAAAAGCGATGAGGTTTCCACAATATTAGACGTTTCTTTAACCTGGCACTATGCAGATACATTGTCCAGGATCTCATGGAGACAGACCTGTACAAACTCCTGAAGACCCAGCACCTGAGCAACGACCACATCTGCTACTTCCTCTACCAGATTCTACGAGGGCTCAAGTACATCCACTCTGCCAACGTCCTGCACCGCGACCTGAAGCCTTCCAACCTCCTGCTCAACACCACCTGTGATCTCAAGGTAGCGTCTCAAAGAGAAGTTCACATGGTTCAGAGAGATTTTGCTGATTTGACTTTTTCCAGCCCCTGATTATCACCAATTTGTTTGATATTAAATAGTGATTATTTGTTTTCATGAGCGTGGAAAGGGCCTTCTGCCTACTGCTATTTTTATATCTTGTATATATGTATATACTCTGAGTGCTCTGTTGTTGACTTTGCCCTGCTGTTGTGGCACTGAAATTTCCCCGGTGTTGGATTAATAAAGCAAATCTTAACATTATTATATTTATTTTTATTTTCATTTTTGGTGTAGTGTTGTCAGGAATACAATCAATGCGACTGGCCGTTTGTCTGGTTTGAGATTGGTCTGGATTTGTTGTTTTCAATCTGATGGTTTTTGTCATGAAATGACATCCAGCTTATTTGGATCTTGTACCCCCTAATGTTGCAGCCTTTCACTGTGCGGTTATTCATCTTTCTACAGATCTGTGATTTTGGTTTGGCTCGTGTGGCTGATCCTGACCACGATCACACTGGTTTCCTAACAGAGTATGTCGCTACTCGTTGGTATCGAGCTCCTGAGATCATGCTCAACTCCAAAGTGAGTGTCCTCTCCTGCTGTGAACAGTTGACAGGTCTGCCGTCAGGGATAAAGGATGAGGATACATCCTGTTTATATATTTACATTGGATGTACTGGAGTAGTGACTGTGTCTTTGCGCCCTTCCTTCTCAGGGTTATACCAAGTCCATAGACATCTGGTCAGTGGGTTGCATCTTGGCTGAGATGTTGTCCAACAGGCCAATCTTTCCTGGGAAGCACTACCTGGATCAGCTTAACCACATTTTGGGTAATAATTATTTACTTTATATCCATTGTTTTTCAGATTGATGTGGTGCTGCAGCGTTGGAACTTAAACGATGAGCGAACATTGCATAATGTTGACACATAACTCAAACGTAATTGTTTAAATGGCCAGTTTATCAATTCTACAACTTGCATAAGTTTTAACTAACTAAACTTGTAGAAGGTAAATGTGATATTATTGAAGAAAAAACATATACACAGTTTAGAGATTAATTCTTTTTAAAAAAGTAGTTCTTGTATAAATAAATATTAAATTCTAAATATATTAATTGAATGCAAAGCATGTTTGCTGAAGCGCAAGTCAATTACCTCTTGAAATAATTATCAAAACAGCTCATTTTGATCTGCAAAATGAAGGGTGTGTGTGTGTGTGTGTGTGTGTGTGTGTGTGTGTGTGTGTAACTTACTGTATTTTTCCTGTAAGTTTATCATGATGGTCATAGCTTATGTCGATAACTGTTTTCCTCTGTCTGTTCAGTCTGTAGAAAAGATTTGATAACTTTAGATTTTAAGTAAAATTTCACACTCACTGTCAGGAGCAACAGCTTCCTGGTGCCAGTCCATAGATACTGTGGCTGTTAATATCCGTTTATCAAGTGGTACTTTTTGTGTCTTGGTGCTAGACCACATATCGCTTCTCCCATCTGTCATTTTCTTGTCCATGCAGACTGTTGTAATTTTTTTATTCTCAAGAAAACTTGCTAGGCAGTGTGTTTCAATTCAATGTGTGCACTTGTTTATACAGAAGCTAATTCTTGTTGCGATCTACTTGACAGGGATCCTGGGTTCTCCCTCTCAGGAGGATCTCAACTGCATCATTAACATCAAGGCCAGGAACTATCTTCTGTCGCTGCCAATGCGCTGCAAAGTGCCGTGGAACCGCCTCTTCCCCAATGCTGATCCCAAAGGTCAGAATCAAGCCTACGTCTTCCCGGACAAACATCATCCTGACTGATCGCTTCGAGTTTCTAGTACATAATCACTCTATGAGAGGTTATTCAGCAGTCAAGGTAGAATTTCCAGAGGATTCCTAGAATATAATTTTACTTGAGGCAACAAAACGCCTACCATGGCAACGTCAAACAAAATAAGAGGCATGTCAGGGTGTGGGAAGCCAGTGAGGGATCATGTTCTACTCACTGCAGTAGTAACTCGCCCTGATTGGTGTGGCACTGGGGGATTTTGAGCATGTGTAACACCCTCCCAGTGAAGCCTTTTAGTGGCAAGCACAAAGCAATTGCTAGAAACATTAGGTGTAATGAAAGAGACACATCTGTTTGTATAAACTCGCACAGCTGTCGTCACTGTCAGACGCCTTACAGGAGCAGTGGCATCAAGTCGTGAGGCTGCAGATTAGATGTGTTAATGTAAACATTATGTACGAGATGTACATAATTCTGTTTTCATTTCATATTTGAGTCCATATAGATGCTTATAGCTTTAGGTCAAATAGTCGGATACAACAACCTCGAGCAATAGAGCAGAGAGAAGCTTGAACAACTTGACATGTAGTTGATACAGATACAAAGATAGATTTAATCCCAACTAATTTGGTAGTTTGCTGGATTATTAGAGCTCAGATCCAGTTCTTTCATCAAAACATGATCAGTTGTAATGTTTTCAGAAGAGAAAAGATCATTTACTGTGAGTTGAATATATGCAACTTGTTAATCAGTTCAAGACAGTTTCAATTTCACTGAGTCAGTAAGGTCTCATAGAATGTGTAAAATCAAAACCGTGACTCTCGTAGTTTTCCTACCTGTAAATAATCCAGACAGCATGCAGGGTGTGCTAGCGCCCTCTAGTGGACAGGCAAGCTCACTGTTTCACAAACAACGTAGATTTCCTCCTCCTGCGCCTCCATAAATGTTCCCGTCCTTGTGCTGCAGCTCTGGACCTGTTGGACAAGATGCTGACTTTTAACCCTCACAAGAGGATCGAGGTGGAGGAGGCCTTGGCGCATCCCTACCTGGAGCAATATTATGACCCCACAGATGAGGTGAGACAGTCGACTGGGCTGTTAGCTTGTGCTATATGGGCCTGTTTTGAATGAGTATACATCATTTTTCTGTCTCAAGATATCATGTCCTGAGCTCTTTCCTTTGCTTTGTAGCCTGTTGCTGAGGCCCCGTTCAAGTTTGACATGGAGCTGGATGACTTACCCAAAGAGACACTGAAGGAGCTCATCTTTGAAGAAACTGCACGTTTCCAGCCAGGCTTTAGGTCCTAACATCTTCCCGGGTGAGTCCACATCTCTGCAGTCCTGCATTGAACCTCAAAACTCAAAGGCAGACAGAGTATATTACCATCAGCTGCACTAGAGTCTTGAAATAACCAACTTTTCATGGTCATAAAGATCAGGGTGATCCCAGTCACACTCAGTTGTTCCCACCTCCGCTACTTTAAAAATGCATTACAGTCAAGTGCCCATCATGCAAACTACTTTAAGCATTAAACTGCGAATGAGTGTTGTTACAGCTTTACCAAACCACTGATTCACTCATGCTAAATTTAACAACTCTCCACTCAAGAGCAGAAGGGAAGACGTCATGGAGTCAGTCGGTAGGTTTTGCCCAGCCAATAAGAGCACGAAGGGTGAGAGGACTCTTTAAGAACGAACTGTGCTCTCAGTGTGTGGCGTGAATGCAGTGAAGAACGAGGCTGAGCTACACACACACACACACACACACACAGACACACACACGTACTCAGAGCAGAGAGGTTTCTGCTTTAGAATGTAAATGCCATGAAACAATCCTAAAATTAAGTTTCATTTATCTGAGATACTGCTATGTTCTCATTAATGCTGCTCCCAGTCTTTATTCACTCTTTAGCTAGCTCAACCGTCACTGCTCTCTCTCGCTCACTTGTTGAGTCAGGGAGGAGGAGCCAACTTTGAATGGTGTGTTTAGAAACCGCAAAACCTCCTGCATAGTATGCAGTTATGGCTCAGAGGAAGCACAGGTATCTAACATTGAGCATAATTATCTAAACAGTGACTGTACAGTAAAGTGTTTGCATTTAATAACTGATATTTTTAAAGAAATATGATCCATGGAAAATTGATCTGACAGTGGATATATATGACAGTTTTATGACACTTACAATATTCATTACATGGGAAATTGCGCTAAAAGTGTCAGAATTTATTTCAGAATTGATTTATTTAGTTAATATTTAGGTTTTAAGCTTGAAACTTAGGATCTTTATCCCATTATTGTTGGATGTAAGCACAAAATATCAGCATGCAGGTGGTGTTAAATGTTAAAAACAAATAAAAGCTGTTGGTTATTAAAGACCGCTTTAGAAGCAAAGTATACTATTAAAAAAAAGCCTGGATATAAAAGAGCAAAGGGAGATAACGTGATCATTTCCCACCCTAATGACTCTCCTCAGATGTGGTGTCTTTATCCCTCCGTACTCTGCTAACCACCAGCTGCTCTGACAGGCCTCTCGCTGTGATAATAACTATCAGTGCTACATTTTATAGCCCATCATCCGCTTTCTGCCAGCGTATGTAATTAGTGTGTTTCCTCTCTGTAGCATTTCGATACATAACACGAGTCCATGAAATGGAACAGAGGGTGATATCTCCTAAACTGGAGCAGCACAAAGCACAAGGCTGCTCTAAGCAGCAGCTTTAAAATGTACTTTCACATCTTAGCTTCGTATTTCAGCACCTGTAACTTCTGTAAAATATATCTTTAAACTTTATAAACAGCTGCAGCTGTAGTTGAGTTTAATGGGTTTTTATATAAATAGAATATTTGTAAGTGCTTTATTACATTAATCAGACATTCTTACATAATCATTTCTTCTAAATTGCAAATTTTAATTAAATAACCCCAAAACATTCTTTGCCGTGGTGTTGCCTGCACTGAGCTGGGCTGTTGGTGGTCACCTGTCACACACCGTTTACATCAGCCGCAGTGAACTCTGCAGGTGTCACACTTGATGGTGGCTGTCACAGCTCACGCAAAAGTCCAAGCTCTTCTGTTTCTTACTTCAAACAATCCGCCAAAACACACACACACACACACACACACACACACACACACTGAGGAGTTCATTTCCAAGAAAGAGCAACTTAAAATTAACACCCTGTTTAAACCATGAACCCATGTTGAGATGGTGCTTCCCAACACAGGCCTGACCTGTATCAACACACAAACTGGAAAAACCAACAATATTCCATCATGAAGGTCACAAGTCAGGCTGGTTGTTTCTACACAAACAGCCCCCATGAGTATTCCCATTATTTTTCTGGGGAATATTATCAAGTGTTGTATCCTAAACAATATTCAGTGCTAGATCACCCGTTGTTCTTACAGACTGTAAAAGTGGCACTGTTCCTGGCTGTTTAATTCTTCACACACCAATGATCGTTTGTGTTTTCGTGCTGAAAAATAGGCAAAAATGGCTGTCCCCCCCGAGGTGTTTACATCACAAAGCCGTTTACATCGAAGCCAGAACAAATAAAGTTTGAATGACGCTAGTACACATTCATATTGAAGAGAAAAGCCAGATGTTAGCAGGTGTTGCGGGGCTAACGTGAATCACTTTCAGCTTGTTTTTCAGCTCAGGCTCTCAGGTCATTGGGCCTGTTTTCCATCAGTGAAATGACTGAATCAACTTGTTGCTTAAGATGACTAGGAAAACAAATACGTGTAATATCATCAGTCATTGTTTCTTCTCCCTTCAGATGATTCTGTGGACTGGCTTCTGCGTTGCCACTGCTCCTCTCCGCCTCCACACTGTTGCTGTGATGTTTTTCTGGGTTGTTTTTTTGTTTTATTTTCCTTTCCCGTTGTCCACATCACCTGGATTCCTTGGGTGTCACTCGTCAAGTCCACTTTGCTCAGGAATGGCGTCAGGAATCAATCAATCAATCATTCATTCATCCCCTGTCTCTCTCTTTCTCTCTCTCTCTCTCTCTCTTACTCTCTCTCTTTCTCTCCCTCTCTCTCTAAGGTGGGGGGTGGGGTTGTCACATCACAGCTTACAGTTTGGGGGTGATTTTGTGTTTTAAGCCAAGATAAACAATTTTTTGTGTGCGTATCAAAAGGCGTTTGGCTCTGGCTATTCCTACTCAAGACCTTTTATGTCCAGTTGAATGACAATGATAGACTAGCTGATGTGTTTTTGGTGCAGCTGTCGTGGTTCAAACTCTGCCTACATTGCACAAACAATGGTAGATTACTTATTATCACATAAAGAAGGTCTCTTTGAATTTTCTAACCTTTGTCGCACTGTTACAAGGGATACCTTGATCTCTGTCTCTATCTTTTTTTCTCTCTTTATCTCTTTAAAAAAAAGAAAAGAAAAGAAAAAGAAAACCCGAATTAAATCAACTGATTTATGCAATGAAATCACATAATCAGCCAGAGACTTTGCGGGCCACAAGCCATCACTTGTTGATGAGGATCTATATTTTAACAAAGGCCCGGTATTTTAATCCTTAACACACACGAGGCCCTAATGCAAATATATACATAAATATATGAATATATATATATATACACAACACACATATATATATATATATATATAGCCCAAAGAGTCTTAAGATATTTTAATGGCAAGGGTGACGATAGCAAGTGAATTGGAGGAATTTATAACCTTTTTTTTCCCTTTTGTTAAAAACAAAGAATGATTTTCATGTCTCATCGGCTTCAGTAGGATGTCAGGTTGCGCATAATAGCACCAAATCAGAGGTGTGTTGAAAGGTTTCACCATCAATTTCTGCCTTAGCCATGAGAAACTAAAGGAAAAGTCTGTTTATTTCATACAAGTCTGTATGTACAGTATGATATTTTTCATATAGGGGGAAATTTACAGTGTCAGGACAAGACTTCAGTAATCACACCGTATGTGTTTCGTCTGGAGGAAGTGTTGTCGTGCCTCCCTCTTCGTCCTGTCTCGTGTTTTCCTTTCTCCTCTTCAGTCTTTGTTAATCTCTCTTTCGCCTTGTGAGAATAATACTGTGCCCTTTGCATGACTGTTATAAGCTCTGTATACAAAGACGACGATGTTAAGTGCCACACGAGCCGGGCAGATCCGCCGGGAGAGCACTCAGGCTCTTTCTGTTCCACCTTTCGTGGTATATCACACTTCCCAATCACATGGTGCTTTTTGTCCTGTCTTTCTTTTGCTTCAGCACTCTCTTTGTCTCTTTTTATTTGGTTGTTAACGTCAACGGATTTCAACCTTCTCATTTTTAGCCAAACTCCATCTGCATGCTAGGCCGTCTTGTTGTGGTTGCAATTAGGAGAATAACCATATATCTGTATTTATATCACACAAAACCACCGTACATGTTGTTTCCTGAACTTGAGAAATGGGATTCAGGTGTGATACAGTTGAAGTAATACTGAAACATAACAGATCATGTTTTACATTTTATCTTTAAAACTGTTTTGTTTTTTTTTCTTTTTGCTTTAAATTGCACATTTTCAGACTGATGACAGTTGGCGGTGTCAGTACCAGCAGAACAACTGCAGTAAAATAAAAGAAGTACCATGTTTTCACTTCTTGTCAGTAACTGCTGATTAAAGACTGTTGAATTTGAAGAATTTATTTCAAGTGAAAGAAATTATGACTTTAAAGATTATCTATGTGGAAACTTTGGGGGAAAAACAAAACTAGCCAGAAGAACTGAGTGTCGCTTCATCAACCTACCGTATCACTTCTTTTTAGTGTCACTGCAGCATCTAGTGGCTGTCATTTGAGTTTGTTTACAAGTGGGCCTCAAATATTTTCAGTTTCATGGTACCCCCAGCCTTTTTTTGTTAGGTTACAGTACTGCAACTTCAAAAGCAACGCTCAGTCGGTAATGTGTGAGTGACCTAATGAATGAAACAAAGTATTATTATATACGACACTAAAGCATCTCAAAATAGATTAAAGTGAAATTTACCTGAATGGATTCTTCAAGAATCTTTCTTCGCTGGCACTTAAAGTAAAAGAAATTAAAATTTTAATCTGAAATATGACAATTTCAGAACTCTCAAGTTGCTTTGAGTTGATTTTCCATTCGTTCCCATGACGACAACAGTGTATGCAGTCTGTGGCAAAAGTATTGGGCAAGCTGTAGACTCACGGTTTTTTATGATTAGTGAAACTGAACTCAACTTCTGATTGGTATTCTGTATTTGCAAATATGTTAAAAAGTAAGTCTGAGTTGTATAAACCTTTCTCTAAAGGTCGAGCTGCTCTGGTCAAATTCAGTCACAGGGAACAGAGCCAAAGAACCACAGTTTAACTTGCGCTTTTATTTTGTTCTGGCTAAGTAATGGTGGATGCAAAGCCTCTGCTGAAACACAGTCAAGCCATAATCAGTCAGTAAATTGGTCTGTTGCACCTGTGACCACACCCAACAGTGATGTCACAGTGTACAGATACACCCTGCAGTGCACCTCTACATCACTACAGCCAGATCAGAAGTTAGAACACTGGAGGTCAGCAAAGACAAACTTGTGTTCGTGTTTAATTAACAACAACTCAGTAATGCTTTATTTTCCAGGTCTGTACATTTTTTAAATTCTGAGGAAGCTTTGTGGAACCTGTAATTTGCTACTAGCTGTTGGTAAAATATAGACAGTGTTCAGTAGAGCTGCAACAAATCATCATTTTCATCAGCTTTTTGATCCCCCATAAAATGGTAAAAACAACAAATCCTCGTATGTTGAGAGGCTGTAATGGACAGATAGTAAATATTTTACCTTGATAACTGACTTAAACAATGAACCAGACACCTAACTTTAAATATAGCTAGTGCAAAATTACATTTTTTTCTGAAAGCTTTCAAGTACATATTAGACGATGACAGACCTGTAAAGCATTACCATAAAAAATGACATGAATTTGAATTTATAAAACATGTTTTTACTAGAGTTCCCTCTCTACGAACACTCAAAGATACAATGGTTTGAATTGACAGATTTAACTCCTCTCATGACGTCTGAAATCGCTCTGACCAAAACGTCTCTGCATTCTCAAATTTCACCTGAGCAGATGTTTAGCATGAGCTAACACTCATCTGTCCCAGTACTCCTGACACTTGCTGTATACACCCATTTGTCGCACGATGATTAAATGCACTTGCTTCTACAGTAGTTGGGATAGGACTTGTAATCCAAGGTGCCTGCCGGGACTTGACGTACCTGTAGATAGTCTTTTTGGGGGGTTTAGTTAGAACATTAAGGGCACTGGAAACCTTACTGGGATTAGTTGTATAAAAAAAAGCTTTTGCTCAGTTCTTTGTGCAACCTGTCTGTTTGTGCCTTTTTTGATAGTCTTGATATCCAAGATTTGATGTGCAGCTTTTGTTTAGTCGGGAATCCGTTGTAATCGCAGTATACGCTCTTAAAAATGAACACAATCAAGTCTGGGGGTGGGAGGGATCACGGGTGGGTATCGTTATCTTTGAGTTCTGTAAATTTTAAAGAGATTTGTTGCCACAGCTGTGTGATTTGTGACTGTATTGAAAAGATGAAAAGCAAACATTTATATTTTTTGCGTTACCCTTTTTCCTTGAGCCTTTTTTTTTTTTTTTTTTTTTTTGATGTTTTTGTGCAGATATTTTTATTGTAAAATGAATGTTGTTTCTATCAGACACTAATCTTGTTTGAGTTGTCTCCAGTGGAACTACTTCACTCTGTATGTTTTGATCAGTATAAACCTTTAATTGTGTAGTTAACATTTCTGAAAGTGAAAAAATAAGATCCTTGGTTGTATTTTAAAGGTTCCTGTTTGACCTGCCATAGAAATCATTTGAATTGATCGGTCAGTTTTTATTTTGCTGTCGTGTGAAGGATTTGACTTGAACGAAGCATTTCTTTGCTATTATTAAAGACTGACTGCCACTTTGAAAAATGTGTTTTTTAATGTTTGGGGTTTTTGTTTTGTTTTTTTTCTTTTTTCAATTCTGCCATGACATTTAAATAGACGTTCATTAAAAACACTGTACCTTCATTAACATCTCTGTGAAGTCTCTTTGTAAGCCAGAGTTGAAGGAAACACAACACAGATTTCAAAGCATTAGAGACGTCTTTAACCGCTGTCGGCATCCATCATTACATACAGAATTGCAAAATAAAGGTTTCTTGGAGAAGCACGGTATGCAGTTAAATGAGAAGAATAAACATTCTTAATAAAAAAAGTGTATTACTCCAAAAACACGAAGTGTGGCTATTATTGTTTGCCACTTTGCGTTTAGCATTTTTTTTTCGGCGCTTAAAGGGGTAGTTTGACATTTTGGGAATTTGGCTCATTCACTTACATGCTCACAGACAAAGAATTGCATTACAACATTGATGCTGTTCTCACACCTGTATGCTGACTGTAGGACTACAGCCGGCAGCTTGTTAGCTAAGCATTAAGACAAGAAGCAGGGGAAGCATGCTGGACTATTTCTTAACCAGGAACTGTTGGGCCAACAAAACTTCGGGAAGCTGCTTCCCCCTATTTTGAATCGTTATGCTTAGCTAACTCTCATCTTGCTGAGGCTTCATTTTTGCCATACAGTTATGAGAGTTGTATCGATCTTGTCAACCATTTGCCAGAAAAATAAATGTTGAAATATTCCTTCAAAAGGTCAGAAAACAACCTCCCAAGGGCACAATTGTTGGAAGCTATTGCTGTCTGCACTATTTCATTTTTGTAACGACAATTTTATAACCCCCTCCATGACAATGTGATTTTAACATATGTATGTGTAAATCAACACATTTATAAAGACTCAAAAAGACAAGCGGTGGACTTAAAACCTGTGGTTAAGGTCACAAAATAATTTTGCATACAAAAACAAATTATGAATACTTTATTATACACTTTTGTGGATCGTAGCTTGTCTAATTACCATCACAGGAGGTTTTTACACCCTCTCTTCGTGTGATGACTTCTCTCCGTCTTCAAATGATGCAATTTCCTTTTTTGCCTGTGTTTTTGAAAAAAAAAAAAGCCTATCTAACTTTAAAGCAATTTTATTACCAGTATAACCTGTTTAGACAGTGTGGTGAAAATGCTTTATATTTTAACACTGAAGTCTAAATTCAAAAAGTCAAAAACATCCTTCATAAAAAAAAAAAAAATACACGCAAAATATCTAACCAAAAATGGCCTGTTCATTCATGTTCAGCAGATCAACTAATGCCATTAACTCGTATATATTTGTAGACATAATATGCCACAGTGTACGTTAGGGGGCGCTGTTGTACAGGCTAATGACATCTACTGCGGTCTTTTCTTTGTCCATCAAGTACACTGATTCAGAAAATGCTGTGACTTTGGTCAATTCAAGCCTCGAGTTGAAGCAAATATGAAAATGATTTTGTCAGAGTAATGGACATTACTTTTATACTTTATAGCCAACCGCTGTAGTCATTAACGTCTCCCCGATGAAGGGACATAAAATTCATTTAACCTATTAAATTTACCAGCATGAGTACAAAATTATTTTCTTCACACATCCAATATAAAAATTAGGTTTCGAAACAAAAAGGGTAAACTTGTTTGAAATTATTTTGTAAAATATAATACTAAAAAATTGGCATTATTTTAACCAGAACATAAATGTGAGGAAACAACAGTAATCGCCAGTACTAAACATGAAGCGGCTGTATTGATTTTCGGGGGGGTTTGTTTACTTGGTCTTTTTGACCACGTGTTTGCAATGCGGCCACGCATGCGCCGTATGCTGTATCAGCTTTTGGCATGCGTCTGCGTCGGTGGCGCGCACTGCTAAAAACAACTTTCAGCCACGCGAGCGCGCTATCCACGGTCTAGCCCAGGTGTTTGATTGGCTGTGATCCTCTAGCCCCGCTCTCTCCCGCAGCGGATTGGCCCAGTAAAGGTTTTTCCTCCCGCTGATTGGACGCTATTTGTGGAACCGGCTGTGTAGCTAGGCTACTGCTGCCTTAACGTACCTCTCTAAAGATCAAATTTAAGAGCTTTCTGTAAGGAAGAAGACGTGCTTTTAGATGTTTTCGTCAGGGTAGCAACTAAACGGCACCCAGCAGACTCCGTTTTTAACAGTTTGAAAGGAATAAAGGCTACGTTACAGGTAAAATGTTAATAGTGAAAGCACAAATATATTAAAGTAGTTTTATTGTTGTTGACCTGAATGATTTCTACCCTTACCCCGAGGAAAACAAATCGTGAAATACTCAGTGACAAATAGATTTTTACATGTCCGAAACTCACGGTTAAAAATACACGTAAATAAGCAAGAGTGTCAATATTTTTCAACCCTGCTAAACTGAGAATCCGAAAACAAACTTTGTAGCATACTTTGTTCTTTGACTTTGTTGCATGTTAGACGTGACCATGGAAAAACAGAAAATGATGACAACCAAGCCATCTCAGTGACAACTGAACAACTCCATCCCTAGAGGAAGACAACCAGATATGGTAGAAAGCTTCCAAAACAAGTAAGTTTTGCCTTGTGATGAGTTGTTTTTGTTTTTTTTTTGTGGAATGCATTGTGTTTTCCATTTTGTGTTTTTTTAGCTAGCTGTATTTTTTTTTATACATTTATTATTTTAAGTATATGTTGTTGGTCTTAGTCGTCAACAATGTTTTCTTGTGATTTGTGTGCTGCAAGCTAAGTTTCCTTTGGGACTTAAGCGACGCTGAAGTTGTAAAGACATGTTCCACGTTGCTGTTTTCGTGCGCTCAATGCTCAACTCTCTTATTTCCAGCAGCACGTAAAGGCAGCGTCGTTAGATGAAATAAAACACCACTTTCTCTGCACTTTATGTTGTTTGTGTTTGTTTTAGACTAAAAGCGACCCACGCAAATAATCCCATTGAGAACATACACACTTGAAACCCGATCTGACGGCCATATGTGACAGATCTGGCATCGTGAATGTTGTCGTGCATTATTCAAAGAGCGCTGCGCATCACAGAGCTAATTAGGATTTCAGTATAAATAAGGCCGCAGACGGGACAGCTCGGCCTGTCCTGCCGCTGATGTCGGAGAGCTAAAGGTATAGAGGTTAAAGCCTTCAAAAAGCTGCAGGCTGCTCCAACATGCACACACTCTGACCCGCCTCGCGGATGGGACTCTACTCAATCCGGACCTACAGAGATATCCCGCAGATTTCACGGTTTAACGCAGAGAGTCTTCGGTTTATGAACGCAGTGAAGATCCACCGAGGAGATTCGATGTTTGTGGAGACTTTTTAATGGCACTCGGCCCAACACAGACAAGCTGCTACTACCTTTTTATGGGACGGTGAAGGTGCCTCTTATTCTCAATATCTAGACTCCTGCATCTCCAGCGGTGAAACAGTTTTCTCCACGAGTTGTTTTGGTTTCCGATGGGGGGAAGGCGACGTGTTTTTGGGGTGAGTAGAGAGCCAGTGACCTGCTGGAGGACACGCGTGTGTTTGTCATAAAAATCGCTATATAACGTTTGTCATATCACCTTAGATACTTTAAAGTTGTGTGTGTGTGTGTGTGTGTGTGTGTGTGTGTGTGTGTGTGTGCGCGTGCAGCGAGTTTGTGCCGAATACTTCATGGTCTGTTATGTTTGTTTCCTGTCGCACTAAGGGAATACAGTTTTTATATATTTAGACTATGCCTTAGATTCATCCTAGGATTAGGGCTCTTGTGTTTTTAGATGCGTGTTGGCCCACTAAACTATGCAATGCGTGAAACACAGTTTAATGTCCCAAACATTCTTAAAACATATGAATGTTACTCTGTAATATTCCGCTAGAAACTTACATTGTGGTATTTATTTTTGGTCATTTAAATACCCTCTTCTTCTGTGGTGGCAAGACTGTAGGACTAATATTATTTTAGGCCTGCGCTAACCCGCTTACATTAATTCTTAGGTTCCAATATTTCCTTTTTTTTTTACTGAGACACGTTTAGCAATTTGATCTTCGAGTTGCATTCAAGAGCAAACACCCTGACGCGCAGCTCCTTTCAGCTGGTTATTAGTGCTGTCTCCGCCGTAATCACAATCACCACCATCATCACCATCATCGTCCGTGTGCCTCTTTGGCTGCAGATCTCGGTCAGTTTTGGGGGGGCTTATGATGCCACGTGAACAGGGGACAAAAACACAGTGAATGGATGGATTTCATAACGCTCACGCGCACACAGCCTGCACCTCTGAGGGAAGCTGCAGTGTGCAATGTTGTGTTTACATGCATCCTATGGTGAAGCAACACATCCGAGGGTGTCAAGGTATTGCAACATATCCTGGCTCGTCCTGCGGTGTCAACGTTTGTTTTATTCTTATTTTAAAGGGAAAACAGTAAACCTGCAAAAACAGTTCGTTAATTGTTGTTGACGCGCGTCCTCGACGTCAGGACAGCAAGGGTAAGACGAGGGCAAGCTTTTGTTTGGGGTACGTACCCGATCAATGTTTGAATTTAGGCTATTTTTATACTTAATGTCATTATTTATGACATTATATTTGAGACGTGGGTCTGTTCAGTGTCGGGATGATGCAGTACTGACACATAAACAGTGCAGCAGCAGGATGAGGTGGGGGACGTGGTGGGGGCGATCAGGCTGCTGTTTTGTTTTTGTAATTCATAAAAAGAGAATTTTAGCTTTGCCTCGTGTGTCAACGCCTAAAGCCATACTCGAGGAATATATTGATCTGTTTCTAAAATTAACTAATGGGGTCAGGCTTATTTTGGCGCAAAACCTCAGAAAATTAGGTGGCTGTTTGTCAAGAAAAACATTCTATAATATTCCTATAGGGTTTCTATGGTGCCCAGTTATGACTTGTTTTGATATTTCCCGCTTCCTGGTGTTTCTATCGCAATATGGTATCCTTTATTTAAAAAAAAAACAACAATCTGTATGTTTTGCTGTGTTTGGGGTCCTTATAAAACATGACATGACCCTTTTTGTCAAAGGATTTCATCTTATATTACCATTTAATCAGCTCACATTCTGATTAATGTACGAATATTTGAGCATGTCAGCGGTCTTTTAAGTGGAAAGTGTGTCATGAACGTAAAGACACCTCATGTGACCCTGACTTTAATTAAAACCGAGAGCTGCAAGTGGGAACCCAAAAAGTATTATGTCTCGTATTAGATTAAGGATAGGAGTTGGATTCATATTCTCGTCTTGTATTTATTTACACATCCGGGCATCCGCGTGCTCCCTCCTTCCCTTAGTGGGGCGTTCAAACCGCATGGGAAATAACTCTTCGGCAAAATAACTTGGAGGGCTTTTTTGAGAGTAAAACAAAACTTTCAACGTTGTCGCATTTTACTCACACTCTACATGTGATATTAAATATCACAGTTAACAAATGTATGTTTAAGTATTTTACGAATTATCTTGACATTGCTTCAAACTGCCTAATTAAATAAGTTGGGTTCTACTTGCTAAAGTAAACAACACGAAATGGGATGAAAAGCACACATTTCAGGTGGTTTAGTAGAAAACACAAATGCTATATTTTTTTAAACACAGCACTATTGCAGGCTTGAAACTGAACAAAAACATAAATTTAAACCAAGGAAAACGAAGCAACCACATAGATCCTGAAGTTGGAGTAGAAGGAAGTCTTTAAAATTACAATACATTTAATTTTAGATTGATGCAGAATATTTAACCTATGCTAGGGCACAATACAGCAAAATAAAGTCAAAGAAGGTAGTTGCATATAGGTGCAGGATATGAATAAGTAAAACTCGTATGCGATGACACAGTCAAATGTGGACAGAAAGTAGATATATTTTATTTCCGCATTCATGTTACTTTCAACCTGGTTTCCATCTTTCCCACGGGAGCTTGAAGGCAGCGCAGCCACCTATAGGCCAACCCGGCCGTCAGTCCCAACTCTGTTCTCCCTCCCACGTGGTGACGTTTCCGTACCAAAGTAACCAGGCCAGTCCATTACGCACACAAAAGACACAACAAAAGCCCGTGTTGGGGAAAAATGAGATCCGTCAGCACCCAAAGGACACAACAATAAGTTCCTATCTGGCAGCATCACCCATGGACCAGAGCCTGGGACGACGACAATCATTTATTTAACTCCAAAAAAACATCTCTCAACAAAACATCTCTCTTTCTCCAGCAAGCAGTTTTCCACCAAGCTGCGTTTTGCTCAGATCTGATCCAGGTGGTGAGTACAGCAGCAGGGCAATGTTTGTCTCCTTTTAATAAAAAAAAAGAAAGAAAACCCTGAAAGGAAGGCAGCAGACACGGTTGTGGTGTCGTGCTGGATCCACAGACTGCACCATGCTCGGGAAAACAAACCAAAAGCAGTCAGCACAGCGGCACTGTTGCACTTGAGCTGGCGTCGTGTTCTTTGTTGGGGAAATAAACACATGTAGAAGACGAGATGGAGGAAAAAAAGAGGAAGGGGGGAGCTCGCAAAAGGCTGTCACGTCAAGATGAACTTGTTTAGAATCAAAAACAACCCGTTTAGGCGCATGTTGTGTCGTGAATGTGTTGCTTTTGTGGTTCGGTTTAGTGGAGTCTTTTGTCTGGACACTCTTCTTCCTGTTGGTGGTTACCAGAGACGCACAGTGTGCTGCCTCTTTGTTTTCACTTTGCTCAGTTTGGCTATCAGCTGTTCCTGCTGGGTTACCTGTCGATTCAACTCTGGTCTCCTTTTTATGTAGATTTCCTTTTGTTTGTCGTCCAAAACAACGACGTTTAAAACGTAATTTGCCCTGTTTCCAAGTGGAGATGAAGGCTTCAAACAAAAGAGACACGAATTGTAGTGTTCCTAATTATTCCATACCATAAATGGCATCAATTTTAAGTAATTCTGAACTATTATAGTTCAAGATAAATTCAGAAAATGTTATTTTAAGGCTCAATAAAGTGAACACAAATAACACCATGTGCTGTCAAATAACCTGAAGTCAGCAACTTGGCTTCACAGGGGACCAAAACAAACAAATAAACAGCGCCACAGACGCTTGCTTGTCCTTATTTGGCATTTATGAAGACAGAAACAATATGTATGCCCACGTCATGCTGTCAGTGTGTGTGTGTGTGTGTGTTGGAGGAGGAGGAGGGTTGGGGATATCTAATGCAAAATACAACATGTTATTGTCTCCACCTGTTTTTAAGAGGGAGAGACAACCATTCTTCTTTATAGGGATGCACTGCACAAAGCTGCATGATTTAATCACTGATTGCAATGATGCTGAAGAGTGACACACTTCTAAAGCTTGTGCGTGTGTGTTTACCTTTGTCTGTGCACGTGCCGCTGAGGTTAAACTGGGCTAATTCAGAAAGGGGATTTTGTCCTTTTCATGCAGGGATTATGCCTTAGGCACCTGTGCAGATTATACAGTATGTATGTAAATATGGCTCGTCTGGAGCTGCTGGGTTGGGCTGCCAGTTTTCACCTCTGTACCATTCCACACTTGCAAGTGTGTGTGTGTGTGTTTGCAGAGCAGCCATGCTTCACGTCACCGCTGCTTCCTGTTGAGTTGCGGAAGCCCCTTTGTTTTCTCGTCTGGCTGCTGGCTGCTGGCTGCTGTCTCGGCGCTGCTCTTCCTGTTGCAGCACATTGAGCTCAACTAGAAACTTCTGGAGCTTGTTTTTATTGTGTGCCTGCTCTCAGGGATGCAGCAGGGCTGTTGCGCTTTTGTTGTTTTTTTAACAAGGTGCAACCTTTGTTATGCTGTGTTGTTGGTTAGATTGACTGTTGAGCTTGTGGGCTGTAAGAAACAATATATTTTCAAGACGAAGATAGTTTGTGTATGTTTTGGTTTTCTGATGAAAATAAACCCTGATAACAGGACAATGCACAGTATGTCCTTTGTTGTGCAAAATACTCTTTAAAAAGTATCTGGTCACAAAATATGACGGTGTCATTTTGTTGAAATCATACAGCTGCTTAAATACATTACAAACGATGCCTTTCTAAAGTACTCGACACTTTCATACAAGCAGATCCTGCCGTCATTGCTGTCACCAGTGTGTGTGTTTTGTCTCCGCCTGGGAGTAAAAACGACCCTAAGGTAGCACAGAAAATGTGTTTTACAGTCACTGTAAGAAGCTGCTAAACAGCACCACCTATAGGCTTTCTGATTTCAATCAACCATCAAAGACAGAAGACGTCATAGTCCCGCCCACCCTATTTGACTGACAGGTAGCTGTGACAACAGCACAGCCGTTCACTTGCTCTCAGTGGTGGGAAAAAAAATGCTCACACCCTTTATTTAAGTAATAATAAAGAAATAAACCATCTAATTGTCCCGTAGAGGTTACTTTTTACAAAATATTTATACCCACTAACAGTGCCAGGTGTCACCTATATGTAGCCAGCAGCTAGCTCAACTGACTGAGCTAGTGGGCTGACATGCTAGTGGACTAACTTATGACCCCTGTAGAATGAAAAGTAAGTATGTATGGTCAACATCTGACCAGAAACTTCAGTAATGATGCAAATCTTGGTCATTTTAAATTACATAACACAAAAATAACAGCAACATCTCACAAATTATGCCGCTTGCTAATGACACAACGGTAGCTATCAAAAGCTAGCTAGCTATGCTAAGTAAGCATCTAGCTGGATAAGGGCATTGAGAAGTAAGTGGAAACCAAGATAGAGTCAACATGTTTAAATCAATCAAACTTTCATAGTGCCTTTTGAACAGGGTGATGCAATTCAAAATGTTTTATAGTTGCTTTATAAATGACTGGCAAGCTGCTTATGAGGCGGCAAATATAAATTTAAATTTGACACTAATGCAAAAAAAACCCCAAAACAAATAGATAACAAGATAAGAACAAGTGAAACCTTCTTAAACGCAATATGGACAATGCAGTTAAGTTGTTTCATGCAGTATATTAATGTACGTCTCTGCAGTTAACTTCCCATCACTGTCTGCAGTGCTGGGGAACTGTGACTGGGAGCTGAATGTGTTCCATCACACCAGATCAAATCAAATTCGACTTAATTTCCACGCTGCCTTTTAAGCAATATTGGAATACATAATATTAATAGTAACAGTCGCAAACGGCACAAAAATAAACCAGTACGAGGCCCATTCTATGAACAAACCTCTGTAACCTCAAACCTCAGCGTCCATTTAAAGACGGCAAAGGGCTGTCTTCTCTGAAGGCACCGCGCAGCGTTTGCAGCAGCAGCGTTTGCAGCAGCAGCGTTTGCGTAAAATATTTCCTTTGACAGCTGAGCCTTTTAGTACCCACTTGCTGCAAACCACGGACATAAACACACAAACGAAACGATAATTAAATGATAAATGATAATTCAGTAGACAAGGGTTGGTGGGGGGTGGTAAAGTGTACAAAGGAAGCAGGCATGAGAGGATGTAATGAAGAAAGGCATGTCGATTTCTTGAGTTTCCAGGTTAAAAAAAAAAAAAGATATTGAAAATATTAAATGCACATATTTTTGGTGCTGGCGTAAACATGAATGCCATATTTGTTATTTGTTCAGCTGTAATACAAATTCATGCCACACCAAACCCCAGACAGGAATGCAGGAGGAGGTGGAACAGGTCTTCATTCTGGTGATAATTTGGCGTTGGTGTACACCTGCAGCGTTGGTTTTGTCACACATTCATTGTGTCTTGGCTGCATTGTGTCATCGGCTGTTCTAGTGTGTGTATGAACTGAACCGGTATGCATTTGTTGCTGTAGAGCTGAATCTCTTGAATTCATCTCAGCCATAAAAACACAGTGAAGCTTTTGTTTTGTGACCGTTTTTCTAAGTTTCTGTTTGTTTTATTTTGCCTTTGATCTAGACTGTGTTTGTTTTTGTTTTGTTTTTTTACTTTTAAGCATATTTTAGTCTATTACAACTTGGTATTGTGCCACATTGTTGGCCACAGCTTTTACCGTTCATGATAATGACTGGGGTCTGAGAACAAGTGAGCATCGCTAAAAAGAAATCCAATGGGGCAAGACACACGAGCAGTCAGATGATCTTTCAGACTGTAAACGGACCCTGAGGCTTGTCAAACTTCTGTGAAGGAAGGAAAACAAAGGGAACTAAATAATTACTGCTATCTGTTGTAAACATCAGTTGTAGTTCACAAACAGACTTCCTCAATCAGCTTCGACCTGCTATTCTGTCTGTGGTGTGGTTGTGTTCACACAGTTTTCCTGCAGTGGTGGGTGGGGGTTTATAACCAATGTTCAGATGTTGTCACTTTGGATAAACTGGCACAACTGTTGTCTTGTTTACAACCTGTCTGTGTGTTTAGAGATGATAGCTAAGACTACACAAATAAATGCAGACGTAACACAACCTCCCAACATCCTGCAGATGATAATTAGCCACTTGTTAATCAACAGCTCACTAGATCACATGGACATTTAATTAGCAATTTTGATTTGAATAACAGAACTCTGGAAATGTTGATAGATTTAATATTAAAAAGGTAAAACACCGGACATTGTGTTTAAATCAAACTCTTTTTCAGTTCAAGGAATTCAAAGATATGTATAGGTCCTTTTTGATTGTGTGAGCAATTACATCATTTTCCTGACCATAAACAAACCAAAACACTCAGCTTTTATTTCAGAGCTACAATAATCTCATCAAGCATCTATTGGACCAGTGGGACAGAAGGAACAGTGACAACAATTCTTTTATAAAGCATAAATATTATAAAAGTGGTCAAAAGAAAAAGGCCACATGGTTTTACATAAACAGGGGTTTTTTTTGTTGTTGTTGTTGTTGTTGTTGTTTTTTTTTATGTGTTATAATATTAAGTTACATCACCGTGCTGCCATGTTGCTAGTCAACAACATGCGATTGTAATCACATAATAGATTATTGTAATCAAATGACTGCTTGAGAAAATGAGCTGTGCTTATATTGGAAATGCAATCAAGATCATGAGCTCTAAAAATAGGAGGCATGGAACGTGTCTCTCACCACATCTCTTTTCCTTTTCGCCCCGCAGGTTTGATTTTCTCCTGTGGTGTCTGTGTGGAGCGTGCCACACACCCACTCCACAACAACGACGGCTTTTGCTTGCATCTTCCAGTGTTTCTTCTGTCAGCAAGTCCAGCAGAGCTGCAACTCTTCCAGTGCCAGCCCTGACACCAGCGAGGAGCCCTGCCCCACTGACATGGTGAAGATGACCAAGTCTAAAACCTTCCAGGCTTACCTGCCGTCCTGCCACCGCACATACAGCTGCATCCACTGCCGGGCACACCTGGCCAACCACGACGAGCTCATCTCCAAGGTACAGCAGCTGAGTCCTCTACTCATTCAGTTGATCTGTCCGTCATGTAACCCACCCTGCAGCTTCACACATGACATTCAGTCAGTCCGTCTATATTTAAATACATTAAAGAGGCTACAGGGCACTTTGCGGTTGTTACAACTTCCACCAGCTATATTTGGTGCCACTATGAAGGTCAACTGGATGTTTTAAAAATACTACTCAACTGTGCATGTAGGCCCATCCAGTAATGTCATAATTGATTAAGTTCAATTGTAATTGCACCTATCTTTAGTGTCAGGTTTATCTTTTTTGTCAGGTTTGTCTTGTTAGCAGCCCAGCTATCTGGCTAGCTCGCTGACACTTGGACAGCAGGCCTGCTAACTGACAGCTTACCCCACCAATGAGTTGAGAGCATCCCTAGCTAGATTCCAGATTTAGCTGCTTACTGCTCAACTGTGTTCACCAGCTGGTCGCTAACTTTGTGTTTTTGTCATTGATGCTGTGCAGGTAGTGCTCTGTGGGTTTATCGGAGCTTTAAAAACATGTATTTAGTAAATGCACAGTGACACCAAAACAACAAGCTAAAATAGGCTAAAAGCTAATTGCAGCTATTTGCAGCTATATTTGGTGGACAGTCTTCTCTGGCTTTTTCTCGGTTTCTCTGCAAAGGATTCCGTTCACATTATATGTAGGCATTTTAATTGTAAATTAATAGCAAGAAAATAATATCAGTGCATCAGAATAAGCCATACTCATGTGGGAGCAGACCGAACATCCTGAAGCATCTGAGTGTGTCAGGTTAATACAAAGTTGAGCTGTTTCTCCCATTTTATCCAGTTTTTCAATTTACTTGGTCTCCTTAATCATGTGAGGTTGACATTATGAGCCACGGTGATCATGTTTGACAGTGTTCTTGTAATATCTGGAGTTGAATAAATCTGTGCTCTGGTAAACTGTGAATTCTCATTCAGCTGGGACTCGGCAGTGATTGAGTGTTGTCCTCCGGTATTAGTTGTGGCAAATGACACTTGGGTTTGACAGCGGTGTCACTTTATTTGATGCTCACCTGCCTCATTGCATCTCCAAAGCTCGTGTACCTGTCCGCTCTTGCATCTGTACTTTATTTCTGCTGATAAATTCTCAGAGGCTTAGATGACAGCCACCGCCGGCATTATTACTGAAGTCGCTTCTGTGGCGCACAAAAGAGCTGGTCAGTCTTTTAAAGTGTCTCTGTCTTGGCTATTTTTGTTTCTGTTGCTATGTTTGAGAAAAATAAAAAAGACAGGGCTGAAAGCGCTGCTGTGGCTCACTGAAACCTCACTGGCTTACTTTCAAAATATGAGATGAAAAATCAAAAGTCAGAGAAGCAGACAGCACTGAGCTGTTTCTGTAATAATTTTCTGCTCTCTGCCCTCCTGGTCACCTAGATCCATCATATTGCAGAATTTAGAGGTAGCAGGTGTCACTTGGGGCAAAAACTAATGATCATTTTCATTAGTCATTCATTTCAAATTTTTTTTTTTGATATACTGACTTTGCAAAGGACAAAAACCTTTTGTCCTCAGTTTGTTAAATTTGGTGCAACTAACTTGGTTGGGCGAGAAACTGTAAAAAGTCACATAACTGAAGCAAAAAGTTATGAATGTATTGGTAAATCACCTGAAGTAATAAAATGCTAATTAATTTATTTTTCTGTGCATTGACTAACCAAGTAACGGCGCAGTAATAAAAGTTGCAGATTGGGATATGTGCTGGTGTAATCTTCCGTCTTTTGTTCAAAATTTATGTAAAAAATGTCAAAGATTGATTGCAAATAAGCAGATATTTGAGTCAAAACTTTACCTTACCATTTTTACTTTCATAATATGCACCAATACCATTCCTGCTGAGAGATTGTGCCCTTATGATTTCCCAGACATAAGACATGTCAGTGGTTCAGTGCAGCTTTTCTGTCAAGCTGTTGTCGGAGAAACTCATCTCTGCGAGACTGTGACCTGAAGTGAATTCAAATGATTATTATAAGTGTCACAAAGTGTCTGGCAGTGCTGGTCTGAATTTAAAGGAGTTCTTCTCAAGCTAATATTCCAGGATAATGTCTCAAAGATGGACTAGAGGAGAATTTCTTAGGGCAAAGTTCAAACACTACTGTGAACAAACTGTGAGCTCTGAGATTGAAATGCTCTGTCATGTTACTCACAAAGTCTCAAGTGCAATAGGACTAGAGTCTGTATATGTTAAAAAGGCATCTTCATTTTTCATTGTGCTGAAAAATGTCATTGTAAGTGTTTCAGCCTTTAATGACCTTTTCTAACATCTAAAAGTGATGGAAACATGCACGACTCTCCATTTATTCCGAAGATTCTTCAGAAATTTGTTTAAAACCTTTAATTTAAGTCATAGCTTGTGTCGAGTCTTGGGCCTTTTTGTTTTTCTACACATCAGTAAGCAGTCACATTAGCAAGTATGAAAAATATTCATTTATTTTGGATGCAGTCCAACTTTGAGCTACGACAAAGACATCTGCGATCCAACCACCAAAGTACTAATAAGAACTGGATTCTGTGTTTAACAATGGCAGTCCATCCATTCCTATAAGAGCTGCCCCTGAGGGCATTTGCCAAAGAAGCATATGTGAGCATCCTCACAAATCACATTTTTTTGGGCCCATTGAGCAGGCTCAGTAGAGCCCTCCAGCCTGTTGGTTGAGAGCATCAATGGGTGAGACAGATGCCCTGTTGACTCTCTGCACACATCACTGTGAAAAAATGATTTGATAATATTGCTCTTCTGAACTTTCCACCCACGATTGGTCAAAATAGATCAAATTCTATCAAACAGGGAGTCATTTATACACCCTTTGATAGCCTTTCTGTTGATGTATAGGGAAAAACTGCTTTTTGTGTCAAATGATGCTCCAAAGAATATAGCCACAACACTGAAATCACGTCATAGCCAAGCATTGGGTTAAGGCTGCTCACCGTACCTAGATGGAGGAAGCTCCTCAGCTGTTTCTTGCAGTACTTCTATAACTGAATAGCCTTAATTTTGACTGCAGCAAGATTTCAGTGGTTACAATACCATGTGATTCACATCCTTTTGTTTTTCAGAAAGGAAGTTCACGGGTTCAAAACACCACATGTAACACGGAAGAGAACACCTCCAGTATAATAACGAAACTTTCTTTTATTGCATCACGTACTGAGTGCTTTCTAATATAGAGAAATGTCCAAGTTGCTTCTCGCTGTCTGCTAATACAAGAAACTCACACTAGCTCAGTTCTTAGCTCAGAGTCCACTTTTGAACTTTAATGGGTACCATGGTCACTTTTGTCATATCTGTAATTGGCTTTAACTGTTCTTCACTGTGCTTTGTTTGTAC
The DNA here is from genome assembly GCA_008933995.1 of Datnioides undecimradiatus. Classification (NCBI taxonomy): domain Eukaryota; kingdom Metazoa; phylum Chordata; class Actinopteri; order Lobotiformes; family Datnioididae; genus Datnioides; species Datnioides undecimradiatus. The sequence continues at coordinate 14,207,037 of WARS01000015.1, forward strand.
ATGGTAAGGTCGTGAGTTAGCTCAGCTTATCCACTGACTTGATTTGTTTCTACTTGCTTGTTGTCATGTACAAAAAGTAGTTTCGCTGTGATGATGCGCCACCTGTTTAGTGTTTGTCGTGTGTTTTTGAAGTGTTTTTAATATCCAGGCGTCTTGTTTGTGCTCACACACCAAATCAACATGCCTTCGGGGGTAGTAAAGTTAATGAATCAAAAACTTTAGATGCCCCTCCGAGTAAAAATCACATTAGATTTAAAATAGTCGGATGTTGGTTTTCACTTTTTTTTTTTTTTTTCACTTTCCTCTTCGGTATTTATTCTAAAATCCCTGCAGCACTGGCCAGTCCCACAGAACATGCGAGAGATGTTTAGTCAACACACGCTGCCTCCAGTATGACCCTGCCGACTCAATTTCTAACTTCCAGTCAAATGCCTCCATCATTAACGTCTATTGATAGGTTTGTAAACACCTGCACGCAAATCCTCTCCCCAATAATTATCAATTCTAGCAGAGACAAAACCGAAACATAAAAAAAGCTAGTTTTACAGTCTGAACACACAGCAGGATGCTGAAGATTCAGACCATTTGCCCGAGATGAAATTATCCTGCCAGGTCCGGTCATTTATCTGCCTACAGAGAGTGACGAATCTGAACCTGAGCGAAATGCAAGCCGCTGAGAGCGAGCCGGACTCAGCACGGTTACATCCTCTGGTTCCTTTTTGCTCTGAAGCGTAGCAGTATCAATTTGATACAGGATCTCTGGGTATTGAAGTCCGCATTGTCCAAACAGTTGCTGACATTTGGAGCCTCATAACATGCAAAGCTGCCAAAGTGCTGCTTTAATGCCGACCGTGAATCGACAGCTGGTGAGCAAAGAGGGACTAAAGTTTATAAACTATCAGATGAACCAGAGCTGCGGCGACTGAAGCATTGACCTTTATGTGTTTATAATAAGATGGTGACAGTGTGCTCCCCGTGCGTCGCACTCTCACCACGCACTAAGCTGATTATTCAAATGGCAAAGATGATCAATCTGCGCACTCGCCATCTCCATGTCGAAATCCATTTGCCTCCTGCGGCTCTGAGAGTTGGAAGCTCAAGGCTTGTTAGTACAAGCAGGAAGACGAGCTCGGTAAACAGCTCTACACCAGACTGTGTTGTTCCTTTCAGCAGGATCAGAGGCCTCAAGATGGTAATTTTGGAGTTGTGAAGTCTGCACAACAAGGATTTCACAGGGTTTTAATTGTTAAAGACCGTCGTAAATCACGCTGACGTGCCTTTGGCTAACGAGAGGGACTATCCTCGTTCGTCTGCACCTCACTTACCCTGCCTACAGACGATGTCAGATCTGTGGATTTATCGTCACACAGTGAAGACTCTGACAGGGCAGACTGAGGTGTTTTATGATCAAAGCGAGGTGCAGGGAAGTTAAATTGTTCCCCCAGCAAAGTCTTGATGATTAGAGAAGATGATTAGTGAGAATTTGAATATCGAACAACTAAGCACACAGAAAAGATGTGTGATCTAGAAGAAGTGAGACGCACACATTGACCTCACAAATGTCATAATTTCACACAAATGCATGATAGGAAAACAACTGAATACAATACATTACACAATACATCATGAGTCTGGACAGACGGGGGGGTTAAAAGGATGCAACCTGACTGGTGGAGGTGAACAACGGCATAGTGATGATTTTAATTCCTTCTGTTTCATGTTCCTGTTTGATTCACTTCCTCTTGTTTGCAATCAGGAAGTTCAATGTTTTGAGACTTTGCATACAGCAAGGAAGAAAATAACACTAATCACGATAATTAAACTTCATTTTTGTACCACAATGCATGCAGTGACAAAAAGGAGAATATCTAATGTAAAGAACACACACTCAGTGTCGATGGAGGCAGATGAGAACTTTAACTTATTTTGAGTCCAACTGAGTTTGGATGGATTTACAATGAGTAGAGACAAGAAATATAAGGCTGGGGAATTATATGGAAACAAATTACATGTTTAGGCATACATATTTTCATGAGCTGTTCCTGAAATGTCAGAATACAGTGAAAAATGCCCAACACAGGTTCCCAGTGACACTGACAAACAGTGTAGTTTGTTGAAGTAAAGGGTTAATTAGCACTTAAAGAGATGAAGGCAGCAAACGTCTCATGTAAATGAGAAAAGTCGCATTCAAATGGAAAAATTCCATTAACAAAAAACTAGTTTCCTGACATTTGAGCATCATTCATAATTTACAGACACGTTCACCTCTGCAATGAAGTAAAATGACAGAAGAATTTCAAAAACTAGTTTAACAGTTAATGAGGTGAGCGTTTGGAACTGCTCTGGCTCTAAAATAGTGTTGGGATGCAGATAATGACACAACTCGAGCTGGAACATATTTTAAGTACCAGCCTTGATCAGAAAACACAGTTAAATGCCAACGCGATGAAGGCGGGGCGAGACTGAACAGTGAATTGTTGGCTGCAGCTTTATCCTTCAGAGACCAGGACACTATCAATGCAGGTTAGCGTGTTTTGAAGTTCGACACGCTATTTCCACTTTCTTGTGATTCCATGAATGAATCCAAGAGCATGTAGTGAAGGGAAACAGGGGAAATGCTTTAACAAACGTTTGGCTGTGATGCAGCAGAGTGAAGTCGATCCATAGCCCACAATTAAACCTGCGCCAAAAGCACCAGGTACAGGTCAGCTGTTAGTGTTCTAGGAGATTCTGGGAGTGCGCTGGGATCTGTTCGGGAATGCTTACGGTGCTGATGAGCTGCATCCCTCAGATTCATTCTGAGTGTTGGGCTGAAGTACAGAAAAGTCAGACAGTGGTGTTTTGTATAGAAATGCCATGCAGAAGAAAGTGAAGTTTGATTTTTAACGTCAGGCAACTGCTGTAGTTTACCTAAATACACAGAAAAAGACTTTATTGTATGGTGGCAAACCTTTGATAATAGATTAGCGCATTTTGCTTCACAGGCATATAAACCATAACTTGCATAACATACAAATAAGTCCTAAGTCCAGCTTTCCTTCCCCATCCTATGAAGTAATTCTCCTTCACCTGCACACTTAACCTCTTCAGCTTGCCTCTGACTGGTTACGCTGCCTTCTAAGTGACAGACAGCGAGATGAGATCTAAGATATGCATGGGTTCAGGCGTCAGTGCTCCTTTGATCACCGTGGGAGAGGCTGAACTTGTTATGGGGTGTTCTGTTTTTGTGTTTGTTTTATTCGAGTCACGCCACACATTGTTAGCAGTGATTCCTCAGAGCTGACGTTGGAGCAGGAATGCTGGAGAACCAGTAGCACCAGTGAGCTTCAAACTGGGAAATGCAAATGATTTATCGCAGCACGGCAGCATCTCAAGGAGTTCCCACAGTACTGAAATACCATTGGAAAAGTGGCCCAGTTAGGTTTGTGGTTTCTATTCAATCATCAGGTACAAGGGCTGTTCTTGGGTTTTACATGTTGAGCGTCACATGGAGGATCTGATATTTGCATTCGGTTGCTGTTTAGTAGTTCAGCTGTCTCCACAATCTTATGACAATCAGATAATTACACACACCACGTTGCTGTGACCCTAAACATGAAATAAATTTATAGTGTTTTCCGCAATGAACGCGCACACTGTTGCAATCGGGGACTCTCACAGTGATGCATTAAAAGTGAGTTTTGTTTAGTGATCACGAGACGAGGCGCATCAAACTTTGCTCGCGGCGCCTGACTCCAGCCGTGTGCGCGCTTTTTCACTGTAACTCCACACCAGTTTGGAAACCGCTGTAGAAAAAGCGCCTCTTTACCTCAGAATTCCCTGCATGTAATCTGCTCTGTTGGCCCTCAAGGAAGTTTTTGGCAAATGCCTCGCCTCTGTGTAATGTTTGCCTCTTGTGTCTCATCGTTGTCTCGGGTTGTGCAGGTGTTTGGCCTTTTTAAAACGCTGACTTTTTAAAACTCAAGTTCACCGAACATAAACACATCACTTTAGATGCTTTGGACAAGTTTTTGTCAGATGGAACACACTGTACTGGTTTTGGTTTGTGTTATCTGGATTAGTGCTTTTTTTTGCATTTTGAAAACATAGTGTGCAGATTAATGACAATGAAAATAACAATACCAGATCAGATACCATTAATAATTCTTGTCATTGTGTCTTTTATAATTTTCAAAAAGTTAATAAATCTTGCATCTTGATTTGGTGGATACCTGTGTTTGGGTTAACAGGGAAGCACTAGTCCAGAGTCCATGTCAGTTCATCGGTCTTTGCTTGTAACCGACCTCTCCTTCTGACTTTTCCCCTCAGACGTCAGCACTAAAAACTCAAAGGCCACTGCAGTGGCGACTGTTCACCAGGTTGAGTTTCCTTGTTTATTGGGCCAGTGTGACAAAGGCAACTCATGACAAATGACCTCATTAGTTTAAACAATCCACTTTAATAATAATTGGATTTAATGAAGGGATCTTCCTTGGACGGTCTGTCTTTCTGTTGGAGGTTTGACACAGTTAATGTGTTAGCACACAGCTTTTAGTGCAGGTAGATGGGCATAATCTGTATGTTGTCATCATGTTGTGTTTTTAATCTCACGCATCTTTATTTTCATGTGACTACACTTAGGAAATGTTGTAAATGTATTATTGTTATGATTCTACAATTTTTTGTGTTTAAAATGTCAAGACGTTTCCAGATCAGTGTTTTTCTGACCAACCATACAGAACCCAAAGGTAATATATCTATAATGATTTTTAAAAAAAAATAGAATATTTGGCATATTTGCTTGGTAAGTAACTCCATATCATAAAATAGATTGTTAAAAATTGTTAATATCTTGATTTTGATCGAGGTAGATTCATTAATAAGTTCACGTACAGTGTCACACTTCATGTGTGTTCAGTAGTGCAAGGCAGCATCACCAGTCCTCAGCATCAACCCCTCTAAGCCGATTATGTTACTTAGGAGAAGATGACACCGTAGTCTGGTGTTTTCCACTACAGACTGCCAAGGGCCAGTTACCTTGTCCATGTTTGATTTCATCCCATGTGAAATTTGTAAAGTGCTCGTGCCCAAGGACCACGTTTCATTTGCACCTTTTTTCACTGTGCACAGAGCAGGAGAAGCGGAGACTGGTTACCCAGCCACGCTAAAACAAAGGGAGCTCTGCAGGTTCTGGCAGATTTCTCCCCACAGTTGCAGTTTGAGTGTTGGAAATCTCCTGAGCCAGGTATAAAAAAAACTGTTTCCCATCCCCGAGCTTATGCGTTGAGTCTTCGAGGCATGCCAGCCGGCGAGCAAGGATGCAGATGGAGCAGCTCGAAAGAGAGGATTAACCTGAGCACAAGGGCCAGAAGGAAGTATGGCAGGCACTGTGTCTCCCCTCCACCCCCTCCTTCCCTGCTGCCCTCAACCACTAAACTAAATATGGGAAGCCTCTGGAAAAAAAGCCAGTTTATTGCTGCACACCTGAATGAAGATAGTGAAGTTTTCATTTAGCAGTAAAACTCCCTGATGGATTAAAAGTACTGTGGACGTTATTGAGGTTGGTGGAGTCTTGGGACTTCTTTCAGCAGTGATACATATTGCCTACTTAAGGCTGCAACTATCATTATTAATTAACCTGCAGATTATTTTCCTTACTAATGGATCAGTTGTTTTTTTTTTCTATAAAATAAAATGAAGATATCGAAAGAAATCTCCCAGAACACATAACGGCATGTTGTTTTGTCCGTCAAACAATCCAAAATCCCAAAGGATTCAATTTAAAATGACACAAAACGGAGAAAAGCAGCCTGTCGTCGCACTGGAGAGGCTAAAATGAGAAAATGTTTTTCCATTTATACTTGAAATAAAGAACGGTGTGCTTGCTAACATCGGTAGCTTATATTCTTATATTGGACTTGACAAACACAGAAAAGCATTTAATTCCTTGCAATGTTGCTCATGTTTTTGGGTTAAGATAGAAAAGCAGGCATGCTTCATACTTAGACAGTCTTTGCTCAGCCGCTTGCAAACCGCTTCAGCCTGGAGAAATCCAGAGATTGACAGGCCTGCTGGGCCTAGCTACAGCTCCTTAACTATGACTGTACATCTGGTGTCAGCGAACGGTCAACTGGATGAGCCTCTGTCACTTTAAAGGCCAAAAAAGACACCACAGCGACAAGAAAACCACAGTCACTGACTTGGCTTTATTTCAGTCATCATGTTCAACCAAAAACGTGCTGAAAACAAGAAGAGTAGTCCCAAAAATCAACCCTGACATCTGTTGTTATTGTCACCCTGAGCACGCCGCATCTTTTCAACATCGCTGTCAGTTCATATTTTTATCAGATATGGGTTACATCCTACAGCAGATAGGAGCACCATCCTGAAATCAGATAGCAGCGCGAGCAGCAGTTGAGAGCGGAGCGTGAAGGGCCTGCAGTGTGAACGTGGTCCTGGAGCGGGACGATGCAGCCTGAATACTGAGGAGGAGGGCTGAGTGTTTTATTCAGCACCTTGGCTTCGTCCCACCCATCAGGCTGATGGAAGCCCCTCTAATGGATTGATCACACTTTTCTTTGCTCACCATTAACGGACACAGCTCCTTTTGGTCTTGGGTTGTTGTTTTGTTTTGTTTTTTTTGGTCCAGCTGGAAATTTGCCAGGATGCTGATGGTTTACATGTGTTACTGTTCTCCCTCTCTCTTTTTTTAATATCACAATTAAACCGAGCATATTCGAGGTCAGCAAGGTTTTATTAAACTGTACAGTAGACCGACTAGCAGTGGAGCTCAAGGGATGGCAGTGCTGGTCAGTCAGTCCACCACTTTAGTCCAGAGTGAAATATCTAATATGCAGTGACATTGAATTTTGCTGTCCCACATATTTATACCTGACCAAATAGTCTCTCTGAACTTTGTGTTTAGTGCTAATTGGCTAATGTTAGCATGTGAAAAGTGTTTCTTGCTGTGTGACGATTCTCTTGTTGCTATTTTTCATACAGGCAAGCTAGAAATAATGCATTTTGCAGCAATTATCCTGATCCCGCATACAAGACTGAAAGATTGACTTTTTCTCAAACCGGCATAAACGCACCATGAGCACAGCATCACTGAACAAATCATACGTTTTGAAGCGGGCTGCATGAAACAGGAGTATGTTTGCAATCTGATGTTTAGCATTAAGCTAACGGTATAGCCTCACAGAGCCAGTGCTGTAGACTCTTGGCCACGTTTTCTCAGACTAATACATAATCCTTAAAACAAAAAACGCAAATTTCAGATTTTTTTGGTAAATGCAGACTTGATGGCCTTTAGTCCAGATATTGTTCCGACAAAGTAACATGCTTGTTTACATCCATAAACGTCAAGACCTGCCTATATTTACAGTTACAGATTTGTTTTCATCATTAGATAAAACTAGCTAGATATGTGTGTGTGTGTGTATGATACATTTGGCACATTATGTCAGTGAATTAGTCGAATGTGCTCAAGCAGGACCGGCCCTCTTGAATGGCTTAAATGTTCAGCAGCATGCAACTTTTTACTTGTGTGTTAAACGATGAGATGTACCGGCAGCATTTTAGGTAAAAGCATTGCGCAACATAATGTAACACTGTAAATATCAGATGCCTAATCCTTCAAAATACTCCCCTTAAATTGAATTGAAATGGAGCTTTTGGGTTTAACAAGTTGAACCCTCACCTACCACAGTCGGCATCTGCTGAGACAGATGGTAAAAGTCGACCTCAGCAGGTTTGTTAATAGCTTCAAGTTAATCTGTATTTCACAACTTGGTCTGACTTACTGTGTCGCACATTTCATGGGCCGAAATAAAATCAGCCTTGTAAATTTTGGTGATTATCAGATGCAGTTTGTCTGCGTGTGAAAACCATTGGGAGAACGCGCTGCTCTCACCGCAGTCGAAGCACTTTGCCTCTCGGGGTGGATTTGTATGTTTGTGCGTTTGGCTGAAGGAGCGGATTTCTCTGTACGAGGTATTGTTCCCTTCAGTCCCGTGTGGTCAAGAGGATTCGGGGATTTTGAGATTTGCTTTGTAGAATTCATTTCTTGGGAACAAGCATTTTAAAACGAGTGCAATTGCAGCAGCTTAAGGAAACGAGCTCGGTAACCACACTCCAGTTTGCTCATGTTTTATTAAGCAGCAAAAAAAAAAAAAAAAAAAAAGGAGAAACCTGTGGGAGTACTTCCAGCCTGCATCTGATTCTCGCTGCACTCTTACATTTTGGAAACAATCCCTGCAGGATCCTGTTGGGCCGTCTAATAGGATTGCTGGGAGTCTGGAGGGTGTTAGTGCAACCCAGAAAGCTGTCTGGCTGCTGTCTGCATTTTAAAAAAAACCCAAAAAAAACAAACCATGATCCAAATGTTATTTTTTTTTTCTTTACATGTTAGATTTTGCTGTTAGATTCTTAACAGGCCGTGTGACCAGCATCCTCCCGCTCTTGGTGTTTTTGTAGCCGAGTGAAGCAGCTCTGGTGGAGAGAAAAAACACAGCGAAAGTAAAAATAGACTGTGGGAAACAGATAAGGGCAGCGAGAGATGGAGCCGTCCCTTTTTGCCAGTGGTTGGGTTGATGGCTGAGCCACAGTGAAGCACAGATATGACACCCAGCTCTTGTCACATGGAGTAACCCCCCGCCCCACACCGCCACCTCTCATCCCCTCCCTGGACTAAACACTGTGGAGAGGACTTGTTGTTGAATCCACAGGGACCGACCTAGTTCCCTCTCACAGCTAAAGGTCACATGTCTTGTGGCTCGGGACTGATTGTGTGTGTGTGTGTAGGCTTCACTTCAAACGCAAACAATGAATTTGAGGATGTAACAGTAAGACATCAACACCAACAGTGACAAAGAGGACGGCGCAGAGCAAAGAATAGCAATCCTATTTTTTTTTTCCTCCCCTGAATTTGTTGTTCTTGAATCTGTTCCAAGCCAATCTCCTATTATCTAAAATAAAACTTCTGCAGTTTTGACAAATGCTGACAGCACTCGGCCGGTTGAAAACCATCCCCTGGGCCTTAGCGGTGATGGTGGTGGCTGTGGTCAGCGAAGGAGGCAGCTGGTGCTCCTATTAGGCAGTAATAGCTCAGCGCCCTCAACCGCAGCCACAAACTTATCTCCCGCACTCATTTGCAATGGAAAAAGCAAAGCCGATTGGGGCCTGTCTGCTGGCCGAGGATGACGGGGCCGGAGAAGAGAAGCCTGGCAGGCTGTCGTCACCCACTGTGACGGCTTTGCTGCGCTGTGTTTACATTGATATACAGCAATGTCATGTGACCGGCAGGCAGCAGGATATTTATACAGCTTCTAAATTCATCACAACTACATGATTGTTTCTATGTTTATTAACTTATCTATTAATCATTCCAACTCATTTTCTGTGAGGTCCATATTATATTGACTTAATTCTATTTATTAATTCAACAGGTACTTTTTCCAAATCATGGCAGTCTTTATCATTTTAAAATAAACCTTTTCCATGAATCGCCTTTACATTTATATTAGATATCTTGACACGGCCCCTTTTTCAACATTTTCTGCTGTGCTCACTCATGTCACCCTCTGACCTGCTGCCATTTAGTTTTGTGGATTTTCATTTTTAGCGTCACACCAAGTGTATTTGTCACTGTGGAGCAGCATGGAGACGTCACACAAATGCGGGCAGCTGAGGACGAGTTTCTCGACAAAATGTTCTACAGCGTTGTCGGTCTTCTTTCGTCAGCTTTGCTTTGAGTCTGTTGAGGACAACGCCTATATCTTTCTCTCACACCGTTCCCACCGATCACGTGTTAAATTGCACTACGCAGAAATGTAGCAGTTCATTTTAGAGATCGAGCAGGATCAACACTTTGAAAGAACACAGGATACAAGTACAATACACATCCCTGCCAACACTTAACTTATTCACAGTTGGTGGTGAAATACACAGCGCAGCAGGGAAAGAAGAAGGCTGCAAGCTAGCATATGTGGATGTAAACAATATAGGTTTTAACATTTAAAAAAACAACTTTATTACTGCTATAAAGCTGAAACATATCTCCCTGCGCTCCATAGAGGAGAAGTGTCATTCGAACACGTTTGTGTGGCTGTTTCTTCTATACTTCTTGTATAGTTTTGGACCCTCCCATTAGGAAGTTCAGGACAAGTTGTTGAGCTTTTGCCCACAACACCTCTCTCTAGGTCTGCAGAGACATTTATGTTCATCTTAAGTCCTGCCTCATGAGGAAGGAAATGCATTAAACATGTTTGCTAAGCCTCAAGGATTCTAACAAAAACAAACACACACACTGCATTTTGGTGAGAAGCACTGAATGTAAACATAACAGTATTTGTTTATAAGAAAACTCCACAGGGTACCTTCAGCACAACTTGTTCCTCCATGCATTTGAGCTAACAGGTTTTCAGCTTGTGCTCTGTGGGGAGTTGACTGGGATGTTTTGAGTCATTAAATCAGAGCTCAGTATTGTAATCAGCTGTGGTTGTTTGTGTGTGTGTGTATACAGTTTACATAATATCCCACTAAACTGCATCTTGGCTGTACTTTTTTATTGACATTTCACTCGGATATCCCAGATCCTCATCATTGTTCAGGCATTAAAGTCTCTTCCACTATCAGCTGCTAGACGCTGTTGTAAAAAACAGTTTTGTTGTCCTGCAAATCAACAGTGAAGCTTGACTTATTGTGTTTGCAGCTTGGAAAACTTCCTTTTGGCATCTTTCCACTTGTATTTTGACTGCCTCTAAAGTGGTAAGCAAACTGAAGTCTGAGTTAATGTTTTCTCTGCTCTGATGTAACAATTAGTAAGAAGGGGATGGGAGGAATTCAACAAACAAACCCAAGCTCTCTCCTGTCATTAAAGTTGACGTGGCAATGATAGACCTGCTCCCTGACGTTTCTGTGCTCAGCACCACACTGAACCTCCTTTATTTTATTTTTTTTTTTTACCTCCAGCCAAACGTGTGTGTGTGTGTGTGTGTGTGGGAACCTTGACAAGGTGGAAGAACAAGTATGCACAGCAGTAACTTGAAGAAAAGCACCCCAGGGCGTCAGTTGCTGACATTCTTGTACTCAGTGGTGTGGTGCAACGCTGTATTGTCTACTGACATCGGTCTCTGTCTCTCTCTGTCTTGTTACAGTCATTTCAAGGGAGTCAAGGAAGGGCCTATCTGTTTAATTCAGTGTAAGTATGACACCCACACCTACAAATCATCTCACTGATGTTGACTAAAGAGTAAAAACTTTGCTTTGCTGCTCTTTTTATGCTTTGGGTTCATTAAGGCTCACATGGTGTCATTCATAAAGTGATCCCGGGCTTGTAAACAAAACTTACGTGGACTCACAAGTAGCTCATTTGTTGACCAGAGTTATAAACTGCGTTCACACTGGGTATGTTTGTTCACCTGAGTTCAGTTATCTCCAGTTCACCTACTGCTTTGCTGTCACACTTGTTTAGTCTTGTTTTGTGAGTATAGTCCGCTGTCCTTTCACTAACACAGAGCAGCTGTTTACCACTGCTGCCAGGATGATTACACATGTGTTTTCGAGGTACACGCACACACAATTTATAAAAGTGTACTGTGGAGCTTTATTTGATTATCTAAATCAACAAACACATTGCTGTACACTGGGCAGATGCTTTTAAACCCCATGTAAACACCCATCTTGGCCACAGTGTGAGGTTCAGTGCCTCATTCGGTGTATAGTACATGACTCTACATTGGTGTGGGCAGCACCGTCATGTTACAAATATTCAATCCGAAGTCAGTCCCTCCATCACCCGAGCTACAGCCGCCACAGAGCTGTCGGTGTGTCTGCAGGTGGGAAGGTGGTGAGGGATCATGTCCTTTTAGCTGCATTAATAACCCCTACAGGTCAGTCTGGGAACCTGCACATTGTTTGATGCGGCTAGATATTTGGCAATACAGCAGTCTCATGGTGTCTGACTCCAGCCTGTCATATGCACTCAGTAAGCACAAAATTGGCGATTTGGAAATACGCCCAGGCGTCCATGTTAAAACTGGGCTGAATTCTGTTGGACAGGTAATGTACATGAGGACGTTTTAACAGTCCTAACTACATGTTGAAATAATGCCAGTGACTTGCTGTTGAAACAATGGTTATATGTAACCTCTTGTTTTAATTATTCACATAGATGCACATCACAGCAAGGCAGACAGCGCTGATGCACTCATTTGTGCTCTTAGTTGAGTGTTTCAGTCGACATTACAGGAGCTACTGCTTAACATCCTTCTCTTTAAACAACTTTTAGTGGTTTATTTCTTGGTTGGTTGGTTTTTAGGATTGGCTCTCAGTCACAATAAACCACACAGAAGTCCACCCCACTCCACAGCCCCCCAGAGGTCTGGGACATTTTCAGGTTGTCACGGTGCAACTGTTCTGCACCACCTGTCCAGATTATATTGTTCTTACCTGTAAGAATGAACTGAATGGGGGGGGGGCACTCAGACAGACTCTAGCATCCAAATAAATAATTAAAAAAAAAGACTAATGTGAAAATGCCCCAAGTTCAATGCAGACCGCCTGCAGTGGTTTGCAGGACATTTCACCTTAAACACCTGCATTTGGTGGAAAAAGTCTTGGGGGTGTCTTCATGCAGCTTGGTTACAGATATTGATCTTATTGATCTGCACTTAAATGAGTTTATTTGTCTGTGGCACATTGTATAATTAAAATGCCACTCAAAGGCAAATTAGCAGCACAGTATTTAATGGAAGGGAGGGTTAAAATGTTTAACAAACAATAGACTTCTGTCAACAAACTGGTATTTTTTTTGAGTTATGTACTCTTGTACAGACTGGATTATTGGCACTGTTAGACTTCTAATTTGGGAGACTTTATACTTTCCTCCATTACAGACTGAAGTTATAAGTTACCGTGGGGATGGAGATTCTCATAAAAACGTTGCTCTTTATAACTTAAATTTATAACTAATTATAACATTTTCAGTTAATGAAATTCAATTTTGGTCAAATCTCTTGTGAGAAGAACTTCTCCCAGTTGGAGCTCCTCCTCCATGGTTCTTCCTGACCTATGTAACCTTTTCTCCACTTCCTGTCTTCCCTACAGGGTGAATGTCGGCTGCGGGCCAGCGGAGGAGCGGGTACTCCTCACAGGTTTACATGCTGTGGCTGATATCTACTGTGAAAACTGTAAAACCACCCTGGGTTGGAAATATGTAAGTCAGTCGCACCTTAATCTTTAATCTGAGCCCTTTCACTTTCTTATCTTAATGTTTCCTGATGCACCAGTTACTCCTGCTGCTGTGTTGTTGCGCAACTGTGTGGTTTCTTGGCTTCTAAGGGGACAAATTATGCTATTACAGGTCAAAAGAACAAGGTTGCTCTCATTAAAGTCTTGCTTGTTAAAGCCATGGTGACAGTTTTTTTTGTGCTCACGGTTGTATTTAGGCTCAGAGATTGAGCACTCTGTGGTCTCCTAGCGCTCAAGATAATTACAGTGCCGAAAGGTTGGCTGCAGACAGCCAGACTGGTACCTCTGAGAGTCTACAGTGATTAAATGTCAGGCCATTTTGAAGAGGCTTGTCCCGGTAATTGTGTGAAAGGACTATAGAAGGGTGTAAAATAACTGAACAAAGTATAAGACAGGGACTCACTTAAAACTGCTCTTTCAGTGACAAAAACAATTAGAGATTCTCAGAAAGGCCCCGCAAGCAACGCAAAGCAGAGGGGAGCGGAGCGGAGCTGGTTTACAAGGCAAAGCAGGCTGAGCAAATAATCAAAGACACAGACCCACATCAACATCCTGAGTCTCCTGAAGCTCAGCAGCACTGGGACATGTGCCGGAAATCATACAGCACTTCAAGAGATGCACTTCCAGACAGGAAGTTTAGACGTTTGAAAGAGGTGATTTGGTCATTGGAGGAAACTTTAATATTAACTTCTTTAAAAAACACTGCGGTTCTCTCTGCTTTTCTCAGATTCAGACTCAAAATAGAATTCGCTGCTGAGTTATTGCATACTTCAGTATAGGATGTTTATTCCCCCTGTAAGTGCGTTTTCTCAATAGTTCACGTAAAAGCATCTAAAACATCTTTTGAGGACTTCAGTAACATGTCACAGGGGCAAAGACTTTCTCCATGTGGGAGAAATAATACAAAAGTAAAATCAGTGAAATTATTAAATCCAGTAGTTAGACTGAAGGGTGGATGTACTCCAGTATATTTATGAAAACCTTTTAATAACATTTTAGTCTCTTCTCATTCTTGACCTTGAACAATATAAAAAAATACAAATCCATTCAACCACACACCTCTACTCATTGGCAGAAAGAGAAGGAGAAAGATGAGAAACATAACCATTTTTCAATTGATTAAAAGTTCAATCTTGACATTGGAAGACATGGTTTTACAACAACAACCTTCTGGATCTCTATTAACATTTAAAATCAAGTTCTGTTAGTTTAAGCCCAGTTTGGCTGCACAAAGTTTGTATTGACTGATCCTGTGGCAGGTCAGTGGGATGAAATAATTGAAATAGTGATAATTAACCATTAACTGAAGACAGGTTTTAAAAGTTCCTGGTGCTGACCTCTTATCTGCGATAAGAATATTTAATATGGATTTTTAATGTTTGTGCGCTATGTTATCTTAGGAAGTTGTATTTTATTTTTTTTAAATTTCTGAAAATTTGTAGACTGTAACAATGTAACTTGTTGCCCATGGTGTTGTGTATGTATTGTGATATATATCATATCGCAACCATGTATCGCACTGTGTGGCATATCGTGACCGATCTACTGCACCGTGTATTGTGACCCATGTATGCGTATCACATGCTTATCGTATTGCAGTCCATGTACTGACATTTATTATTTACATACATGATATGTAGCTCATGTACCATCATACACATTGTGGTGCGACCCATATATCGTGATAGACATCGTGCTGTGACCCACTTATTTTGATATATCATGAATATGCAATATGTATCACATGGGACCCACATATTGTGATACATACCACATTGCGATCCCATGTAGACGACCGGCTGCATATTGCGATAGCGACATTGATCATGAACATAAGGCGATACATGGGTCACAACACAATTTGAATCGCAATATATGAGCCATACCGTTGTAACATTATCACGATACATAGGTCACAACAATATCATGACATATGCAGCAATTAGTGGATCACATGTCACGATATGAGCCACGCCGCAACAATCACGATAGGGACACCCCCGCCTGCGACGGCCGCCCACATGTCGCGATAGCGACAGCCCAGTCCGAGGCGACCCAGCGCCTGTCGCGATAGCGACGCACTCACCCGAGGCGGCCGACCGCATATCGCGATAGCGACGCTCACATGTCGCGATAGTGGCGCCCGCATGTCGCCGCATAGCAACACACTCGCCCGGGACGGTCGACCCGCATGTCGCGATAGCGACAGCCCAGTTCGAGACGACGTGTCGCATATCGCGATAGCTACGCCCACATGTCGCGATAGTGACGGCCCAGTCCGAAACGGCTGGCCGCTTATCGCGATAGCGACGCCCACATGTCGCGATAGCGACATTGATCATGATACATAAGGCGATACACGGGTCACAACATGGTACATATCATGACATATGCAGCGATTAGTGGATCACATGTCACGATATGAGTCACGCCGCAACCATCACGAATCATGCTAGTGACACCCGCGTATCGCGATAGCGACAACCCCCGCCCGCGACGACCGGCCGCATATCCCTCCCCCGGCACGCTCTCATATCGCAACAGTACGCGGCGACGCGGGCTGTATCGCGATAGTTCGTCTCCTGTGTCGTGGTATATTATTTATATACTTGTATATTGTGATACACATTTTTGTTGTGGCCCATGTATCACATTCTGTATTGTGATCAATGTATCATGATGATCAACAACCATAATGCATGTATTGCATTGCGTATTGTGGAGTTCCTACCATTTCCAAGCATTTCTTCATCTTTATGTAATTAAAAAAATATTTGCCACGTCAATTTTCTACGTGAATGTTATTCTGGCTCACAAGTAGGTTTAGTTACTAATTTAAGCTTCTCTCTTTTCTGTGTTGTTTTTCTTACAGGAGCACGCATTTGAGAGCAGTCAAAAGTACAAAGAGGGAAAGTTTATCATCGAGCTGGCTCACATGATCAAGGACAACGGATGGGAGTGACGCTCCCGACGCGCACTTTTTTCTCTGACCTTGGAATGCCCTCTAATGAACTGTGTGGAGTGTCGACCATCGACCAACCACCCCCAACTCCCTTACAAAATCCCCCCACCCTTTGCCTCCGTCACATGCACACACCCACCTGCTCATTGTGAAACTGAACAGAACAAATGACATAAAAAAAAATTGACGACGAGGAAGTGGAGCAACTGTTGAAAAATCACATCACAGGAGTCCTGTCGTTACTTTAAAGATTGTGTGTTCTCCTTCGCAGCTCTGGAGCGTTTGGGTCTGACCCCAGCCCACTCACTCTCACCTTACCCCCACCCCCACCGAACCCCGCGTACAAGTGATTGTGGTGAAATGGCGACCACTATGCGAAAGGAGACAGACTTCACTGAAAGGACATTTCTTTGTTTTCTTGATTTCGCCCATCCAGCGAGATGAATGACTTTGATGACTTTCATTATTTTAATGTTATTTACTATAGTTTTAACTTCTGGGTTTGGTAAGGTTTTGGTTTGATGGCAGATGGATGTTACTGGTTAGCATTTTATTTCCCCGTCAAGTCTGTCATGTTTAGTTTTGTCTGTTTGTTTTCTGGCTTGTTATTTCTCTGCCCTTATCTGAGCATGTTTTTCTTTGCTAATGTCCAAATGAGCAATCAGGGATTGGTGAGGAGTGGAGGGGAAAGGGAGTTTATCATAGTAACAAATATGTAGCAGCATCTTGCTTTTTTTTAAGTGGCAAACGATGGGTTGCAGTAGTGTGGGTTTCTATTTGTTTGTTACTTTTAATCTTTTTTTCTTTCCTGTGAATTTTCTTTATCCCCCCCGGTACTTTTCAGCACCCAAAAAAGCATTGAAAGCAGCACCTAGTATTTGTTTGACATAAATGGATTTATATATATATATATATATATATATATGCACACACATAAATATATAGATATATGAATATTTGTAGTGTTTGGCTAAATGCGATTGTGGCTGGTCCCATTTTGCAGCAGTACCATAAGTGAAAAAGACATGAAAAGGAGCAGAAATAGTTTCTAGACTGGGGAACCTGAAATCAGTGTCCACATGTCATAAAACATAAGGGCAGACTGTATTATTCCATTGTAATGAAACAAGAAGAGACACAACTACATATGAATATATATACACATACTATGATTACATATCCATAAATACTAAGGGAAAAATGTTCAGTGGACGAGATAATGGAACATGGATTCTATATATATATATTTGCTGTCATGCACATATGTATATATGCATATGACTGTGTGTATATATGCATTGTGTGTGTGTGTGGTCATGCATTACTCAGTGGCATACTTGAACAATGCTACTTCGTTTGCACTTTGCAGAGGCCTTTGGTTCATCTCAGTTTAGAGGCAAAACGTTTGTGCTTATCTGTTTTGTTTTGTTTTTGGCCTTCTCACAGATGAACGTCAGATTGTTGGAGACGAAAAGAAAGTATGAGCTGGACGCTAGGGGTTTTTTTGTGTGTTTTTAGCAGCAGACTGTTAGATACTTCAGACTTATTTGGTTTGATTCATTTAGATACATAATATTCATTTGCTGTCCAGTCTTTGCTTAATTTGAACCTCAACATTTCTTCCCGCTTTTTTCAGGTCTTTTGGTAATCTCTTTATTGCTTAGTCTCTCTCTGAGCATATGAATTGTCTCTTTGTGGACAGCGTCCGTGATTTTTGCCTCAAGCGTATGAATTCCGTGCCTCTTCAAAACATGAACGCCTCCCCCTTATTTTTTTTTTTTTTCTGTTGTGCAGTGCATAACTCAGAAAACCGCTTATGTGAACCGGCTGTCTTCCTCCTTCTGGTTCAAGTGGCCTGAAAGTAACGTTTACCGAAATCCTCATAGAGTCTCTTCCCTGATTATTATTATAATTATTATTATTATTATTTTCTTTTTGGACAACAGAGACTTGGTATACATACACACATATATTTCTAAGTGTTCAGATTAGAGGTGCAAAAACAGGATGGATATTCAGCATATTATTTCAGAGAAAGCAGAGAGGAAGAGGTTTGGAATATGCGGGATGCCCAGAGCTTGTTGTCTGACTTTTTATTGGGAGGATAAAAACGATGGCAGCAGGTGGCGGTGGGGCAGGGCGGGATGGGATGGGAGAGATTTAAAAATCAGCAGTGATTGATTACTTTGCCGGCAAGGTCAGTCAGATCATTACCCATCTTTTATCCTAAAAAAACAATGATTAAATGCAAAACCCTATTAGTTAGCAGTGATACCTACTTGAAATATAAAGACATAAACAGCTGAGATATTGGCTCACAAGTATAGTTTTGTACATAAAGTAACATATTTAAGGTTTTATACGTATTTCTACTGCTAGTTGTTTTACTCCCAACTTGGAAAGCACTTTTGTTCACTGTACCTCTGGCTAAAGTGTGTGTGTGTAGTAGTGTGTGCACATGCATGTGTATAGCCCACATGCATGACTGCATGAAAGTGAATGTTAAGTTTTTCCTCGGACAACTGTGGCTTTCTTTTTTCCTCTTTGGTTTAAGTGCTTTTTATTTGTCCTCTCTTGTTGTTTTTTCTTTTTGCAGTTGCTTGGTTTCACTGTCTCCAGTGATCTGCTAGTCTGTACAGGTTAGTTTGTTTGGAAGTGATTTATCCCCTTTTTTAGTTTGTTTTTTTTCTGTTAGCTTGTTTATTTAGCTTGTGTGGTGAGAGCCCTTTAGACAGTGTTTAGGTCTCTCAAGGAGCCATGTAGACGTGAGGGCGAGCTGGAATCTCCCCACCATGTCGCAGGGAGACTTTTACTAAGACCCCTCCACCACAGTCAGTGTCTCCTGTATAGAGGGCTCACATATGATTAAATGCGCCCTGTGGTGGCCATGTTGGAGGTCCTTAGCTGGGCTGTGAATATCTGATTGTATTTCTTGATAACTTGTTCTTTTTTTGTGCTGGTTTTGACCGAAAATGAGCTGTTTTGATTTGAGTTATTGTTTTGGTAATATTGGCTTGTTATTTACATGGACTTAGTTAGCATCACACACATTACAGTTCTGGCTTTTGCACATTTTTTTTTGCAATTTGAAAATTTGTAACAGGTCCAACACCTACCTGTTCTTTTTAAAGACTTGGGCACTGGATGGGGCCTCACATCCGACTGCATACCTGTTTAAAGCAGAGCATCTCAGCAGTAGCTGAAAGTCCAAAAAAAGGTGTCTGAGCTTCTCACCTGGTTGCAGTGAGACAGAAGTGCACTCCAGGGCATATCAGTACATCTTGACATTACCAGAGATGGCTTTGAACCAAAACTACTCAGCCTTCTTAGTGTTATGTTAATGGTGCGTTCAGGTGGTCTAGGTCAATTTGTCAAGTCAGTCTAGCTATGTTAAGTTACATTTCATGAACTCCGGCATTCCACAACTTGCCTGAGTCCCTTCCTTCTTGGTATTCACTGCCTTTTTGTCCACCATTTCCTGGTGATTAACTTGGAAACGTATCTTTAGGACTGAAAAGCTTCTGATCGCATCACGCGGATCAAACATAGTTGCCTAAGTAACTGGAACCGTAGGTGTTCAAATTTCAGTTTTTTCTGCAAAAGACTGAGCATAGGCATGGACATCCACAGCCCTGACAATAGGGGTGACCATCTCCGTGAAGGATTGTGTGATACCAAGAACAACCATCAAATGGACCCTGTGGTGGGATTATTTTCGCTATTTTCTATTGACTATAAGAGTAGTGAAGGAGCACCTGAATGCACCATTGCTTTTTATATCCCTAAGCCTACAGTGTCTCATTTGGAGCAGACATGCAGGATTGGTCGGTCCTTTAGTTTCTGCTTAGATGGAAAGCAGCTTTTATCTGGTCAGCCAGCCTTTGCCGTCTGATATGATGAAACATATCTCGCTTAAAATATCAAAACCCAGCCGTTGGTTCAGTTTAATTCAAGTTAAACTTCAGGGTAACTTTTTCCAAACTCATAAAGCAAAGAGAAGGGCACTGGTAGCTAAATTTAAAAAATAACCAGACCATTCATGTGTTATACTGTTACTGTATGGACCTCGGCCAGTTGCCTGAATTTCATTTAACTGTTACGCACTCAGTCAGTTTCTCCAAAGGACCTGTAAGATGGCAATTCAGCAGTGGCTGCTGGGAGATTTAGACCAACTGCACAGCTCTATACTCTCCTCTCGATCAGTCAGTCTGTTGAACCAACAAAAGCAGTTGCTGGTGTCACCGCCGGTGTAAAATCAAATAAGAACCAGGTTCTATCGAATGTCAGTGTCATGTGTCAGTGGGCAGGAAGGAAGCCAGGATCGGTGTCTCCTGGAGATTGAACTGTTGAAAACAAAATTAAAGAGGAGTAACCTGTCTACTGCAGACATTGTCTTTCTGTAGAATGTCGGATTCTCTGAACTTAACAGCCAAAGCAGCCTGATGAAAATAATGTAGATTTTTGCTGCTGAAAACTGTTTACTTTTATTGTTTTGTTTTACAGACACTGGCTACCGCCTTTTGAGCTCTGTTACTGTCTAAAACGCATTCTGGAAAGTGATGCGAACAAAAGGCAAGATGTAAAACAGGGGAAAAAGACTGTACAAGTTCTTTCTAGGAATCGTTAGGACTATGCTTAAGGTCTAAAGCATGTTGTATTATGAATATATATGTCGTGCCTGTTTTATGCTTCCTAATTTGAAAAAAACAAACAAAATATATGCTTTATTTGACTACATTGCTTTTGCATTCTGTCTTAGTAAAGCCACTGCCACATACCTGTTTTCACTCTAATGTAAACCATCAGATATCACACAAATTTTCAATGGCATTAAGTTGTGGTTTGTGTGAACTTGTTATTCATTTTGGGTGCAACTTATATTTGAACTGTTGTCATTGGGATTGTATTGAATGTAAACCTACTATGCTCACACATGATGTTTCAATATCAGTTTTGGATCTTTTTTAAAAATCTCCCTTGAATGCAGAAAAGAGAAACTGAAATATACATCACAAGTCTGAAGACGCCTACCCACATTTTATTTCCTCTTTTTTGTGCATATTACATAATTTGCTCCAGAAACTCTTCTCATGACAGAGATGTCTCATGATTACTATCAAGGAGACAGTTAGTTAATGTAAAATATCAAAACAGTAAAATGCAGGCTAATAATATGAGCCTTTGCACATATCTTTTTTAGGGGTGATTCTGAAGATAAGGCAACCATTCTGATAAATAAGGTTTCTATTTATTTTGTATTTCCAATCATCTTAGTCAATTGTTAAGTATGTCAGTGTGCATTTAAATAGTTACAGGTAAATTATCTGGTTTTTGTAAAGTAACTTTTGCAATGTGTATGTACAGAGGATTTTGGTTTTCATAGGTTATATAATGTCATGATCTGAACACTGGTTATATATTTATACATTATGAGAACCATAAGTCACATGAAAAGCAACAAGACCGTTACACATAATGAAAATAAAACAAGAGCATCAGCATGATGCAGTAAAACAGCTGTAACAGGAACTTGATATGTGTGATACATGTGAAAAGGTTTTGAAATGAACTTTGACCACAGAGACTGAACTTGTGATTAAATATTACAGGTCTGGCAGAAAATATGCCAGCAAATGCCCTTTAAATGAAAAACAATTACTGTAGCGCTACTGATGTGAGTCTCAGACAGAAAGCGGACTGAGTGGCAGGCTGACAGACTTACAGGTAATTAGTTAAAAACTGAGGAACCTGCAATTTTCCACTGGTGCTGTTTCTTCCCTTTTTTCTTTGAGCAACCTAGAAGTCACATGTAGCTTGGTTCATCAGTTTGATTGTTGTTTTGGATTAAATTGGTTTGATACATTTTCTATATCTCAAAATATAGAAATGTATATGACAAGGTCCATCCTCAAATATAGGATGGAGCTTAGCAACCCTGATTAAAAAATGTGATCTTGGCTTTGTTTTCATTTGATGTTTTTGGATTTTTAAATAGCAATATATGACAGAACTACCCTATGCACCAGTGTTAGATATAGTCTGATTTGTATCAGAGAAGATCTGATTAGGAGAGCTAGGAAATATTGTTCAGTATTCTGCTAAACATTCATTGTCAACTTTAACAATACAGATCAATGATGTTTAAGATTTCAGTTTAAAATATTAACATTTGATACCTAACCACTGAATTTCCATCATTCTAGGAATTTCTTTATATATTATTATTATACTTATATATCTGTAATCTTAAATGGTGTGCTTTTTGTGGAAAAGGAGATCAACTGAGCTGTCTCTTCCTTTTCTGTTTTTAATAATGCGCAAAGGATCTAAACTGCACTTGTAGCTTGCTTTAATACATGGATACAGGATGACAAATGAATAGAAGGCAATCCATGCAAGCCTATGTTATTTAATTATTCTAATGTTCTGAGCGCTTACCTCAGTTGTTTATGCTGTATCGCAGGAGTTACTTTTACTTCTATGCTGATGACGCCCAATTATTTCTCCCACTTTAACTTCCCAAGATAAAAAAAAAAACCCTCTGCCTCATGGATTAAATGGTCTTTACATCCCCAAACTTAGAAAAACATAAAGACATTGTGTTTTCAGTCTATTAATAGGAACCAAGTTATCACTTCTTCTGCTGTTCATACTCATCTTTACACTCTGCACAGCACTTTGATGGACAGGATAACTTGTAGACAGTTAATTATATTTCTCTATAAAGCTCTACTGTCAAACAAGGCTGTATGTCCAGTAAGTCCTTGCAAATTCTTCTGACATTTACTTATCTTTAAACAAGTATATTTTCGACTTTACAAAAACTTGATTATGTTTAGATGAACAATTACATACATTCAAATGCTTTTATTAATTTTCTTGATTATGCTTATTCTAGTAAATTAGATGAGCTTTGTTTTTTTTTCTTGAAAAAGAAATCTATCTCTTTACGAGTCATTAACTTCTGTTTGCACTTTGTTATCAGGCAAAACTTGACAATTTCAATTCAGTTCTACAAATTTCAATGTTCAGTGTTCAGTTTGGTTTGATTAAATGTATTAGTTATACAATCGGGTTTTCATCTCATCTGATTTCAGGAATTTCATTTTCTTTTTATTTCATCATGTCATGTTCATATTTATGAATGCCATACAGCCCAAAAATGAAACAGAGAACTTTGTCTTTAATAATACTGGTCCTAGCATTTGTACTACCCAAAAAACACAGTGTATGAATTATATAGGTCTATCAGACAGTTTTCTGATAGATGTTTTTAATTGTAAACAGTACTTAAAATAGAATCATTTCTGTGTAGGGAAACAGATCTGATGGTATTATAAATTCTATATTACAGATAAACCATGACTGGAACATTACATTTACAATTTACTATTTTTTTCTTACCTCATTAAAATGTTTAGATTTATGTTTTTATCTCATCTGAAGAGCGAGAAGGCAAGGTTTATGCAAGGTGTGTATGGAATAACGACGCTGGGCGGCCTTAGGGGTAAGCAAGTTCACACATTATAGGATACATTGAAAAGAAAAAAGAAATGCAAATAAAAAACATAAATATTCAATTAACTTTTGCACAGTGGAGTTAAAAAAAAAAGACATTTCTCGGCTAAAAAGAAGCCATACTCGTGACTTCAGATGAGCTCCTATATTTTCTTCTTCATGTTTACCTTTGGTTTCATCATTTACTTTCAGCTTGTTTATTTTGTTTGTCTCCAGTAGTTCCTTCTTGCTTTGAAAGGTGACCAGCCTCACACCAGCCACTCTACCAGCCTGATGTCATGGGAAGAAACAGAAACACACATTTTGTATCAGCATCAGCAGGTTCATCAGACTGTCACAGCAAAACTGATCTGAATATAGATATATCACTAGATTGATCACAGGAGGCTGTAGCTCATAACTCTCCTCTGCTAAGAATTTGGGGTGTTTTAATCCATCAAAGATTGTCAGTAGAAAGTAATTCCCGTGGAGACTGTTTTCCAGGGAGGTCTGTGTATCCACCATAACAATGTTTTCTCTGTTGACCATGAATGTCCTGAGATATTTTAGCCTTGTGGACCAGCCAATTGATATTGACATTCGTAGATGCTAGCATGACTGAAAACTTGTTCGGGTGATGGATAAGAACACAATCTGAAGGCATAGGAAGAAGGCTGTGCAGTCATCTCCATATTAATGTTATTTATCAGAGCATTTTTAAAGAGATGTTTTTCTGATGTTTGACCTGATTTTGACTAAATATGTTTTGGGTGTTCTGGGTGCCCTGACCATTTAAAAGATGTGCCAGGCTCTGCAGCGGTTTTCCTGACAGATTTATTATTTCATTGCTGCAAACATGTTTACCGCTCTGGACGTCAAATGTGATGTACAGCGTCTTGCAGCATCCGTAACTGTAAATTTGTTCCAAGCTCTGTGATCTTCAGTAAAAGTCAAAATGAGGCCAATTTGCAGTGAGATTATCAGACCTGCTGCAGCCCAGTTAATTAGACGTGAATCATTTGATAAAGTACAGGCTGTACGTTCGTTGCATGGACTGGAGTTGCTATGGCAGTACACACTTTGATGATTCTTCCATACACAGTGCTCTCTATCGGTCTCCTTACTTGTGATCATGATGCCCACACAGCCTCGTGTTTTGATGTCCTTGAGGTGACTGGCTCATCTTCAAGCACAACACAGACAGGCTCCAATTTATCTCACAATCCCTGCCTTGTTGTTTAAGCTGCAACATGCAACGTTTTTATGAACTTAATAAATTCACAGCATATTTTATTATGTAGTGACTTAAGCTTTACATTAAGATGATTCTCATTAAGGCTAAGACCTCTTGCTGATTGATTGTTACTAATGACACATAATTGGTTCATACCTTTTGTATAAATTACAGTATGTTTTACAACTCTTGGTTTTAAAGAACTTCAGTTGGAATTTCAATCTGCTCGGCAAAGATAAAGAATGCTTTGATTAAACCTGCAGGAATATTTGTTTGATTTGATGCTTGAAAACTACTCTATTTTCATATACACAGCGAATTTTTTTCCTCCTTAAATGTGTTTTAACTGACTCTCCAGTTCTTGACAGCACTACAAAGCATTTTGGGGTCTTTCAGCTCTTTGTTTTGGGTTTACAGCTCACAGCTTTACTGCTTTACTGGGATCACTCCCTACTATGTTGCAGTTTTTAACAGGCAGCTTTTTTTAAAACAAAAAACAAAAAAACAACAACAGCAAAACATTCATGATGTTTGTGGACTACCAGCCCAGCATTTCACCACAGTTAGGTAAAGTTAGCAACTAACTGGTGAGGAGTTGCTGTATTAACCAAAGAAGACAGAAATTTTACTCAGGGGTTGGTGGAGACCAAAAGGGAGCTAAAAGGAGGGCGATATCAGACACTCTTCAGACTCTATTAAAATCTATTATTGTGCTGTAATGTCTCAGGCCTCATTTGTTCAATCTTCATTCAAGAACTTAAAGAAAAAAGATATTATAAAAAGGAAATCAGTGGGAAAATCTCAACTTTTGAGATATCATCAGAATTTAGTTAAAGTTCATTATGTTCTAGTGAGAGTAAAAATGACCCTGAGACATTTTGCAGCAGCTGTGTTTCTTGGAATAAATTGGACAAAATGCATTTAAGGCTCAGAACAACAGCTCAGAGCCAAGAAAATTACACAGTAAAGTTAGAGAAGTTAAAAAAAAAAGGAGTTTGATGGAAGGTGACATACTGCACACTCACTGCTTGAGAAGACAAGACGGGGAAATTTACCCTGCCAGACAACATATTTTCAAGTTTACAAATATTCTAATGTATTTAGTTTATATAACAGTGGTGTTAAATGGAAATTATGTTGGCTGCCATACTATAACTTACGAGCACACTTTCAATGTGCCTTTCATGGTTTGCATGTTACACAAACTGTGTGATGTATCATGTAAATTATATATGTATGTATGGTTCTTCTGACCTCGTCACATGCTCAAGTATATCTGATTAGGATGTGATGTTAAAATGTTTTCGGAATTATACTAAATACTTTTTGAAAGCATCTTTTCAGTATGCAGAGCTGATATTTCATCTTTGACGAAACATTCGTCTTTGCACTCTCGGGCGGGTTGGAGACAACTGAGGACAAGAGAAACAGAGCATATTGCACTTGGTGAATGCTTTTATCCAGAGCACCTCGTGCTACTTTTAGTGCATGCATATTTCAGAGCAGCAGGCCCCAGTGTGAATCAAGCCTAACCTTTACTTTGTAAGGACCATATCCTGTCCGCACAGACAGGGGTTGGGGGTGGTGGTCTGTTGCTGGTGTTGTGATGGCTGCAAATAGACAGGATGTAGTGGTGTTGGCTGTTTATGTCGGCGCGTGTTATTCTCATGCTCACAGTTCTCATGTCTCCTGACCTACTTCTCTGTGATGCTTGGTCACACAGTTCAAGCTCTACAGGAGGCTCTCTATGTATGGTGGGGGGTTCACACTGGGAGGGGGTGGTGCCATGGTTCAGGCAAACAGTGGTTGGATGACCATATCGTCTTTTTTCTCCTGTTCACACTCCATCAGCACAGACAGGTCCTGTGTGTGAGGCAGGAAGGAGACAGATAAGGATAAACAGTAAGTGTTTGGGTGTGAGGGAAACAACAGGAGTGAGAGGTAAACTGAGAAAGGGAGGTGGGAGGCGCCTTTACTCATTAACTGACATAAATTAAAGTAATTTCTACTTAAATTTAGTTTGAGTGTTTTCTTTACTAGATTGTTCAGTGCCTTTGTCTTCTTAGGTGTAGTTAATGAAAACAGCTTGTCGGGGTCAGGGAAAGATCACATTCGTTGCTAAAAATAAAGTATCACAGTTTGTAAGCCCACCAATCCACCCTAGCCTTCATAAAGATGCCTTCAAACAAAGTAAAGAGTAAATTTTAGAGCCAATGGAACTGAATGAAAATCAATGCAAAGCAAATACAACTGACAGTGTTTCAACTTGAGCAAGAACTGAATGATTACAAGCTGTTTTACTGCACTTACATGCAGTGGCATCAGTGTTCACTAGTACTGCTTTAAGTCAACCTTAGACTTTACTGAAGTGCCTGAGAAAACCCATTACTCTGTTGTGGAAAATGATAATAATCCATAAATCATTCAAATGTAGAACCTGAGTCTCGATCACTAATTTGACTCGTTAAAGCAAATGACAAAATGGCAACGGGCTAGGTGGTGCAGTCCAGAGATAACGCAAGTTTTCAATCCCCATTTAGAAACAAACAACTCAAAGAAGCGTTTCTTTTCTTCACACCTTTCATTAAAAATCCTGAAGGTGTGAAATGTGTCACACATTGATCTTTTTTTCAGATTTTTTTGGGAACAGTGAGCGTGAGCAGTGACTGGCCTCACAGATGACTGAGTTTCCACAGGTGGTGCTTTTCTTTCTTAAACCTAAGCAACTAAAAATCAAACAACCTGTGTTTTTTGAATTACAGGTGATCTCTGATGGTTTTAGCGCATAAACATTATGGCTACAAGCCGAGCACTAAAACGGCTGCAAATCTTAGCTGGATCACTAGCTAAAATAAGAATTGTTGTTATAATGTCTTCTGAAGATATATAAAGCTGTAACGCCATTATTAAGACCCATAAAGTTCAGCCTTAAGGTTTAAGGAGGCTGCTGGTAACCACCAATGTATATTATATACTTTGATTATACAGTAAGGAAACATGAGAGACAAAGAAGGTCTACCAGTGAGAAATTATTTATGCACAAGTACTTAATTTGACAGAACATAATTGCTGCTCTCACATTTTCACCCCCTCTACGTGTGATATTAGCTCTCAAAGGATGTCGAGCCAATGACCCACTTTGACTTGTTGCCACTGCCACTTCATTATCTCCTCTGTCACTTTGTTTTTTCACCCCCCTCCGTCCCTCTGTCCCTCCCACTCTCCCTACCCCTCAGCTGGAAGTGGCTGCCCTGGGTTGCAGGCCTCGCAGCAGGCTCCCATGACTGGAAGCTTTAATGCTGCAGCTATTTCAGGCCCTCTGATGTCATCTGAAGGAGGGGCCAGCTCTCATCCCCGGAGCGGTGAGTCAGAGCCAGAGAGAGAGGAGCGGGGGGGTGAGAGGAGATTCAGTGAGGAAGAGGTACACAGCATCCAAACAACAATAGTGGTACGGTCCCCATGTTGTCACCAGGGAAATGGCAAAAGTGTACATGCTCTGAAAAACAGCAACACAAATGACAACCAGCAACTAAATACTGGTGTGACTGGGCTGATACTGGTCTTTTATCAAATAGTGGATATACTGTTGATTATTGCTGATTAATGTTCCTTCCTGATCACAGCTAAATAAAGGAGTAAAACTGCAGTTTTATTTATTAATCTAAATGTTCAGCAGTGGTTTGTTTGATGAGTATTTTTTTATTTAGAATTTCTGATTTTTGCATTTTATTATTTTTTATGTTTAAAACCTTTATAGTTAAAACTTTCTTGTTTTTCTTCATAGTGTATTAATATTAGAATATTACAATACAATATTAAAGTCATTCAATGAATTTGAGATTTTTGATGCTTTATCTTCTATGACATTCACAAATATGTTTTGCTATTTTTGTGATTGTTTTTATGATGTTTCATTCTAGCATTTCTTCATGTATGATGGTGTATATGGGGCAAAATCATAATCAAATAGGAGTGGGTTCACTCCAAAATGATGGGTTTTGATGGCTACAGTACACAAAAATCATAAACTGTCACTGGCTGAATCTTTTACTCACTACATCATAACGACTTTACAGTTTGTATCTGCTCTGCTGGGAATCAAATTTCATTTCCAGGTATTTATGTCCAGCGAAACAAACGTCTTTGGTTTTGCATCAGCCTCCAAATAACATTTGGTGTTATCGTCATGAGCAGAAAAACAGACACAGGAACTGAAGGAGATGTTGTTTTTCTCCTGTCTCCCTGAGTGATGTCATCGCCATTCAGACTCTGCCTACACAAAGTCGTGGCAGCGCTCAGCATCCACTATCACCATGGCTACAGCAATGTATCTGCCGAGCTCCCCTCCGCCAAACCACCATGCGCCACAATAGCCACCATTGGTCAGTGCATCAGGCTGACAGGTGGTCTGTCCAATGAGAGGAGAAGTGAGTGATGTCATTGAAAGGGACTAAAGCAGAGATGTGTATCCAAACGCAGAGTGTCAGAGATCTTCTGCTGACGCACCAACTTAACAAGGGAGGCTGTCACATTAGCAGTTATCTCTTTGAAAGAAACAGGTGAGGGCAGACGTCAGGGTCTAAAATGTTTTACAGCCGTCTGGAGCGGCTACCGGTCCTCTTTTAGATACTAATATAACCACTAAACGCAAGGCTCATCATGATGCTGGCATTTCTACAGTGTGGTTTGGCAAAGATAACGCTTCTTCACCTACAAAGCATGCACAGCTCTATACTTGATGACAAAATCCCTCAAAGAAAAGACACCACCAGCAGCAGCAGCAGCAGGCAGCAGTAACAACGACCTGCCCAGCACCACACAGCAGACAGATGGTAGCAATTAGCTGGTGGACATAGAAGTGGACTATTAAGCAGCAAAAAATCCAAATATTTTTCTCAGGAGCTGGTGGAGGCCAAACCAGGACAACATGTAGAGTTAACGACATTAAATCCTGCTGTAGCCTTGTTTCTGCTGCCCCCGACAGGCCTAAAAAAAGTTGTTAATGAGGGTTTAAGAATACATGTGACATTTTGGATAACTTCATTATTTATTCAGACCTTGTGTTCATGTTAGCATATTTCTGTTTGGGTCAGAGTTACTTTGCTCTGACCAATCAGTTTTAACAATGTATATCCTGCCAATGCTGCTTTTAGTGGACACAGACACTTAGGAAGGAGTAACTCTGAGGAATCAACTTGTTTGACAACAGTGTATGTCATCCATGTTCGTGGCCATTTCTGTGGTCACTTTTGTCTCTAGTTTTCCGGGCCTGATGGCAACCGGACAACACTGCCATTCTTGACGTCCCACCAACAGGAGCTACAAATCAAACGCCACTAACTGGTGATGTATAGTGATGGCCACGGGGGGCTCAATGGTCAGACACCACTCTGTGTACTTCCGGAAAAAGTTTTTGGGACATCAACATTTGTTGAACCAACCCATTAAAAACTTCAGTTTGTTTCCTTCTTGTTTCTCATCTTTTATTTCCCCCCTTTTCAATTACTACTTACTGCTGCAGCTGCCCATTTTCCTGCAACAGTCATGATATTTTGTTTGATCTCCTAGTGTCTGATGAGTAGAAAGGTCTGACGAATTATGCTACAAGTATTCAGGAGCCATTCTGGTAATTCCCTGCAGCCTCCTTCACAAAGAAAAGACAGTAAAATATCATATTTGGAAAAACATCAATGTTGATTTCAAACCCTTTCATGTTGTCCCTTGAAAGCCATCAAATTGCCTGGATTGTCCCTTTCACACACAAAGCCAGCAGCTGCCTTTGTTGCTCGGCAACACAGAAGAAGCATCAGTAGTTACCGTTTCTGCTTTCTAGAAAAAGTAAAATGAAATTAACTTAAAAACACACCTGAACTAATAAGAATGTAACTCACAAACTGCAGTTGCACTTAGCATAATTGGTGTAGACGTCTAAAAATTATTTAGACATCCTGAACGGCCTTATCGACCTGGTAGTTGTTGGTATGGCATGGAATGCTATGTTATAAACCAGCTATTAAATATTTATGTGCTGCTCATAAATGCTAATGCTAATAGAGAGACTCATAAAGTGTTACTCATAACAGATGATGTCATGGAGATTTACACATTATGAAACTGAAATAGGCAACGCCACCTGCAGTTTTTCTGTGATAAGTTGTTACGCTCTGGAGAAGCTCATTCTGCAGGGAAGACATGTCATTTTAGCCTAGACTGTGAGCTGAAACAGGGAAAATGCTAGTTTGCTATCAGTAATCACAAAAAGCACAATATATCTCAGATTACAGCATGTTATAACAAATAACATCAGACATAATAATAAAGTATTGCCAGTTAGGTTAACTATTGTATATTTTTCACTAATTCAATACTATATGAATACTACAAACTCTAAAACCCAAACATACTTGTAAATTATGCTGTCATGTAGTTTACTGAAATAACAGGAAGGCTAACGTTAGCTTGCTAATAATGACTGGTTGGTGTAATTAGATATTTCACTTGGTCTAAACGGTGTGAAGACCATAAACACTGAAAAACACAAATTCACCATGCAAACATAAATGAAACATTGCTGAATATTAACACAAACAAACTTAAATGCTACGTTCCGAGCCATTTGTTGACAACTTAATATGCCAAAAACTCAACGATGCAAAAATCCCATCCATCCCCTCCTTCCCTAAAAAGCCCAGCATTAGTTCAACCACTTGATTTGACTGCATATTTAGCAGAATTAATACAGCTGTGAGATGTATCATTAAGTGGCATTCGCTTAAAAGCTCTAAATTGCTTTTAACTGCTTCTGCATAGGACTGTGTGCAGATTTGTCACAAGCACATAATCCACAGAAGTGTCTGTACAGGAGCTCTTCTGATAGTGGACAATTTCCGTGGCTCACTCCAGCATCTCTCTCCCTGGACTGTGTAACATCATAAATGTTTTAGATTAAAAAGCTTCAGCTGGGGTGTAGCTCAAATAAACCCTTTGCCCTCGCTATGGTACTGAGAGGAAGGGAGTGTTGGGAGTCACGGACTACCTCCTTTTCCAGGATGGGTGATTCATTTCCTTGTCTTAAAAAGTAACAAGTGATCTCTATTACTTACAGAACAGCTTCAGCGAAATGGTTGCTGCAAGTAAAATGGAGGGCTGCCCTGCGAAATGAGAGCAGACAGACAGCTGATGGCTGTGATTTTGAAAGGACGGGTTAGTATAAAAAGGCCTGAACTCTTGTTGACAGCAGGCCCCTCAGAGGCCTGTAAGACTGATGGTCTGAGGTTCTGGCTCTGGAGGGAACATCTCTGTGAAAGCCAGACAACTTTTCCCATACAATTTTGGTGTCTAATCAAAGGCTGTTTGGGTTACTGTTCACTACAATGCTGCATTAAGGCACAACATCAAACCTTAATACTAATAAAATAATTAAATTAGTACATAGCACCAAAAATTCTCTGTTACTAAATCCTGACGTGGAAATCTTGGTCAGATTCTGATAAAGGGCTGCTGATCATGTATACCTCTGAAGCGGTAGGGTGGCTGGGGATTATCCTGAGTCAAATCAAGTTTAAGCAACACAAACAGTTTGGTTACGGTTAGTCAAAGGTTATGGTTTTGGTCGTTATTGGTCAATATCACATATTGTGAAATGTATTAAAAGAATACACCAAAAGAAGGCATCCACCACAAAATACAGAATACATTTCTGATGCACAGCATTGTTCATTACACTTTTAGCATGTGTACTTCCTTTAATTCTTTTTATTCGTTTTGGAACTTCCTTTTAGACAATTTTATTTGGCTAAACTTAAAAGTTTGTGGTGAAGTCAATACTGTTCCTCTGTACTTCCTCAAAGTAGTATGAAACAAGAGCAAGAGTCTGCAGCCAATGCTGTACTAACAGCCCAAACTGAGGCTGAAAGAGAAGTTCCATTTTTCTGTTGGTCACATTTGATATTTGACCTGATGGTGACGCAACGTGAAAAGTCGGGCGCCAGTCAGTCGGGTTCATCCAGCGGGAACTGTATCTCTGCTGCAGATTTCACAGTAATTCAACAGCTAATTATTGAGACATTTCAGTCCAGATCAAAGTCACAGAGACAACTGTGAGGCTAACGTGGCTAAAAATCTAGCCCTGAAACACGGCAGAAATAATCCTGCATCAGGGGCCAGTGCAACATTAGAAGAAAGCGCCTGAGATGAGGACAACTTATTTCTTTAATGACTGAAATTGTGGAAGGTGCTGCTAAACTAGACATGAAGTAAGAAGCTGACTGCTGAGTAACTCCACACAACATACACCCACTCTGTTCGCCCTACAGTATCTCTGCTGATGTCTATTCTCAATGGTCGACTTCAAAAGGAAGCTTGGAAATCAAAAGTGAGAATGAGGGAGGGAGAGATGATGATGATGTGCAAAGACTTCCATTACAATTTCATGCACGTACATACGCTGAGAGATTCCTGGTCAATTTTTATTACAGCGCTGAAGAGATAGGGCGAGGACTTAACTTTATGAACACCGTGTCCTCTACTTGGCCTTTTCATACGAGATGAAACTGGATCCAAGCAGGACCAATAATGATCAGTATCCCATACAAGAACTGCGTCCATGTTACCTAATAACTGCATTTATTATAGACATCTGTTCTTACCTATTAAAGTTGGTATATTTCTACTGAGACTAGAAGTTGTCCGGAGGGCAAAAGGTAAACAATTCTCTTTCCTTTTCTATCCTTCTTCAAATCTCTACCCATTTCAAAAGGCTGCTTAAATACTGTAAAAAATGCAGTATGTGAAAACTAGGTCTTTAACCAGTGAATGTATTATATTGTATATTGTATATTTACCTGGCATTTGGTTTCATATAAATATTTGTATATACTTTGTATATAAACAAATTATATTAACAGAACACCTTGAAATTAAGAATTTGGTCAAATTAGCTTTTTTTTCACTTTTGGTTCAATTTCATAATTCTGTGTGGCAAGTCTGTGTGCGGCAAGTTGTAAATTGCATACAACTGGAAATACTTAAGCTTCCCTCAAACTACATTTACTTGCTGAATTCTGTTTTAACAAGATCACATTTAGCTGTAAAATGATCCTCAATTGTTTCACGATACACAACAATTTCAGCCTGAACAGTAAACTTGAGCACAGCATAAATCAGATGTGGCCAGTTGTTGCTCTTTTGATTTTCCCCAGGATAAACTTTGGAAGTTTATTTACTGGTGTAATAACCAGGTCAAAAGTTAAAACATTGCTTTAAAAGCTCATCATTTCATAAACTGCACATACCAACCATTTATCTTTGAATACTGCATATAATCAGTGATGAAAGCCCTCAGTCTGCAGATGATGAGATGAAGATAAAAACTCAGGTTTACCACGCCGTACACCTCCTCACAGTGTAAGATAAAACACACCATCACATGCTACAGTATGGACACATTCGGTTCGCAGTGATCAAATTCAAACATCAAAACAGCTGTGCGCTCGAGAACACAGTGCCAGATCACAATGTGGAAACCTACCTGACAAATCACACTTCAACAAACGTGTGCTGTGGACATGAGCATGGACAGTTGAGCAATCCGACCAAACTCTGTCAACAGAGGAGGACTGCAAGATGTGGTTGAAAGCTTTGGGGAAGAGCGACATAAGTGGTTATTAGCATTTTTCAAAATCATTTTCTAATTTTGTTTGCTAGAAACATCTGGCGGCCCAGGTTGTAAGTCATGGTAGGGCCAACTTTGGCCAGCAGGCTACAGGACAAGATAAGGGTTAACTCTACATCACAAGTGTACCTGATAAACTAGTAATTTTAAACAACTGAATATTTTCTAGATCTTGGCTTTAATACTTCAGTGCATCATGTGATCGACTGTCTGCTCAGTTTGTTTGCCTCTCTCCACTCTGTAAGAACCACAGACCTTAATTATTAATTCAGTTAGTGACTTCCAGACAGCTGCTAACATAACAGTTGGGGAAATGAATGACTATCCCGTCACACTGCGGCTCACTTTCAGCACTCCATGTGTGAAAAGGACAATCTTGTAGGTCTTGAGTTTTGGGAGGGCACCAACTTCATTTTCCACCTCCTGTATTTACAAAGCTTCAGCTCACTCAGGCGGGGGAGACACTGAAGACACTCGAGGGTGTATTCATTCAGGTAAAAGCCCAAAGCTTGGCAGCTGCTGCCAAGAGCACAGCTAAATAATGAGGTTTGAGTGGAACAGCATTAGGGCGATAACCGAGCATCCAATGAATTACGTGTTATGTGTCACAAGGGTGCTATCACCAATACGACCGTTTCATCAGGGCAACAAGGATCTTAGGGAAAGATCAGACCGGCTTCATGCGACTACATGCCTGGTTCTGCAGATTCCACTCTCCAACCAAGAAAGCTTTTACATTTGCAGCTCCAAACACCTGATATTTTCTAGGAAATGTTTCTAGGAAACATTGTGTATTGTAGTAAAAAAATATATTTTTTCCAGGAACAACAGGTTGTTTGTGCCCAAGGTGGCCATTTTATTTATTTATTTTTTTTTTTATGATACTCAGGGTTTGGAAACTCACCATAACAACACATCAAGGCCAGTGTCCACTTCCAATAAACTTTATCCAGTGGTGGGAAAACATAAAAACCAGACTACTGACCAATAAAATTAGAATTAAACTGCCAGGGAGTCTGGTAGAAGATGAACACCTCAACTTAGGAGCAAGCTGTGACTGTTTTGGTTGCAAGTACACATGTGAAATTACAGATGTCCGCCTGCATCACGTTCAGGATGCACCATGTCTCAGAAGCATCTGCTCCTTCGCTAGTTTTTATGTTTTATGACTATATTGGAAACAGATCAGCTGTTTTATTGCTGTATGTAAAGACAAAGCTTTTACATGAATCCAAATATAAATCTCGTGCTTCAGAAAAACAAGCTGCTCTTGCAAAAGTAGATCTTGCAGGTAAAGAGAGGTCGGGATGACACACTGCTTATATGTATGCATGTCCACACTGAGCCCGCTAAACACAGAAATGATTTTCCTTCATCTCTCTTGGCTTGAGAATACGGAGCTTTAGGAAGGCGCAGCTGATCACACAGAACAGGTGTTACACTGTCATTAAGCTGCATTTGTGTTTATTTTGTCACAGGTAGATTTTATGACCCACAATCAAACTGGTAATTTATGCTCATTCAGTTGTCCGTCAGCAGAAAGAGAAATATATGTAAATAAGCATGAATAAATTCTAAATAATATGAATATATAAATATGAAAAACAGTGAAGGTGAACGGAGCTTTAAATTGGCTGCCACTCGGCAGACTGGTGTTGGCTGTAAAGGTTTGTCTTTTACTGACTGAAGGAAGATGATTAGTGAAACATTTAGCTGTTTAGTTGTTTACATCAGGCAAGGATCTTGATGTGAACTACAAACACGGGTGAGGACCTCAAAGCTGTTCCACAAATGTCCTTGTGTGTCTGGATCGTACAGTAGTTCTGTATAAATGCCTGCAGGTTTTACATTTTCAAACTCTCTTTTGCCAGTGTTGCAGAAACAACTGGCAGTACAACATTTTCAAATCACCTTCTGGCAAAAAAAAAAAAAAAGAAAAAAGAAAAAAGGTTGGCAGCAACAATAACTACGGAAGAGATTAGAGTTTATGAAAAGGCTTGATGCCAGTTCAGTACAGACTGTAAATTTAAAATAGCTGTTGAAAAGAGGAGTCCAGTGCAACACTCACACCTCTGAATGCAATCACGAGCCAGCAACAACAATGCAGTCACTTTGTCAAATGACGCTCATTGAAAGTGGAGAGCTGAAAGCACTTTCAGGTCATTTTGTCACTTTTTTTTTTTTTTTTTTTTTTAAGCTCCGCAACGTCGAACGAGAGGTAAGAAGGCAAACATTCACAAACGTGTCGACACGCTCCGCACAAACAGGTATGTTGATTTTGCGTCATTTTAAGCTTACAAAGGGTTTCCAGAAAGCACAATAGATTGAATGAAAGTCTAACAGCTGAGGGTTTACGTGAGGTGAGGAGAATCAGAGTGTGTCCTAAAATAACCAGACCACCGGTGTGGACATAACAAAGTGACCATGCTTGAGATTAATTTTTTATGTGTGGGCCACCTTGACTTTGATGCAATCTATAGCTCGGGCTTTCTGCGGAGGACGGTGCTAAATGACTGTGGAAACGTGACAAGCGAATCCATTAAAAGACTTTGGGGTCGAGCCAAAGCAGCCTGCTCAGAGCTCAAACTGCTGCATGTCGTCATTCTTTACCGGAAAATGAACCCTGGTATCTTAAAACCTCACAGCCAGCGCGGTCCGGTGCTGGGAGTTAATCATGTTCACTGATTAGACCTTCCTGGAGCTAACACTGATTAATCCAGCACCAAAGATATCGATCAGATGGTTTTAGCCCCGTCTTGACTGTCTTGGATGATAAATATAAGATTAATTACTTTTTACATTGACGAGTGTTTCCTCTTAATAAGTGCTGATGTATTTACATTGAGGCTTCATCGCTCCAAAACTGTCAATACTTAGTCTTAAAACAAAGAGTCACAGTGTCTTTGAAGGCAGATGTATAAAATGAGATAATGACACAACCTTTGAAAAAAAAAAAAAAGGTACTTTAATTTCTCGTTCCACAAGAGGAAAAAAACTACTGAGAGATAACAGACAAACAGATAAGTATGAATGTGAAATTAATTTCGCTCACACTCGTCCTGACCAGTAAAAATACACATTGGTATATGCTGAGAGTGTCGCTGCTACCACGAGCTGAAGTCTCCGAAGCCGGTCTTGCCTTTGGACTTCTTGGCAGCTGCCACTCCGCTGGTGGACGGGCCACTTTCATCATCAGCAGCCGCGCGCTTTCTGAGGGAGGGGAATATAAATTCATAATCAGCTGTTCTTCCTTTAACCAGAGCTCTTACTCGTACTTATTTTTCTTTCTAGGTGTCGTTTGTGTCTTTGCATAATACTGCATATACACCTTTAAGGTTTCTTCTTCTCTCACTGGAAGTGAAAGTACAGTCTGAGCTGCTCAAACCTTTTGCTTATCTCATCGTGGTCTGACAAGGTCAGGGAAACATTTGCATGAGACAGACGCCGTTTCGAACAGGCTGTACAACAACAGTCTTTTTGTTCAGTCAGAACCCAGAATGATGCATGACTTCTCATGAAGCTGACCTTCAGCTGGTCTTAAAAATGTCGCTGGCAGTTTCCCACAGTCCACGGAGGAGTCTATGACTTTGCTTTGTCAGACCAATGGTGTGAATAACTGAAGATAGTGGTGTTATTGGTATAAAACTGAAAAAAGCTAATTCTCAGAGATGCCAGAACCATTATCAAAGTGTTTGCTTGAATTTTTACTGACAGTCTGAGTATCAATTAACTAGTCGGGTGATGATCCATTGACCTTCCTCCCTCAACTTTAACCCAACCAGTCCTTCACACGTATTTTAAAATACGCGTCTCTTCACAGTCCTCAGCCACCTGATGTTTCCTCACCAGCCACCTATTTACTTCTGCTCTCAGCTGTTTGGCGTTGAGCAAGTAGCCCCATTCTGCTTGTCTGAGCTTGTTCGGCGTAAACAGCTGCCTACAGTTTTATGTGAGGGGAAGCTGGTGAGAGTGGTGAGATAGAATGAGCGTCAGTATGTAGAAACTAAACCAATCAACCGAAAATGTCTAAAAGATGTGGAGCTCCTTTCCAATTTTATGCAATGCCAAATGCCAAATGGTTGCTTGATGAGGTGCAAAGGTGGTTTCTGGTTGTTTTTTTATGAAAATGTTGCTAAAAATCACCTCCGTGCCACAATTTAAACCCAGAATTAAGGGTTCAAATGACTGTAATTACACAGCCTGAAATCTGATCTTCCACTGTGTTATTTTAATCAATAATTCATTTCTAGTTACGCACAAACCATTTTAAAACAATGCTAATTTCAGATGAACCTTGTGTATGGTCCCATCAGTCCCGTCCTGTTTATCTCTCCACAGATCAAAACCGCAAGTGATCGAGCACAAATCATCCCTCCCCACAGACAAAAACCTTTAAAAGACCATTAACTACTGCTGAAACGCCGCACGTCACTTTTACATTTAACTGTCTGGGAAAATGGACGAGCTGTTATTTGGGAGCATTAGCACTGACGCGCTCTGCATAAATCTAAATATGTGGATGTGATGTGATGACAGGAGGAGAATAAGACGGGTAACTTCTGAAGATAAAATGTCATTAAAGGCAGAAAAATCATGAGCCTGATTATCTCTTATTACGCACTTTAGCCAAAGTACAAAAGTTTCCCCTCAGTTAATGCACATTCATTTTTGAGAATTTTAGTATTCATACAAGTGCTACAGGGTTGTCATTATGTAAGGAGTCTTTGATGTTTTTGTTGTTTTTTTTTAAATATATATATGTGTGTGTGTAATGTTCTCTTTACTGAGCAGACTCTATATACACATAGATTCAGATAGATTCAGTAAACATATAAAAGTGGGACACAGGGAGGATTTGAAAAATTGCACAAACAACAGCAACAACTCACAAACTTTATGCGGCCATTAGGAATTTAATAGGGCATAGGGACGATAATCTAATGTTTCTACATACCTAAGCTCAACAGAATTGCGGTCTGGATAATAAACCTGAAGTATCCCCGTGGGGAAAATGGGCAAACCTCTCTATAATTGGCAATTTTACACATAATGTTTCTACTCATTCTGTGTCGCTACATAATCGTCCATCCACTAGTGTCCTGTTTTTGAAGTCAGACTGTGAAAGGAAATGGGACACAGTTTGTGTTGAGACCAAATAAAATTTTTTGTTCCAAACTCTGTGTAAGAAGCGGAATAAATATTCTTTAACTTCTGTTTTGTGCATATGCAGCTTTTAAATACGTCAAAGCGGCGCCTATGGATGAGTCACTGCTAGAAGCTGACGCAGAGGGAAGCGTGTAGCTTGTTGAATATTAAATCAGTATGCATGTGTGTGTATGAGTGTGTCCTTACATTGTGGCAGGGTTGATGTATTTCCCTACTCCTGCTTTGAAGGTCTTGGGCGCCTGCTCCTCCTTGGCTTTCTTCAGGGCGATGCTGGTCTGCTGCCTCTCCTCCTCCTCCTTCTGAAGCTCCTTTTCTCGCTCGGCTGCGATCTGAAAAACACAAATCACGTAAATCAACGCAAGCGCAGCACGTACCAGATCAGAGGACACAGAGGCTGCGCTCACATCGCAGGACTTCCTGCTCAGTGACTGTCACTCCCGTGTTGACATGTTCACTGAGCTATCTCTGTTTCAAATGCAGGTGAGATGACAAGATCCAGGTGGATTGTCTTCATAGGACAATGACTTCAGTGACTCACCTGATATCAACATAAAAAACGCTTAAAGATGAATATTTTATTGTTTAAACTCAGTCACTGTTTCAAGTCAGTGTACTGATGTGCAGAACCACAACAATGTAAACATACGTCGCTGTCCAAACGCCTACACTCTGCGCTGTAAGTACACACATTCATTTTTGTTGGTGGAAACCTAACACCGAGCAGATTGGGCTTCTAGTCTGCATGTCTAACTCCAAAGAACCCCGGTGCACTCTGTGTTTTATCATACAGTGAGTGTAAACAGGCAGCGCTACGGACCTGAGCATCTGCCTCCTCGTACGGGTCCACGAACACAGTCGCACTTATGATCTTGATCTCCGACTGAAAAAGAGTCAAACAGAAAAATAACGATTGACATTTTTTGCTGTCAAAGTCAATTTTATGTGTCCTTGCTGTTCATCAAAGGATCCTAAAGTAATGAAGTGTACTGAATTTTATATCTCGAAATAAAATATCAGGATTACAGATTGAATGACTGCAGTCGTTTTGTACGACCAACTGGAACTCGGGGTTTAATAAGTGGAAACGTGAACTTCTTACACTTCTGCTTCGCCAGGACTGAATTTCACCCTCAGTTGTCATTTCAATCTCACCTCCCACTGGCCTCTGGTTCATTTCTTGTCATAGCACCTGACCTTTAGATGATCCATGTTAGGGTCAAAAGGGGACGATGGCTGAGTCTCGTACACCTCAGCTGCTATTAATGTTACTGATCTTGGAATTTAAACTGATCCTGCAGCTGCGCTTTATAATTTGCACTGGTCTGAGGCCTCAGCGACATTTCAAATGATATTTAAGCCAATTTAGACGTTAAACATCACCAATCCTTACCTTTGGTTTGTCTGTTTTGGGGTCACTTTCCACATTCTCCATAGCTGTGAGTGTCTCAAACCCGCCAACAATCCTGCAAAAGAGATGAAACACAATCATCTTTCATG
The DNA here is from genome assembly GCA_008933995.1 of Datnioides undecimradiatus. Taxonomy (NCBI): domain Eukaryota; kingdom Metazoa; phylum Chordata; class Actinopteri; order Lobotiformes; family Datnioididae; genus Datnioides; species Datnioides undecimradiatus. Next base: position 14,248,299 of record WARS01000015.1, read on the forward strand.
CCATAACTGCAGGTCCTATATACATCTAAGTAAGAGCAAGAGAAACCTGCCCCCCCCCTACACACAACTCCCAGATCACTTTGATCTTCGACATGGAAGATAGAACAAGGGCAGCATATCTCTCAAGACAAAATATATCATCTTTGCATATCCTATGGAAGGACTGATGTGTTCAATAGTGACAAGAGGGTGGTAGGGAGGCTTTTGAGCAGCGAGGTGAAACTAAGTTCAAATCCCTGTGACTCCATCCATCCTGCTGACGTGCCCCTGAGCCATCTCGACCTGTGATGTTTTAGTGTATCGTTTCGCAGCTGAGGGATCTGTGCAGACCTCATTATGTTTCTCACACAAAAAAAGAACACGAGTTGCTGCTAAAAGCAAATTTTCATAGTCTTTGTTATCAGCACATTGGACTAATGGTGTAAACACAGCAGAAGAAAGGAACAGCCGCCGAAGATATAGAGTCTGTCAAATGCTGAGGGCCAAGAGGCGATCTGTTAGCGGCTCCCCTGGTGCTGGGCACTTTAAGAAGTTGCTCTCACTTTGCTCTTTAAACTGTAAAGTCTTTATCCAGCTGCTCCTGTGGGGGCTTTCTGTTACTGTGTGTGGAGTGAGAAGGCCCCGCACACACAGTGCACCCAATGTCTAGCAGGGGGTGCCTCTCAGGCCACATGTGCTCTGCTTCCACATGTTCAGGTGAACTGTGGTGCTCCCACACTCAATGACTCAGTGGCCGTGGCAATAACAAAAATACCACTTCATCCATTAGCGCGATACTGTTACGGTTACAAAATGCCAACGATCACTCAGTGAATCCACTTCAAACGACGCATTTTCTCCCAACAGGCCCAGGTCATTTTCTTTCATCACAAACCTGAGTAAGATCTATCAGTAACAATAATCACACAACAACAAATCACTGAGACAGCCTGTGTGAGGATTGGGAATGCTTTCTACAGTGTCATAGGAGGTGACAAGACAGACAACATTTGAGGTCAAGGAAAGGTCAAGTCACACGGGAAGACGGCAGACATGGAATCTTTCTGCCTTAAAACTTAAATGCTCCATGTTTAAAGCCATGGTCTTTGTTTCTGCAGCATCTTTCCTCAATTCCCTGTTAGCTCTCTGTTGTCAGTTCTCCTATAAATCAATTGTTAAACTAAACTGATAAACTGAAAATGTAAGAGTCTCAAGGTAGAAGATAAACACTCGTGAAAAAGCAAAGCTGAGGTCCACTCTCAGTCCGGGCATCGACCATGCTTTCTGTTACATATTATCTGATGCTATTGATTATTTATGATTCATTTACCAAACGTGAAGATTTTGATTACCTGATCGTGTACACACTCACTCCCCCCTCCCCTCCATGACAGCAACCCTGGTGCATCTCTGAGCTGCTGTTTGTTTTTACATGCTTTGATGAAGACTGTGAGTTGAGGCCATATTTATCAAAGGCTGTTTAATTTTCACAAAGCAGTGTGCCCTAGTATTTTTTTGGTTATGACTTATTGATCACCACCTCCTTTTCTGAGTCATTTCAAACGAGAGCATTTGCTGCTTTTCTCTGGTTTATTTAATTCTAAATTAACGTCGTTCTGGTTCGGGCTGCAGGTGGGACCAAATGAGTCTTTTTCAAGATGATACCTGGGCTCTGGGAAACTTAAAGGCATTTTCACCTTTTTGGCATTTTATAGACCAAACGTACAATCAGCTGCTAAAGCACAACAATTGATACGCAAATCAATCGTGTCTTAAAGGCATAAAGATGGTAACAGAAGATCCCTGGTCCTGAGACAGACTATAAACTACACAGTCAAACAACCTGGCTTGTTTACCAGGCAAGGAAAAAAGATTCCAGGCTCTTTAAAGAAAAACTTTCCTCTGTGAAACAGTTCACATTATGTATAGATCAGGTTAAGTGGACTGCCAAACTCATTAAATGTGCAAACAGTGCAGTCTGGAGAGGATAAAAAGCTGGACACCCGCTTAAAGCAGGAGCTTTTTAAGTGTGTTGACCATGTGAAGAATCAGCCAGTTGAAAGCAGGCTGAATATTTTTAGACAACAGCCTGGGCTTTCTCCAAAAAGACAAGCATTTAAGATCATGCTCAGCTCAGCAAAGAGAGAGAGAGCCATCAGTTCAGATTCAGCAGCTACTAAATTTTTCACTGCTGCTGGCCCGGAGTCACGCTGGAAGCCACAATACTGTTTGTACTGTCTGGAGCTCCAAATGGAACCAAATCTGTATTAAAGGATGATAGGAGAAGGTGACGAAGACAGACAGAGAGAGTGTGAAGAAGCAGAGGAGACAACAGGTAAACGGATGTGGCTGTGACCCGACTGTTTGTGCAAATGGCTCTGAGCACTAAGCAAGTGTCTGTGAGGATTGTCACCTTTCAAAGCCGTCTGCCCCAGCTGCTAAATCACACAAAACACTGTCACTAAGGCACGGAGTCAACTTAAATACACGAATAAACACACAACAATGAGTACAGACACTTAAAAAACAGAAGGCTTACCGTCCGAATACTGTGTGCTTCCTGTCGAGGTAGGTGCACGACCGGAACGTGATGAAGCTGACGGAAAACAAAAGCCGCCCAACATTAATGTGAAACTTTCAGGAGGTTTAAGGTTCAGTACATGAATATGTGAAAAACACGAAATCTAAAAAGAGCGCTTTGCCTGTGCGCTAGGTTCACAGGTCATATGCGTTCGCTTTGGTTTTACTGAACAGAAAGAAACACCTTCAAATGCAGCGATAAACAGAACACATTCAGTTTCTCTCTCACACAAGATCCATCGAGTCAACGGCAAGACTTGACCCATGACCTTCTTTTTGTCATTTAGAAATTTGTTCTGTTCCGTCAATGAACAGAGCAGAAATGCTAAATAATGAGGTAAAATAAAGTGTTACCACGGATAAAATGAGTTTAAAAAAATAAAATCTCAACAGTTTCAGTGTCAGTAAGTAAATAAAGGGTAACTAATTCAGTAAATATTTAAAAATGAAGTACCAATTAGGTTTCATTTTATCACTTCTCCTTCACGGAGAACTGTTCAGATCGATTTTGTTGATGCCGCAATACATAAAGTGTTTTTCTGTGCATTTTTATCCTTGAAGCGTTATACACCTGTGGGCCTCAGCAAAGAAATCAAAAGGAGGAGGAGATGGAAAAAAAAATACAATAACATAATCCTCTGTCGACTGCCTTTCTAGCACAGAGCGACTGTTCGAAGTTCAGGCAAGACTACGTTCAAGAAACATTTCTTACAACTGAGACTTGTTGGTGTTTGGACCCGAGTTTGCCATGCTGAGAATCCCCCGGCCGGTGTGGGACAGGTTGGGCCGAAACTCATCCTTGAAAGGTTTTCCCCAGAAGGATTCTCCACCTGGGGATTGGAGAACGTGGGCGAAGAATGAAAGACACAAAGGGAGAGAGACAGAGGCAGGCGCACGGGAAGACAAGGCGGTGGAAACATTTTACCTGATTATTACAGCGGGTGCTGCTGACTGACTGTCTTACAGTAACAGTAACATCAGTTAGTTCTAACTACCAGTAATGCTCATTGCTTATGCTTTGAAAGACTCGTGATTGAATGTAAAACATGTTTTTAAGTGAAGCTTGAACATTTTTTACATTTTTGACATGTCACTGCAGAAAACGCGGAGGGGTTGCAAATTAAAGCGGGCTGCATGTGCAGGTTCCAGGCCCCTGGTGTTATACATGCTGTTTCACTTGCTCTGATTACTGAGGAACTTAAAATAACCACAATGTCATCAGCTCCACCCGAACCTCACCTGTTATAACACGTCGAAATGAAAAAGGTTTGCTGAGGTGTCCCAGCCGTCGCACATTTTATTATGATGATACGCAGAATTGGCTCTGCATTTCAATAAGTTTCCCACATTTACAAAAAAAAAAAAAGTTCCATATTTTTTTCTCTAAATTAAACAAATGAAATGTGTTAAAGTCAAATAATTCCCCAGTCTTCTCTAAACAGATCTGACAGATCATCTTCAAAAAGGAAATCACTGCCTTCCTTAAAGGCACCTTGGGGAGTTTCTGACCGCTCGGGCGCTACAGATGGTTTTGATGACAGTTTTGATGGGTCGGTCCCTGCCTTGTTTGTGTCTTGTGCTCTATTGGTACGAGCACAAGGACAGACGTATCCATGCATTACAGGTACATTCCTGCTGACTGCAGGGAGGTGGGAGAGCAAATGTGTGTCGCATAAAGCCATAAACCATGCAGAGAACGAATACAAATGCACGCTGAGGACAATGTCAACTGGGTGTAGTAATTGGGTAAATCAAAGACGTTTACGTTACGTTTGAGATTATCTCTTTTTATATCTACTGATCAGCTGTTAACACAATAAATGCAGCAAATCTCTGGGGAGTAAAACTGATAAGACTGCGGTCAGTTTTAAGGCCTTGAATATTTATTGCTTTTAATCCAAGCACTTTCAAGTATTTCCCAGACCAGTGGAGACTGCGACCACTTGAAAAACACAAACAAGGCACCATGGATTTTCATAAGTAAAAGACCTGTTTGCCCTTGAACATGGAGCCATGTTGAGAGCCTTCAGCTGTGAATCATTATTCAGCCCTGCCTTCATCATTAAGAATCATCATGATGAGCGTACAGGAATACACACTGCAGGAGCTTATTGGCTCCCAACAGGGGGAGAGGATCTGTCGCCCTGAGGTGTGTTTCACTATCCTGCATCCTGCCAGCTGGTGTACGTGCATGAGCCGGTGTGTGCATGCGGATATACGTACAGTAAGTGCTGCATGTGTGTGCATGTTTATGCTTGAGTGTAAAAAAAAATAAAAAAAATCACACTGCCAACCAATCAGCTCTTCAGACGCTTGATGCAGCCGTCAACGTCCCCCCGGTGACATTTTTGCATAATTTATCAACTAGCTGACATTTTACCTCAGTGCGACTGGATCATAAATAAAAAGGGAAAGCGAGAAAGAAGGACGGGGAGAGAAATTCATTCTCACCCAAGAGTTAACTAATAAATCTGACAGCTTTCCCTCTGATGTTTACGTGAGATTTGCCTCGACTCACCGTACATACAGTAACAGTACCACCTCGAAATTACCGAACGGGAGAAAAAAAGCAAACAGCTCCTGAATTGACAGACAGCTGTGAAGCACCCCCACTAATGAGTGTATGATTTGGGCAGTGTGTATTACAGAGAGCACATTTTGAACTTGTGTCTGGGATTTCATTCACAAGTCAATGTTTAAAACATTTCTCTCTCCAAAGCGTCTGCTTCTGAAGGGTTTTAGATAAACGAGGCTCTTCTGAACTTGCGGAACGTGTCAACGCTACAGTGAGCAGTTGGTCGGATGTGTCTATTTCCAATTTATATACAGGCGATGAAAGAGTGGGATGCACTCTGAATGAAGGGGGGTAATGTTTGAAGGATTTTCTTGACACTTAAATCTCAAAGTCCAAGCGTCAAGAAAGTAACACATCATGGTTCAAGATCTTATTTTGCAAATCGCTACACCCAACACAAAAGCTGGCGACGAGTGAGGGCGTGTCAGCGTCGCTGCATCTCCTCTTTGTCTTTATCGCTACATGTGAGCAGACATGTGACCTCGACACCTATCACACAGATGAAACTGTTCTGTCTGACAACTATGAACAAGCCAAAAAATGTCTTAATGACAAATAACAGCACAGTTACTCTGTCACGGGACTGTTAAAGCTCTTTCAAAGCCGCCGTTATAAGACAGCTGAAGGTCTGTTCACGAGTCGCGTGCGCACGTTTGTTTGGTTCAGGTGATGAGGAGAATTCTACCCACAGGCCAGGAATTCTGCACCTCCATAAATCTGTCACGGTGGACGCATTTTGCGCAGTGTTCAGAGACGCCCGCAGACACAAAGCACACTTTGTGCTGCAAACACTCGGGCAGCAGAGACGACATGGAAGGAAATGAACTGCATGAGGCCTCGCAGTCAATTACACTGAGCTGCCTTTTAAACTGCCTTTTAAAAACAGGAAAATTACACCAAATGTTGGTTGACTGGTTGTTCACCACACCCCCATTTTGTGCACTGAAGCAGTCCGTCTCCATCTACATCACTTCTTTTTCTTTAGCGTGTGTGTGTGTGTGTCTTTTGTGCACCCATGTGCCTTTTCAGACTATATTTAGTAACGCTCTTGACTTGCATCTTGAGTTTCAAGCCGTATTTACGCAAAGCTTCCAAAAAGGAGCTATTAATAATTCAACAGAGAGGTGTTATGTAATTCAAAAAGTGGTTTAAGTGCAGCGCTCATCTTACCTGTCCCGGTGCCGGTGGGGTCCCCTCCTTGAATCTGCAAAGAAAAAAGACTGTGTTAAGTTCGGCTGACCTTAGCTGCTGCGTACTCAAAGTCAAACACTTAAAATAAGAACATGTTTGTAAAAAGTCAAATGAGCCTTTGAATGAACCTTACGAGGTTTCCTTTTGTCACATATCCAGCCTGGAGACATGTTCCCCGTAAGCACTGGCAGCCACTGACCGAGAACACAAGCCTCGATTGTTCATTGTTAAGGCTCGACTTTCCTATTCTTGTTTATACAGTGGAGTGTAACATATATACGCTCTGTGCATTTCTTTGGACTTCTTGTTTAAAGATACACTGGGGGGTTTTGACCACTTGTACCGCTGTGGAGCGAGGTTGTGAGTAGTGGGTCCCCACGCTGTTTGTGCGAAACAACTGAAAGCACGAGGAGAGGACTGAAACAAGACGCTCATTTCTGCAGAACAGTGCTTTCCGCTGATGAAGAACAAAAACCTGTAAATAATGGTGTAACTCTTCACTTATGACAAGGGTGACATTTGATAGAGGGTGCTGTGCAGTTGTGACACTGTTTACACAGGAACACCTCAGTCTTAATTTGCTTCCTGACACAAACAGACACAACGTCTAATATCTACGGTTCCTCTAGTATACTGCGGCCGGTTCCAGTGAACTGAACATTTTAAAGTAAAAGCCGAGTATGAAACAATGTGAACTATGCACCTATGGAAACATAAGCTCATAAAAACGCGCAACACTTTATAATTTGGTTTCACGTGCTGAAATAAATGGCTGTCGTAATGTGTTATTTCTAATTTGCACTACATCATTTGCAAAAATGTGCTTTTGATGATATTTTCAGTTCGTTTCAGCGAACATTAGTCACAGCAAATCAACGCGACGGAGACAGCAGATTTATGGAAACTGCTAGGTTGCAACGTAACGTTTCAAAGGCCCAGGTACTTCTGCAGACACACGTGCAAACAGCAGCCTCACACTGTTGTTGAGTAATTCTGCTCGCTGTTTGAACTTGAAAGGCGGCAGCTCACTGGGCCTCCTGCATGTCAAACTACAACTGTCCAATTCTTGGAGGTGGCATCTGAAGATGTTTCAGAGCACTCACAAAGTCCTGACAAACTGCTTTAAGGGAAGTTCGGGGCCACGACTCTGTTCCCTTTAACACAGTGTTGAACAAAGTTATTCTCTCTAAGGCCACCGTCCTCTCCTTTTCAGCTGTGAAAGGATAATTTGATGGCACAGAAATCAAGGCTAAACAATTTACAGCTTGCCACTGTGTATGAACACTGCAGGACACAATGAAACAGGTAAGGGTCCTTTACACACCAGATGTCCACTCAGCACCACTTTTCTAATAGGAGCTGTAATATACAGCAGAGCGGCTGATCAGAGAGCTGTCATTTTAGATTTTCAGTCTGGGTTAACGAGCTTCAGTTGGAGAGTGAGTAGGAAGAAAAAGCCTTGTTTGCTCATCTCTGAAGTAGTTCTACATTAAAACATGTTATTATCGCAACAAATACCAAGGTAATGAAACCGTGAGGAACAGCATGGTTATTCATTCATTTAGATTTTGGGTTAAAGCCGTTCAGTCAGGACTGTCTGGTTCACACACAGATGTGGTGGAAGCTAAATAATGCTAGAGAACAACGTTAATCTGAACAGAGATCATTTTGTGTTGGTGAAGGTTAAACTTGGAATAATTGACTTCATCCATCTCTACAACATATTTCTGCCTGGCTGTTGCGAAAACTCAACCAGAGACATCTCCAGTAATACGAAAGTCCCTCTAGGCAATAACAAATAAATAAATTCATAAATAAAAAAAAGAAATAAATCACGATCCATTTGCAAAGTTGCGGGGATTAGATCTGTTTTATCTGCAAAGAACCGTTTATAACATCGCACTTGGAGTTTGCAAAGGCCTGTATTCTCACTGAATCAGTCAGTCAGACCACAGCAACGCATCTGCAAGTCCTTACCATGAAATTCCGGATGGACCTGTGGAAGATTGTCCCGTCGTAGTAGCCTTTTTTACACAGACGGATGAAATTCTCTCCAGCTTTGGGGACCTGGAGGAAAGATTGTGGAGAGATTGTTTGATAAATTCAAAAAAATAAAATAAAATAAAATACTGCAATAAAACTGAATTTCTTCCAGTTATTCTCACTATTAATAATTTAGCAACACGACTCAGTTTCCCAGTTACTGACGTAGTGAATGGCCTCTCCTTACCCAGTATTGCCAGCTGCTCTATGAGCTTAGTGTTTGTGAAAACCAGCGGAGAGTTGTAAAATTAGCAAGCAGCATTGTGAACACAGGTTAACCGGAGTACAGACACAGGGTTGTCAGAAATCACCGCTGAGCCGTCTGAAAGTGCTGCCTTGTTTGCCAAAATCAATGGAATGTCTGTGATAGGAGCAGACCTTCTGATAGAACCGGCAACATACCGGCTCTCACACATTCAACGCTGTAACGTTCAGATAAACTGGGTGGTGAATGTCAGTACCAATAACAGCCCGGCCTGATGCCATCTAATACACATAAGATATTCTCCTTTCAGACTGAGGACAAGCACAGGCCGATCAAGCCTTTAACCTCAACAAACGCCGTTGTCCTTCTACATGTTTACGACACGTTAAACACCCCTATTGCTCTCTGCTCCGTGTTGAATCAACTAAGCAAGGTGACTTAGATGACACGCAGAGCTGACTGGCACTTCATTCATGCCGTCCGCCTAGAAAAAAAAGTCACGACGGTTGCCATGGCAATTTTTAACTAATGAACTCGATTTGTCTCCCTGACTGCTTTCAACCCACCGCAGATGAGCGAACTGGCCATGTGTGTTAATATCATGATCTCCTCCCACCTGATAAAATCTACAAGTAGTTTCTCACTCATACGACAGCCCGCCTACAGATTACACTACTGCACATTAACAATGAAAATATGTACCCACACAGGGATGACGAAGCCATCTGACTCCATCATCTCTGTGACGGGAGCATCAGAGGACATTGGATAGGTCTCAAGCTACAGAGGCAGCTTATATTTCAACTTCCAGGTAGAGCTGACACGCAGCAAGACGCTTTGCACTCACATAAACGAACAGAGTCGCACATCTGCAGCTGTGTCTGACCTGCTGGAAAGTGTTATACACATAAGTCTGCAGTGAAGTGGAGTTCATCTGTTGCCTCGGGCTTATCTGTACACGTAGCTAGAAGCCAGGCTCAGTACTCGTCTACAAAGCTCTGTTTTGTTTGTGTAAATACATTTTTAAAAAAAACAGACATCTGGGTTTTTCCTCCTGCTAAAGGTCCATTCTGGGTCAGCAAAACTTTTCAGCATCTCGTAAATCACTGCAAAACACCGGCTGACTGCAGTTAATTTTGACCGACTGGCCGTCTGTGAAATGAGCCGGTATTTGTCCCCGGAGCAGGAGGCGGGGCTTTGACTGTGACGCCGGTCAGGTCTGCTGTTATTAACGTCAACAGTCTTGAGGAACACGTCTGTGCGTGTGGGTTTGCGTGAGAAAACTAACTTTTTTCCCCCTTGGCAACAATGCTTGGTGGTTTCCAAGAATCTCCAGATGCTTTCGTATAAACCTATTTTTATTCATTGGCCTTTCTCTGTGTGACAGGTCTTTCTAAGCTCTACTGGTCTTATTTCCCCTTACGTCTCAATTTTACTGTTGGGGTTCAACGCTCTGCCTCTTTTTCCCTCTATTACAAATCCCAGATTTTCAAAGCACTTTGGTACAAAGAGGCTTATTGTTTTAAACCACTACACAAAAAAACTGGATTGACTTTTACCCCTTTACCCATAAAACTGATTTTTGCAATGGAAGAAAAAACACACCTAAAAACAGTTATCTAATGACAAACTGTCTGTTACAGATTACTTGTACACGGAATAATATGACGTGTGACAAAGCCTTTCCCTTTCTGCTTTTTTCCAATCCTTTCATCATGATCCTTTTGATTTTCAACCACAAACTTTCACATTAGAGATCTTTGTCTGCGGCACTCCGGCTTCTTCTGCCTCCAGACGCTGGCGCTGCCCCGTGATGGTGGCTCATTTAGCTTATCTGCACGCGTGCTTCTGTGTTTGGGGGGTGCCTTTTGTGTGCGAGTGTGAGCCTGGGAATGTTTAAAATGCGACCCAATTCAGGAACATGCTTAGGTGCCTAAAATTGTCAGCAATCAGTGATGTCAGCACGGAAACAATGTGCGCTGACGCAGACGGCCGACGAAAATTCCTGATTCATGCATGCTCACAGGCAGGCGCTTCTGTTTTCTGAGTGGTTCCCAGGCATTCAGACGACAATATAAAGGATAAAGAAAAAAATATCGATTTAAATTGTACAACTGTATTTTTCTCAGAAAGGTGTGCGTTTCATTAGTATTCCAAAAGCCAAGAGGTAACTTTAAATTCAGGTTTTATTTCTGTTACAATACTGTGAAAAGCATCATCTATTCTAGATGAAAATATATATACACACATGTTCAACAGTGTACAGAATTTGCGCAGAGGAAATAAAATAAGCCTTTTTTGATTTTGTCTTGAAAATAAACTCAAAGAAAAAACTGATATATTTAGATTTTTGTCTGCATCTGAATTTACAGCGGTTTTAAAAACAGCCTATTTCATCCCACTCAGGTGAAGCCCGACGTATCCGTGGTGCTTTTGAATATAATATTGCTGCACCTTCCTCGGTGTCATGTGTGACTAAGGTACAGGCCACGTCATCTCCAGCGTCTGCCCCCTCACATTCCACCTAACTTGGGCACAGCGAGGACAGAGGCGACCATAACATCTAAAGCCGGGGGTGCAAATGGCCACTTTACAGGGAGGTGGGCTCTGGATTTGTGTGACCGAGAGTGTATGTGACAGTGAAACAGCACTCATTAATTCATAAACAGCAGGCCACGAATAGAGCTGCAATCTTGTGTGAAAACCACTGGGGAGGAAGCTGGGGAGGAGGAGGAGGAGGAGGATGTGGGGCGCAGAGGGCAGGTTGTCTAACCGCTGCAACTTTCCCCTCATTATTCTGATTCGACAGCTCAGAAGCCAATGAAAACCAAGCACATCAAGCGCCTGGTTACCGGGGCAGAAATGCATTCCTGGAACTCACGCTGTCTCTCTGGAGCCCCACATCTAACCTTAAAAAACGAGGCACACGAGAAAAACATTTTTGCCGAGATGTAAACTTGGCAGCCCGGGGAACAGACTCTGCGAAACGGTTGATTTCAGCATGTGTCACTTTAATACAATTGAACCCCCTGCTCAGGCCAAACCTACGTCACATCGGCAATATTTGAGAATCGTTAACAAGCAAATAAAATCAGGAGAGTCTGAATCAGAGTCTCGCTGACAAAACCACCAGCACTCTTTTATTAAACTAATATATTTTGTGTTTATATCTATGCATGGATAATGTCAAACACTTCCTTTTTTCAATAAAATGTATATCAGCTCATAAAGTCTTGAAGCGCTCTACAATGCTCTTTCTACATTTTATCCTTTCACCCTCCCTTCAGGCTCCAACACTACCTGCCAAAGGCTGGAAATCGACCCGACAGATGATTTCAAATGAACTTCAAAGTCCCATTTTGATCTACTTCTATCCTTCAGTGATCATGTGGATAATCTGACGAAACTACGAGGGTTCAGTCGTAGCATTTTAACTTCTTCAGGGTTGTTTGTTCAGTGGTTTTCATTTTTTATTTGTCGAGCGTGCGTACGTGTGCATTGTTACCTTGTCACAGTGCAACTCAACATTCAGGTCTCCCTTGTTCGTGTGCAGACGGACGTAGCCTTTTTTCTTCACATACTGGTAACGCACAGTGTCGTCCGCGATGGCATCTATGACATAATAATAAATACCGTTACTTCACTGTGTCTTTACAGACAACAGCTGAGGTCAGAGCTGTCAGACCAGGCTTTAAAAAAAACAACTTTCAGATATTTTGAGTCTGATGCTGCTGCATGTCAGAGATGGTCTGATCTTTAAAACCCCCTCACAGTTTCTGTAGTCAATGTTCTTACTGAGGTATGTGCAAGTGTTATTCCCCTATTCTCTTTAAAACCAAATTGGTTTTATAAATTACTATTAGTCTCGCCTTTACACAGGACAATGCAATGCAAGCAAAGCAGTCACTCATTAAGTCCCAGATTAAACTGCGATACGGTCTCATCATTCAGTGCAACTGAGACGAAGGCAAACAACCATAAAAATATTTGGCATGCCATCCTTTTTTAGAAACCTGAAGTAGGTCACTAAATCCAAACACTGTCCTCCTCTTCTGAAGTGTACTGAACCTACTATACAGTTGCATAACAGCAAATCTCTCCCATGGAGCAGCTCAGAGGCTGACAGCAGAAGAAAACACAGTTGAACCGAGCAGCTCTCACTTGCAGCAACATTCGGCTGTGTGCGAGCAGGGAGCTGCACTTTGCTGCAAAAGAGCAGGCGTGACTAGCCAGACGTCCCTGAATAAATAAAGATTAAAGCAACAAAAGACAGAAGGGGTGAATGTTTGTGTCTGCTGGGAATCTGCAGAGGGGTTTTTTTTTGTGTGTGTGTGTGCGCGCAAGATGTTCACTCGCCTGCTTCGTGTATTGTTGCAGGAGTCATGGCCGTGGATGTGAAGGAGGCAGAGACTCGGCCTGTGGAGTAGTGGGCCTGGGGAAAGACAGAAGAGGCAAAATTGAAAAAAAAAGAAAAACAGCAGCTGTTATGTATGTGCATGTCTAATCCTGTTTTTTAAACACTACTTCTATTATTCCTTGGACTTTGATGGTGTCTGTTAACTTGTTGCGATGGTCTGCAAAAGCAGCTGAATGTTTAATTTCTGTTTTCTCATAATGGCAGACAGATAATGGCAGAACAATGCCATCAAACTCTGGAACATCCAAGAACTGAATCCATTCAATTTGAAGCTTTACCCCCAGAGATGCCAATTCAAGGTCGAGGTGTCTGACACTTATTCTATTCTGGCCTATGTATGCGGGAGCATGAAAACTTTTAATTTAATGACCTCTTCAGTGTAACTGTGTGAGTTGGGCTGTTGAATCAATGGTCAAAGAAAGTCATTCAGTCATTTGATTGTTCAGGTGAATGCTGACTGGATTTTGTCCTACAATTTGAAGACAGAATGCCTGATGGCATCGGTGGTACTTGATAGACACATTAATAACTCGTTAATGAAAACTACATTAGTATTCCGGTGGGGGTGAGGATCAGGTAAGTACGCCTCACAGGTTTTTCTGCTTTCGGGGCAGGCACGTTTTCATTTAAGGAGCTTGAAGCTTCACTCTCCAGTTGAAGAGTAATCTTCCCACTCAACCACACCTCTTTCCAGCCACATACTTGGCTGGTCCCCTCGTTTGCACTGAGTGGTGCATCAAGTGCAAACTAGCTTAATGACTGCCTCTGCAGCCTCTGTGTGATTAAGAATCTCCTCAGCAGAGAGAGGTTTCTAACATTTCATAATGAAAAGGCCAACTCTTACTTTACTTATACTTCAGGGTTCTTTGAGCTTAAAGTACGGCCGAACACATTTATCTGAACAACCAAAAATACCGCAAACAATGAAGTGAGATAGGAGGAGTTATTTAAGTCAACAGAATAACAACTCAGGAAGATGAAAGCGGAGAAGTGAAAATGGATTTCAAAAGCTCAAGTCTACTCTATAGTCCTGGTTTAGCCTTCTTCTGCTCCATTTCTTGTGAAGGCGCATGAAAGCGCAGACTTTACCTCGTGTGCTCCGTCTGACCTATATTCCCGGTTCTCTCAGATGCTGTCAGAGCATCACCTCAGCTGTGAACTCGAGACGGAAAGCAACCGAGGAAAAGCTCCGGCGTAAAAAAACAAAAAAAAACAAAAAAAAAAAACGAGACATGGCGTGGCATCAAAGCAGAGCTGATAAGGAAAGAGGTGTTGACGCCGTTCAAACTGAATCAGACATCACCCCCCCCGGTTATTCGAGGACACCGTCACGGTGGCGACCGCGTTTGACCTTTTTTGTTACACATCTGTGTCTTTGATTCCCTCACAGTTAAACCTGCCTTATAATGACTGAACATAGTGAATGGAAGGTTGCACTGAGTGTCTAGAAGGTATTTTAAGATACAGGAATGAGAACCAGCTGTTTACAGAGGCTTTTTTCCCCAAATCAACGTCTCACTCAGGTTAAAATTTCGAACATTAGCATTTTCTTACTGCCTGAGTCATTTTTATATATCTGCTTAAATTCCTGTGATGCTCATCTGAAATCTTACGTATCTTTCTCACAGCGCTGTGAACGCTCTTTGTTCTGTTTCTGGATGCGGTTGTTTGTCTCCTCTCCCACAATACCAGCGCTGCATTACTGTGTGATTGGCGCCATCCTGTGTGCATAATAAAAACTACACTTCTTCGCCCAATTGATGCCTTCATGAAATGCTGCAGCAGCAAAACTGAAGCACTGATTCGTAAAAATCGGACAAATCGTGTTTTCGGTCAATTATTCATAAAAAAAAAAAAGAGTCAGCAGTGCATTTCATTAAAGCTCATCTCAAACCGCTTAAATGCTGGAACTTCAATTTCAATTTTCTATTTTCAAGATCCAGAAAACATCAGGAAATGGACCTTGACTGCTAAACAAGTCCATCCATCCATTTTCTGTAACCGGGAGTGCAAAACAAGTATGGCAGCTAATCAAACTCCACTTAAAATGAGCAAACGCTGTCAGCATATGACATATCAGAAGCTCAAGATTCAGATAAACAGTCGAGTTAAAACAACGTCTTGCTGGTTGATTGTTATAGACAGTCTGGAGGTTTCAATCAGCAGTGGTTGAGAGATCATTTCCAGTTTCTGATCATCCAAACATTTCCTTTGCTTTGCTTCTACACGACAAGTATATTTATGGTCTGTGATGGTTTTCCCATAAAGAAGTTCACCGCTTACTTTCTACTAATTTAGTATCGTTGTGATTTTGCTTACAGCGTTAAATTTATCTGTCTTCTTGGCCTCTGGCTCCTTTGTAGTGGAAGCCAGGAGTTGATCCCCTTTGTAATCTCTGTACAGCTCAGCTAAGGTCTCCCTGGTCTCCTGATTGGTGCTCTTCAGGTGGTACGCTGGGTCCAGCTTGGCCTTTTCCTCGTCTGAGTCACGGTGAGGAAAAGAGCAAATGAGTGGAAATATTAAACTTATTCACTTTCACAGGACTTAACTCCAAAGAAAGTCTGATTAAGCCTGATTACTGACCAGAATAAAACAAAATGCACAATCCCTCATATCAAATAGTTAAATAACAAATAATAAGTCTGATAAGTCACCTGGATCCAACACCTTCAGGTTGTTCTTTACGTGGAAGAAGTTGGAAACATTGAATTTATCCAGGTTTGTGGGGTCCTACGAAAGACAAAACAAAATAAAGTCACCATCATGCAAAAAGTTACTTTCTCCAAAATAATATGCTTTCAGCTTTTCATGACAAAAACAAAGCAATGACCTACCTGGAGCGTGATAATGTCCTTTCTGGTAAAAGGTTCGTCAGTCAGCAGATCTTTGAAGCTTTTGGTCTTGATGTTGAGCTGCTCAACAGCCTGAGAGGAAACAGAAAGATTTATACAAGGTTCCTAATTTGGATGAAAGAGAAAATGAAATGTATTCATTTTCAATGTTAATATGACACGCTTGTTTTGTCTTGTTTAGATAATTATGCAAAATATGTTTTTTTAAAAGGCAGATTCAGATTTGTCTGATTGACATATAAACCTAGAGGGATTTGTCCTGAACAGCGAGCAATCCGCGAGGACACAGAACTAATTCAGTGTGTTGTGAAGGCCTCATCTTTCGAGACCATGTGGGCTGAGCCTCTGCCTTTTTTTTTTATGCGGATCAATGCAGAGAAAGTGTGCGAGTTCACCCACCTCATGAGAAAACACGTTGCCGGTGACCTTGTTGGCAACAATGTGAGAATTATTTGTGAAGACGCTGTAAAGAACGGGGCAGTGATACTTTCCTGGAATAAAATGAAAAGGAAAAGAAAGTCAAAAGCAAGCGGAGCAGCAGAGCAGCACAGTCACTCTCAATCTTCTGCCACAGGCTGAAGCACCTCGTGTAATGTGTCCCTGCTGAATTATATCATCTCTCCCACATCTCTCTCCTCCACTTGCTTTAATTTGCTCTTATCCCCTTTCCAGCGCTCTTGAAGTCAAAATTTCTTTTTCAAGCTGACCTCACACACAGTGGATTTGACCATCTTATTCCCAACTACTGGTAGATTTTGGTGATTAGGAAGATTAACCTTATTCAAGCTCTAATTACTAAATCAACCCATTACAGCCGAGGTTTTTACATAGATCCTCTGAGGTTTAAGGTACACTGAGCACATGCATATTTACCATCGTTGTTCTTGGCAAAGTTCAGCTTGATGAGGGACTTTGCTTCCAGTTTCTGTGGGTCGGAAGAGACACTGTGGTATAATAGCCGCTCGAGACATTTTGCAAAACACAAAAATCATCTTTTTGGTCAATTATTTTGAACTGTGAGCCAGACTGACGTGTTTCTTCAGCTTCTGTCTTCAGCTATTCAATCATCAATACATAATAACTACTAAACTGAACATAGAGGAGTACATACTTCTAATGAAACCGCATTAGGAAGATACGTTCTCCACCTGAATTACTCAGAATTACTCAAATACATATGGTAAATAGAAGTAAATGTTGTGGTGCCGCTAAAATTGCTGTTTCAAAAGATACACAGTCTCCTGTAATTCTTGTAGTTTATCTGAAAAAAACAAATCATTACTGAATCTTTGATCTGAATTATTTGTTTATCGATTAGTCCATGAAGTGTCAGTGTCATGAAGTGTCCTCTCTAAGGTGATGAAACATTCATTTTTAAATCACTTAATCAATAACAACAAAAAAAATATTGATTATTTAAATTTCAAATGATTCATTTTTTTTCAGCACTATTCTGAAGCAACAGTGAGGGGCAGGGGGCTGACTGGGCACGTAACTAGCCAGTAAAAGTCCTGAACTAACTTGAACATGAAACCAAATCTTCAGACTGACAGCGTGTCGACTAAAACTGCTGTTTGGCTCCGTGATGCATTGTTGTCATTTACCTCTCCGGTGGTCGGATTAGTACCGTACTTCTTGATCCATGGGACAATGCTCCTGAATGACGAGGCAGAAAAGAAGTGATTTTTACTTAAGGTCAAACCAGACACATGTGCCACAATACATATGAACTACAATGTGTTTGCAACAATGAACATCCTTCATCCCTATTATACTTGTGGGCTTTAACCAGGCTTAAGTCAGCCTCATCTACTTACAGCAGGTCAAAGACGACTCCCTCCTCGGTGCAGACAGGATATTCAAACGGTTGAAGGGACAAGCTGAAAGGTTTCAGAGAGAATAATCAAAATCAAAATGAGTCAAGTGGTTTATAATTTACAATTACTAATCAATAACATGCGTCTAGCCATAATTTCATAGGCTTTATCACATAGATTTACCCCCCATATATGCAATATACTGCCATTGAGTATTTTCTACTCCTTGTAGAGAACAGTGTGAGCACAATTTGAAGGTCCAACAACAAACTCTAAAAAATGTTATATTTTATATATATTTTATGGCAGAACAATGCTGAGTCAGATCTAATATGTCTCTTCTGGGGATGGTAAACAAGTCTCTTCTTGCCTGCAGTGGTCAAATGGAAGCCGTCTGAAGTTTGCCTGCGGGATTTCTGAAAAGTACAAACATAAAGCAAAACTAAAATGAAACATCAGATGTCATCCATACATCCGTTTGGACATTTAAAGGCTTTAACGAAAACTGATCTGTGCAGAGTAAAAATCACATTACATTCCTGACAATGATGGGTGGAAACATGCATGATAGAAAACAAATGTAAACAACAACAGTTCAAACCAATAAACGTTAAAATGAGAAAAACTGAAAAATAAGACACACCAGCTCGCTTTCCTCCATAAAAGTGTGTGTACTCCGTACACGTGATGTACCTGTAGAGGAGGACAAAACACACCCGTAAACAAGAGGAAAGATAACCCTTAAATGCAGTGAAACAAAAACTAATGCGAGAGATGCGCTAACGCCAGTTAGCTTGCAAACGTTAGCCCGTTAGCAAACACTTTCAACAAGCACGTCTCAGAGGAACGGGGTAATATTCAGGGTAAATTTAATACCTACATTTTATCTTTTTGGTGCTGTCGCTTCCCCATTTTGAGTTTCTGTGGAGATCTGAGAGATTTAACAGGATAAAATAGCAGACTTTGCCGAAAATACAACACAACCTGCTGGCCTCTTCTGACTTCCTGTTGACGTTCTTCGTCGTCGTCGTAATAACAGCGTACTGCTCAAATCAGTGGCGCTCTGCCGCCCTCCACTGGAGAAATTATTGAACTACAAAAATACGTTTATACTCTCCCTGTTATTAATTTCTACACCAAATTTCTTATATTATTATTGTTACTGTGTGAAAGAGTCTTTTTCTCTATTATACAACTCTTTTTATACTGAAACCAATCCAATCACCTGCCAATTTTTTTTTTAAATTCAGGCTTTCTAAATAAGATCATTTTGTAAGAAAAATCAAGAACTGTAAAAGCTATTGAACACATGTCCAGACATGTGTCCAGTTCATGCTTTAATATATATTTTTTGGACAGTTATCCTGAAACTGATCTGTTTCTTCTTCTTTTTTCTCCACCCAGACCCCCCAAAATGTACTACTGCCACCCATTACCTCCACCTTCCCCAGATCTTTTCCTCAGATGTTAGAAATATTCAGACCTTCTGCCTCCTCTTGCCTTCTCTATACTATATTAGTCATTGTAATCTAAATCATAAAGATAACCTGATATTTACTTTGCTCGTTGCTCATTTATCAGCTGAAATCTGAAAGAATCCATTCACTTCATAAAAAATTGATCATCTGATCTTTGAAAATGTGGTTTTTCATGATCAGTAGAGAGACTAGTTTGATTTAAATGCACACAATATTTTAGTTAATTCTTAAGTATGCCCCTTACACTTAAAATAGCTGTGGGATTTCTTATCAAATATCACCCTCTTCTATCACACTGGGTGCACAACAAGCCCATCACATTTAGTTTAAATGTATATATTTGGTATCTTTGATTCATCTTAAGCCAAATAATACATTTTTATCTTCTGTAACTATACTTTGAATTTGTACCATGTAACTAAATGACTGGACAAACACAACAAACAAAACGGTGCAGGATCAATTAATCTACAAGGAGTTTATTTTATCTTGGCATTTAATTCATTGTAGGTATTCTCACAATTATGGCTACTCATTGACTTCTTCTAACAAGAGAAGGGAGCAAACAAAAATGGTTAGAGGCATGAACCGTGGCCAGGTGGTTAGCAATGTGTAATAACGTGTGTAGGAGAAGGTACATTCAGATTTCCTGTTGCACGTATGTCCTCTGAAGCATGGACACATCATACAGGTACTACCAACCCCTTTTCACAAAAACAAAACAAAGAATGATGAAATACAAACATGTTAAAGGAGGAGCCATCATAAGCAGGAATTAAACTTTAAACAAAACCCTTTATAGATAAAGGATATTGCGGAGTGATAGTGTTTGTATATATAAAAATATAATACAGAGCAGCGGCAGCAACACTGCCTGCATACCTGAGTTACAACTGGCTTTCTCTCTCTTTCATCGCTAATAGCACTTCCACAGCTTATGAAGGAAACCGAGTCAAGAGATTACTAACTATAGACTCCACAAATGAACTTCATGTTGCACGATACATAACTCGACATTTGCATGTTCTCGTCCTTGGCACTTTATCTGTCAGACACAAACCAAACTTTGATGACAATTACAGAACAAAGGTTGGGTGCTCTGTCACTGACAAACATTTTTATTAATGGCAGAAACTAGAGGTGAACAGAAAGGAGCTTGAGGACATACTGACAAAAAAAACGGAGGGGTTGAAGAGCCAGGGGGTTCCACTCCATCATAAGCACATAATATCGGTTTGCTTGGAAAGTGCAACAATACGTGGGTTTTTTCTTAAAGAGAAAAAAAAAAGTTTCACAATATCGTTCCTTTTCAGAACAACTGAAGTCCATATAAATGGTAAACTCGTGGCCGGCATTTGCTCAGTACCATCCTGTTTGATAAAACAGTCTATGAGTGTTTTGGGTTTTTTTTTTAAAAAAATAAAAATAAAAATCAAATCACCGCAAATCCACCATGGACACAGTGTCGTCGGTGATGGTGACATGTCC
Source organism: Datnioides undecimradiatus (assembly GCA_008933995.1). Taxonomy (NCBI): domain Eukaryota; kingdom Metazoa; phylum Chordata; class Actinopteri; order Lobotiformes; family Datnioididae; genus Datnioides; species Datnioides undecimradiatus. Next base: position 14,268,924 of record WARS01000015.1, read on the forward strand.
CGCGTGCTGAAGAGGAGAAACAGATGCAAGTCAGAGTCTGCTCACATTACTGAAAAAGGTACATGCAAAAACCGATGAAATCACTGTCAACCGTACCAGCGCACACTTTACAGTATAATTTCCATATCTGAAAAAAAGCAGTTCCAGTAAAATTGATCACAGTGTGGTCGGGGGATTTGTCGGTGAGATCGGATCCATTAAACCAGATCAGAAGTACACTCACTGTAAATAGAGGGGGGTCTTTGCTGTGAGGGTGAAAGCCTTTCTGTTTACACGTGGAGATCTCCTCTGTTCCTCGATCCGTCAACCTGAAGTAGCCGATTCTGGAAGGAACACAGTCACAGTTCAACACATGACGAGAATACACGGGTGTGATATACTGTGGCCTGTCATAATATTTATAATGTGAGTTTTCTGACTCACTCATTGAACTTAGGCGAGCAGACAATGGCGATGGCCTCCGGCAGCATCATCTGGTAGGAGCAGTGCGTGTGGAGATCGACACTGGACAGGAAAGCCGTCTGTGTGGGGTGAGTCTAGGAAACATGGTGGACAGGCGTCATGTTAACTTGTTTTTGCTAAATGTTTGAATTTAGAGGGGAATCTCATGAAAACAGGCTCAGGTGTTGAAGTAAAATCGCTGTGATGTCTTCTTGCTCTCAGCCTCTGACGTGCCAAACCACATTTTGCACAAGTTTGCCTTTTTTGTGGTTTTCTCATGCAGCCGACAGGTGACATCACTTGACAGATGAGCCTGTCATCATGAGTTCACCCGGTGAAAAATGAGTAATGTGGATTTGATATTAGAATAAGTCCCATGGTTACTAGGCCTGGGTAATAGTTTAATACTCATACAGCTGAGAATGGCCACACAGCTGCTGATTTTGTGGTTTACACACAGCGACGTGGGTGGGAGGAGATTGTCTGACAGCACCAGGCAGCAAGTGCCCATCTTTACTCACATGTATCCAGCCAAGAGTGATGAGATCATACTGGTCCTGTATGAGGAAGAGTTCCTCCTCATTCTCAGTGTCGCAATAGTCCGGCCCGCCGCACTGCTTCGGTACGACGACGTGGGTCACTGTGAAAGCGTTTCTGGTCTGGAACAAACACAAGAAGCGTCACCCTGTTATATTCCTTTAAATTATGCAGAGCCAGCGTCTGCCAAAAAGCTATCCAAGGACTCTTCTTGAATAAAATGAACAGAGCACTGACTGGTTTGCTGCTGGCAGAATCGCTCAGTCATGCTCATAAAAAAAAAAAAATAAAAAAAAAGAGCTTTGAGTTCACCCGACCAACAAATGATATAATTCAAACGAAAGCCACAGCAGATCTGGGACAGAAGTGTCAGATCACGTTCTGCCCCCCTGGGGTCGGACGTCAGCTGCAGTTTCATTTAAAATCTAGAAATTCACACATTCACCAACACATTCACCGCAGACTGAACAGGGAATGTTTTTGTTTGACCATCTTTCAGGTTATGGAATTCACTGATGCAAAGCTGTGGTTTCACTCCTGATTTAGAGACAATGACGAGAAACATTAGTTGTAACCGTCGCGTTTACACAAACGTCTGTGCTCCCTGGAACAGATCCATTCAGAAGGGGGATTGAACACAGCCGCTCTGTTCCAGACTCTTACCAGTTTGCCACACAGGATGCCACAAGTTTCTACAGCTCGGCTTGTGTTGGCCTCAGCCAACCTCAGAAAGCTCCGGCACAGCTCAGCGGGCACAGCCAACTGCCGAAGGGCATCCACCATTGTGTCTGCAAAAAACCATGTAGAGGAGTAAACAAAAGCTGAAAGCCAAAGTTAGATTGTCGTGATGTTCGAAAACAAATCATGGTGTTAACAGGAAATGAAGTAGGTCAGGGGGAAAAGAAATCAGCTCAGAAGAATAAATACTTGAAAACAGGAGCAGGGGAGTATTTAAATCCTCTGCAGGCCGGCCCCCCTTGTGTCACACAAAGATTAACTCACTGTTGTTCCCCGGGCTGACCAGAGACCCGGGCTTCAGTGACCGGTCGAAGCTCGGTGGCCCAGTGGCAGGTGTGCTGATGGTTGCAGGTGGGCGATTGTATTGATGGTTGTTGCTGCTGGACAAGTCCCCTGGTGTCTGCGGGGTGGTGGGGGAGACCAGTGACGGTCCCTGGATGCCTGGGATGAGGGGCGTGTCAGGGGAAGGCGTGACAGGCGTGGCGAACTCCAGAAGTACGCGCTGGCGTTCCTTCTCCAGCTCCTGGCGGCGGATCATCTCCTCGAAGGCACTGAACTGCTCCTGCTCCCGCTGCCGCCGCTGCATCTCAGCCACACGCTCCCGCTCGGCGTCCAGCGCCCGCTGCCTGGACTGCTCCCGCGCCAATGCCTCCTCCTCAGCTTTCTGAGCACACAGTAAACACACCGCATGCATACATGTAAGGCTCAAGTTCAGCAGGTGGTCTCTTTTAGCTGTGATGTGATTAGCAGATCTTCACGTGTTTGACAATGACATTATCTTCTACAAGAGCGGTCCAGCTGAAGGATAATTCAAGTGAGCTGATTTCAACATAATGTCAATGTCATTGTCTTGCCCCCGTTTACTCTGTTAATCAACAAATGCCTCCTTTTATTACACCCATGCAGTGTTGCTGATTAATGTTTCACCCCATTCATTACACAACCCCTGCTAAATCACTGTTCAAAGCTTGCTGTATTATGAAAGTGTACATCCTCGCATCTTAAAGCGTTTGGGTCTCACATTTTTTAAATGCAAGCGTGACAGACGGTTTACCTTTCTGACAAGATACTGTGCATATTCCTGGTCAAATCTCCTCAAAAGGGCTTTTTTCAGAATTTCAGCTTGAGGAAATGCGACATCCTTCAGTTTCTGGAGAGGGAAAAAGGTTTTTTTTTGCCAAAGTTTAAACATTTTCTTCCAAACAATTTAGATTTGGTGACATAGGACAGTATGAACATGCATGCGTACTTTTAGCGTGTCCTTCTTCTCTGGAATGTTAGCAGTCTTGTAGTCCCGATGCTTGGGAAGTTTTTCAATAAAGAGCCTGGGTGACAGGAAAGAAATATTTTTATAAACTTCAGATTAAGTGATAAATATTTGAACATACCTGCACTCCAAATACATTTGTAAAACTGTTGCCTAAAAACTCCCACAATCTCCTCTTACAACTCATCATTCATCTAAAGTCTAAACACTTACGTGATATATTTATTGTAAAGGACGAAGGCGTGCTCGATGTTGCCCTCCTCCGTGTAGATATGAGCCATGCGGATCATCTCCATGCCAGAGCGGAAGTAGCGGCGCGGGGGCACGTCATCGTTAACTTCCACGGAGCTTCCTTTCTTGGTCAGAGCGCGGACTCTCTCCTCCGGCTGCAGACTGACGTCGGTGTGGTCCCCCATCATGACAGCTCAACCTGGAACACTGAGGAAACAAGCTGCAGACTTAATACTGTATTCATAGGAGTCTGCTGTTTAACGCTGTGGTCACAAATATGAAACTATCCTTAAAATGGCTCCTTAGAATAACAATAGCTTTTTTCAGTAGTAGTACAAGATGAAGATACACTATCACGTATAAACTAGTACAAAGACACAGTGTCCCTCTCTCTCTCTCTCTCTCTCCCTCCTCACATCCTGTATTGAGGCCACAACTCAGTCTGAAAATCAGCAGCATATATTTAGAACATAGCCATGACTCTGCTGGGAGGGTCTGTTTTGTATGACTTGAGGTTTTCTCCTCCTTATTGATCAAATGAAGACAAATGTGAGATCGCTTCATCAGCATGCTGAGTAACAGTCAGGTGGCTCATATTGATTCTGCCATGATGGCTTCTTGGCGAGCTGCTACAGCCCACAGAAACACAGTTTGCCAAGAGAGGACCATGTGTTAACAGTTAAACTCAAGAGGCGTGGCTCTGATAAGGGGAAAGTGGTGGGATAATACTGTGTGTTTATGATTCTCTTCTATTTTTAAACAAAACAACACTTTCATTCAAGTGTTTTAATCTCAACTGTTGCGCGGGCAGGGTAGACATCAAATTGATCAGAGATGAGAAATTTATAGCATACATACAGGAACAAACACGGCAGTTATGTGTTGTATAAAACAAAACTGTGCAGCTACTGTTTTCCTCTTTAAAATACATTTTTATTCTGACACAACTGTCCCATTAAAAACATGAGCGACGTTACATTGAGTAGTTTATTTGAGGATCAAGATTTGCAAAACATTCAACCTCAAAACTTGATTCACAGTGTAGTTCGAATGAACTCCACCTTGACTGCTGCTTACACATGAATAAATTAGTAATAATAATCTAATATATAAATATAATACAGCACTAAACTATGTGGATACTAATCTCCAATCGCTGTTTATGTGTGAAAATCAGTGTAAACATAGCAGAAAAACTGTTATTGTAGGACTATGAACCACAGTTCATTACTGTATTTATAACCTGAGAGCTACAGGTAAACTAATATTGGCGTTAGCATTAACTTGACATCCTATCAACAGAATAAGGTCCAATAACATGAGTGAAAAAGACACAATGGGAAACTGTGGGGCCCTTTTCAGCTCAGTTAGTGAATGACACAGCGCTACATTCCCCTACAAGTTGTTGTTAAGTCTACTGGCGTGCTCAGGGTGTCATCAAATGTGATTTTTCTCTCAACTGGATTGATATCTGATCAGCCCCTGTCACCGAAGTGATCAACGTCTCTCAGCGACAAAGCGTTAGCCGCGCTAACTTAGCTTAACTTAGCAAAGCCAGAGCTCTTTACGACACCAGTTTCAAACTGCGAGACAGATGACAACCATCGAGTAACTTTATCTTCGTTCTTACCTGATCGAGCTGGAAACCGAAGCCACCGGAGGCCTACATACAGCTAGACCGAAATACTATTAAATTACAGGTCCCTGGCCAGACCGCTTCAGTGGGCTGCGCCTACAGCATCTGAACACTTCCGCAATCAAAACAACTTCCGCCTGACGCATCGTCACACCAGCGCTGACGAATACCGTATCATATCAAGCAAGACTTATTCAGAAAAAATAATAAATAGCCGCAAAGGGGCTGTTTGAGGAATAAATATCTTGCTTTGCGTGTTTTATTTTTCACTGTGCGCGTCGTACCAATATAAATATATTTGGTAGTTAAATCAGTGAGAAAAAACAATCAATATGCTTAAAGATGTTTTCTTCTGTGTCAGCAGGAAATCAAGCTATGTTTGCATGGCTTGAAGACTGGCTGATGTCAGACGTACGTTTTACATGCCACTGTCTCAGGAGCTTGAAAGACTGCACTGATCTCCCAGGAGATATCAGCATAAAATCTTGTACTCACATCTGGTGACTACAAGAATCTAGTAGTCCAGTTTCCTCCCACACACTTTTTACTTATTTACACATTGTCTATAGGTATGAACAGGAGTACTTTTATCGGATAGCCCCGTGGTGGAGTCGCTTACTTTTAAATGTAAAAATTAATATTTGTCACAGAATTGTCTTGAAAGTTAGACTGCAGAGCTGGTTTGATCAATTCCAATTCACCTGGTATGTTTTAGGTCTACCTTATGTATGTTGTCTCCTTCACTAAATGTACAGTTATAAAGCACGGGTGGTGTGTCAAGGGTAAGACAATAATTGATGAATGATTATTTTCATCATTGATTCATTTGCTACTGCTAATTTTCGGTGGACATACGCAGGATAGCCATACTTTTTTCACACATCTCTCTTTTCCTTCACAGGACCAAATAGTATCCTAATTCATACGATTAAACATGTACTGAAAGCAGGCCATCAATAACCAAGGACGCATAACTACACTTTGCGACATGATTCGTGATACATACATAATGCTCAAGCGGCTCGTTGGTCTAGGGGTATGATTCTCGCTTTGGGTGCGAGAGGTCCCGGGTTCAAATCCCGGACGAGCCCATTGTTTGCTCAGTCTTACAATGGCGTATATACGTTGCTCATGGTGCACACGTAAAATAATATGCCATATCTAAATTTGTAGTGATGCAGAAGTCAATGAAACATATAACTGTCTTCATACAGTGTACTGCACAGCATACTGATTTGCATTAAAAAACATCAGTCAGTTCCTTTTCTGTTTTTAGTCAGGTATACATAAAGAGTTCCCTAAAAATTATAATTAAAGGTAAGTCCAAAGAGTTCATGATCTCAAAGGTTAAGTTTTTTGGGGGGACAAAATATGCATTGTGAAAGCGTCGCCTTGTTCCAGAGGCGAACGTGAAGCCATTTTTCACTGTTTTTTGTTTTGTTTTGTTGGTTTTTGTTTTGGGGTTTGTTTGGGGTTTTTTTAGACTTTTTACTGTTCATTGATTTAATCCATCAACGATGCTAATAGTAATTTGGCGATATCCTGTAAGAAATACTTAAATATTAGCTCCGCCTCAATCAACTACAAAGGTAAAGTTCTGCAGTACCCAGTAGCGACCGCATGAGGGAGACACGGCCATCTTGAAAGGGGCGAACTGTCGACGTCACAATTGAAATTGACCCCTCCACATCCACGCGCTGCTGCTGTGTGGTTTGTTTGAATGGGAGAACGACGGAGGAGAAATACTCCCTTCCGTCTGTGAATGACTGAACCTACCGCATACATCCTGCTGCTCACATATGGCATTTGTTTTTATCCCTATGTGATATCTTCGCTCTGTCAGACGGACGCTGTTGTTGAGAAGAGTTGACGTCAAGCCTGCTTTTCTGCCCCAAGCAGCATCACCGGGTAAGCTAACTGTCAGGGCTAATAAGAAGCTGGCTGATATACCTGACACTGCATTAGCTAGCCTCTTAAACCGGCTCACGATTAACCGTGAAGGCATTTATTTACACATGATAGTTTCTCGTATCGGTTTGGCTTACTAATAGCTGAATCGTAGACTTGTTACGGAGGCTAAAGTAGTGTAGCTAACGTTGGATCAAGTTAGACAAACGTTAAATCCTGCGAGTCGTTGACTTCATTTCATTTAATCCTCTCCATCACACGGCGCTCTGGTTTAGTTTTGTGGGAATCACAGACATCTCGTGTGTTACCCGTGTGGGTTCAGGGAAAGTGAGCGACGTGGGCATATTTTGCAATTGTCCAGTCACAGCACTGGGTAACTGGCGATGTTGGATGAGAGAGTTCTGTTCCTCTGTTTCCCTCCTAAAATAAGTATGTTTCTACGATAGTCAGCATAATGATGAAGCCAAATTCCCCTTAAATTTATCAGACAGACACACACCCTTCCCGTTTCGTTTCTGCGTAAGTGTTGATAGAAATGCTTAATAAATACCTCTGAAAAACCTTGAATAATCATGGAATTTGATATTTTTCCAGGTCAGGAAAAGATTTGAAAAGACACGTTAACTAGTCACCTTAATTTCAAGTGTGTGTATGTGTGTGTGTGTATATATATATATATAATTATCAAGCCATCAAACATTCATCAATTGTATAAACTGGTGTAATACATTATATATTGGAATCATTGTGGCCAACCTTGAAACTTTGAATCACTCTTGTTTTTTCATTTATGTACAGAATTTGGGGGAATTTCTCTCATGAAAAAGTGAGTGTAAACTCACAACAATGTGAGCAAATCTAATTTATTTGAAGGAGATGTTATCCTCTCAAAATGTAAAACACGTCCTCAGAAGTAAAGGATGTTAGATCAGGTATGAATGAATCTTTTAAGAGTTTTTTTGTGTGCAGTAAGTGTCGCAACTACTCTAACTAATGTAATAGCATGTTGGCACATTAATAATCTAATTTCCAGAGCCAAGAGCTTATCATGTGTTTGCTTGCTTGCTTGTATTCTGCTAAGTATACAGAAATGCAGCTGTTAGATAGATGTAGTTAGTCAAGGACATTTCTTCTTGAAATTTCTCATAAAAGGAGAAAAAAAAATTATAGAGAAGTCTGAAAATTGAGCTTAGGTGCATGATTTAAGTACATGTGCTCTGTGGCTTATAACTTATCAAATCACTGGCCTCTAAGCTTGCCTCTGGGTAAAAGTGAGGAGTTGAGCCAGACCAACTCATGTTCAAACCCTTCAATTTTATGGTGACTGGTGCTTTGTTGGATGAGTGGAGCACATGGACAGTGCGTTCGGTGAACCAACATCTTACCCACAGCCATCACTCTCTCATCTAATGACAGGTTTGGTTGATGATATCAGCCCGAGGACTGAACGAAACAGTAATTATGGGCCTGGGGTAAAGGTTGATGAGCCTATGCGCAGCTTAACCTGCCTTTGGCTCGAGCACTATATAAAGTGGCCTGTGACGAGACATTTGGGTGTTCCGACGTTAGAGGACCAGCCAGACTATGCTTTGAGGAAGAACCGAACCTACGTTTGAAAAATAAGGACGAACCAGCGTGTGGCAGTTGCTGTTTTTGTGTCTGCATTCATAAAAGGTACTGTATGCTTTATGCTTATACAGAGGTTGAATTGATACTACCTGCAGACACACATGTAGCATGGCTCCTGGACGGCCCTTATTTTAGGTGTGTGTGTGTGTGTGTGTGTGTCTGTAGGTGATAGTGCTGCAGTTCACCAGTCCCCACCAGATGCATAATGTCCGTGATATAAAGTTAAAAGATTGCCTACTCTTCTTTGTCTCAGTAGTAAACTGAATACCTTTATGGGTTTTTGGACATGTCTCCATGGACTCTGGGAAGTTCTGCTTGGACCATTAATGAATAGAACAGCAAATGAATCAATGATGAAAATAATCATTCACCAATTATTGTCTTATCCTTGACACACCAGTCACATTTCTATGTTACTTAGATTTTTAACGGTTTGCTGTGCTGGGTTTTTGATAAACTGAACTGCAGTCCAGTGTGCTATTTGACTGCAAATGTTGTCCCCCAGAGGACATCTTGTTTTTATCTGATCAGATTAAGTCTTGACTTTATTTCTCTGTGCCAGTCTTTTAGTGCAGCAACATGGGCTTATTAAGCAGCCAGCATATACATCAATGTCAAGAGTCAATGGGCTGCATTAATTTAAATGCATTTGAATCCAAGCAGGTGTACACTCAGTCTACTTTCAGCTTTATTGGATGCAAACATTCAAACTACATACATTTCAATTGCAGTACAAAAGGTATTTGGGATGAAGTTTAGTGTGTTTTTAAAATCTTAGATAATAAGCACTGCATTACAGTTCACAGCATGAACAAACAGCAGCTTCTTGCCACTAAATTGATTCAAATATCAGCAAGTTCAGTTCGAGAGGGGAAAGTTAAATTAAGATCCTGACCAGAAATAAAGATGAGTTGAGATGTACTGTAGATCTTCATCTGCTACAAAACTACCTAACATTAGAAGAATGAAATAAGATGTATAAAACTGAGATCCTTTATCAGCTGGCGCAGAATCCCATTACTTATTTTTGTTGCAGCAGAATAAACAATGGTGGCTTCACATGGAAAAAAGGTTTTGAAAGAGAGAAGTTGAGCCATGATTCTATAAATGAGTGCAGAGATTTTTGGAAGGTGAGAGAAGAAGCTGAGAGAGAAGTTTGTAGCCATGACTCTTTGCCCTCAGTGATAGACAAAAAAAGAGATTTTCTTTTTGAGATTTATAAACCATGAAAAAATGTGAGAAAGAGAGAGAAGAAACTGTGTCCCAGTAGTTCAAAGCAGGATGCAAACTTGCATTACCAGGAGGAAATTTGGGTGTGACAAATGCAAACAAAAAGTTTCCATCAGCACTTATCGGTCATGACTTTGTCTTGATTAAGTTTGTTGATTCGTTTGCAGGACGATTGTGTGCTGATAACCAGCAGTAATAAGAGCAACAGTTTTCCATCATGATAGTCAAGCATTTAAAGGTGTTGTTTTGCTCACCATAGTGTTGCACCTTAATTGTTCACTACTTCTTTTTAAAAAGTTTGTTGGTTTTACAGTATCTTCCCAGATTACAACAAGAGAAACACACTGAAGCAAATGCTCATTTACTATTCTGTGCTCTTTCCATGTGCGGCCTGCTTGGTGGATATGTGTTTGAATTGGCAGCATCTCCCGTGCCTGTGCTGCTGTAAGTCTGGTGGCCAATCAGAGATTGTTTTTCCTCTTTGTCAGCTGGTGAAAGTGATGACGACAGGGGAAACTTCTCACCGAGCTTTGTTTACTCATGGCTGTAGGTTGCCATGAATGTGTGTGTGAGGTGTGACAGTAGCACTGATAACATGGATCATTTGGTTTCCTGATGAAGCCAAGTCACCGCATGTGCTCAGATACTCACTACCATTGCCAGGTGACAATGCTGATGTAAGTCCCAGTAATTTGCATGTGTTTTTTGCGTGTTTCCACTTTCTCTCTCCTATATTTGTTACGTTTGCTCGTAGCTTGACTGTTGTTTGTGCCAACTTGTTTGTGGATTCTAATCTGACTAGAACGTCATAAGGGGAACGAAACACTAAGCAGGGCAAACTGGTGATTTTCTAAGAACAGAGAAGGATTTGAAAGGAAGAGGAGAATCAGCTGCATGCCCTTGGGATCTTTGTAGTGTAGCAGACTGTGACTAAACATGAGCCCGTCCTGCTCTTTCTTCCTCTCTCCTCTGCTGCTGGCACTCTTGTAAAACTCATATGACATCATGGCAGAGGCCTTCAGTGTCCCGTCGAAGGACTAACGTCTCTGCTGCAGATTGCCAGTCTCTCCCCAACACACTATCTCCACAGCTACAAATAGGCCTTGGACTCTAAATGCACAGACATGGTGATTCTGTGAGTGTGCAGTGACATCAGTACGCCCTGACACGTTGACATTTTAAAAGCCGCGTCTGCCTTGTTTTGATTGGACCACAGCCACACCGACTGCCTTGCCTGCCTGCCAACAAAGAAATCTTCTACTCCTTCATTGTTTGTTGTAGCTCAGCTGTTTGGACCTTTCTTTGGAATGATACTGATATTTTCTGAGAGCTTTATGCATAAGTCTATAGGACCAAACACATAAAAATAAAGCGTAGAAGAAACTTTATTTCTTCTAAAAAAAAAAAACAAAACTTCTGGAAACTTGTCAAAAAAGGCACGTTTAATATTGATTACAATATCTTTTATTAGCGTAAACGGATACATTATTATAACCAAATGATAACAATAAATACACATGCATATAAAGAACTGTCAAACAAGTAAGCCTGTATTACTGATTTGGTGATGGTAGCATGGCATTTTTGATGGGGAAAACATAAGACATGGGTGTCTGTGTATAGCATATCTCTGCATAAAGGCAAGCGATGTCAAGTGTGCTGACAGCCATGGAGGTGGGAGGAGGGAACTGTTTGTTGACACTATGAAAGCTGAGATGTGCTACAATGTGTAAATGAGTGCACAGAAGAAACATTAACACTTGCAACAGTTGTCATTACCATAACAACTCTGGTCACTGTTCGGGCATCACTCCATCATCTCCTGGCCAACAAAGGTGGCTTAATGGAATTAATTGTTAGTTGTTCTTGTCCCTTTACTCAGTAGTTGATTTGCACACCTCAACACTGGATATCAGTGATAGATTGCCTGCGGCACATTGATGTGGTGGTGATAAACAGATTAAATGATAGTTGAGATAATATTGTGTGCTTGCTTCACCCATGTGCTGCTGCCTTAAGTCACTCCTAAACATTTCCTCACACACTGTGCCTCTTCCTTGCCACTTAATAAAAAATAAATGTGGAACAGGAGAGAGATATCATTTTACATCTACAGCTGTTTCCTTGCATTTTAGGAAGAAAGGAACAAGCCTTATTTTCATACATTTGTCCTTATTAGAACAGCTGCACCACTAGAAGAGGCTGCACATAGTGCGATATAACCCTAACCTGCTCTGAGATGATAGAGACTTATCTTCTGTGTTTGCTTAATTGTAATAATTGAAATGGAGAAAAGTAACATAGTTGGCAGTCCACTGTCTGTCAGTCTGCTCGTTGTCTCAGCGCTATTCTTCATTCCTGGATGTGTTTCACTAACAATAGCAGCCAGCAGTAAAGAGGGCAGAGTTCAGAGCTCCTGCAACTTTTACAAGGATTGTGAAAGAGAAAAGTGCAGGGGAGAGAAACAAAACGTTGGAGTTCAGGAGACTTCTGAAGGATTTTCTCTTACTTTCTGCACCTTGTTTCCCCTTCTTTCCCCCACACTTTAGAATATGGCTTTCATTAAAGCAAGTAGAGGCAGAGGATTTGGGAGAGAGGGCACAGCTCATTGGGGAGAGGTGACTTATTGAAGAGGAGAGTTGTCTTTGTGTCGGCTCGGAGACCTAGGGAGAAAGTGATGAAGGGAAAAAGTTGGCAACTGAACGCAAATTAAAAGTAAGAGAAAGCAGACAGACTGACCTTTTCAGAGCTGCATTTTATCTGGGGAAAGTCGACTGAGCACAGTTTGACAAATGTTCTACTCAACATTCGTATCGTTTCACATTTCCACGCAGCTGCCTAGCACAGATGTATGTTGTTGGCTACTGAGAAGTCGTGGCGAAGTGCTTTGCGTAGTGGCTTCTCCACCTATAGAGAGCGCAGTCTTTAGTTCTCCTGGCCTGTGGCCGTTTAAGCTAAGAAACCTTGTCAGCTGCTTCGCTCTGCAGCTGCAGCTGAACTGGGTGTTTACAGATGCAGTATTTATACATGCTTTCTCTGCATAGAGCCCAATAGGAATTCGACAAGGAATGCTCATTGCGTTTTCAGGAAAGGAATGATGTGGTGTTGGCTCAGAGCTGGTCTTTCTGGCCTGAGCAATTGGAATTGGAATTTGAAGAAGGCAAGTCAATGGGCAGAGGGCATACAGGAAGGGAGGCTGTCATTTCAGGTTTTTTTCCTTCTTCACTGCCTCTTTTCTTTTTTCCCACCCTTTCCTATTTCTTTCTTCTTCACCGGTGAGTCGAAACCTTCGTTTTATCTCCCTCTCCTCAGTCCGCTGCCTTCCTGAGAAGCCCACTGCTCTCTTCAGGCAATTCTGCTTCTCCGCCTCCTATTCCCTCGACTCCCATCTCTGCTCCCAGGTAACCTGTGGGCATCCCTCAGCAAGCTCAGAGGCCTCAGGGCTGACAGACTGGCTTAGGTGCATTTATGCACCAGCTATCACAAGAGGCTCTGTAGGAAAAGGTGAACCTCTGTTACCAAAAATGAATGGGTCTGTTTATTCTGTCCAACGTTGCATGTGGACCTACAGGGTGCACTGAAATGAATGGGTGCTCTGTGTGGAGCAGGGGGACGGGAACGTTACAGTTTACCCTGTGTAATATTTACATTTAATGTACATATTACAATGTGTACATGAAAGTTTGTGTCAGGGATGTGAACGAAGTAGGTAGGCTGATTTTTAAAATACAAATTTTTGGTGTGTGTGTGTGTAAAAGTAAACCACAAAATGCCAATTTCAAATCAAATCAAATTAGCTGGTCTTACTTACTCAAAGCACTATCCTTATTGATCATGCGCTTTGTCAATGGTTGTCTTGGTGGTATTTTAACAAAGGGTTACTTGATTCACTTGCTGGTTTGTGTGTGTGTGTTGGCTGCTGGATTTGTGCTGTAATTGTCTGTAATTGTCTGTAATTGGTGGCTGTGTTTTTCTATCTTCCTGCCCTTACTATGTGGTTTGTGCTTGCAGCACAGCTTTGGGTGGGCCCTCTGCCTTTTAGAGCCAACCGTTAGAAATGTTGCCAAATGCGTGGGGGGGTTGGTTGTTATTGTGTATAAGTGTTGTGTAAGTATTTGTGGTGTTTTTGTCTTTCCACTACAGATTAACACCCTCCAGCCAGTGAAGAAGCCATGCTTACCTGGTCCCCCCATGGCGGTGCCACTGTGACCATCACCCTCCTCCAGTCCTGGCTGATGCTCCCTCTGGTCCTGACTCTGCTTCTCTGCCCCTTAGTCCGAGTTACAGGTCAAGGGGTAAGTGAGACACAGTCCACTGCCAAGGTGCTCCAGGACCTGCTGGCCCGCCATGGAGACAACAGCACCATCACTGTGCCCCAGCTGCGTGCGCTCCTGGCGCTCCTCAGCAAGGGTCATGACAATGGTGACGGCAACAGCAGCAAGTTGGCCCAGACTCCCACGGCCACGCCTCACAAATCCAACAGCTCCAAGGTGAGAACAAATATGTGCTCTCTTCTTCTGTTAGCACTTTGAGTTGGTAGGGATCTCAGTTGTGGTAGAACAAATTACCTCTACGCACATGTAGCTATTCCACTTTCTTAGTGTCTTTTTAATATGTTATGTTTTGCTGGCAACTGTAATTGTAAAACATAATGTAAGAATACAGTACAGTAAGTTGCTGAAAGACTAGAGGCTAGATGCTGGGACAGATTTTAAATTTTAGAGGGCAAAACTTTGTTTATCACTGATATACAGCAGCCGTTAAAGTAAATATTTTGGAGCGCCATTCATTTTTTTTAATCACAAAAATATAAAAATGGTTCAAGAAGAAGCTCCTCACAGATTCCCAGAATCTAAGCTGACATCTTTTCAATTGAGGACCAGCAGTTAATTTTCTAGATGGTTTCCAATTTAATACCAATACACAAATTCAGTTCATTCAATAAGTTCAGCACTGCTATTTATTTCACTGTAAATATAATGTATATAACCTTGCCATGTAGCCAACAGAGTACAGCTTTATAAGTTAACTCAGAGTTGATGTTCATCAAATTCTTGTTTTGCCTTCCTTTCATGTCTTCTCCTGACACAGTTGCTGAGGCAGTCCAATCAGGACATAGGGCTCTTTATTACTAGTAACTTAAATAGACATTATGTTGGGTCTTGTTCCATTGATCTTGGGTCAGAGGTCTGTGTTTAAGTGAATTTACCTGAAACAAAGATCAAAGTAGACTCATGTTCAGACAGAAAATACGACTTTTCAACTGCAGCAGCACAATTATTGCTGTTTTATGCTGCTTACAGTTCTTATTGTCTTGCTTTCATCATATGCCCAGAGTGTTTACCATTCATTGACTTGATGAAGACTGTGACAGAAGGAAACTTATTTACACAAGAAATGGGTGTTGCCGGTGTTACAACTGGCTCCTCCAGGCGTTAACTAACGGATGATTCATACAGTAACAGTAATATTCCTTAGGGATCAGTTGTCAGTGAACTGTTAAGAGGTGGATATATGAAATCCGTATCCCTACCCACACCAGAATCATGTGGGAGTGGTCTTGCATGTTATCTCCTGATGTGTCTCTGCAACACTCAGAAGGGTCAATCCACTTTTAGTCCTGTCTGGAAGAAGCAGGAGCCACCGGTGCCACATTGCTAAAATATTTAACATATTTCCCATGCTTAGTG
This sequence comes from Datnioides undecimradiatus, assembly GCA_008933995.1. NCBI lineage: Eukaryota > Metazoa > Chordata > Actinopteri > Lobotiformes > Datnioididae > Datnioides > Datnioides undecimradiatus. Next base: position 14,284,231 of record WARS01000015.1, read on the forward strand.
TCTTGGGTGATAGACTCACTTGCTTTTGAGCAGATTTGCCTCCAGTAACGGTGGCAAAGTTACAAACTCTTCTGAGAAACTGGATAGAACAAGAGGTGAAGGTCACACGCAGTTCAGATGGTGAACACGTAGCTTTGTGAGTTCGCATGCACCTGCGACTAAGATAACAGAAGTAAAACTGCAACCCTCGGCCAATAACTGTCACTGCCCATTTAGTGACGCACATAACTCTGTTCTGTTCAGTCACATGTCTCCTGCATGTTGTCGAACACCTTTTCACTCTTTGACACTGAACACGTTGCATACAAGTATTTCCAGCTGCCACAATGGAAACACTGATTGTTTGTGCTGAGAACAGTTTATGTAGTTATTGAATAGAATATTGAATATATCTCCCGCTGTTGTTTTGGACTTGAACATTTGGCGTACTCATTCATGTTCTTTAATTATGTGGTGAGTCACAATCGAAAGCCCTGCTCGAGTTTAATTCAGCTCCAGCTTTTGTTCTCAAAGATTAAATTCCAAATGGCTTTCGGGTCCCAAGAAAGAAATGAAGTATTTACCGTAGATTCAGTCTCTTCGCTTGTGATGTTTTATTCTTCAAAAAGACACGTTTTGTAAGTGGAAATTACTGGGACATTACCTGGACTTTTAATGGCCGTCAGCCATTCTCTCTCGTTCGTCTTTAAGCCGGAAACAGAGGCAGTAACGGAGCCAGATTTGACACTTACTCACACAAGACGCTGACCCTGTCATGTTACACATCTCGCTCCCTTTGCATGTTATTTAAAATCAACACATTGGGGTGGCATTATGTTGATGTTCTTGCACTTCAGTGTAAAAAAAAAGAAAAGTGAAGGTGTGTGAAAAGGGCTTAAGAATACAGTTCTGTGCAAAAGAAACAAAGTGATTTGTCACAATGGCGATGGTGATTTGTCAGCCTCTCTTTGACTTGATCTACTTTTTAAAGCTAAAGTGCACTCAAATGTGAGCCTACCCAATCATCACTGGATACACCCAAACTAATTCACTTGTTTCAAATAAAATAGTAACTTTTTTTTTTTTTGTTGTTGCCACATTTCATTTCCAGTGCCTGCCTGCAGACACTCTGGCCATTTACAGCATCGGCGAGCAGTCACATCTGGATGGGCAGGGCTTACAGAAGCTGTGCCCCACAATGCTGCAGCAGCTGGATGCCGGTACCTGCAGGGCGCAAAAAAAGGAGGAGCTGAGCGGAGACACCTCCCCTAGGCCCTCAGACGCCGAAGGTGAGCACTGAGTTGTTACTGATAATTAATAAATCATATAAATGAACAATGTTACATTCTGTTTTGACTTTAAAGGATAAGTCTGGTGATATTAAAAACTGTAACTGTCTGAGATTGTTGTAGGTTATTCCTCTGTGTCACAAGCCTCCAAAAACTGTAAATACTCAGTGGTGCACCAAATCTGCAGCTTAGTCTCCAATGACCGTGGGATTATTCCCAATGGAGGGATGTTTGCTGAAGTTACAGTGCTCAGCTAGAAGGTTATTTAGCCCTTTAGCTTTTTGGAAATAAAATATTAGTAACCTCAGTTTTAGATAATAGATTTAAAAGATTTAAGCAATGGACTTGGGGCACAGAGGGAGATACAGTCATGGTGGGCAGGTAGTGATGGGCTTACTATCTTGATGGTTTTCACGTTTTATTCAAGGAAATTGTGTGTCCCGTGATCACCGCATAACCTACATGTACTGATTTTTAATCAAAGCCGAGATGCACTTGCGTAAGTATATCCAAGACAAAGACAGAGAGGAATAAAGGTCATGTTTTCCTGTAAATGTTACAAAGTTCGCAAAATGAGGCGTGTCCAGGATGCACTCAACCACTCACCTGTAAATTTACAGAAGGCTGAACAATAAGAGAAACCGCAACAACACTCTTTGAGGGATTGGTTTAGAGCAAATATAATATTGCCAGCCTTATCCTTTAACTGTGCCTATATTGTATGTATTGTTTGACTCAATAGTGAGTTTTGTTTACTTTTTTTACAGCTTCTTTATCAGTCCATTGTACTTTTGAACTATTTTTGCTGCCTCTAGATTGAGCACGTTTCCATTTTCACATTTCACCTTCATTTCTGTCAATGGTTAACTCTGGAACAAGTTCCTGTTCTCTCTCATTTTTTTTATAACTTTGTTTTCAGTCAAAGTATTACCAATGAAAACCTCATGCCGTGAGACCTTGAAAACACATTTCTTCATCAGATTGCTCCAAATGTCGTTGCCTAGAGATAGTGATATCATGATATCCCCTAAGGACAAGCCAAAATAAGCATGCACAGATAGCCAAGGCTCAAATTGCATTTCTCTGTTTGGTTTAAAACCCTCCACAAGCCTGCCTCAATCAGCATATCTGGTATGTAGCAGAGATCTCATCCAGGTAAGGACAGTCAGGCAGGAACGCATCCCAGCTTCAATCTGCTCTTCTTTCCTTGGCAGCTAACCCATTGTAACTCCATACAGACTGCAGACTGAACCCACCCGGTAGGACGTCCTTGACATCTATGGAAGCCAGGGCATCTGCGTCCAATCTGAAGCTCTCAGAAATGTGGAGTGCAGCAAAGGCTGTTGATTAAAATGCGTTTGACTTCTTGTTGAATAGAAGCTAAATGGGCTTTGGGGGATGTGACGGGTATAAAAAGCCAGCTAATGACAGACTTGGAGAATCTGGTCAACTTCGGTTACGTTTTGCCCTCAAGGCTGCAGCGGAACTATTGTCCGAAAGTAGCATCGCTTCAGGAGTGGCTATAGTAATTCACCAGTTTGCATTAAAAGAGACATGGCAGCTTTTATACACGTCACCGGCTCTCTTGTCTTTTTAAAACTTGTCAGATTGTGCTGTAACCTCGCTGCTTCCGCTCACAAATGTCAGTACTCTTAACCCAGTTTAACTCATTTTTGGCAAACAGAGGGGAAATGGTTTTGTGGCCTGGAGCTCTGGCACTCTCTCCCTCTCTCCACTGGCAAATTTGTTTTCCCCTATCATCCACTCATATTCCCTCAGTTCACCTCACACTTGCCCCTGTAGGCGACTTATTTTGGCTTGGGTGCTATTTTTCTTTGCCTAGGCTGTGGAGATCTGCCAGCAGCAGGGAGGAGAGGCAGATGCCATGGAAATTCATCCCTACTGCGGATCTCACTGACTTTTATGTCCTGATCATCGCTCCTTATCTAAATGTGACACTTTCACAGGTTTTTCAGTGATAAAACACCTGCCATTCACAGATATACTATTAAACACTTCACTGGTCATGTTGAAGTTGTTGCTGCTGATTTAGTAAGATCATCTCTTAAATCTGCTGCTGGCCCTTGATTCCTTTGCCTAATAGCTGTATCAAGATAGGCTTTGACTGCTTGTCAGCCCAATTACTACACATTATCAACACATTATCTAGCTGGCTGATTTCCAGTGGCTTCAAAGCTCCTTTTGGTTTTTCCTCTTTTTGAAGAATTTTTATGCCAGTTACAAGAATAGGTTGAGGCCAGTTTCTAAACGAAACCTGCTTCTCTGTCTTTGGGGACTTCAGGCCAGATAGAATAGACCTTTCGTTGCTGTGCCTCAAGGTTCAGTCCTGGCCCCCACTTTTTTTTTGCTCCTGATCAATATAATTACCAGTAAGCAAGAGCAAAAACAATATACACCCTATAGAAAAGTCTGCCACTGCCTTAACCACTAGCCTTCACCCTCCATCCTTTCTAAGCATGGAGAAATGCTCTCACACCACAGAACAGACCATATATCTTCCGCTTTCTTTCAAAGAAGCCACCAGGAATGTGAATGAATGTGAATGAATGTGCTCTAACCTACTTTTGTTTCCACAGGTGTCAGCAAAGCCGCCGGTCCCCAACGTGTTGTCTTTAAAACAATGACGCAGTGAAAACTTTGATAACAACATTCATTGCTCTCACTGCATTACTACACATTATGCATGGTGGTTTGTTTTAACGTGGCACCTCTTCCATCCACCTTCTGTCACTCAACCCACCAGTGTGGGGCTTTTCCTTCCTGAGTGTGACAGTGATCAATGCCTTCTCGCTCATTGGAGTCTTCATCGTGCCTCTCATGAAGACGCGTTATATGAAGTACGCACTCGCCTTTTTCATCGCTCTTGCCATTGGCACGCTGTTCTCCACTGCCATCCTGCAGCTCCTGCCAGAGGTTTGCCATCCGTACATACATCTTTCTATCTACACCTTAACCCATCCATCTAATCACATCCCATGAACATCTGCTTTTCAACAACACAAACACCAAAGGCTCTTTAGTTTCACTGTAGTGCACCTTTGGCCGAGTGCTCCTTTGTCTGTCCCGTGGTCATATCAGTTTCCTCTCCTTCCTGCCTTTGTTTTCTATAGCTGGTTTTCTGGGGCTCTAATAAGCACTGAGAAAGGCTTTTTGGTTTTGCTCTAACCTCACTGCATCACTGATCGTCTTGGGTGGAAGGGTGCTTTATATTTGCATGCAATATTTGTTTGTGTCTGTGTCTGCACCTTTCCTTGCATTGAGATCTAGGCCAGCTATGAGTAGGAAGCCCTCTGCTCTATCGCTGCAGCATGTAGAACCGCAAAACAGACCTGGTGACAGTGTTTCACTCGCTTTGTTTTTGTCTTTAAGAATCTTAAATTTCAGTTTGCACAAGACAATCCCGGAGAAATGGACCGCAGCACTCTTAAAGTGTCCTTCAAATTTGAATGTGGCCCCTTGTTAGCAGTGCTCCTTTTGCTACTGTCAGGCTATTTAAAGTTCATTTGCCCCCTTTTGTGTCTTCAGTGATAGCTCGCTAGTGTGCACCCTGAGGCTAGGACAGTGATACAGATGCACCTGAGTGGACAAGGACAGAAAGTGTGTGTTTGTGTGTGTGTGTGTGTGTACATTTGTGTGAGAATGCGAGCACAAGTTTTCAGTAAACTGTAATTTTACCTTAATCACCTCCCTTCTCTATCATCCGGTTCGAGGACCGCTTCAAAGGAATGCAAATGAAAGGTGGTGTCACTCCTGTGTGTTTTCAGTCTGATTTCATTGCACAAATGAGCCTGTTGTCTTGGAGGACTTGCAGGTATCTTTTAAATCTCTTTATTCCTCAGGTTGATTTCATTCGATTCCTACTTAATTTTCAGGGAGTTAACTGGTTGGTGTTCTCTAATTATTTTGTTCCCTACCCCGGTGATTAATCTGATAAAAATTAATTCTTAACTAACTTCCTCTCTCTCTCTCCCTCACTCTCTCTATTTTTCCCTGACCTTCCCCCTTCTTTCCTCTACCTCCTCTCCGTTGATCAGTGTGGGGTTATGGGATCCTGTGTGTGACACTGATCTCTCTGTGTTCACTGGTCGGGGCCAGCGTGGTGCCCTTCATGAAGAAAACCTTTTACAAGCGACTGCTGCTCTACTTCATAGCCCTGGCCATTGGCACGCTCTACTCCAACGCCCTGTTTCAGCTCATCCCAGAGGTAGTGTCGATGCTGCTGTGACTCACCTAGCTGCAGCTCCTTCACAGAGCCTCAGTGCAGGGATGCTATGTAGCTTTAGGAAAAAACATTGAATACTGATTTAGACATGAAGATACCATGTTCTTAATTGCCTTCTTACATTACTGCCATTACTTTAATGTTAACTATAGAGTGGCATGCTCCAACTGGCAGTCACCTTGCCCAGCCACAATATGCACAAACAGGAATCTTCAACACACAGAGTTTAATCCTAATCAGTGGCCTACATTATTGGTTTAAAAGTTTGTCAAATGTCTTAATCTGTGTCTCTGGAAGTTAGAGTTGTATTTAGCATTTAATAAACAAACACATCAGCCCCTTAACTCACCTCATGTCAAATGAGAAAAGTTTACAAATTCATTCATGCAAAATCATTCAAATGATATTCAAAATAAATCACATCACGTGGCTGCCCTGCATAAAGGCGTTTCTTAGCTGACAGATATAAGATATAAAATCTATTCTGATAAATGAAGCTATGTTACCCGGGGTGTATTTTGATCTTAAGATAAAATGAGTAGATGAGGACTGATTAACTAAATACCCAAATCAAAGTAACTATCAGTATAATGTGTGGATTAAAAAAAACAAGGGTTAAATGAAGAGGCTCATTATCTGCTACAAGCAAATGTATTAAAATATTTACCTTGAGTAACATGAAACAGGATGTCTTAAATCTACAGTTTATTTATCAAAATGCTAAAAATATCAATTTTTCAATTAGCAATAGCAGAAACAGAAATGTTTTATTAATCAGCCACAATGAATACTTGTATACTTCCTCTGAATTACATTTCATCTTATATACATGTCCTTGTATGCACATGAGAAATCATGTTACTGGTAGAAACATATTTAAAATATTTTAAGTATATTGCTAATATATGACGCTGCACATTACTAATACTCACTAATACCCACAGCTAAAAGCTATGTTGGTTGTGGTCTGTGTGGTTGTTGTCCAATTTCTACAGAAATACCTCATTCATTCAGTCAGATTTGTAATTTTCATGAAGTTTGATAAGTGAGGTTATGAAAGCAGCCCTGGGCTCACATCAACACACTGACTGGAGGTCAAAGCCAGAGGAGCATAACTTACAATTAGGACTGATTTATTGCTACATCTTGAAATGCTGTCCATGATGGTGTGCACACCCACCATGGACAGGTTTATAGCTCTTACGCCAAGCTGTT